>OX459050.1:1210000-1892719 GCA_949775005.1 Orthosia gothica
ATTATAAAGGTCTAAAAACACAAAGAGAGAGTTTTGTGTCAGGCCACAAAACAGAATCACCACCGTTTTTCGTGTCTTAAAGCAAAGCGAAACCTTGTGCTTGTTTTTTTCCCTTACATAAAAGCCATCCAAAATAAATAAATACAAAGCAAAACAAACCGCCAAAGAAAAATAATCTCAACGCAAACTCATATATCCCAGACACTGATTAATAAAACCTAATAAAACAGATCACCGATTAGTATAATCAGATTGATCCGTCTAATACCACGGCGGGAAGCTCTCGACTAGCGACTGTCAAACACCAATCCTCCTGCATCGAATGGACAACCAGAATGTAGAAACCAATTTTCCTATCGACTAGATAAGTAGGTAAATACGTAATTTCATGGTGCATTAAGTTCCAAGTAGATCATACAGCGGTCTGTCTCCCAATTTGCATTTGTTGTGCTGTCGTGTTCAAAGACAATTTCCTTGGATTTATTTTTAGATTCGGTTAGGGACTTCGAAAGAGCTAGCTATTTAATCTACATAGATAATAGAGATTGGTGGGTAGATATGTTAGTTACATTAGTGGGACCGTTTTGGTCGAAAGACAACTGTTACTTCATTTTATTGTTTTTTTGCTTTGGTTTTAGAAAAAAAGTTTGACTCAGTGTAGGTACGATTTAAATCATTGTTATAGTAAACACCCGAGCCATAATTGATCGGATTTTTTTAAATTTACTAGTGCAAACACAATCTCTACACTATATGTCATTTTAGCGATATCAATTGTCGCCAAGATGATAATATCTGTCTGGGATTGACGTGCGCTATCGAAATTTCGCCAAACCAATACCAGAAATTTCGGCGTTCGCGGGTAGAATGTCACTTTTTCTAGAACTCTGAGGCTTAAGCGTGAGGCCTCATTAATGCGTTGCGTTACGTCGTCGTAGCGTCAACGCTACGTCGTTTTACATATATTTTTTAGTGGCATGCTATATTATGCGTTGCGCAGTCGCATGCGACGTTTCAACGGATCGACGGTCGAGAGACGAAGCGTGATGCGCTGCGCTGTCAGAGCTGCAGTGCGACGACGGACAGTGTCTGTTATGATCCATTATCGAATCTGAAATCCACACTGAGACGCAGCGCTCGCAACGTAGGTGTGGCATACAATGCGTTGATCCGTTGTGATGATGCACTAATGGGGCCTAAACCTAAGACAAAATGTCATTCTATCAGCAATGGCGATGGTCGAAATGCCAACATTATCACACATTTAGTTTTTGTTCTAATCGCTTTAGCTCAGTATTAAAAACAACTATAAGTGTGACCGTCTTGTATTTTAAAAACATTGTTCTTCTTTTCTTTCTCCTGGCTACTATCCCGATTTATTTGGGATCAGCCCTCCTAGTATTCCTGCCCCACACCGTACAGTTATTGGTTGTCTGTTGTATTGCTCGTTATCAAGTAATTTTTAATGGTTTTAACCTGGTCATTGGTGGTCGTCCACGGCCCTTTTTCCGTCTTCAATGTTCATAACTCTTTTAGTCATATGGTCATCCTCTCGGCTCGTCACATGTCCGTACTAGCGCAGGCGGCGCTCACTGAGTTTTCGAGATTTTAAAAATTATCAATTAAAAAAATACATGTTTAGTAGATAAAATAAAGAAGTTACTTATACGTGTCGTACATGTATCCGTGTAGATACATAGTTAAGGAAGTTCGAGGCGCGAGTTAAGAAGAACTTCAAACAAAATCAAAGTGTAATGCGTCGTTCAAACAACTGTTACAGTTGACGAGATATTCCTCCGAAATATTGAGAAGTGAGATTGATAATAAGAGTAACTGGGTCGGTTTCTGAATTAAGAATTTGTAGTTAAGTACGTGTCAAATACGAACGTATAGATTGACAAATACTCAACTTCAATTTTTTTTGTCATTAATCCTAGGTCAGACAGCCGTATAGACTGGAATTATTATTATAAATTATATATTTTACTATTTATTGCTAAGCTCGCTTTAATAATATTTAACCTGATCTTAAGATATAATATGGCCGTTGATTAAGCCACTTGCCTAGAAGTTACTTGTTCAATCTTGACTTAATTATGCTATGATCATTAAATGAAGAGCAAGAAAAACGAAACAGAATCTGTAATTATTTAAAATCGTTAATTACTGAACAAAGTACAACCCAACTTAATCCGGTTGTAAGTCAAAAATAAACAAGGCGAAATTGAGCGAGTTAATAACTTTAATAAGTATACATGCACGAATCTTGTCGATTTAATTTGACTGCGCTTCATAGCTTGACGTATGTATGGGTTGAACAAGCCTTTATAAATAGGCACTTTCAGTTACAAGTAATCGATATGTTGATAGCTAAGGAGTAGAATTTTCTGTTGGAGTCTTTGTTTCCTGATAGCTTCAAACTAGGGATCTAAGTCAAGAATGAATAGATTACTTCTACGCAAGCGTGCTTCACCGTCGACCAAAAGCGAGCCTATCATTAAATAAAAAAAAACAAGGCAGACATAATTGTATATTTGATCGTTGTATTAAGACATTTGGTGGTGACAAAATTTTAGTCAAACTTACGTCCACGGTAATACAGGCCTTGCAGTTATCGTGTGAGTCTATCTGGCAGGCCCCAACGAGATTTATCAACAGGGGATAGCTTTTCATATAGGCATAATTTTGTACCTAAAGAAAATAAATAAGATATATTTTGTACCTCGACAGTTTTTGATTGAATAACGTTTTTATGAAGTGTCTAGCTAGCGGGCCCCTTATGATTATTTTTATTGTTATTATACTTTCAGATCACCCAATGGTGTTAGGAGCTTGATACTATTATGTACCTTACAAATCCGAAATTTCAACTTTCTGTGAGCTTTGCTTCAGAAGATATTCGTTATTTAAACAAACGTCCAGCCAGCGGGCCCCTTTTATAAATACTACTCTTTTATATCATACAATGGTGTTAGGAGCTTAATACTATTATGTACCTTACAAATCCAAAATTTCGACTTTCTGTGAGATTTACTTCAGAAGATATTCGTTATTTAAACAAATGTCCAGCTAGCGGGCCCCTTTTTTAAATACTAATCTTTTAAATCATACAATAGTGTTAGGAGTTTGATACTATTATGTACCTTACAAATCCGAAATTTCAACTTTCTGTGAGCTTTGCTTCAGAAGATATTCGTTATTTAAACAAACGTCCAGCCAGCGGGCCCCTTTTTTAAATACTACTCTTTTATATCATACAATGGTGTTAGGAGCTTGATACTATTATGTACCTTACAAATCCAAAATTTTCGTCTTTCTGTGAGCTATACATTAGAAGATATTGGTTAATTAAATATGTATTCATCAATTTACCTAGTTTAATTTGCATTTGCACAATACAATTACGTTTTTGCTTGCTATGCGCATTTGCATGACTAAATAATTTGTATCTTTGCGGATTGTTTTACAGGAAAAGAAAAAATAATGATTTATTCGCTGTAATGAACTTACAATAATAAATACTTAATAGTAAGTATAGTAACATAGATGTGTCTAGTTTGTGTTAATTTGTAGGCAACTTAAAAATAATACAAGGGTACTTGTGAATAACTTAGGTAACCAGGTCAGTTGGTTGAATACTTTTTTAATTAACGAATATCTCCTGAAGTATAGCTCACAGAAAGTCAAAATTTTGGATTTGTAAGGTACATAATGATAATAAGCTCTTAACACTATTGTATCATATAAAAGAGTAGTATTTTAAAAAGGGGCCCGCTGGCTGGACGTTTGTTTAAATAACGAATATCTTCTGCAGTAAAGCTCACAGAAAGTCGAAATTTTGGATTTATAAGGTACATAATAGTATCAAGCTCCTAATACTATTGTATGATTTAAAAGAGTAGTGTTTAAAAAAGGGGCCCGCTGGCTGGACGTTTGTTTAAATAACGAATATCTTCTGAAGTAAAGCTCACAGAAAGTCGAAATTTTGGATTTATAAGGTACATAATAGTATCAAGCTCCTAATACTATTGTATGATTTAAAAGAGTAGTATTTAAAAAAGGGGCCCGCTGGCTGGACGTTTGTTTAAATAACGAATATCTTCTGAAGCAAAGCTCACAGAAAGTTGAAATATCGGATTTGTAAGGTACATAATAGCATCAAGCTCCTAACACCATTGGGTGATCTGAAAGTATAATGACAATAAAAATAATCATAAGGGGCCCGCTAGCTAGACACTTCATAAAAACGTCATTCAATCAAAAACTGTTGAGGTACAAAATATATCATATTTATTTTCTTTAGGTACAAAATAATGCCTTTATGAAAAGCTATCACCTGCTGATAAATCTCGTTGGGGCCTGCCAGATAGACTCACACGCAGTTATCTGAGTTATTATGGACCAATTAGGGCCCATCAGTGGTAACGGCCGCGAAGAGTGGGATGTTTTGAAAAGGCAGAGACTTCCATCATCATCATTATTTCTAGCGAAAGATGTCCTCGGATGACCTGATTGATGATTGCCTGGTGTTTCACACATCCAGCGTACTCAGACAGGCACTTTACTTTGTTTTAAATATGTCATCGCTACTTTACACTAAAACGGTGAAGGAATACATAAAAATTATTCATTAAAAATCTTTTTTTAAAACAAGCCTTTTTTGTATTCTTCTCAGCAAACCATTTCATTTGATACCCATATCATGGCAGTACACAAAAAATAATTAGTCCACCATCTTGGATTTAGAATGACGTCACTTAGCTAACCATGCATTGTCATTCAAACTAAACATGTATGAACAATTTCATCTTAATCGGTGGAGGATACTGCTTTAAAATTCAGTTGCAAGATCTGACCCAAACAATTATAAATATATATCGGCGCGTGGTGGTTGGATGGTTGTTAAGTTCACACGTAATATTGGTTTCCACCAACATTTATACACAGTAACAGTTCCCAGTTAGAGTGTCACGTTCCTTTTTTATCTGGAAGGATGGATTTAAAAGGAAACGATAATGTCTAGAATTAAAAGCAATATATTTTAAAAAATTATAAATAAAAACAACAAGAGGGTAGGAGGTAAGGCCGGTCAAAGGTCGGAATACGTAGGAGGCCGTCAATACCGCACTCTCCTGCTTGGTGCCAGTCGGTGATGGCTTCGGAGTCAGTTCAGCAGGTGGTCCAATGGTGCCGGATGCCGGGCCCAAGAGTGCCCTCCAGCCAGCCAGCTAAGCCAATCTTCAACTGCATAAAAGTTCCTGGAACCCCGTAGCAAAATGACATTAGCTCCTGATCTCGCCAAGCTTCAGTTGCAAGCCCTCACCTTACAGAAAGAGATTGGCATCTACTAGAAGGCTAGTCTAGGTTCAGTAGGCAGTAAGAAGAAAATAGAAAATACTATGTATTTAAGCAACTATTTACTAATGATAGGAAGCACTAATAAAAAGAAAGTAGAATTTAGGCCAAAGGATTGGTGTCAGCGATAGTGTACATCATCAGTTATTATTTTTACAGATGTAGGTATCCTTAAGACATCATTTAAAAGTTAACCGTTATAAACGGCCATAGTAGCGAAGTTTATACTTGTAGTCGTCCTTTTAAACATAAAGCACAGAGAGCAGAAGCGGCTATACACATATTTAACCAGATATATAAAATAAAACAATGATTGAAATTGTACAACTTACCCAGTACGGGAAAAACACTAGGCACTTACTAATTGCTTCAATAACCAAGTATATTTATATTTAGGTGAAGTTACTAGGTGGTATTTAGTTTCTATAATAAGAATTATATGAAGTACGAGGGATCAGAGGTAGGTTCCGTTCAGAAAACTAGCACGCGTGGTTCCTCGATAGCCGATTGAGTGTCACTGGCGGCGGTGGCCGCGAAATGAATGCGCTCGCGCTTCATGTGGCAGGTGACAGGAAGGGACTTTGGAGTATATATAAAACCGCGCGCCGAAAGAAGTTGCGGTGTCCGTTTGTTCATAATTTAATATTTTTTTTGCATCATAGATAATTTGTTGAAGTGGTTATTTAACAGATTAAATTATTTATGAATTCTGTAAGTAAGTAAATCGTGACAGTACCCCCCTTCCGAGACAAGGATTTTACTTTAATAAAATCCTTTACTACTTATCATAATTACGATTTCAAATCTTTGATATGCCATGCTCCTAAGTCGCGACCAGACATATCCTCTAATATATACACTAAAGGCGAGCGCTTGTCCTTTATTCGGCATTTTTGAA
Source organism: Orthosia gothica (assembly GCA_949775005.1). Taxonomy (NCBI): domain Eukaryota; kingdom Metazoa; phylum Arthropoda; class Insecta; order Lepidoptera; family Noctuidae; genus Orthosia; species Orthosia gothica. Next base: position 1,216,254 of record OX459050.1, read on the forward strand.
ACTTCGGAGCGAGCTTTTTACTGAAATACGCATCCTTATCACTTTGAAAGTAACACCTTTTCCAAACGATGTCTCCCATTTGAAACTCAGCATCCTTACGCCGCAAATTATAACGCTGCGTATTTTTTAAATGACTTCGCCATAAAGCAGTCTGCACATCATCGAAGATTTTATGGAGGTGACCTAAATTAGCAGCATATTTATCACGGGGTGAAAAAATTAAATCCTTAGGTACGGTATTCTCCAAATAATGTGAGCCACAAGTTACGAGTTCCCTACCATGTACCAAAAATGCGGGTGTAAAACCAGTAGTTTCGTTGACCGAGTTATTCATCGCGAACTGAATTTTTGGCAAATTGAGGTCCCATGTTCTGTGATCTTCTTCGACAAAGGCAGAAATTGCTGTAACAACAGTCTTATTATACCTTTCCACTGTGTTAATTTGTGGCGTGTACTTTGGCGTAAAATGAACGCATGGGACCTTGTATTTAGAAAAAAGCCTGTCCAATTCGCGACTTATGAATTGGCATCCGTTGTCAAGTATGACTGTTTGCGGAATGCCATGTACAAGGAAAACGTTATCTTCTAAATTTTTAGAAACCAAGTCTGCAGTAGACCGACGTAGGGGAAATAAAAGGCAATATTTGGAGAAACAACATGTTACAACAAATATATAAGAATGTTGTTTCCTACTGTTTGGTAAGGGTCCCACTAAATCTATAGACAGTACTTGGAATGGTCTAGAACAGTCCTTGGGTCTACCCATTTTCCCCAAGGTGCCATGTGTCGGTAGTTTGTACGCCAAACAAGTTTCACAATTGGCAATGAAGTTAATAACGTCTCGACGCATACCCGGCCAATAATAACGAAGTGCAAGTCTTTTATGCGTCTTGAACACGCCGAAGTGACCAGATACCGGCTCGTTATGGTTTTTAGTTATAACTTCATTACGGGTCTCGCATGGAATTACCGTTTTCCAATCGAATTCAGATAAAAGTGCATTACTACTTTTCATATATCTGTATAATGTGTTGTCCTCTACGCGATAATTTGGAAAACTACTTGGGTTTTCAAGACAACCCTTATAAATTTTTAAATACCATTCATCTTTTGTGCTAGATGTTGGAGATGATTCTGACGTAATTTGCGCCAATGGTATAGTTCTAGATAATGTATCCGGTATTATATTATCTTTTCCCCGTCTATGTTTTATAATAAAGTTGAACGAAGAAAGTCTCACACCCCATCTAGCGAGACGACCCGTTGGGTTTGAAAGAGACAGGAACCATTTCAGTGCAGCATGATCTGTATATACTGTAATGGTTTGACCATTTTCTACATAACAACGCCAGTGCTCTAGAGCTACGAGCACTGCCAATGCCTCTCTTTCGGTGACACTGTAGTTTCTTTCGGGACCAGTGAGTGACCTGCTCATATATGCTATAGGGTGCTCCTCACCATTTATCTGTTGAGCAAGCATAGCACCTACGCCATAGTTGCTAGCGTCTGTATGAACTTCAAAGGGTATACTGAAATTAGGACAAGCTAACACTGGAGCATTGACAAGACAACCCTTCAACTGCTGGAAGGCAGCGTCAGCTTCCGGAGACCAATGAAATGGCGGTGCGTTTCTTTTAGTGGATGTTAGCTTGTTTAGAGGTCCAGCTATTGTACTAAAATTTTGTATAAACCTCCTATACCAAGAAGCTGTTCCAAGGAATCTTTTGACTTCCTTCTTAGTGGTAGGCGTGGGATAGTTTACTATTGACTCAGTTTTTGCTGGGTCAGTACGCAAACCATGAGAATCCACGACATAACCAAGGTAACAAAGTTCATGTCTAAAGAATTTGCTCTTTTCTAAGTTAATTGTTAAGTTTGCATCTTTTATTTTTTTTAGGACCCTAGTAAGGAGCTGCACATGCTCTGCGAAAGATTCACTAACGATGATGATGTCATCAAGATAAGCAAAGACTTTTAATTCAAACTCTGGACCAAATAATGCATCAACTAGGCGCTGTTGAGTTGCAGGTGCATTCGTCAGTCCAAATGCCGTTACCTTGAACCTAAATGTGCCTCTGCCAGGAACGTAAAAGGCTGTCTTGTCCCTATCCTGTTCATTTATAGGTATCTGCCAAAATGCTTTAGATAGGTCAATGCTAGACAGAAACTTAGCGTCTCTTAGGTTATCTAAGATTTCTGTGACATATGGCAGGCTGTAAGCATCCTTTCGCGTGACGGAGTTTAGCTTTCGGCTATCAAGACAGAACCGAGCTTTGCCGTCTTTTTTGCCTACCACTAGTACTGGAGAAGACCAGGGACTCTCACATGGTTCGACTACATCAAGCGATAACATTTCCTCTAACTGTTCAGTGATTATTCTTTGTTTTTCTGGTGATAGTCGGTAACAACGCTGTTTAATAGGTACAGCGTCGCCAGTATTGATCCTGTGCTCAATAAGAGAAGTTCTACCCAGTCCTTTATGTTCAAAAGAAATATCTGTGAACAGACTTACTAATTCATCAGCTTTAATTTTCTGACTTTCTGACAGTAAGTTGTATGAATTTAGATAGTTATTAGTTAATAATGACGAACTTACTAATGATGTATCATCATTAGTAAACATTAGCACGTCTGTTAAGTGTTTTGAACATATTTTAAAGTTACTCCAGAAATCTATTCCTAATATTAAAGTAGAATCTATTTCGGGAATTACATGAGCTCTGATAGAACCCTGCACATTCTCAAAAGTGATTGGTAACTGAATATACCCAATCGAGGTCATGTTTTGGCCGCCTGCGGCAGTAACTGTGATTATATTATCGGTATTAAGAACAAGTTCCGATTCCATTAAGGGTATATGCGAATTACTACCAAGGATACTCACAACAGAACCGGAATCTAGCAAGCCATACATATGTATATCTTTCTTTGCATTTATACCAATTCTTACATAAGGACGTGGATCATTACGCGGCTTAGTATTAAAAATCGAAGCAACCTTATAGGAGTTGAAGAAATTTTTTACTGTCAATATCCATTTATTCCAATCTGAGTTGTCAAATTGTTTAACTGTTTGGTTACTTCGATTTTCGTTAATTAGTTTTTTGACTTGTCTGATTTGTTCGGGTTACATTTTGGACACTCAGGTATGCGGACGTCTTTCATTCCACACCTAAAGCAGAATATAGTACGCTCAGCGGTACATTCTTTCATAGAATGAGTATCTACACGACAGCGATGACAATATTGTTTGTTTTGAGAACCTATAGCGTAAGTTTTGTTTGAGTTTTCATTTGCCGTACTATCGATTTTGGCACTAGGGTAGTTTGTATTTCTAGTATTGATTTTGACATCCTTTGAATTTTGGTATGCAAATTCTGGGGCTAACGAACTATAATTAGCGTTTGGAGGCTCCTTAAAATAATCGCATCGAACCTTTACACGTTCAAAGTTTCGACAAAGTGTACGTAAATGATTTACAGAGGTAATGTCCGGGCAAGTTGCTAGTATATTTGCGTAACACGGTCTTATGTTATGCAAGATTATGTCGAGTTTATCTGTTTCACTCACAGATGAGCTTAGGCGTGAAAACATACCCTCCATAATTGCTAGATAAATAGTTATGTTTTCGGCAATGCCTTGTGATCGATTACGAATTTCCGAAAGCATGCGGTAATCGTAATCCACAACATCAAAGTCGTCCTTAAGTAACGCTAACAATTCATCCCATGAGTTAACATGTGATCTGACACTACGAAACCAATGTAGTGCGTCTCCAGTAAAAATCTCTGGTGCCGCATTCATAATTTTTGTATCACTGACTTCTTTAGCCATTCGAAATTCATTCAAACGCTGAATAAAAGCACGCACGCACGTTTTCCCGTCATATTTTAATTTGGAACTATCAGAAGATATGCCACGGTCACAAGTGACGGAGATTTTAGTTAGTCCCTCAGGCAAACTGTCTACTTTAGTAGGCGTATCGCTTTCGACTGCAGGACAAGATAATTTTATTATTTCTGCAAATTGTGTTGATAAATCATTATATGTCGTTTGCAAATTATTTAATAATTTATTTTGATCCGGAGTTAGTGGGGTAACAATTCGCTGTAATCTAAAATGTAAATGGTTCAATAAATTTTGTGTTCTATCTACCAATGATTTTTGAGTATCAGACTTAAGTGACGTAATATTATTTTTTATTTTTTCTAAGGTTTCAGAGAATCCATTATAATCTTCCACAAACTCTAAACAAGATTCATAAATATCTTCGGATGGATATTTTTGAGTTAATCTAGTGATTTGGCGACGAAGTTCCGTAACATTATCCTTTGGTACCTCACCTCGAATTGTAACCTCATATTGTAGTTCTGATTTTTGTAATAGTAAAAATTTAATCGGTAAAGCCATTTTACTAGATGCTGGGTATGTTGTACAATAAAATAACACAAAATTATACGCTTATGTCTACTAGATGAAGCATAACATTCAAAATCAACTTAAAGACAGGTATTACAATTTACTATACTCAAATGACAGGTAGGTAGGTACTACAGACGACTTACAAAATCACTTGATCATAAAACAATAAAACAGACAAGAAGCTAGGACTATTACTTGATTATATAACAATAAAAAAACAGACAAGAAGCTAGGACAATCACAAACACCAACCACTAACTACCACACCAAAGAATGCCTAATAGCTACAAGCCAAATACGTTAGACCGACCCTTGACCTTTAAAAAAAAAACCACGTTTTGGGCGCCACTGTCACGTTCCTTTTTTATCTGGAAGGATGGATTTAAAAGGAAACGATAATGTCTAGAATTAAAAGCAATATATTTTAAAAAATTATAAATAAAAACAACAAGAGGGTAGGAGGTAAGGCCGGTCAAAGGTCGGAATACGTAGGAGGCCGTCAATACCGCACTCTCCTGCTTGGTGCCAGTCGGTGATGGCTTCGGAGTCAGTTCAGCAGGTGGTCCAATGGTGCCGGATGCCGGGCCCAAGAGTGCCCTCCAGCCAGCCAGCTAAGCCAATCTTCAACTGCATAAAAGTTCCTGGAACCCCGTAGCAAAATGACATTAGCTCCTGATCTCGCCAAGCTTCAGTTGCAAGCCCTCACCTTACAGAAAGAGATTGGCATCTACTAGAAGGCTAGTCTAGGTTCAGTAGGCAGTAAGAAGAAAATAGAAAATACTATGTATTTAAGCAACTATTTACTAATGATAGGAAGCACTAATAAAAAGAAAGTAGAATTTAGGCCAAAGGATTGGTGTCAGCGATAGTGTACATCATCAGTTATTATTTTTACAGATGTAGGTATCCTTAAGACATCATTTAAAAGTTAACCGTTATAAACGGCCATAGTAGCGAAGTTTATACTTGTAGTCGTCCTTATAAACATAAAGCACAGAGAGCAGAAGCGGCTATACACATATTTAACCAGATATATAAAATAAAACAATGATTGAAATTGTACAACTTACCCAGTACGGGAAAAACACTAGGCACTTACTAATTGCTTCAATAACCAAGTATATTTATATTTAGGTGAAGTTACTAGGTGGTATTTAGTTTCTATAATAAGAATTATATGAAGTACGAGGGATCAGAGGTAGGTTCCGTTCAGAAAACTAGCACGCGTGGTTCCTCGATAGCCGATTGAGTGTCACTGGCGGCGGTGGCCGCGAAATGAATGCGCTCGCGCTTCATGTGGCAGGTGACAGGAAGGGACTTTGGAGTATATATAAAACCGCGCGCCGAAAGAAGTTGCGGTGTCCGTTTGTTCATAATTTAATATTTTTTTTGCATCATAGATAATTTGTTGAAGTGGTTATTTAACAGATTAAATTATTTATGAATTCTGTAAGTAAGTAAATCGTGACAAGAGTAAATGGCGAATAAAGAAATACTTTAGTGCAGTATAGGGTGTTTAATCCATGGTAGCGAAAGAGTGAAGTTCCTCCACAATTACATCGGTTTTTATACACCGAAAATAACAAGCATAAAGTTGACTGCGGATGTAAAAATTATTAAAATTAAGCGGGTAACATAAAGTTTCGGCGCGAAACATAAAAATTAAGTGGGGAACATCAAAAAGAAAGTTATCAAAATAAATCCTTACAATATTTACTCAGACGGTAGAGAAATATCTAAAAAAAAATAGAACGGAAGTTGTCAAAGTAAATTCTTATTTAAACAAAACCGGATGTTATAATATTTTAAAGAAATAAAAAGGAAACAGTCAAATTAAATCTTTATAAAATTTCAACTGGAAATCCCTTCATTTTTAAAGAATTATAAAGGATTTGATCAAATTAAAGCTTAATATAAATTGAACCGGCTATCGCAACATTCTAAATAATAAGAAAGGAAATGGTCAAATTAAATACTTATTAGCTGTCAACAGAATGTTGCAATATTAAAAAAAAGGAACATTAAATCAACTAATAGTTTCGCGCCCAAATATACATACATACATTGCAAGTGAAATAAAAGCTTGTATAACCGACATGTCCTAGAAACTAATATTTGAAGATAATGTGACATTTGCCAACTCGCACTGGACCTGAGTTGTGGTTATCGGTTTACGCCCTCTCACAGATAGGAGGTCGTACTCTTAACAATGTTTTCGTATGTTCAAATAATTTTGTTTGTCCTATTTTCTAGCAAGTAAACTGCCTAAAAACCGCATGCACTGGATTAATGGGCATTTAACAGAATCATATTTGAATATATGGTGCCTATATCAATACTATAATATGCCTATTATCTGCACATCAGTCCAGTGCATAATGTAGACAATGTAGGCACTGAAGTAAAATGGGTTATTGTGATGAACAGCGGACGCAATCAAAGTGCCAGTGTATTATCTTCATATCGAATTGAGTTGGCAGAGTGATTTTTTATTTAATTTATCCAATTAAAAGTCTGCAATGACAGTCTTTAAGCGTTTATGGGCCCTGCCCGATGTCGCGTCGTAAATTAATTTGCATCGCTAGGCAACATATAGGTACATAGCGGTAGGCGATATTGCACTCATATTTTCTAAGAAAATTTAAAAAGAGAAATTGGTCGAATTGCATCGGATTGCGTCCGTGTGTACGTACTTGTAATTTCGCTGAATAAAAGTCGCTCATCGGTGTGCTGAATCGAATCCCGTCGAGCTAACGCGAATGGTCGCTTATTGTTCTGTAATTATATCCGTTTTACTACTATCACGTTATTTTTACTGCTAGGGGTCCATCACTCCATGAAAAACAACTTGGATTTCCTAGCCTCGGTCACTGACTAAGTCTAAGTACCATAGAATAGGCGGGATACACATATAGCTTACACTTTAGTAAGCCAGGTAGGTAGCCAGGGTCACGGCTCATCAGCCAGGATGCACCCTGTTGGTATGATAATGATAAATGATTTTATTTCTGTAAGTTGGTTTGCGTAAACACTTTTACATGCCGTTCATATTTTTTAAAACTAGATGAGGTCGGCGTCTCCTATCTGAGTACTCAGAAAGTCCGAAATAAACTCAGAGGTCACAGACCCATTCAGTCCCATTTTAGCCTTCCAGTCTTATTGGCAACAGTATATCTATGACTATATACCTATGGGCCAGCAAAATATAGCAGGCAGGACAAAGAAATTGACCGTCGAAAGTGCTGCAGAAGCTACTGCTCGATGAAGGTGCCAATAAAAGCCTTCCACCTCGCGACGAGATTTCAGTGTAAGTAAAGTGTTTAACATTTTTAATGAGTTCACATAAAATTCAGACAATATCATTCCACTTTAAAGTTCCGATAACATATCACTATTATTTTTTGTCTATAAATAATATTTGACTACCAGTAAATAGTCCTCTGCTATGAATATTACAAACACAACATCAAAAGTCATTACCAAATAATTCGCATCCATCGTAATTCTCCGTAATCATCATGTCGAAATTGTCGGACTCAAACATGGCATTAATTGAAAATGAAAAGATCATGACATGTGCAACTGTGCTGCCTTTGCTGTGCTCCTACCATTCATTTTTAATTGGAGAGCAAATATTATGTATTCAGAGTTCGATCTGCTTTGAGATATGTATTTTATATACGTGTATTTGTGTGGTTGTGTTATAGGATATGTATGTAGGTTGTTTGTGAAAACTAGAGAGAAACAACTATGGAATACGTATACGAGTACATAGGTTTTTGGACTTAAAAGCGTTTATGAACTTACTGACTTCAGTTACTTTGATTAAGTGTTAGTCCACTTTTTACGCGACTACGAAGAAGCAAAAAGGAGTGTTATGTTTATGACCAGTATGTGTGTATGTACGTAAGTATGTATGTATGTATGTTTATCTGTTTGCTCATAACTTCTAAACAAAATGAGGTGTCGTTGGAAGCGTCATGTTTGTCCTCTGGTTATAGGCTATTTCATGTCACATTATATTAAATACAGCTCCCTCTAGGGTGTACGAAGACAAGAACAAAAATAAAGTGTTCGCCCCACCCCATCATGTATGGTATAATTGAACAGGTATTTTAAAATGAAGGTAAGATTTGGCACAGCATATTTTTGTCAAGCGTACCGTTTGCGAGTTATATCTCGTTAAAGTCAAGAAAACTATTATTTTTTCGACTACGGCGTCGCAAAGAACTTCTGCATTATCTAGATACATGTAAAACAAGAAACCCTAAACAGAAAAATGTGATGTGGCTCTGCAAAAACCCCAAAATATTTCAATTAAAAATAAGTTCAAAAATTAAAACCCGACCCGACTACTGAAAAATCATGCTGTAAAAGTATGAAACAAGGAAAGGATAACCGTGGTCGTATGCCACTTTGCAAAATGTATTTTTTGTTACGGTAGGTGGCATACGACCACAGCTATCCTCTACGGATTAATCGGTTTGTACATAACAATTTCAGATGAGAATATTTTCTTGTTTCATACTTTTTAGAGCGTGATTTTTCAGTAGGTGGGTTGGGTTTTAATTTTTGAACTTATTGTAATGTTAGTATTATTTTATTGATTTTTACTTACAACAAATGGTTCTCCATTACTTCTTTCCATCTTTCTACCACTGCACCATTTATGCGTCACATAATCGATAATACAAACCTATTGATAGTATGAGAAACAAAATAGAAGGAAACAAAGTCTAAAACCTCTCTAGAATTTCTAGAACTTCCCAAACCCAAATACCTAAAATCATAACACTATCATTCATCTTTTGATAGATTTGATAACAAGTAGACAGTAAGTTATGACTCCTGACAGTCAGATAAATGTTGCCGCGTTGCCAAACTCTTGGCATGCCAGACTAGACATACTGGCTAGGGATGTCACGAAAGCAGAGGTAAATTATAATAAGACTAAAAAAAACACGAAAATAATTTAAGACTTATTTGAAGATTAAATCAAATGGCAAACTATATTTTACAAAAAAAGTAGTGCGACATTTTGAACTTCTAGATGATTTCTTTCTTCCCTAAGCAAGCATGGGATTGGAATCCGCAAGGGGCAAGAAAGCATGGCCATTGCGTCGAGAATTGTAATGCCAAAGAGCGAGAACAGATGAACCGTTCGCAATGCAGAGCCACGCCATGTGAACGCCAACTGCCTCATCTATGGGATATAGGAAACTTAGTAAGTTATTCTGATATATAAGCTATTTACTGTACAATTTCATCAAATTCCGTTCAGTAGTCTTTTTGTGAAAGAATAACAAGCATATACTCACAAACTTTCACTGTGTAATATTAGTAGGATTTGATTTATGAACTCGATTCTTTGCTTCAACTTGACGAATAATCTTTAGTGAGGTGGACCACCGCTCAGTTGACCTTCGTTGCAATTGCGTATCCGCATCTGCCGCTTGCGGAGGGGCCTGCAGATGCTGCGGTACGATGTCATGCGTAAGTTCCGCATTTGTGGAAGGCAGAGGACAACTTTTCACAGCCCTAATACCCACAGTTATTACTAGTGAAACAACCGGTTGGACGATTTTGTTTGCCCAATTTGGATTATCCCGACTGACTGCTGATTGGGCAGTTTAGGCTTTAGATTTGAGTACGAAAACTTTGAATTGGTTTGGTTTAGGACTTAGGTACGTGTGCGTGTGGATTATAGGAAGGATGGTTGTGTTCTATCAGCTTTTATTAATAAACTCATAGATAGGAATATGTATACAGCGTGAAATAGATAGGTGTGGTCTTAATTCGAATAACTGCTTCTGTTTATGGTTATGAATAGCTTTTTTAAAGGAAGTTAAAGCGAATTTAAAAAAAAAATTAGTTCTTGTACATATTTAGTTATCATCAGCGTATTCAACTTAGTATGGGACGCACAATAAATCGCACCTCTGTGAGTGAAACGGATGTTTCTGATTAAACCGGTTTAGTCAACTGGTTGCTGTATGCTTCTTCAATTTAATCTGTTGTCTTAAATCATTTAATATTGGCTGTTGTTATACGTTCCAATTTTGGCAATCTTATTCTGAAGAGAGCTGCAAGGTTTTTTTTTTCAATATATGGATGTTACAGCAATATTAATGGAACAGCATTGCAGCATACTGAATCAGCTTTTTAAGCTTTAAAAGCATTCATTTGAACTTATAGAAATGCATGAACCCCTGCCTATTCACAACACGTTTATTTTCAATTATCCCTATTACTGCAATACCCATTTATTCAACTTATCGATTAACAATTCAAGTTAAAATAAATTCACCATTTGCACAAAGGGGTACTAGAAATGCCCGAGGCGACAGAATTGACGTTCGTAGCGCGCCTGTGACGCGTGTCGAGCTACGAGGATCTACGAGGTGCTACGAGCCGCTACGAGATGCTACGAGCCCAGCATACGAATGACTACATCGACTAACCGTAGCGCCTTGTCTAACACAACCAAATTGAATTTAATCAATTATAAATTGTTTTAAAGTGATGTTTGGACTTGAATAAACGGAAGATTCGTCATTTGAATTTTATATCAAACTTGCGTGACTAAGTTCACAGTTCTTTTCAAATAATCTTCCTCAACTTCTTACGACTCAGTTACCATGCAAATGGAAAAAAAACAATTTGATTGAATCGAGTGGAGGAAATGACTAGGAGAGAATTATTATTTCCACTTTGACGCCAAATAAATTATGATGAAGAGACGATTAAATTTTAAATATGGAGGTATAAATTAAGCACATTTACACTACATGTCATGGTAAATAAATTGTAACTATGCTTCAATATTTTACACAAATTAATTTTAAACGTTCCGCGATAATTTATGAGGCGATGTGTGTTTATTTTACTTTAACTAGCAGCTTGCCACCGGCTTTGTATCCGCGTGAAATAGTTTATCCAAAATCCCTAAACATTAATCAAAAATATAACTAATTGGACATGAAAATCTATAATTTTTCGTAATATATTGGGCAGAAGAAGGTAATTTTTTTATGCTCCGATTATTGTTTGTGAACATAGTATTAATGATTGTGTTATTAATTTGATTGGTAAAACTTATTTTGACAGCTAAATGCTTAGGGCGGTTACGCACTGGATCTGATTTTATCTGAGTCCGAGTTACGAGTTCCATCTGAATTGGAGAAGTACTGATATCAGACGGACGGAGTTCGGATACAGTGCGTAATCTTCCCTGCAAGTAGTACTACGGCTAATTCGTACCAACATTTCTTGATCCAAAGATCTGAGCACTTTTTCTTACTTCCTAAAGTATAAAAGTTTTGCGACCACCGTGTTATTTAATTCGGCAGGACACGCTGCAATGGACCGCTCACCATGTTAAGCCTTTTTCCAACTATGTTGGTGCCGGCTTTCAGTCTAACCGAATGCAGCTGACCTTTTTTACCGGGGTGAAAAATTCTCATTGGATGTCCTTCCGCCCTGGGGGGGGGGGCAAGGCGTCTGTCAGACTCCTGCTGAAAAAAAAACCACCCCGACGCTGGGGATTGCAGGAACGTACGATCCATCCGCAACCCACGGCTGGTGCCGCCTCCGCGGACCTCGACCTTGTGGTATTTATTCATGATCTACTTACGTTTCATAACACTCCACAATCCATCTTCACATCTTTTGATATCGCATCAATTTGTGTAACTCATTTTTATATATATTCTTTGTATTATTACATCTGGAAAGCATATTTAGTTATCTCTGACTGTTTTAAATATCTAAACTTAAATTATATTCGTAATTTATAATTCTTCTTGTAATATTTTTCTACTGTGACGTTTTCGTCTGACATGACAGCTGTCTGTCTATTTTATTTTCTTAAAGCCATAGACATACCATAGGTACCATGGACTATAATACCTAGACCTTTCCTTAAGCTAGTTGTACATTATTGTAAGGTCAGAGCAGACTGACCCGCCTTTGTAAAGCCGTTTTTATTCGCTCTGTTCTGATTGAGATTTGAATTTGAAATTGAGAAGAGATGGCAGATCGAATGAAAAAAAAAAAAAAAAAAAAATTTTAAGTCTTGGAACTGGTCTGAACGCTGAAAGTCGGTGGAATATTTAAGATTACCAATTTTACGATTGTATCAGCAAACTCTTTATTCTATATAAGCGGCCTGTGAGTTGTGTTTGTATCAAACCTTTGAAGTGCAATAAATAATAATAATTGAGTGTGATACTTATAAATGTGTGCATCTTTACTGGTACATAATCCTCCTCAGTCGTCACGACGTATCAAAGGGCTCGCTGTTTGGCGTATTGAGCCATAGCCGGCCTCCACACCCCTCGGAGCCTACGTACTTACCCGTTTGCCTGTTTATCCATCCTGCTATCCATTCTGCTGTTATTCTACTGCCTACCTGCCTGATTGCCTGCCTGGACCACCTACCCTTGGTGTATGCTGACCTGCCTACCTGCCCGATTGCCTGCATGTCCGTCGTAGCTGCCTGATCACCTACCTACCTCGGGCATTCCACGACTTCTTGCCCGAGCTGCTGCCTGGATAGCTGCCCACGTCGTGCGAAGCTGACCATAGTTCTGCTCTCTATATCCTTTTATTTTCATAATTTAATTTAATTTTAACCTTTTATCTTAATTTTAATAACGTGGCTTACGTATAGCTCCACTGAGCTATTCGTAACGCTACAACCTCGGGTCGGAAGGGAGAGAGGTGTTAGACTCCCGCCGCGACGTCTAAGAGGGGCGCACGTGAAACACTACGTTCCGCCACCTCGGGTCCTGATGTGATTATTTAACACACCTCCACAACCCAGTAACTTGGTAACACGATACCCCCTGGTAAGGCTAGTTGTCTGATTTTCGGGCTCATAACTACTTATCACGGCTGTCAAAGACCTACTTACAAATGACCAATGGCTTAACGTGCTTTCCAAGGCACAGATAGTTTTTAGTTTGTTATGGATTATGGACACCTAAAAGCTGCCAAATAATGATGACATGGGTATTATAAGTAAAGGCCACCAAATTAACACGATATTAAATTATGATAAGAAAAGGTATATTTTCAGGCTTAATCAAATTCTCCAGAACACTAGTAGCATGTAGAATAATATCAGCTCGTCGGTTTTTTAATGAGCTAGAACTATACGTAATTATAATATAGGGTAAGAGCCGAATAGTGGCCACACTTTTAGTACAAAAAGCAAAAATACTTGATTTGTGAAACTGGCCGGTACTTGGGTTTTTCATCTACAAATTTATAAAAAGTAAAAAACAATAACTTTAATATTTTCAGATAATTAGCTTTTTTGCGAACCTTTATATTTTGGGCCTTCTATTCCACATAGGTTATAGTTGCCTAATACATTTTGCCATGCCACTGCTCAGAGAAATGTGACACCGTCAACTTAGTGGTAGTTGGAGAGTCTTTCGATAGTTTAATAAAATTGCATGTGATTAATCCGCCAAACTAGAGTATTTACAATCAGGGCAACTATCTTGGTTTTACACTCATAATAATACCAGCCTGTTACTGTCCCACTGTAGGGCAAAGGCCTCTTCTGATTCTTCTTCACTCAAGCGTCCAAAGATATCATACTATCAAAAAAAAAACACTGAAGCGTCCGGCCCGCGCAACTGTAGAGAAGTACTAACTACTAAATAAAATCCTACGATTCTCGAGTGAAAATTTTCCCTACGAGGAAACTCTTTTCCCGTTAGCAATCATAAGCATCATTCCTTCATACACATACTTTCATAAATATACCCACATAACCAACATACGTTCAAAGTTACACATGAAACAAGCGTTCGCATACCGAGACAAAGAAACGGTAAATATGTGCGGCACTGAATAATGAATATCTCGGGATGTCGTCGGTAACGCTTTTGTTATAAAGCTGCGGTTATACGGGCGATTGTTGCCCGGCAACAATTGCTAGAGGCAGTGGAAGATAGTCCTAGCTCAATTTATAAATTAGACTTTTAGTTGTTTTTATTTTTTTCAAATTATTCATAATTATTATGCAATTTAATTTAGTATGTGTGATTCAATTTCGACTGGCTCGTTGGTCTAGTCTACTGCTGTTCTTGATTCGATTTCCAGGTCGAGTTAGAGATTTTATTTCTGGATTTTCTCTGTAGCAGCCTGAGTCTATCTAATCTATCTCTCGTCGATGACAATACAAACGCGCGTAATGTTGTGTTATGTAACCATGTGTTCTTTTTTATTTTCTCCTAAAATATGGGAATTACCAGGATATGCATTTCATAGACTTGGAACAATATTTTTAGCATAGCCGATTTTTTAATTGCAATATACATTACTCTAGTTTATTAGATTACTTCACTCACTATTGTATAGTGTTTATATCAATCGATAGTACTAGCACGAATTATTAACGCCAGTAAGTTGCTGAGTGTAGGAAACACACTACGACACTACAAGCTACGACATCTCATGACAGTTTAGCCGATAAGCCCCAAAATTGGGTGATACAAGTTACACGTGTATCCACACCTTAACGCTTTTGTTATAACACGAGTGCATACGGACTGCATCCGTCGGATAACTGATTCCATCTGTCGCTTTGAGAGGCTGGATGGATTGCACTCTCAAAATGTGTGTGAGTTTTTATTTGAGAGGTTTTTTCTTTAAAAGCGTTTGTTAATTGATGTTTTACTGATGGACACGGGCCTGTAAATAACCTTCAGTGTCTGTATTTGTTTAGAGAATGTGACGTAAAATAAAAAAGTGAAACATCATGCCCATTTATTTCGAAAGGGTACGGTTTCGTAGGGTAGGGTTTAAAAAACAAAAGAAAAAGTGATACGATAAATTCACATTTCGCTAGTTATTTTGATCCACCTGTAATATTTTTATTTCCATTCACTCATCTGTGTTGGACGATGGGTTGGATGTGGAGTGGATATTCCAAGAGTTATCAAATATCATCATCATCTTTTCAGCCGAAAGACGTCTACTGTTTGACATAGTCCTCCCCCAAGCGCCGCCACATCTACCAATCTTCCAATACTTGGCCAAATACTTGGTCCAATACGTGGTCCAATACTTGGTCCAATACTTCTTGCATCCAGACGATACTTGTTTCAAAACATATTTAAAATAGAAGAAAGAGTAGGATCATATTGGAAGATAAAAATTAAGATATAAATAAACAACGTAGCTGTAATAATCTGTCCTTAAAACATAATAGCGTGTGGCATCTAGGGCATGTATATAGGCATTAGGAACAGCCATAAGATTCAAGCGAGCTAACAGCGATTCATTATGGTAAGGAGTCTATATGAAAGTTGACTGGAAATAAATTTTGTTGCGAATATTATTTAATGGTTCTCGAAAAGAATAGGAAGGTTCTTTTTATGTCCGCACATGTTCTTGTTTTCTTTGTTAAATATTTTGATGAACTTGATATAACGGTGATAGAATAGAATACAATATTATAACTTATACGAAATCTAACTACATACATATAGACAAAAACCAGATCCATCACATCGCTGTCACCAGGTAACGTGGCCTTTCTGGCCTGGCAGCATTGTCACGTAGAATGGCAATGCTGATTCTTTGGGCAAAAACCGAGCCAGCCTTCTGGTGACATAAAGTGTCGTTCAGCCGTTGAGGGATGTCTTTGAAAAGGAGAAAGCACTTGGGCTCCATGACCCTAGAGTTTCAACCCCAAACGGCTCAAAACTGTCATTACCAAAGGTTACAGAATTTGCGCCGCTTAGGGGCCTCGATCTGAGCAGCAACAGCAGCACAGCTTGCCGGAGGTACTTGAATCGAATATTATTTATTAATTATTTATTGTTGTAGCATTTGGTGGTATTACTTCAATTCACTGTAAAAAATCAAGAGATTTCACACACATGAAAGCCAAAAACAAACCCGTAGGAATTACGGGGATAAAAAGTATCCTTTGTTTTAATTCAGGTCAAGGTGACAGAACGCGTGTTCCAAAATTCACCCAAATCCATTTAACCGTTGATGCGTGATTGATTAACAAACGTCCAAACAAAGAGACTTAATTTCAAAGTTAGTAGGAAAGAAAGGAGTGTTGCCACTCACACAGAATATACTCGTAACTACTTGTAATTAAACAATACTGCGATGCAATCGCTGCATTGCTGGTTTGGTTAGTAGTTTATAGTCACACAACGAAGGCAACTAAAAATATTTGATAGAACTGCATAAAACAGCAGTTTCTTAAACTCGTTAAACTTTCTGCATCAAAACATCTGGCATCTAAAAACAGCTATAAAACATAAAACAAACGCCATCTATACAGCTTTAACTCGTTCAAGACTAGCTGTATGAAATGAGTTCTCAGCCGCGCAAAAACATTTTATTGCTTTATTACGACCATGCAAATATAACCACGCGCAGTTGCAGCGACCTGAAAACTAAAGCCTTGAACATATTAAGGAGTTTGCATGGTTGATAAGGTGGGCGCGAAACCTCTACTTATTTAAATTCACTGAAAAGCCTTAACCGCTAAGAACAGACGCTTATAATTTTGTAATCCCATTGGGAACTGTAAAATAATCATCTTATGTCATTATTGAAAAGCCAAAGACGACCGATCTGACCTGATATTATATTGCGTAATAATTTACGTAACACTAACAAAAAACAAGAAATCATATTGTGATTTTATATATATAGAAGTCTCTTCTTGTGAATTATACGTTTTTTTTTTATTTCTAGAACTTTACTTGCTGCGAAAAGAAGATACTTTTTGATATCCTAACCCAGGGAGTCTCAGCTAGCGGGCGAGTCTTTTGTTTCATCTTGTGGACACAAATCTCACCTCTTCAGCTGCTTCATTATCTCGCTACGCACTGAGACCTCCTGCCACCTAATCATGGCTAGAACTGTACCCGCTTTCGCCTGAGTCACCCTGGCCGAGGCCAAATGGCTACCGACTGCGTTGAAGAACGCAAATCTAGGGCACAATCTAAACTATATCACGCCACTTTACCCAATGCGTTTTCGAAATGCTAGGTCGACTAGAAATCCACCAATCGGCGTTCGACAAAGTCCTGTTTGTAAGAACATTTGGCACAGCGATTGGCCCGTTTTTAGTTGAATGCTCAGGTGAGTTTTAAATTCTTGGCTTTCGGTTTTATAATCGATTTATTGCTCGCAATTTTGAATTTTAATTTGGAATAATATCTGAATCACCCTTGTATTGGTTAAACTCGTCTGCCAGGGATGATTGAGTTAATACATATCTATTATACAAAATTTAATCAAAATTTACTCGTAAAACATGAATGAATCAGACCTATTTTCACAAATATTTTACATAATAAGCACGACGATCATCGCTTTTCTTCAGGCATAAATTTATGAACCTTTTGAATCATTTTCAAGGGAAAAAGGTGTAAGTTAATGTATGTGTATGTTGAATCATTTTCAGCCAGACTTGTATCGAACATGATACTAAACTCAGTAAGAATGTATGTACCTACAAGCTTCTGCCAGCGGTTTCGCCTGCGTGAAAAGTGTTTATTATCCCATGGGAACACTATACCGGGTGTAAATTGTAGCCTATATGCTATTTTAGACTATAATCTATCTCTGTGCCAAATTTCATCCAGATCCGTTCAGCCGTTCTGGCGTGATTGAGTAACAAACATACATCCATCCAAACTTTCATATTTATAATATCAAGTAAGATAATTGTGGAACAAGAACACGTCATAACAATTTCACACCAAATTGTAAGCACAATATCAAATATAGCAATAAGATTCCTATTCAACGCACAACACGAGTCTGTTTTTATTGTGTCTTCAAATTTTATTTCCTTGTCAAGCCGCAGAGCTAGATTTTTATAGACTAGAGAAATATGTGAAAATCGTTCACAGTTTATGCGTCAACACGTAGCTAATCTTCTGGAGTTTCGATAACGTGAATCTTATTAAAGAAGTTACTTTGACGCGGCGTTTTGAGTGTTTTTAAGCCTCGTTTAGTGAAAAACTTTTCTCTGGATATTGAGATTGATTTTTATATATTTTTTTGGCATATCGGGGGTGATAGGCACTTTAATTTTTTACTGACAAACTTTCAGCATTGAAGTTCCACTCTACAGTGAGCGGGTAAAAAACAAGTATTTAGGGTACTAGTTTTTAGTAAGGTGAAACAGGTGAACGTTTCTTCATGAAGTAGTTAGTACTTCATGTTATGTGTACATCTAGAAAGTTCTCCTGTTCACCTCCATTAAATCGACGTTTCCGTTTTCCTTGAAATTCATTTCCTGATATAATAATCCTTAGAAAAGCTGTTAACCGATATAATTAAAGTTCGCATAATACGATCTCCCATCATGCTATAGCGTGCCGAGCTCATTGTGAACCAAACCTTTGTTACTAAACTGTTACTAATGAGGCCCAAACACGACCCAACCGATTTTGTTTGAATTCGGAAACATTATTTAAATCATTAGACAACATTCTACGCCGAACAGGTCATTACGCCAAATTGATGTTTACACAAAATATTGGACGCAATGTTTTCTTAGATCAAAAGAAGAAGAAAATGTTTTCCCATTTTTCACGGTGGCAAAAATAATTTGATTTCACTGGAGGGATGTTGGCAGTTGATTTTAAATTTAACTTCTCTGAACTTGGCAAAGTGGAATGGATTTTTTATGTACCTCCTAACATTAAGTGTTTATTTTCGTGAGAAATTTTCTTTTTACTTATTAAGTAGGAAAATCTTGATAGGTGGATTTTAAGGGCGTTTATTTTTTATAAAGTTAAGCTCGATAATGGTAGTATTAAGTAAAGCTAGAACCGTTTTATACCAATAGACTTAGCTCTTAAGAATTAGATTCATAACATTCCGGGAAGCATTTTTATAGAGCAGTGTTTCTGTTTGTTTTCAATCATAACTTTTTACCTAATGAGTTTCTAAAACGGCCTTCCTTTTTTGAAATTGGAAAATGTTGCTGGCTGGCAAGTCAAAGAGTTAATTTTGAACCTCCCCTAGTGTTGTCCCAATCTCCTCAAATATCCGGTGATAACTTCCTTCTTTATCCATTCTCCCCCCTATTCAAACAGATCAGCACACAATTAAACTCGGATCCAAATTAGGCGATATGAGTCCAATCTGTATTAGTTTTCGACGAGTTAATGCATTCAAATTCAGCGAACGGTTTAGGGGACGAATTATGTCATCCACAATCCCGTGTGCCCGGTCATACGGAATATCACCGGGCGCGGCTTCGCTTCGATCATCAGGATTACTACAATACTAAGGCGGATAATGGACTAGGAACTGTAAAGGGAAAATAGTTTGCTGAGTATTACTCGATATACATGTGATAGTATTCAATACTCATGAATATTAACACCTTTACTCATAGAAGAAGTCTGGAAAACGCATTAGGTTAGTATCATTAGAAGATCATGTCAAGCAGTGGACGTCTTTTGGCTGAAATGACGATAGTGAGTTTTTGTTTTGGATCGTAATCCGTAATCGTTTTATCAAAGGACGTATCCTTTGATAAACAAAATACGAGTGATATCGTGTGTCCACTTCATTTTCTTTGTGTGCGTGAGCAGAATGTGTCTATGTTCCTTAAACTCACACAAATATAGCTTTTCAGTGATACCAGGGTTGACGGTAGGTTGTTGATATATTTTTGCAACATCTATACCATACCAATATTATATAGAGGAATTTTTTTTTTGTTTGTTTGTTTGTACCGAATAGGCTTCGAAACTACTGGACTGATTTAAAAAAATATTTCACCTATGGAAAGCTACAGTATGCCCGAGTAACATAGGCTAGTGTTACATAAGTCTCTAATTGATGAATGATAGTGTGTTGTTCTCTTGTTTGACAAGTTGTGGTGCGATAGTTTTTTAAATGAATCAATTTGCAAAATCAAACTTTACGTGAGTTATATTGTAGCTCGGTTATTAACAAATAGTAGCGTAGGAGTCTTATAAATCTGGTAGGCAGTTACTTCTGTAAACGATTATTGGGAGAAGACGTGCTCTATTAAGTGAAACCTTTGAAACTAATATATAGTAAGAAGAATAAGAATAATTTATTAAAAAGAACGTTCACATAAATGTACATTAGGTGCAGTAGTATAATTTCTAAAACAATGGTGTAAATAGTGCTTATATGTAACATAGCATAAGAAAACCAAGGGACAAGCCTATTGCATTCAACCGGGCATAGTTCAGACTCCGGGCTGCTACTTGGACATTATTTGATATTCGTAAGACGGATTTCGTGAAAAATGTCCATAAACCATACCGACTCGCGTAAACACAAATATCACACAAAAAAAACACAAGAAATGTTACTACCTATGTCCACCTACGTCCTTTATAGACTTTGAAACCATGAAGTGTCCAAAACCGGTTTCATTAGAAAGACAATAATGCGAAGATGGTTTTAGATAAAAAATATTACCCAATAATTAATAATTATTGGGTAGGTTGGTTTGTAGGTTGGGTAGGTGGGTAGGTTTTTAGGTAGGGTAGGTGGGTAGGTAGGTAGGGTAGGTGGGTAGGTAGGTAGGGTAGGGTAGGCTATGTAGGTAAGGCAGGGAAGGTAGGTAGGTAAGGTAGGTAGGCAGGTAGATAAGATAGGTAGGTGGATAAGGTAGGTAGGTAGCCAGTTAATGTTAAATTAGCCACGGGAGCGAAGCCGCGGGGGACAGCTAGTTACAGGGCTGGGTGGTTGATGCATATAATGGTACATTTCAGGAATCGTCAAATAGGTCACCGCATATTCTACCGCAAAAAAGTAAATCAATATGCATAAAAAGTAACTAACGTAAGCTTCTGTGACGCAAATTAAAATGGATGCATTTGTGCAAGAACTTTTTCAAATAGTCTTGTTATATATATTATATATTGGCCGAGAAATGAAGCAGAATAGTCCTTTATTTACTTTTTTATTAAGTTTTGTGACAATATGGGGTACAAAAATACTCATGAATAAAAACAATTTTTTATTAAAAAAAAAAACAATAAAATTATAAAAACAAATAAAAATAAAATAAAAAAAAACACTGTTTCGGTAGGATTTATGTTTATAAAGCTGTTTTTTTGCAATTTATGAGTTTACTAAACCTTTTTATATTCATGACTACTGCTGTACTTTCACGCTATAAAGTCTTCCGATGAATAAGAAGTCAACTAGATGCATTTTGCTATGTCACTGGTCTTCCCTATACTATACCTATTGTAAACAAAGACTAGCAGCGAGTCGTAGATAACAAAGCTACCATCCACCCCCTTTATTTTTTTTATTTTGTATTCGTTGTCAATGATTATTTTTGTGATGTCAATGGCTATTATAGCACGGGTAAGTATAAGCTGTGGTTGACTGTAAATGAGTATGCACATCATCACATCACATCATCAGCCTATTAATGTTTCCACTGCTGAGTGCTGGGACACAGGCATCCTCTCAGTGAGAGGACATGGGCCGTAATCCACCACGCGCTCAGTGTGTGTTTGTGGATGTCACAATGTCTTCGAATGTATGGTTCTAGGGCATGCCGGTTTCCTCACGATGTTTTCCTTCACCGTTTTGAGAACAGTGGCGATGAAATAATTTACACAAAGTAAAGCGCCTGCCTGGGCTCAAACCCACGACCGACATGTAAGTCGCGGTCGATACCACTGGGCCACCACTGCTCTGAGTGTGCATTACAGGATAATGTGTACCAATTTTTATATTTTGTGTAAGTTTTATGGTTTTGTAACACTGGTTGGTGATCCTTAAATAAATAAATAAATTGCTATTTTGGTATTATAAGAATACTAAGACGAATAGGGCTAGATTTACAGCAAATCACCTTGCCCACTTAAAACAGCTACCATTTGCCATTTCCCACACTTTATACGTCCACTTAAGCTGTTTGAAAAGCAAGTAAATAAAATAAAACCCAGTAATGGTGCCCGGTTTATTGGTGTTTTCAAAATAAAGAGGTATTGGCACTGCATTGAGTGCTATTCGCTTTGTTATGTGAAACCTTTTATGTGTTAGTTAATTATTTGCAAGAAGCTTTCGTTTAAAGGGAATTGGTTTTTCGTTGACGGGTGTCGTGTTTGGTTTTTAGATGAGCATGCTTGTTTACTCTTTACTTTCGTGTTACTACTTTTACAGGTACAGTTTTTGGCTGTTAAGTTATGAAACGTTGAGATTCGGCAAGAGAATTTCAGGACTGTATGTGTAACAAAGATGAAGCACTACAAAACTGAACTTTTTCTTAATTATGAAATAAAATATACTTTATACCATTCCCCCTCTAAAAAGCTTATTTTATTCACTGAAAACAGTGAATAAAAATCACTTTTACTCACTGTTTTGGTGTTTGAATTTGGAACACACCAATGTATTAGACATCCATCTCAATGCTATGTAACCTCCTTGCGCAAAAAATACTCCATACAACCTTTTTGAGCAGAGAATACTCGACTTTCAAAGTCCTTCTTCGATTTTAATTTTGAGTTTGTTATTTAAGATTTTTATAATGATTTAGTCTAGAATATTTATTGAATACTTATTTGGATTGTAATTCTAATATATTTAATTAATTATAATTATGTAACGTAACGGAATGGTCACTGGCCCCTGAAACACAGGCGCCTTTACCTAGCTCAGGGGTCAGGGTTTCACATTTTATGTAAATTTTGAAGGTAATAAACCATTTATTTATTTATATTTTATTTATAATATTCCTTGCGCTTTTCGCTTAAATCTTTCTTTTTCTCGAAGTCATGGTATAAAATATAGTATGCAACTCTTTAATAAAACGGATTTATATCGAGGGCCATGAATCACTCGCGTCGCTCATGATTCTAACACTTGAATCAATGTTATGTCATGATGATTGAATCACTCGCTATGCTCGTGATTCAATCATCATGAATCACTCCCTACGGTCGTGATTCAGTAGTTAGAATCCTTCACTTGCTCGTGATTCATCTATGGCCCTCGCTTTAAATCCGTCTTTTATTCACTAGTTGCATAATATACTATTATTAATTTATAAACCGAACTGTATCCCTGCTCTTTTACAGTATTTATTGTAAACTAACTATTGACCAGTTTCTGATTGATTTTATTTATTTATTAATAATAAGGCACACCAACTACTTATGTATTTGAGGTTATGAACATGTCAAACCCTACTTTAGTGCCAGTGTCGTATATTTATTTATGTTTTAGAATAAATACATTAATTCTGAATAAGGTTAACTTTAAAGATAGTCTTTAGGAAGTCTATTTTTCTATAAAGTTATATCACCTATTATATACAGTCAACTTTCATTTCATTATAAAAAATTAAGCCTTTTTCCCTTAGAAGTAGGTTGAAAATACAGAATGCCACCGGCTACATACTCCTACTCCTTGTATTATACACTACCCACAAATTAAACAAAAATGACAATCGAATATAATTCCCCTGACAAACAAACTTCCACAAGAACCCTTACTCCCCTACGTCTCGGTGGAGTAACTGAAAGTACTACACAGAAGAAAAGAAAAAAGAAATGGGCTACTTTTTAACCCGACCGCTTAGGTAAGTTTAGTACCCACGGGAACTCGAGATACAGAATGACCTAGGACGGGTTTTAAGTTCGCTCAAACTTAAAAATCTCGAGGGCATAAATGTATAAGATGTATATCATAAACTTAGCTTGTTAAGAAGTGTGTTTAAAATTGTATGATATAAAATACAGCGCTGAAAACATTGGAACTGCACGTGATGGAGTTTCTCGCTGGAAGTGGGTGGAACCGGGCTGGAAAATATTGTGCATGTTCTACAAATCTAGACATTTAATTTTCCAGGTTTAATAATTTCTCAGTAATTAGTAGGTGCCTTATTATAAACAGATGTTCGCTTTAATATTTCATAAATTCTAAAATTTTCGGTAATATAAACTATTTTTGTCCTTAATATTCTTAAAATATTTTAGGCCCGCTAAATATAATAATGAGAACCTTTAGGCCTCATTAAACCCAAAGTACCAGAAAACTAATTAACAGGTTATACCCGGTTATATCTAACTGGCATTAAGATAAAGCTTAAAGGAAGTTCTTACGTAAGTACTTATTAAATACTTATCTTGATCTTTGTTAAATATCTATATTTTAATCCGTTCCCTAAATTTGCTTGGCGCTGTTCAGTTTTTGTTATTAGCTTATAATAAAGTTTCTTAATGTAAAAGCTTTGATAACACTTATGCAGAGCTAGCTAGAAAAGTCTGATGAAATAAATGAACCGTATGGTTACTTAATACATATTACCAAATCTAATTTGGCCCCACTAAGCCTACCTTCAATAAAAAAACGCAACAAAAAGAAGAACAATACCCGAATTGATTTTCTAGTAAGCCTGGGCTCCGAACGTCGAAACATAATTGGCATGAATCGACTGTCAGAAATCTATTAACAAGGGAATTTCTGATCGCACTGTTCGCCCCGGGCACGTCATTATGCCCAGCCGAGCTTCGCCCCTAGATGCCCCCCCGTCATAGAATAAATGCAATCAACGGGATAGAGCGGGCACGTTCATAGCCCACCGGTGGGCTTGTCGGGCACACGACGTCTATTACAAGTCATCAGGAGACGTCGACGTGAAGTGATTGTTCGATAATATGTGATTTGAATGAAGGGAGGCGTGATCTGTATTATTAATTATGTTTTGGTTGTTATAGTCGTGACAATCTAAGTATTCGGATTTGACAGCTATAAAAATAATTTTATTATAATTAAAATTGGTGCTTACGAATGATTTTCGTTGTTATAGTGTACTAGTGATCCGCCCCGGCTTTGCCCATGGCAAATTATAAACAAAAATCTTCCTCGTTCCTCACTCTTTCTACTGTAATGTGAAAACCGCATGAAAATCTGTTCAGTAGATTTTGAGTTTGTCGCTTACAAACGTGGCGGGAGACTTTATTTTATAATATGTAGAGATGGGTAAAATAGTAATTATTAAGGATTATGGATTTGATTTTTAAATTTCTTACGTACAAAGTTATCGCGGCAATTTAAAATGAGAAACGTCATCGGACTTCTTAGATTGTCACTATTATAATAGTTAGATTGTTGTTAAGCCCAATGTTAAGAGAAAGACTGGGATAAGATTTACACAAAACAGGTAAGAATTACCACTTTGGTGCAGTGGTCGAAAGCGCTACTGCATAAGGTCCTGGGTTCGGTTCCCTGGTCTGGCAAAATGTTTTTGGGGTTTTCCATCGTGAATTTTTTTGTTGTAACCCGGAGTCTGGATTTGATCCCGGTTGATGGGAATAACGTAACTGGTAATATGTAGATATACAAAGCATACCCCTCTGTCTACAATCCTTGAGAAATACTGACAGGCGTTCCGTCACGATATGTTAGATAACAATTGCATAATAACGAGGACGGATAGTCTTCAATCCGAGAAACAAAGTAATGAAGACTGACCGACACGCAATACATTACATCCTATTGATATTTCTCTACGTCATCGTAGCAAGCGTAGCACAGCCGCTACGCCGTAGCAAACTCGTAGACAATTTGTATTGAACAGCTGAAGCGTTGTATCATCACGTTTGATGTACGGCTTTAGGCCTTATATGTATATGACAATTAATGAATATAATAAATAGTAAAAATGCTCGTCAGTTTAATTCTATTACTAACTATATAAGAGAGACACAGAATGGCGCAAGGGCCATCCTATCACACAGGAACCGTACATTGTTCCCGTATAAAATGCATATGGCATAGAACTTCTAGATTTCTAAAAGTTAAAATTTTCATTTTTTGGATCAGTGGGAACATACATATCAGAGATTAATCTTTTGATTAATATAGTTTAGAGGACGAATTATTTAAATAAATAAATACTAATTATGCTCGTGGCCCAGTGTCTAAGACCCCACCTCTTGTGTTTGAGGTCGTGGGTTTAAATCCGGCAAGTAACAATGTGACTTTTTCTAAATTCAAATGTATTTTCTAAGTTTATCTCGGACATCATTGACAACGGTGAAGGAAAACATCGTGAGGAAACCTGGACTTATAATTAATGAAAGTCTAAAATCGCCAACCCGCATTGACCAAGCTTGGTGATCAATGCTCGTGGCTTCTCTGTATGAGAAGAGCCCTTTGCCCTAGAGTGGGACATTTACAGGCTGGTATTGTAATCATCCTCGTCTACTAAAAGTAACTTTCTACAGGAACATTTACGGCGATAATAACACCATAAATGACAATATTTTAAGTAGCTATTTACGCGATAGTGTAACAATTGCTTGACATAAATAAACACAATGTCATTGACACTCACACGCTCACAATCACGTGGAAGGTACTTGTATTCAGTCGTATCCTGTGCCATCGATGGAAGGCATTTCGTCGAATTGCTGTTTATTTTTGTCCACAAATTGTTTGTCATGTTTCCGGAGGGGAAATTTATAGTGTTGCACAACCATGAGTGCTGTAACCCAGCGGGAAACGATATCTCCGTAAATAAGGCAAAAAATCCCGATTGCTATCAGGAAAAACGCTGCGTTGCGCGCCGAAAAAAGTGATATTAATTTATTGAAGGCATTTTGTATGGTGTTAATATACGCGTGTACCTTTTGTATGACATTCGGGGGAAGTGTTTACAATGTATAATTTTGTGTTTATTTTTTATGGTGGTTACTGGAGTTTTTTTTATCTCGTTCCCTTTGCTCTAGTCTAGGTTAGAGGTGACAGAGACAAAGTCGATGATGGAGTGAACTTACCCAGAATATACCTGTTTACTCTTACTTTAAAGTGATTCGGGTTGAATGCGTTCAGAAACACAGACGCAGGCAGTGAGTTCCACTCTTGTACTGTGCGCATTATGGAGGATGTTTGGAAGCGCTTGGTGCGAATTGGTGGAACGGCAACTAGGCAAGGATGGTGACTTGCAGTGCGGCTAGAAGTACAATTGTAGAAGGGGGCCGCTGGGATGTGGTCAGGGAGTTCTTGAGCACACTCACCGAAGTACAGTCTGTAAAAGGCCGACAAGCAGGCAACCTTACGGCGATGAGCTAAGCTGTGAAGCTTGCCATCCACCAGTTACTGGTATTGTGGAATACTAGTACCTACCTACTCAGGTTAGACTGGCAGCCGGCCCCACCATAGTTGGGACAAGGTTAGGCATATGTATTGTTCGCAAATTGAGCTAGCAAAGCTCAATGCTAGCTAGCAACGCTCAAAGCTGGCTAGCAATGCTCAAAGCTAGCTAACAAAGCTCAAAGCTAGCTAGCAAAGATAAAAGTGTACTCCTTGGATGTGACCAAAAGGCGTTCCTTGATGGTCTTTGCACGTGAATCACCTTACATGAGCTGACGTTTACCGCTGTAGTTTCAGTGAGGTAAGAGTCCCATACTCTCCGGTTCTCGATATTCTTCATGGTCCAAGTAACTTGTAAAGGTTTCTCCTCGAAAACGAAAATCTGAACTGTACATCCTAACTATATCTTATTTAAACTTGAAAATGAACATAATGAACATAATAGACTGAATAGATTTTGATTAAACTTTACAGAAATATAGCTTATATATCAGAATAACTCTCTTTTTATTCGTTGTCTTCATTTCTGCCCTTCAGGTCGTGCCCGTCTTGAAAAGCTTTGACGGAGTCAACGACGAGCTGATTCCAAGCCACCCTGTCTTTGGCTCTTCACATACCAGTGGTCACCGTGAGTTCCGGAATGGCCCTGAGCTGGTCAAACCAGCGAGTAGTTGAACATCCGCGTGGTATTTTTCCATCCAGCTTTCCCACTACAACCAGTTTTACTAGGATGTCAGGCTGTCTCCGGGCGATGATACCAAAGTAACTTAGGACTCGTTGGTAGTAGATCGTGGAGAGTCTGGTTTTGATGTTTAACTGGTCGAGAATGGACTTATTCGTGCGCTTGGCTGTCCATGGTATACGCAAAATTCTTCTCCAGCACCACATTTCAAAAGCCTCTATCTTTTACCGATCCACAATGCGGATTACCCAAGATTCCGAGCCGTAAAGAAATATCGAGAATACTCACGAGTCTCTTCTTTGTGTTATTGGAGACAGAATAATACATAGGCTATAATTTATAAAGATATTGGGTGAATTACTAATACCACGTGGGTGGTGGCTAGTATGTAATAATATTGTAAATGCAAATGTGATTTTATTTGTTTGTCACACCTTAATGGCTGAACGGATTTGGATGAAACTTGGCATGTGGATTCACCAGAACCTTGATAGGATACTTTCATGATCCCTTGGGCTAATGAAATACTTTCACGCGGGTGTAGCCAAAGGCAGATGCTAGTAAATTATAAAAACTACACTTTTACTGGATACGCAATGTAGCGTGACGTTTCTTAGAACATGTGATCAACTCCACTTCGTTGCATGTCACGTTGCAGTCTGCAGCTGGCATCGTAGTGGGCATGAAATGTGAAGCGATCTTAGAGTTGCTTCCGATTAAATGTTTACGCAAGCATTGAGGCTTATAAGTTATCCTGTTTGTGTTAGTTTTGCTGATACACCCATAGAACTATTTTGAACAGGTAACAATCAAAATATTGCAACTTTACCTTACGTAGGACTTTGTCACATTAAACTTGTTACTTGCCTATATGTTTAACGCATAATATTTTTGATGTCTTCATTAGAATCGTATAATATGACAAGGTTCTAAGTATGGGTAAAGTTTTCATAATTAATTGTAGGTACTACCTTACTCTAATAACTTTGATGCCTGTCCCTGATCTGGGCTATTACACCGGAGTTCCCCAAACACCTCCTACAATAAGCTGCTTTGTTTAGGTACCTTTTTATAAGCACCTAGTTGCATACCGTGTGAAGGTTATATCAAAGATTGATTGATTGATAGATTGTCATATATTACTTGATAAGTTTTATTTGCCATCAGTCTTCGTCTTACCAAGTATTATGAACAAACTCTAATCTAATTTAAACAAAGTAGTATTAAATTGAAACAAAGAACAGAACTTTATTTATTTCGATAAAAGCCACTACTTATAACGCAAGAAGCTTAGTCAAAATAAAATAAGAAAACGAAATAAAATTGTTTTGTTCACAAACTGAGTTAGAGAACGATCTGGCAAAAGTTTCGAATCATTATAAAACAATTTCAAACTTGTAATTCATTAATTTTATTTCTTTCTGTAGACACTATGCTTAGTACAATTTCTAAAGTTTTAACGCAATATCTACCTATTTGTAAATTTAAGCACACAAATTTTCAGCTCGTATTTTCTCTCGGTAACAAATTTAGTTATACGTTATATTACATTTTTAAAGTATCGACTAAAATTAATACGAGCGTGTATCATCCATCGCTGCAAGACTGCTGGGAGTCTTACGATACTGTGCGAATTAGGTAAAGATCCATTATTCTAAGCTAAGTGCAATTTTTCGATTAGACAACTTAAAATACACAGTACACTTCATCACACAAATACTGCCAAATACCAGCACACTTTTTCAAAACCACCTCTAACCTGTCAGTATAACCAATGCAGACTACTTACAAATCTCGCCACTCCACCGCTACGGTGAAAATCGAGTTTCAAGTGTTCATAGTAACGTCAGCATATTGCTCGGGCCAAGCTCCTGTATTATAAAGTCCTATTTTGCCGTGACATTTTTCGTTCAACACTACCCGATTGGATTTTTGAAACGTGTAAATTTGATAAAACACAGAACGTGGGGAATGAGTGAGTTATGGCCTTTTCAGATGGGGGAACGCAGCGGCGGAAACGTAAAAGAGTTCTGTATATCATTTTAAGCCGTAAACTGGATTGGAAAGCGTGTAGCTGTATTGCTTTATGTTTTTTCTTGTTTTTGATCTCAGTGTCTGACTTGATTTGCATTCTAATAGCCTTTTGGATGTGTGCGTTTTGAAACTAGCTTTGAGCTCTTACGACTGACATCTTTCCATAACTTTAAATTGAATTATTTGAATATCGCAGTTAAGTAAACACGAGCAATAATTCATTCTTCTTTACCTTCGATGCCTCAAAGTATTTATTTTTCCAAGAGACGCCTTTCGTATAGTTTCGTATGATAACTCTTCACCACCCTTAGTTATCTGGTAGAGAATGCCCAAGGCATTCAATCCGCCTTTTTACCTATGAGCAAATAAAACACATTCGCTATTGACGCTTTTTATGCCGTTTCTAGAACAACCTAACTAAAACATACATCACCAGCAAACTACCAACGAAAAACAGTCACCACGAACGCTGACACCTCCACATTTTACACTTTTAATCTATAAAATATCGCTGTACAAGATAATCTATCAAGCTGTGTGACAACCAGCACGATATTGCAGCGAAATATAAAATTGCTGCGACGGTCCCGTAGGTAATGGTAGGACGCGTCATCAGAGGTAAATGCAACGAGGAAATTCCGCGGCGGGCACACGTGCAGTCTTGAGCGGCCTTAAGCTGCTGTGGATGCGATTGTACCTAATAAGCTTATTGTGGAACCGTTGAGCGCGACTGTACTTTGTATTTTTTTGTACTTTGTATTTTTTGTAGCTGTCTTTTGTATTTTTTTGGGAAAGAAATTAGGGCTCTGAAAATAACTGTACCCAAAAACGACTACTCAGTAAAAACTGGACTGGTTTAAAAAATAGTAATACCACGAGCACCCAAAGCGAAGAAAGAACATTCAGTTCAAATAAATTGCACTAGATGGCGTGATAAGCTTCGATTTGTAATTGAGTTTTGTGAAATATTAAGATTTTCTAGAGACGATCATAAAAAAATTATGTGCTTGTTTAATTAACTCTTCCAATCACAAAATTAAGGAATATTGGGCGCTTAATTCACACTTTAACGATAAATAAGAATTAATCATTTAAAATTAATTCCAATAGATGACGCGATTTTACTCGATTTTTTTAAATTTGTTTTCTAACACATGTTAATACAATGAAACTGTAAAAACGTGTAAAAATACTATTAAACTACTAATTACTACTACTTGCAAGTCGCTGCTAACACCATCTATATCCGTGGAACGGCACCGAACGCTATCGATGTTCTTAGAAAAAGATCAGTTTAATCAGACGATTAATAGCGTTTGTCGTCTCGTTACATTGGCACGGTTTCTTTGTATGGGATGAGGCATCTGTATGCTAGTATTATATTATCTGTGGTAATACTATTATAATAATATGCTATGTAGGTAAGTAAGTAAAGCTGACTCAATATCATTATTCGTTGGCCCTCATCCGCATTGGGTGTCGGCGCAGCATATTATCTCCTTCTGCTTTGTTGTACGGGCTGCTTTATTAATTCTTACTAGCTTACTATGCTCTATACTTTTGCAGGTATTCATATACAAGGGTCAACACGATTAATGCATATGTTTGTTAATAAAACCTAGTTCAGAACAGATAAAATAAAAGACAAATAAAATTAAACATCTCAACAATACGTCTCCACCGCTCTCCTATTCTCAACAATGCAACGGTCGCAAGTAATATATTTGGAATTTTCCAGAGCTATGAAAACGTTACGTGATCTCTAGTGAGGTTTTCGTCTGTTAAACGGGCCAAAACATACCTATTACCTGAATGGCCTCCTATTCCATCCTATGAAATTTAAGTTGTCCTCATACACAATTGTTTACTCTCAAAATTGTAACTACGTTTACAAAGGAAACTTCTGTGGCTCGTAGAAAGTGGTGACGAGTGCGTACGAATGTACGAGATACGCTAATTTTATGTATGCCTCTGTGTGTGTGTGCTGTTTTAATTAAAGCACCTGGAGTTTGAAAGGAGTTTGTGTGTGTATGAGTGCGTTTTGCATTTTTGGTTGAGTAGCACTTTATGTGGAGTAGACGCGTTACTTGAAGCGAAGTTGCGCAAATGTGTTTAAGTTCATGTAGGTGTGTTTGTTGTAAGTGATGTTTTCTTTTGTGAACAAGTCTGTTTAAATGCAACTGGCAAAGTTTTCTTCTCATGAGATGAATGTTGATTAGCTTGGTTTTCTGCTTTTGGGTTTCCAAACAAAATGTGTTCAGTAAAATGTCTATGTCTTAAAATAAGGTGATTAACATAGCCCGGTTGATGTGGCGATGCTTTAGCCCATGTGTCCAGCTTTTTCTTTTCGAGTTGATGCAAAACTCTTTAGATATATTGGGACCAGTAGGCAGCCACACCAATAGCTTCAGTGGCGTTCATTAGGTCCTCCAAAGTGCAAGTGTGTGGACACTTGGGGCACTCCAGTATGTGTATCATATTCTGCACAGAGGCACCGCACTCATATTGTGTATCAGACGAGTCTTTAAATCCCATTTCGCCAAAATGTCTTTGTCTTTCCTACGTAGGTACGCATTCGTTTGAGTGCTTTCCATGTAGATCACTGCAGTTAATTGCAGTTCACGTTTGATGCTAAGAAGATGATAATGTCAATTACATTGAATATTTATCTTTATACTGTCTCTAACCAGCGGCTTCGCCCTTTTGAACGTCAGAAATTGTCTTGACCTTACTCCCTGGATAAGAGTCTTATACGTTGTAATCCACGACATGATCTAACCGTGTGACAAGTTTTATCCAAATCCGTTCATCTATTAAGAACAGACTGACAGGATAGACTACATACACACAGAGTTACTTTTGCATATATCATTTTATTACCAGCCCCCGTACCCTGACGAGCCAAAACGATCATAGTTCGTCTGTAAAAAGAGGGAGAGATGTATACAAGTCACATAAATATGTCCCTTACGCACACTCAAAATAACATTGCTCTAAGAGTTTATGGTCACCCCCTTGTCTATGAATGTGAACGTAATATCCTGCTTCATATTGTTCTTTATGTACATAACTGTTAGTTTGCGCACCAGTAAATAAAAAAGCAATGACGATATACCAAAGTCAACATTGTAACTGCCCGAATACACAATTGAAATTCATTTCGGCGCACAAAAAAAACACAAAAAAATCTACTCTATTCAGCGCCGGACTCCGTAAATAACGGCCATTACCAAGCCGACAAATGTTTAATAAGACTAAGTACATAAATAACCATTATAAACAACCTTAGACGATCTATTACAATGTTTCAATTATTACTGGATACTTTTTGTGTCTTATAATATACGATATTTTTTATGGTTGCTCAGTGATACAAGGCTTTGACTTCATGTTGTGGCAAGTTGTAGGTTTAAACCCGAGCAATTTATCTTAAACATCATAGATATAGGTGAAGGGAATATGGCAACTGCCCCTACGTTGATATTCTCATGCTTTCAGAATCTGTTTACACTATAATTACATTCATACATTCTGCCAAACTGTAAAGCAGTTTTGCGGCAGTTTCTCTTGTGTCACAATATATTACAAATTATGTACTTAAACAACAACTTAAATAATGACTTATCATCATTATTTAAGTTGTTTGCTAAGTAAACGAAATTAAACAATTTATTTGAATTCCATCGGGATCAGACAATCTCACATTCCACATCCATGGTCAATTTTTATAATCCATCAGTCTTGTTACAAAACATGGCTGTGGACAGAGAGATAAATAATGATTTTTTAGAATAGTTGGTATTTCGATTTAATACACGACACCAACTTTGAGGGTAGTTCATTCATCAACATCGGCGTTACATACTTTCTCGTGCGTTTACCATAAAAGTTAGTGACCTTGGGAACTACACGCAACTTTTGTTTAGATAAACATGTTGGGTTCATAGGCTTACGTTCCACTTTGTAACACACATTATTAAATTGTTCGGATAAAATGTTTAATATTAGTGTTTTACCTAACGGAATCATGATGATATTGACACGTCATAGTACTGGGCTGGACATGTACATATCACTATAAGTTTGAAATGGTCTACCTTGAGAAAACGTGGTGCTTATCCTCATGACTTCTTTGTATGTATATTTGCCCTGCAGTGGGAAAAAAAACTAGTATGTATTATTATTATGATATTGAAAATGCAAATTTCTTTATCATTTATCTCGAACTCTCTGCAACTGATGACGAATTCATAAATTGAAACTCACAAGCAAATGCCAACTTTTCTGCTGGCGTAGTAGCAGACACTGCTAGTACAAAAAAAACGAAGGTTTTGACTCCGTGAATTGGCTTAGAGCTTGCAATTTAACTGATATATTAGTCAATTTGAATTTAAATATCACTTCCCACAGTTTCCATACAAATGAATGGTGGTTCTTTAAAAGTAAAACAATTTTCATTTCTGTCACCTAGATTTGAAATCTATTCATATTTATTGCTATAGTCGTTTCGTTTAAGCATGGTATTAGTGGTCAATGCTTAAGTTAGTAGCAAAAACCTAAGTTTGGGCTCTCGCGAAAATATATTATGGAAGGCATAATATATTTTGGAAGGCATAATATATTTTCGCGAGATCCCAAACTTAAGTATCGTCATCATAAAAAAAAAACATATTTTTATGATGATTCACGATGAATATTAATTCAAGACGGCTTTATGTGATTTTTTAGAAATTAAGAATAGGTTTATTGACCGCTATTTGCCATACTAAAATGCATCAGTTAAAGCAAGATATTGCACTCTGGTTTAGTAGATATTATAATGTCAGTGCTTTCATTAAATTTTTGGGGACTCTGTCTGTTGCTTTGTCTGGTTGTGTTTTGTTCAATAAATCACAAGAGCGGTTGATAATGGCGACGCTTGGTGGTCTACGTCTAGCAGTAGACGTCCTCAGCTAAATAGTGATGTTAAAGTCAAAGTCAAACCGTTTATTTCAATTAGGCAACATTTTTTTATATTTTAATATTATTCTACTTTTCATTTGCAAAGTTGTTATGGCGAAGAACGGACAAGAAACTCCATATATACTCTTTAAAAAAAAAGTGTTTTACAATATTTACAAAAACATGAGGGCGATGCACCCAGTTCCACACTAGTATACTATGTATAGGTATGAAGTATTACAAGCACTAATAGGTAAATTCATTCATTTGATAAATATTGTGATCATGAATGCTGTCTATAAAAACATCAGACAGACATAAAAGCTATTAACTTTGTATTGTAAAACACAAAGACAACTTCACTTTATCTTTGTAACAATCCAAACCAAAAATTTAAACCTTAAAACAAATCATTCAAAGAAAAGCCCTGCTCGTTTTCGGGGATTGCTTGCAAGAATATCTTCAAACTAAGTGGCTAACCCTTCAGACCTAACTACCGTCTTCTATTTGCATAACAAACGGTTGACGCAAGCCCTCCTTTTGATGTCAATATACAAAACTGCTCCGCCGAGTTGCCTGCTTAACTGGCCTCTTCAAAGCTGACTTGAAATTGGGTCCAATAATTTCTGGAGATGGTGTTATGAATGTATTGTCTTTTGGAAAAGTTTTATGATGTTCTGATGATCTCTCTGACTTTGTATCTACATTATTGTTTTAACGGTTTCAATAGGTGATAATTTTGGGTGATGCCCGATCTCCCCAAGTTCTCCAAATTCATATTTCATGCATTCATTCCCAATGTCCCCAAAATGTAAAAAAAAAATTGAAGAAGAAGAGCAGTGGTGGCCCAGTGGTAATGGGAGAGCAGTGGTGGCCCAGTGTTACCACTGGCTGCGACTTACAAGTTGTAGGTCGTGGGTTCGAACCCAGGCAGGCGCTTTACTTTGTGTAAATTATTTCATCACCACTGCTCTCAAAACGGTGAAGGAAAACATCGTGAAGAAACCGGCATGTCCTAGAACCAAAAGTTCAAATACATGTGACATCTACCAATCTGCACTGGGCCCGCGTAGTGGATTATAGCCCACCCCCTCTTTGAGAGGAGGCCTGTGTCCCAGCAGTGGGAACATTAAAAGGCTGATGAGGTGATGTGATGTGAATAATTGAAGCCAAATTTTACCATTCATTGTCATCATTATCATTTCAGCCGGAAAACGTGGACATAGGCCTTCCCTAAATGTCGCCACATGGACGGTCCCATCCAGTTAAAACTCGACTGTCATAGGTCTCGACAATGTATCATCAACGTCATCACTTCAGCTGAAATAGATTCACAGTAGAACATTGGCTTCCCTCATCATCATCATCATCATATCAGCCGAAAGAGTTCCACTGCTGGACAAAGGCCTCCCCCGAGCGTCGCCACATTGACCCGTCCCGTGCGTCCCGCATCCAGTGGATTCCCGCAACCTTCACCAGGTCATCGGTCCACCTGGTGGGAGGCCTTCCAACGTCTCCCGGTCCGTGGTCGCCACTCCAGAGCTTTCCTGCCCCTTCGGCCATCCGTTCTGCGTGCACACACATCACACATTCACACCTCATCATTCTCTTTCATTCGCATACATTTCTGATTCGATCACGAAAGGATACTTCGAACATAGCCCTCTCCATTGCCCTTTGGGTGACGGTAAGCTTTCTGATGAGGCCCATTGTGAGCGGCCTGCTTCAAGCATCACCATATAAACCCGTCCTGAATAATAGAATGTACGTATATATCTACGACAAGTCTTAGTTTTCATACAAATAGGTATTTAATTTACGCTACAATATAAAAATAAGAAATTCCCATAAATGCATAATGCCTACATTTAAATTGAAAAGAAAGAAATACACTACTGGTAATACAGTATAAGTAGTGCCTTTTAATTACACAAAAACATCCTATATTACCCATTTAGCAGCAGTCAGTAGATTATTTTGATATAACATAACATTTAATTTCGGTAATTTTTGTAAATTTCGGTAACTTCACACGTTTTTGCTCACGACTTTCGATTTTTTGAATTGATCTATCTAAGGTTTTAAGAGATTATTCACCGAAGTCTGTCGAAGTCCGAGTCGAAGCCCGCGACTTCGTTTGAGTAAAATTATTTATAAATTTATTATATGCTTCATTGGACACCTTAAAATACAATTATAAAAAGAAACTTAAAATTAATACAAATACAATGGGAGGGCCTTATCGCGTTCCGCAATCTCTTCTAGGCAACCTGGTATGGACAGTAATTGTCTGGACTTGAAGTGGGGTTGGAATTAGTACTTTGAATAGCCTAATATCGCGGCATAATATTATAGGTATGTGGGCCGTCTTACTTGAGAAATTATTAGTTCACGACACAATCTTCTACCCCCCCGTCATCAAAACATCCTTTGGGGGGTGGCCCCCTAAGGATGATTTTTGGGATAAAATAGTTTTTAGCCCGAAAATCAGGAGGATAAGTTAGGAGATAGTTTGAGATCCTGGGAAGGACATAGGATAGTTCGTATGTCCTTCCCAGGATCTCAAACTATGCCCATACCAAATTTCATCTAAATCGATTCAGTGGTTTAATCGTGAAAAGGTACACAGACAGGTGACAGGCAGACAGACAGAGTTCGCATTTACAACATTAGTATGGATAACGATCTCGACTTAAATTAACTCTAGCCTTCGAAACTTTAAATAATTGATTTTATAATACGGTCTCCAAACAGAACTAGTTAAGTACTTATAATTTTGTGTTACCTTGTTTAATTGGATAGCAGTGTTGAAAATAACGTAATTTTTTCCAAAACAAAAGAAAAATGGCCGGCAGTAATTTAGACAAAAACTAAGCACATAAAATATTTTAGAAAGCGACGCAAAGATGATAAAAAATTAAATCAAGCATCATTTATTCAAATGCCCAGCCTTGGAATCAACACTTTTTGAAGGTCAAACAATACAATAGACAGTGCCCCAAAATATTAATCCTTCACAATTTCCTAGTGTTTTAGTCATAAGAAGAAGTGGCGCAACACACTCCCCAGCAACACTGTGTACAATACAATGATTGCTATAGGTAGACACTACTGCACCTGTCAATGACAATTTTAAAGTCGTTAGTCCAGACGAAAAAAAACTCAGTGGTTTATTTCTTAAACAATCCTATTACAATAGTAATCCAAAATAAATTGGAATTAACGTTTATTTCAAAAGAAAATTTAACAAAGATTAGGTCTAGTAATTTCTCAAGAAAAACTAAAGTATCTGTGTAGCAAGAATACTGTCTGCACCTCAAGCGTATCACGCATTCTTTACTGAGAAGAGCTGCTTACCTATAAGAGCTTTTACTAGAAATAATTATTTCGAATAAAAGGTCTTTTAATGTCACTTGTCTTCAATTGTATATTAAGCAAATTATGAACAGGCAGAACCAAATTTTCGGGACCTTTTGTGTAGTACGCACAATGAGTATTGAGTAGACGACTACCTACGACTAAATAATGAATGTCTCTCGAATCTGTTGATTCGTTTTTATTATTGCGTACAATAAGATCTTTCAATAAGCTATGAAGAGACGTTTTTGTATGTCTCGCTAGTTTGTTCATATGAATAAATTATGGAAGTAATATGTGGCATGTTGATTTCAATGTTCATTTGTTCAATAGAAAATTATACTTGCTTTACAAGTGGGGTCACACGCAGGGCCCGATCTAGCAGTTTCGTAGCTCCGGGCATAGAAAATATTTGCCGCTCTTGGCGCTCATAAAATGACGCCTTATAAGTAGGTGAATGCGGTTTTTAACAGTCGGATCGGATAAAGCCAATTTTTTGACAACTTCGAGCGAAGTGAAAACGAAGTGAGCTCGAAAATTTTACCTAAGAATTTGTGCAACATAATGAATGTTAAGTTATTTTACGGTGGGTTTACAACAAGAACCTATAAAGTTAGACAGCGAAGCGAGCATGAAAATATTAGGACCACACCACGAATAAGTTAGGTTTTCTGATGAAATGAAAACGGATGTTAGTGCAGTTTGGCCATTTATGCCGCTTTGCCCCCCTCTGCCCCCCTCCTAGATCCGGCCCTGGTCACACGTGTACAGTTTTATTTTTCATAATCTATGGTACTTACTGACTTTGTTTGAGGAACCGTATTCGTATATTTTCAAGCGGAAGGGATTAATGAAGTTTCAGTTGAAATGAGAATTAGGAGTTATAAGAACGTGCCAAACTCTTGTTTAAAGCCAGAGTTTAGCAGGTGAGAGGGCTGATTCTGCTCGGTGAAGAAGGCATCGTGAAAGCAACCGCCTCGACGCCTAAAACGACGTAACCCTGTCTGCATCATAGGCAGGTGGGACTTTGGAGTCACGGGCGGCCAGATTGGGGACTCTGTCCGCCCAACATGTGACTCCAGGAAAGATGGTGGCACAGTGGTCACGTGGTGTCGTGCACAGCGAGGCTCAGGGAAGACGCTTCGCAGTCTCCCCAGGGATGTGCCCTAACAGGCGTTGCACAGATGGGTTCTGGGGTCGTTTTTTAAAAGGTAACGGGGTCTGATGTAGCATGTGCTGGTGGTGATGAGGTAAAAATCCCACACTCCCTGATCTTTTCCCCAAAACGCCTTTTGAAGGGTTCGACCGAAAAAAAAAACCTGTTGTTTGGCTAAAGACAAATAAATGTAACACTCTACTTCAAATTCATAAATCGGGGTTTGACATTCACACTCCATTTTAAATTATTATCTCAGTACCTAAGCATGTATATTTTTATGAATTTCTTAAGTTACCTTGAAAACACGAGACACAGGCGTAGTTAGGTAACTAAATTATTTCGATACTTGAAACTTCCATTTAGTCGCTATTTAGGCACACTAATTTGGGTT
Organism: Orthosia gothica; assembly: GCA_949775005.1. Lineage (NCBI taxonomy): Eukaryota > Metazoa > Arthropoda > Insecta > Lepidoptera > Noctuidae > Orthosia > Orthosia gothica. The sequence continues at coordinate 1,256,352 of OX459050.1, forward strand.
AATAGCTGTTAGGCAACACGTAACGTAATTTATGTTCTCTTTACTATCTCTTAAATAAGACTTGATTTATTTGTTATAAGTTAATAATTTGTATCTTTCTTTCTTTTCACGAAAGAATCTTTCAGTTTATTTAAAATTTATTTAAATAACTGAAAGATTCTGTAGAACTACGCATGTGTGTCATGTTGTCAAGGTAACCTAAGAAATTTATCAAAATCAGCACAAGTTACAACTTAATTAAAATTTCAAAGAACCGCTCCATTCCAATAAAAGAATGACAAAACAAAAGTACGTACAAAATAAATTACTTTTCCTCCAACTCAAGTATCATCTTTAAGATAATTAAAATAACACACTCCACAGATGTTGCTGCTTCAAAAGAAAATTGATAAAATTAAAAGTAATTGTTTATTTGGGGACTTTGTGTCTGTTTGTTTTGTCTCGTTAAGATATTCAAATCTGGACAAAACAAGAGGGACACAAACTTTGGACGAATTTCGTATCGACACTTCGTTATCATTCCTGAAGAAGCTCTCAACTCAAACGGACACTTGGGAATTTGGATAATAGATTTATAATTTACATTTCGACAACAAACTTGACATCCGAGTTTGCTTGTGTTTGAAAATTAGGGGACAATACGCAAATGAGCAAGTTGATTTTGTTTGGAACTTTTGATGGCATTGGAACATTGGCCAAAAAAATTATTGGTATTTTGGAAGCACATTAAATTTAATGGTTTTTTTATTATTGTATATAGGCTCGCGTTTGACCACTATCTCACCTGATGGTAAGTGATGATGTGGTCGACGGTGAAGCACGGTTGCCTAGGAGTAACCTATTCAGTCTTGACTTTAAGACCCTTAGGTTGTAGCTATCAGGAAACAAAGAAAGTACATAAAATATGTTAAAACGATTTATTTGTAGACAATCAAATAAGACAAAAAACTACAAGTAACCATCCTGTACAGTGAAAAGGACACTTTATGACCGTAATTTAAAGATTTAATAACTGCAACCGTAATTAAAGAGTACACAAAACTACTCTAAATAGTCAGATAATCCAGTGATTTTTTCGTCCAAATACAAGGCCACAGTATTTTGTGTACCGAGAAAACAGCATACAGTCAAGTTGAGAGCAAAATAGTTTCCCCAACATCCATTGTAACTGAAATTTCGGCCTCATAAATCTAGCAGGGTGTACCAAAGTTCCCGTATGCAGCGGACACAAATCTTCTGTTGGGAGTCGACTCTGCAAAAAGTACCAATAAAAAATTCTTAGAGCAAACTTGCGTCCGTCGCATAGGTTTTGGGTTTTTTTTGACGAGTACTGTCAGTGACGTGTAGAATGCTGTATTTTAGGTATTTTGAAGTGAAATTTCTTAGGATTCGATAATAATAATTTGACGAAAATTGAGAATTGAGCGTCATGTTTATGCACATATCGTTTAATGAAAGAGAAGAAATAACTCATGTAAGGGGCTGCACTTTTTTTTTAATTATTCCTACTCTCGTGTTCGAATGTTTATTAAAAAAACTCGCCTTACCGGCCGGACTAAATTTGATACTTAAGTACCTAAACCATATCTTTCTGTAGAATATTTTTTGGCCAAATGTTAGCGTTTTATAATAATAATGAAGCCATGTATTATTCAACAAAAAAACTAAGAATTTTATTAAGCGTAACCAAAAAAAAATAATTCACATCTTCCAAACGAAAGTGACTGAAAACTACCTCAAAATTACCAACACCGATTCACAAAAGCTGCTGACGCGTATACCTATACGGCCATACGTGTGCCTCGCGTCGCTTCGTGGTTAAAAAAGCAGCTTTTTAAAGCGTAATTTCCCGATGAAGCAACTTTGCGAATGTGCGGCCTTATATTCGCTGCCAATGGCTATAGAATGTCTTTCTAAACGCTACTCCACTCCGGTCTAATGAGGCCGTTCCATCCATTAAGCTATTTAGTAATTAGGTGCGAGCACGACGGTACAGTTGCGAATGGACCACAATGAGTGAAACAACTCGTTTATTCACTTTGCATGTTCCCTTGACGCATGTTTAATGTGTATTTGGTTAAAAAAACCATAGCTTGGCAACATTTTTACATAATTCTTGCAGGCCTCATACAGCCTTATTTATAAAAACTCTATTCTATATTTGATTAGCGGATTCTAAATTCAAGTTCACCTTATCAAATTTGAATTTACAATCTACTAATCAGTATTTTAACCTTATCATATTTTATTTTTAAATAAGGCCCGTAATAACTGAGTTTCAGATTTTTTATTTAAGGTTTCTTTTGTATATTCTTATTACTTAACTAAATTATTAATATTTCTTTTACTCTGAGATTTTCTACCCACGTCTGTCAACGTCTCAATACATTTTATATTCATCTCTATTTTCATAGAAAACAAAATAATAATGATTACTTAAAATCCGATTACCGAGACCAACATTGCAACTGACAAACAAATAAACATTCCAGTCACATTTTAGACTTTATCCTTAAAGGAAATTTAATAGGACGTCAGAAAAACTGTTGTCAAGATAAAGAAAAAAACAATAAAATGCGCATGGGCAGTCGGCTACAGATGACATCAAATCTCCATCAGGAGGGGCTCGCTTGATTCGAATTCGATGTGCGTACGGGTGGGACTTGTCCGATACTCTGCGTATATTTTATGCGCATAATACAATTAGACGCATGTGTGTCTATAAGTAGGCACCTACAGGCAAGGTTTGGAGAAAAATATGATGTTTATAACTTGAAGTCAAGAACATGTTTGGTGGGTTTTGGTTTTAGTGGCGGGTAGAAAAAGAGAATGAAATTTGAAAGTCACCTGCCTAATTTGGCAGTTCCTTTTTCTTTATTTAGTGACAAATCTAATCATAGGGCCGTACATATCAAGATTGATATGTACGGTGGGGCTAATAATGCACAAGTAGGGAATCTAAGTACATCCCTAGATTCCTGATAAATTAACAGACGTGGGGGCTTGCAGAGAACCTTAGGCCCTAACCAAAGTGAAATTCTAGCTATCATCAAATCGCCAAAAATATATGGGTTAATTTTGCGCTACTAACTCACTCACTCTGGTCGTCACTTCGTCTGAGAGACTTATGATTTTTGTTTAAATATAGTGAGAGTTATAATCTCACAAACACTAGACGATTAAAAACTCTTAACAAAAAATAACACTGTCTTGTATCACATTTTAATGAACGTCCAAACAAAAGAGTAACAGCGACTTCAAAAACCCAATTCCAAGTCGAGATTTGCAGCAAAGTCACAAAAGGTATTATTACGTCTAATGTTGCTTAGTTAGTGCCCTCGCTCAGTCTCAGTGAATTGTTGTGTAAATAAAACAAGAGTTCTCACTGAACTCGATAGAACTTTGAGTTTACAGACATTATTGCTTTCTAAGAGTACTTCGTTCATTATCTTACACCGAGCTTCGAACTTAATAGAAATTTGTTACAATTAGAGCATGTTTTAAGCTAGGTAGCATATTAAATACTAGCTGTCTACGCGGCTTCGCTCCCGTAAACTGGCTACCTACCCACTTCTTACCAACCTACCTACTCTACCCTACAACCTACTTACCTACCTATCAATTTGTTAAACTATTTATTTGAATAAGAATAAATAGTACGATATGAATAATGTAACCAACTTTTGTTTCTACTGGCGCGAGCGATGTAATTAAATCTTAAAACACAAAAGCTGCTATTGCGACTTAACTATGATAGTTAAATATATTCACTTGCGGAATTTTTTATAGGTAATAAGGAGTACATTAATAATGTACTATATAATTTTTATGCATCATCAATAGTTTTTTCAGCGCACGCCAAAGAATTAATTTTGTAGGCAAAATGTTGCTACTTTAAGTTACATTATTGCAATTTTCTTAAGGATCTGATTTTGTTTTTTGAAAATAAATTATTAGTTTTTGAGTCTATTTGTTACAAACATACAAAAATACAAATCTTTCCTCTTTATAATATTATTAGTGTAGATGGGTGTGAAATATGTCTACTAGTTTATGAAGTCGGCTACTCGTATCTGATTATGCTTGCTTTCTCTGGATTAATAATCAATAATTATGTTTCAACCAGCTTTACAAAGCGAGATGAAATACGAAAATTATCTCATGGGATGAAACAGTTGTGTCCCGATAGGGATCAAATAATTACGCTATCTCTTAATTGAGCTCATGTCTACTCGTGTCCCATGTACAAATCTTTGCAGTCGTTTAATCACAATTCAACGACTGCAAAGATTTGTACATGGGACATTGATTAACAAACACACAAAAACAAAAAATAAACTCTGAAAAAAAAGTCTTCTCATCTTGCTCCCACTGCAAAAATCTGCAAATATATTTGTTTTTGATCCAAGTTAATTTTCGCGAATGTGACTTGATAGTAGAACAGTTTGCTGCAGGTTGGTGGCCTGGAAATATCTAGTCACATTACCTTTTTTAAAGAAATTTAACTTTGCAACTTAACCACAAATATAATAAGTTTTTCAAGTGAATCCAATGTCATTCGATAGAACTTTGAGTTTGCAGACATTATTGCTTTTTACGAGTACGTCATTCATTATCTTATACCGAGCTTCGAACTTAATAGAAATTTGTTACAATTATAGCATGTCTTAAGTTAGGTAGCATTATATATAACTGAGAAATATAGTCTGCTAATTTGTAAAGCTTCTTGTTACACGTGGACTATCTCAATATTATGTATCTATGAATTTATCTGAGAACAGTTTAGAACGTACTCGAATAAAACAATATTGACACTAATTTATTTAAACTAAGTGACTACACCCTTTGTATAGTGGTGACCAATTAGGATTCAGAAATTCTACATGCCAAGAGAGTTTAGTTTTTTGGGAGACTTGCAAATCTGTCAATAACACATTGACTAGGTAAACTAGTCATAGCTTCAGCCATATCTAACAAAAATATGTAAATATAAATACGTTACTACGGTTGGCAGTCGTGCTACGTTACTACTTATACTGAGATAAATAACCCAAATCAGAAAAACGATATCACTACCATCTAAATCCGACTACATATGTAGGACATACTTCGTACACGTACTAACAAAAGAATCGCCCAGTAAATAAAACAACAGCATACCAATATATCGCTGAAAAGGCATCGAAACAAGAAAGTTCACAGAATACCCGAGGGAACAGCACAACATTCGCAAATTTCTAGAAGAAAAAAAAGAAAATACTCGTCTAAGAAGTTACTCCCAGACATAACTTGTTGGTTGATGGTTTTTTTTATAGAAACATGGATGAAATACAATAACGCGAGCGTTCCCTTACAAGTAAAAAGGGGTAAAAAACTCTACTTTAAGTTCACAAGAATTGCTGGCAGTTTCTCGATAGCAAAATTTGATTAAGCCCGCTGAATTTTAATGTGAAAATTTTTTCAAGAGCCTTTTTTTGTGCACTGATGTGTATTTATCGACTTATTGGATAATTGTACAAACAAAAAAACATGTAGCATTTTGTTCGTGATCATATTTTTACTAGTTTACAGAAAAATGTTTAAGACTTGTATTTTATTCCTGAACTTTTGCTAAATATTTAGGTATTAAATAGTACTAGATAGTAGGTATATATATACAAGTAATCGGCGTACCACATGAGTGTTAATAATTATCATCTCTCATCGCTTTTGAGATCGGTTACCCTTGGGAGAAGGACCCATGGGTATCGTAGGACACCTACCCTTATTCCCACCCCTTAGTAGCCCACTCAATCATCATTAATTATACCATGAATAATTTCGTTGATTGGTTTTCAACATTCCAACCCCTCCCTTACGTCTCCCCTCCCTATCCTTACTGCTAATAATATATTATCATGAAAATGTATCAAGTGAATAAAATCGTACAAAAAGTAACGAAATATTTGAGAAGAAAATAATGTATATTTAATGGCGTACTTACTACCCCATAACAGTACCATTAAATTATCTCAAAATACGGCGATTATTACATTCATATTTTATTATAAAAACACAATAACTCATCCTCAAGACTCCCATAAATAATTTAGCCGGTATGTTTAAAAAATCTATTATTTACATCATTCTAAAATGGCTCTATCTGCGCTTTTGCTTCAAAGAAACAAGTTCTAAGATTGCTTGCATAATATCACTGTAGCATTTGAAAATATTATTAAGCAAAACAATATCCATAAAAACTCTCACGCCAGAAAAATGAGCTCATTTATAACACCTAGTTGCCACGAATATGGCATTCAGTGGCACAAAAATGAAGTCTCGACAAAGTTGAACGCATAGCGTAGTAGCTGCAAACTTTTGTGATATAGTCTCTACGGCATTATTAGATAAATGAAGTCGACTGAAACGCTTTTAATGTTTGTCTTCTTTCTCTTAATTTTTGCAATAAAAAAATTATGCGCAGTTATAAAAGTTTGAGATAAAAACTGAACTGTATGGTTCTTTGTGTGTTTATTTTTAGTAATTTTATGTATTTATTATAATTGGTCACCTGTTACAGATAAAATGCTTTGTCCTTGCCGGGAGCGGTTGACGAAAACTTGGATTTGGCGTGAGATGTCTTTCGTGACCTTCGACGTTTCGCACCCGTAAAGCAACACAGATTTGACCCGAAGATTTTTAGTTAAATGCTTCGGATCAGTTTCCGCGATTGCCAAACGGGTCTCAGCTGCGCGAAGGTAGCTCGTGCTTTGGCTATACTTGAAGCGATGTCCTCTTCACTACCTCCAGTTCCTGACACGACGCTCCTGAAGTAAGTGTACTTGTGGACACGTTTCACTGCCTCCGTGCCAATCAGCAACGGTGAAGTATTCTTCACACCAGATTTCATCCTCTTAGGTCTTTCGGGTGTTTATTTTTAGTCCCGTTTCTGCCGCTTCCTGACTTAAGTCTTTCAATTTTTTTTGCATGCCAGCGTGGGTATGACTCAGCAAGCATAAGTCATCAGTGTAATCCAAGTCTTCTAAGACGTTGGATAAATTCCACTCTATCCCGCAGCGCTTTTTGTCGAAAATGCGGAGCAAAATCCTGTCAAGAACGACTAAAAAGTGGAGCGGTGAAAGGAGACAGCCTTGGTGGACACCTGCATGTACCGCTATATCATCCGAGATGAGGCTGTCTTAAGTTAATCTACAAGAATAACTCTTGTATATACTCTCCATGAGACGGGCAACTTTCGGTGGCACTCCGATGACCAGTAGGCGGGAACAGATGCTGGACCACTTCACCGTATCAAATGCCTTTTCGAAATCGAAAAAGGTGAGATAAATCTCCCTCTGTCATTCTGATGCCTGTTCTAAAATGATACGGAGAGTGTTGATCTGATCCGTGCACTAGCGGTTCGCGCGGAAACCAGCTTGCTCTTTGCGCAGGAGAGGATCTACGGCCTTAGATAACCTATCCAGGATAATCTTGCAGAAAACCTTAGAAGGAATTGAGAGCAACGTAATACCTCTCCAAACAAATACATTTCGTAGTTTTTCATGATACTCATACTCCTAATGGTCTGTTTATGAAATTTCGCACGCTCCTTTTCGTTCTAAATCGCCATCCATTTATTATTTTTATACAATGAGTGTGTATTCATACGCGCACTAGCTTCTTACTGCTCATCACAGCGTCTATCCCTTTCGTACGTGTTGTCGGATGAGATAGCATGCATTTTAACCCCGGCCACAAAATAGTTCGTGACGTCGACTTTTTTTTTGTCGTGTAGAAATGCTACTGTGCTACCATGGGGAGATAGTGCAGTTATGCGGGACTCTAACCCACTAAAACTCCTCGGTATCCTCCTGTGCCGCTTATGGCGGGGACATGAGAACGCGTTAGCATACATCCGCGAACCCGCTGCGGCTGTCCGTCTCCGTACCATCCTCTCGGGTTTACCCCCATCACTGGCGCACCAGAACACACTGTACCTCTAAACCTCAGCCGCGATGCCTATCATACCACATCGCGGCCCGCCTCAGTTCCAATGGCACCCCAAACTTTCATACGGCACCGCAAACTACTTATTGGCCGCTACGTCGTCGGCTTGTCGGCAAAAGCCCTGACGAGCGGCCCCTCCTCGGGTTCCTCTTCGCTTCACCGTGGTTGTCCAAGCCACGGCTACTGAGTCCTCCCGTCTCGACAATGCGGGAACCCACCGGGGGAGTCGTGCCGCCGACTAGGGTAGCCTTAAGCAACACTTGCCAAAATAGGTCCGTGGATGGGTGACTTATGTGACCGTCCATTACATGCAGAGACTCCTCCTTGCCTCGGAAATCACCTTCAGCCGATGGTCTTGATTGTAATTTTTTGATCTTTAACAGTCGTTACGGTAGTCAGAAAACAATAAAAAATCTGACATCCACGCATGCCAAGGTAACTCGTGTTACTCAGTTACTGGGTTGTGGAGGTCAGATAGGCAGTTGGTCCATGGAAAACACTGGTACTCGGCAGCATATAGTTTGACTGGAAGTTGACCCCAACATAGTTGTAAAAAGTTAGGTAAACTGATTTTAGAAATGACGTCATACGGGATACCATCTATACTTTGTCAGACAACACAAGCATCGTGTTATGTAATAAATATGATTAAATTTTTTAAGCTAAAACCAACTCTAGAGGAAACACAGATAGTTGAATTCAGCTTCTAAACTATCAGCTCTCTGACCGCTACAAATGAGTTTTTTCGCTTCCGCTCCCAGCAAGCAACCGTGTCGAGAGCATCCGTGCACATGCTGACGCTTGCAAATTTGTTTCAAGCTGCTCCAAACTTCGGGCGTATGATCGATTTTTGTTCAAACTGGTTTAGACGATGGGTGAAGATTTATACTTAGTTTTTGAATTAATGTTATTGGAATGAAAAAGCATCTTGAATTAATGGTCAGGTCAGTACCTACTGATCACTGACGTGCGTGTATGACCAGATGTATGAACATAAATTAAGGAAAGATATACACCACTGCATTTTGATCGTTTAAATCCCGTACATAAAACAGGACCAATTAGTAAAGATAAAATAAAATGTCTTTGAATTAACATAATTTAAAAAAAATATTCATCACCTCAAAACCGTGAGATCCAAAAGTAATTCCCTAGACGTATTGTAGGTATTTGTTCGCCTGTTAACTATCTTTGGCTACTATTAGTTTTAACCGGTTTTTCAAAAAGGAAGAGGTTCTATGTTCGACTTTATGTAATTTTTATTTGTGTATGTTCACCGATTATTCCGTCAATTGTGGACCGATTATGAAAATAATATATATTTTTTTGTTTGAAAGAGTGTGTTTTCATAATGGTTACATTTAAATTTGATGAAGAACTTTGGAGATACTCAACGATCTCTTCAATAAATGACAGCAAATCTTAGCAACGTAACATTACGCCAGTACGCTTTAAAGGGGTACGTACGTAGATATGTACTACACCTTGTTACACTCTCATTTCACAGGTTATGGTCAAGTTGCATGATATTCGGGTAATCAGGTCAGGTCATAAGACTAACTAGGCTAAATAATAACAGCCGCACGGGTCAATCTTCAAGGTTAAGCAACGCTTGACGAGGTCGGTCCGTGGATGGGGTGACCATTTCAACATACCGAGTTGGTCCCGGCTGTCATTTGAAGATCTTTGACAGTCGTTACGAGAAGTCAAAAGCTTGAGATCTGACACCAGTCTTGCCACGGGGATCACGGGGGGCAGATAGGCAGTCGCTCCATGTAAAACACTGGTACTCAGCTGAATCCGGTAAGACTGGAAACCGACCCCAACAAACAATTGGGAAAAGGCTAGGTAGATGATGAGGTTAGGTCATAAGACAAAATAATTTAGCTGCAGGATGAAAACGATCAAAACGTATCTCGAAATGAGGCTGGCGGCTACTATGCGAAATACGTGAGTGTATTTATGTATGAGTGTTTATTTGTATGAAGATGGCAATGATGGCCCCTCTTTATCTCAAGAAACGGTTTCAGTTTCTGTGTGACTCGCACGTGAAAGTTCTTAGGTCATCGGATAATATGAAACTGAAAATGCCAATGCACTCCACTATCTTCCTAGACAAATCTTTTACTGTCCAGGCCACTCGTCTATGGAATGCATTGCCTGTTACTATAAGGCGCGCGCAATCACTGCCTGTTTTTAAACGACTTGTGAAGGAGCACTACATGTTACTGTGATCATAATCTTATATAAGCTGAATTGTTTTCTTGTCTGTATATTAGTCGTATGTATGTATTTATGTATCTATTATAGTTTTATTTTTTTTTGTATTTAGTACCTACTTTCTTAATATCTTTTTATTTTAATTTTTAATTTTGCACCAAGTGCAACCCCATATTGTGTCCAGGCTGTCACTTTCCATTCTTGGTTGCCTGGAAGAGATCGCGAATCGCGATAAGGCCGCCTGTTGTATGTTGGTTTTAGATATAAGATGTCTTTTTGAATATTTTTTCTCTTGGTGTACAATAAAGTGTAAATAAATAAATAAATAAATGATAGTTTGATACAGCGTGTTTTTCTTGACTTATCAAAGTGAACAAACACGATATTTAAAGTAACGACTCTATTCGTCAGTCACACGTGTAACTTTCAACCGCTTTGGTGCCGTAAAAAGGTAACTTTCTTAAGCAAACTTCTTAGTAACGACTAGGTTCAAACATTCGAAAATTTTTATATATTATTTATTATTGATTCATGTACATCATTTGTGAAACATGGGTTTTTCTTGTAACTAATAGTTTTGCTTTAAACAAAATATTAAGAACATTGTATTTTTTCGTTACTTTTGGTTAATCGTCCAAAACGACTTGGATGTTTGAAATTATTTTTACACGGAAGAATTGATGACTAAAATTTCCACATAATTGAAATAGCATATGTAAATCAAAAAGTACTTTGCAAACAAAACTGACCAAAAGGAGGTTCAATATTTATATTCTGGCTCCGAGCGGGCGCACGGCCAGTACTGCGTTAACATTGGGGAATATATACGCCTTAAGGTTTTTGATCTTGTACCGAGCACAGTACTCGTACCTACATATTATATAATCAATAATATTAAAAGCTGCTTCAAATTGGATATAAAAATATCTGAACCAAATATTTTTGTTTGCTAAATAAAGAAAATACACTTCGACGAGTACATATTTGTACATGCAAAAGGAATTTTTGGGAATAACTTCTGAGTTCATAATTTATTAGTATCTGTCTACCGAATAAGGTATAATTTCAAAGGTTTTTGAAAAAAACTGTCTTATTCTTTATTTATGAAGGGGATGAAACTGTGAAGGTTTTCAAAAAGCAGGCATCATTTTGACAAAACGCTTTATTGAAACTTACTACGGTGAAAATTAGCTAGAAGGCAATTATTTCAAACAAGCTTAGACCACTGTAAACCGTAAACACCTCCGGATTTTTTACTCTAGGGTATCAGAAGAGTCGGGTGTACAACAGTTGTAATCCATGAACCATATCTGATTTGAAGGAAAATATTAGACAAGAAGTTAACAACATTCCTACTCAACTTGGAGGTGTGAAGGTCTGCTCAACTTCTAAGGCGCGTTTTCATGAATGTTAGAGATCACTTTGAAGAGTGCCAGAGCCGCGAAGCATTTGAATAATGTTATTTTCAAAAGTAATTTGGCATGTCTTCAGTTTCTGGTTTTATAAGTTAACGTGTACCTACAGAAATATATTTCTTATTTTTTATGCATCTAAATCTTAGTTTTTTAACCGACTTCAAAAAAAGGAGGAGGTTCTCAATTCATCGAAATCTTTTTTTTATGTATGTTCCCCGATTACTCCAAGACGCCTTGACCGATTTCAAAAATTCTTGTTCTGTTTGAAAGGGTATACTTCTTAGTTGGTCCCATAGTCATCCGGTCAGGATCTGATGATGGAATTCTAGAGAAATCGAGGGAACTCCTCAAATATTATAGGCAAACATATAGCAAGTTTGGTATTTTCACTGCACTCAGAAAGTATCATTTGGTGAACTGGAACTGATGCAGAAGACCACAGATGGGCACTAGTACTAATAAATGCTAAGTATGTCACGGGTATAAGATATCTCGAATAGTTAACCGACTATAATGAAGCAAATACTTATAAATAAATGGTACTGATCAATATAGCACCATCAAACTGATCTGATGATGAAGCCGGAAGGTAGGCACTGGCACTCTGAAATAACACAACGTATCCTAGTCGTGTTTGGGCTTATTGGAATCGCCATGAGATGTACTTTGGCCATAAATGATAATCATGTTAGTTGGAGGTACCTACCAAAACTAAAAAGAGAAAAATAAAAAACTTTTTAACAAAAAATCAAACCGACTTCCGGTTTGATTTTTTGTTCAAAAGTTTTTTTTTTAATTACCCAGTAGTTAGACTAGAGGCGCCAGCCCTAGACAAAGTGCATTCTATCAGCGATGGCGATGGTTGAAATAACAAAATTTACGTGACATGTCGATAGTGCTTGGCAATACCATACATTTTTAACATTTGAACAATCGCTATCTCGAATTTTTCACTACGGTGGATCTTTTACTGTTCGCGCTCTCCACCTCTGTACTCTTCCAAACTCTATACGGGGTAATATGCATGCTATATATATAATTATATAATTTAGCATGTCTAAATTGGTGGAACACGGTTGACTGCGCATTCACCTGACATCTGGAAGTGTATTTTTATGTACTGTGTTGAGCAATAAATGAATTTGAATTTGAAAAAAAAAACCCTTTTTCATTGGAGGTTTTCAGGAGAAGTTTTAAGGAATATTTCCCATAGCACGACACATTAGAATTGTAATATTTTAGTTTTGTACTATATAGTATGCTGTATAAATTATGTTTATGCATTTTGTATTGCACACGTATTTCTTTAGTTTATTTAGTGAGAATTATTTAAAATTGTTATGTATTTTTAATAAGCTTTTGTTGTACACATGGATGCATATGCATATTTCTTTACGCAACTGATGTTTGCTGTTAGAGAACCCAACTATGGGTTAAGCTCGCCTTTGTACATAAATGTCCTTTTGTATTTGTATGTTTTTATGTTTTGTGTACACTAAAGAATAAGAACCACTCAAAGCTCAATCCTATCCTATATAAATTATCTAGCAAAATAGTTAAAAAGATTCTTCACTACAAAAAAAAAAACAAGAAATTCCAAGTGTGGGGCAACGTTTTTAAAAAAAAAACAAGAAAGAAAAAAAAACATAACTCAAAATAACTTTATTTTCCGAAGTCAGTGTCTTTGGTACGTATTGTTTTCCGTTTTTAGACACCGACTTCGGAAAAGAATAGTTATTTATGCTACAAGTGCGGAAGGTAGGTTATTTCCGATGAGTGGATAAATCGACACGAGTCGGAAATCATCTTAAGTACGTGTATCATACAACATTTTACTATGCATTGTGCGAGGAAATAAATAAATTAATAGAATGAAATTAATAAAATTGCGGGCTTATTCAAGCGCGTTCAGCATATCCACAGATTAACTAATAGTTCCTCGGGCATATCTACTGCGCATGTGCAAATAGCTGTCACATCGTAACGCAATAAGGCACGAACAAAATATACGTTCTGCCAAACATATTGAATAAATATTTAAAATTAATTTATTGATCACAAACTACATCTAGAGTAATTAAAAACGCCTAAAATGAAGTATTAGTTTTATTTTACCTTTTATATGAATGATAATTTGTACAAAACTAATTTTTAAAACTTTTCTCAAATAATAAAAACTCTATGCGTCGGGCTGACGTTGGAGTTAAAAATTAAAAATATACAGGAAAGTAAAAAGCACTAGTGAAAAAAAGTGACACTTTCCGCACAGTTTGGCTGCTTGGAAAACCGCTCTTTTCGAGGACATGCATTGTAATAGTTATTTATGATACAAGTGCGGAAGGTAGGTGATTTCCGATGAGTGGCATTTTTACTCACGAGCGAGCGAAGCGAGTGAGTGGATAAATCGACACAAGTCGGAAATCATCTTACGTACGTGTATCATACAACATTTTACTATGCATTGTGCAAGGAAATAAATAAATTAATAAAATGGCGGGCTTTTGCAAGCGCGTTCAGCATATCCACAAATTAACTAATAGTTCCTCGGGCATATCTACTGCGCATGTGCGAATAGCTGTCACATCGTAACGCAATAAGGCACGAGCAAAATATATACGTTCTGCCAAACATATTTAATGAATATTTATAATTAATTTATTGATAAAAATCTAAATGTAGAGTAATTAAAAACGCCTAAAATAAAGTATTAGTTTTATTTTACCTTTTATATGAATGATAATCTGTACATAACTAATGTTTAAAACTTTTCTCAAATAATAAAAACTCTATGCGTCGGGCTGACGTTGGAGTTAAAAATTAAAAATATACAGGAAAGTAAAAAGCACTAGTGAAAAAAAGTGACACTTTCCGCACAGTTTGGCTGCTTGGAAAACCGCTCTTTTCGAGGACATGCATTGTAAAGTTATTTTTCGCTTTGTGGTGTTTTTTTGGACGTCGGTTTGATTTTTTTCTTAAAAAGTTTTTGTTTTTCTCTTTTTAGTTTTGTTAGTCACCTCCAATATGCATAAAAATCATTCATAGCCAAATACCATCTCATGACGATTCCAATAAGCCCTAAAACAACTAGGATACATTCTTTTATTTCGGTGTTCCAGTCCCTACCATTTAAATCAGTACCATTTATTTAGAACTATTTGCTTCATCATAACGTCGGTTAACTATTCGAGATATGTTATACCCGTGACATACTTAACATTAAAGAGTTCCAGTGGCCATCCGTGGTCTTCTTTATCAGTTCCATTTCACCAAATGATACATTAGGAGCTAAAATATTTGGGGAGTTCTCTCGATTTCTATGGGATCCCATCATAAGATTCTGACTTTGTGATACAGGGAGTATCTCCTTTCAACACAAAAAGAATTTCCAAAATCAATTCACAATTGACGGAGAAATCAGTGAAAATAATACATTTGAACGTAGAACCGCCTCTTTTTTGGGATCTCGGTTAAAAAAAAATTACCATAACACAGAAAATAATTCGAAAGTGTCAAATTAACACAAAATAGATCATCATTAACCGAACCGTGATTGTCATTGTAATGCGTAGTTACCAGTTCCAAATTACACATGCGAGCAATCAAAATAGTACACAATATTATATGGAGCGCGAGCCTTGTGGTTCATTACAGCTCTAAGCTCATATTAATAATTATGTACAAAGCAAGTTCCACGCCACCGGTGTTCATAAATGTGAAACTAAATACAGTGGCAGCCAAGATTAGGGAGTCGCCAGCAAATGAGTTTATAGCGTGTTAGTGTACCTCCATTGTATCATTAGGGATCAAAAACTCGAGCTTTAATGTTAAAACGTTTGAGTAAATAACGTTAAAAATCGTTGCGTTATTATAACTGTTACGAAGGTTGACGCAACGTCATGGTTCTATTGTTAGGTTTTATTTAGATATTGTATCATAACAATTGCTCTATTGTGATGTTTTTGGCTACGCGTTGTTTATTTTATTTAGATGTTACCATTAGGGATACGCACGTAATCGATTTTTGATGGATACTTTTCATTTTTGTTCTTGCACATTCTGTACACCACCCCTTCTATTCTTCTTTTTGGCATTCAAACTATCGTTTTCCGCACGATTTAAATTGTGGTTCAGTTCGCTTGATCTGTACACATGTACAAGTTGTGACATAACTACCAATATTTTCTAAAGCTTTTTATTTGTCATTTCGTACGTGATTTATTTAAATATTTATCTGTGAAGACACATTTTGTCTGTCACATATTCTACACAGATATCTTAAAAAAAACCTTTAGATAAATGACATTCCATAATCTGAATCGTGGTGATAGCGATCGGAAATATATTAAAAATTTTAGAGAATGTCAAACGCTATCGAAATTTGAATGTGAAATGTGTGTGTTTTTCGATATCGCTTGTCATTCCCATACAATTTAGCCTTTTTGACAATCGCTATCGCCACTATTACGATGATAGGATGTCATTTGTCTATTGCCTCTAGTACCTATAGTTTCAGAAACGAAAAGTTAAAATATCGTTTTTTATTATTCATCCCCCTTTCAAGATTTTTTTTGTAAATATTTCTCGGCAAAATCTTAGCTAAATAGGTATCTCGACTCGAGTTAGGGATGAATCAGATTATTTTTTACAACCAAAAAAGAGTTTCCAAGTGTTATAACTTTAAAAGGAAATTGTTTAAGGGAAAAGGGAAATTAATCTTTCTCTTAATTAGTAAAGTTGGTCGGACGCTGCGACGGGAATTCAAGGCCAATAAATCAAGGTGTTGCTCCAGTTTCAAACAGGTATATCAAAAACCATTATTTCCTTTTAAAGCTTTCAATATTTTAGACCACCCTTATCGATAATTCAATCTGGGCTAAGTTGCCACGTGGGTAAAGCTACGTTGACGGTTTCAACCTTCATCGGTTCCAGTGAAGTGTTAATGATAAAACTTGAAACTTATATACAGGGGGTTTCAAGGAAATCGCCCCGCGGCATCCTCGTGGTTTGTAACTTCATATGGAAACAATTTCGAAAATGTTATATAACTTAAGGGAAGGGATCCTAGTTTGGTTGTGTTCACATTATCGTGGTTAAGTAAGACGGATTATATTGAAACTATGCATATTAGTTGGGTAGGTATACCAAGTGATACCTATATGGGTAGGAATTTAAAGGTCGTTTATGGTAGGTATAAAACAAGAAAAGTTCTGACAAAGAAGATGCCTTTAAATAGATGACATATGCTTTATAATAACAACACTAACATACCACTACAACCTATGTCGAATTTTGGTTGAAAGGCTTACAGCAATGACGGTACTGATTTCCTGAAATTTTTTAAAGTACACAATGGCAGGCAATCGAGTATATTAGATGAAGTTTGGTTGTGACACCAGTGACAGAAAAGTTGAAAGGAAACCGTTTGTCCTGGTATGGTTATGTGATGAGGAGGGATGAAACGCATGTTACTAAAACAGTTATGAATATATATGTGGATGGATGGAGAGGGAGGGGACGACCAAAGAAAAGATGGATGGACTGTGTGAGGAGTGATATGAAAGAAAAGGGAGTCAGTGATGGCGTGATGGGGTAAAGACGGTATGAGAGAAGAGACATGAGACACGGGCAGGCAGATGATGATGATGACACAATGGCAGGCAATTCTGTAGGTACTGGGCATTTATTTTATCTATAGATTTAAATACTACAGTTACAGCCGTGAACCTTTGCTTATATAGTAAGCGTGCCCATACAACCGTGCGAACTTCTGCTTATACGCGTCACCATAAAACAAAAAACATAGTTTTTTAAGGCCACGCGCACACGACATCTCCTGAAGGTAGCCGACCGCGTTGGAGTTTACTTCACTCTAGTATGATCTATAATATTACCAAATTAGTCAGAAAACACGTAGCCTACTATAAAAGCCTACTATATAAATCAATGCTTTTACTGGATTTCTGCAAACAATATTTTCTATTTTTATCAATAGTTGTATAATCAGCGCCATTTCGCCGACATTTGGAGAACGTACGTTACGCTCGAGTAGACAATTATGTAATTGGAAAGTGACCCTTCGCTTTCGACGGATTACTGGTTAGAGCTGTCAAGGGGTCGAATCGACCCTCTTAGACTATTTGAGAAGGTTCTCTAAGCGTTTGACATTTCGTTGGGGAGACGTGAAACGAATTTCACGGCGTTGGGAACGTTTGTGAGCATATTAAGTATTTTAAGTGATAATGTTGGGGTCGGAACTACCTTTGCGTTCAATTGTGTGGTCGTAATGTAGCTGTGACGTCATGAAGTGATGGTCGTTTACGTTTAGTGGCGGGGATATTGAATTGGATTGTGTGCTTAAGTGTACCTTCAGGGTAATGTGCAGATTGGATGGTTGAGTCTTGCTAATTCGACTGACTTTCAAAACAAGCTTCGATTTTTTACGGCTTTTTTGCAGTGTTTTCTAATGTAACTTATTTTATGCAAGATATTCAAGTGCTTATGAACTTTGCATGAAAGTGACAATTTTAATGAAAACAAAAGCAAGTTTTGTTTTAAATACCTCAGCTGGGCAAAGATTCCACTATATTGTCCAATGGCATCGTTATCATCATCTACGAGATGTTTATCAATAGTTGTATAGCCTTTTCCCTGGTACTTAAAATAGAAAGTCTGTCCGACGACAATTCAATTAAATATTCATCAAGTTCAAATGCAATCCCTTCCCACTTTACTTATGACAGAGGGGCACTTTATTCCCAATTCAAAAGTGTCAAATTCATCACCAAATGTCACCAATACACCGAAATCAAAACAAGAAGGGGTTGTTCGAAAATTCTAAATTTAAACACAAAACGGATAAAAGGATTAAAGTTGTAGGACATAAAGGCAAATGGCCAGTTGAATATAATTAGTAAAATAGATATAACGAAAAATCAAAGTGAGGGCCTCGGGAATGTTCGAGAAGAACCGATCGAGGCCGAATAGATAATTATAATTCTCTGCAGGGTTCGTCCCCTTCCTTTTAAGACGAGCTAATGTTAATACGTAATTGAAATTTTGATAGCAGGTGGATTTGTTCGCTAATCACCCTCTTAATGTGAGTTAGGGTGATTTTAAGTGTGAAATATTTGCCTTAGAATAATGGGACAAAAGGGAAATAATTACTCCTGTTTTGTGTGATTTACTGACACAAATCGTGACAAGACATCTGTCGGTAGGCTATACCAATACTGGTTGCTTGCCGGAACTCGACAAGAATTTGAGTCACTGGTAACGTGAAGAGCTTGGACATAAATAAGTTCTTCCCAGAACTGGTTCATAAAAAGACATTCAAGTTGGTAAGGCTCATTTTAATTGATCGATACGTCAGTCGACATACAGCATGCATGGACTCCTCTCTGTCGGCCTAGGTAACCACTAACAAAAGACATAAGTCAGGTTTGGTCGGTATAAAGCGAGCAGAGAAAACACTTCTGACCTTAAGCAGGTTCTATGGCATGTGTAACAGGAATCATCAACCAATGACAAGCCTGTATGCTGGTAAACTTGATACAACTTTTTATACTAGCTTTAATCAGTTGGTTAATCCTTACCCATATGTTTCTATTTAAGCGCAAAAAACAACTTCTTAGCATTAAAGGGTTAAAAAAAACACTAAGCCAGAATGGAACTCTCGTACAAGTCCCGACAAAAAGTTAGCTAGAAATGAGCTATGGCTAAAAATAAACCTGGACTTGTGGGCTAAAGTTAGACACTTGCGTAACCGTCCGGTAGCTTATAGAAATTAATTAAGATCACAACAGTGTACAAAAACATGGCGAATAATTCATTGAGATATTGGTTGATTTGGAAGTAAGTACGTTCCTGTTATTCTGAATAACAGTAATACAATCGAACTCCTCATACTAATATTTGTTTATGCTTTATTAAATGCGAGAGTAATTGTGTCTGTTTGTATTACGTTTTCACGACAAAACTGCTAAACCAATTTTCATGAATTTTGGTAAAAGATCACGTTTGTTGTATATGACCCCACTTTTATTTTAACAAAACAATTTTAACTAGTTTTAATCTTGATTAATCTTTATGTTCTATTTAAATATGTGTCACTAAATGTATGGGGAAAAATAATAACATCAAGTGCTAAGCGGGTAAAACTCACCCGCCGACTACTTTGACTTCATCTAAGTAGCTCGCTGAGCAATGGATAACCAAAACCTGTCTTTCATAGTTTCCTTATAGCCCTCCGCACAGCTACTGAAGAGCACAGAGTTTATATATATTCAAACAATTAGAAATACCCTCGACACATTTTTATTTTAACACACATCATCATCACGAAAGAAGTCCACTGCTGTACATAGGCGTCACCCAGGCGTCGCCACATTGACCGATTTCGTGCGTCTCGCATTTAGCGGATTCCCGCAAACTTAACCAGGGCATCGGTCCACCTAGTGGGAGACCTTCTAAGGCATCGTCTTCCGGTTCGCGGTCGCCATTCCAAAACTTTTCAGCCTCATCGACCAGCCGTTCTGTGAGCAATGTGCCCTACCCACTGCCACTTAAGTTTCGCAATTCTTCGGGCTATGTAATATATCGGGTACGTCGGTACCTTTGGTTCTCCTGCGGCTTTCCTCATTTCTGATGCAATTACACAAGGAAACGCCGAGCATAGCCCTCTCCATTGCCCTTTGGGTGACTTTAAGCTTTCTTATGAAGCTCATAGTGAGCGATCTCATCTCGGTCGGTAATTACTGGCAACACACAATCGTCTACAACTTCGAGTGTAGAATCTCTGATCTTGATGGGAGTGGGTGTTACATGGATATTCACCATTACCTTGGTTTTGTCCATGTTCATTTCAGATCCTGTGTACAAACACTTCATCACCTCAATGTACCGGTAGTCGATCTGGTCTGGTCGGTCTCGATCTTATCGAAGGCCTTTCTCGTAGTCCACAATCGTGATTTTGATTTTTTTTTGGTGGTTATAACTCGGAATAGTCGGATAAGAAGCCCGACCTCATCTAGGTTTATAATATATTTTTGGTGCCTTTAAGTGTTTATTAATAGCAATTTATAGAAATAAATAACATTTATCACTTGAAGTCTTTCATACAAATACAACCGCAATATAAACTTAATAATTTATCGTGGTTTGAAAGACCCTATAATTTATACCACACTCTGTAAACAAGGTGAAACAAACATAAACAAGGTTACGAAATCGTTAAAAAAACATCTTAGGAATAATTCATATTTTAAATTAGATACTTTAACTACGTAGGTGGCTCACCGATTTACATAGAGAAATACAGCAATATTCTCCTCAAGTAAAATTATTAGGAAGGTCCCCCACGTGTTTTTGAGAAAATACTACATGTACCTAAAAAAAGGTAAAAGCATATTCATCACGCCAGAAAAAGTTTAGTCACCCATTTGGTACTCAAAGCAAAAAGTTATTAACCTACTTTTCTTCGGTTCCTTAACTTCGTACACGTATGAAAATAAAACCTTGAGTGAACTCTAGAAATACTCAAGAAAAACTACGGTCAAACACATATTCCTAAGTAAAAGGATCTCACATTGATTTTCCATGAATACCAACTTATGCTGGAAACATAAAACTGCCTACTCGCGTACTTTCGTCAAACGGCCACCAGTCTGTCCGATAACCTTACACCTCATTACACACTGACCCTACTCAATCCTATCGCAAACGACGCAATCAAAAATCGTTAAAAATACAAAGACTTAACGATGTCATTAGGGTTCATTTCGTGTATAAATCAGAGAGCTTTAACGGCACGCACGCAATGCTGCGAAGCTAATAAATCTTTCACTAACTATAGCGCATTCATTAAAATTTCTTCCAGCGTGCGTGCGATAAACCAGGAATACCTTCACTGCCGAAAACTTGAACTTATCTCTCGCACGTAGTGGGTCGTTACGTTAAAATTATGGTTGTGGTTAAACACATGCTACATTTACTCGAAAGTTCATGTTACGCCCGAATAACTTCTCGTTCACCGGAAGGGTTCCATTTGGAACGCAAAAACACTTCTGGTGCCTACAGCGTCAGGCCCAGATGGGCCTCTCGTAGTTCGTTACTTGATCTTTGTAAAGAGGGGTTATTGTGGTGTTGGAGATTGCAAACTCTTTTGTGGGTCTACAAAAATGAAGTAGGAACCTATATTTTTCAAGCCGTTTGGGTTTGAAACTGTCTGTGGGGTCAGAATGCTCACGCTTTGTTTTCAAGATCTTTCCAAACGCCAAGTTGACACTTCGCGTGACTCAAGGGCTGGTTTTTACTTTGGTCAGAGAATAAGCATTGCCATACAACGTGGCAATGCTGCCAGTCTTTTGGGCTCATTACCAATGGACAACGATGGGGAGGAGATTTTCCACGCGATATTTTAATATGTTGTCGAAAAACTCCTCCCCATCGTTGTCCATTGGTAATGTGAACTACTAATTATTAAATATTCGTTTTGGATTTAAGTGTATTTTTATGTAGTTAAAGTATTTTATAAATTGTATATATTTTTATCTTTAATTTAAAAAATCAGTAAACATTCCATCCCAAAAGAAAACACGCAATCACTCCTTATGTATTATAGTGAAAAACAAAATATACTTTGTATCTTCGGAATAATATAATTTTAATATGAAATTATGAGAGTGTAAAAACGTTCTTTTCACCGAAATATCCAGTCATTAAAACCGAGATTGCAAGAGAATAAGTTTTAACCTACAGGGGATGACGGGACTTTCGAACCCCAATAATTTTACAGCCAATTATGAACCCCCGTTAATTACAAATGAGGCCATAAATAAAGCTGCGCAGATTTTCTTTCAAACTTGATAAAACTAATTTCGTGGTGTTATGAATGGAATGCATTGTAATTTAATTGAAAGATATAAATAATTACTAAAATAATAATTTGTTATATCTTAAAATATGCATAGTAACTAATTGTGAAAATGATAAAACTAATTCTACCAAAAAAACAGTATTCCTACACCTTCAATCCGTACATATTGTTGATTATTTTAAGAAAAAAGAGGTTATTATGTGTTAGATTACTGAACAGAGAAACGCAATCACCCGTCTCCTTCAGTCACTATTTACGACACCCGCTACACCCATTACACACTATCCCCGTTAAATTTTAAACATTGCGACAAACTCATTTCACATAACCTACAAAGCACAAACGCCGTCCAAACAATGACATGCGAACAGCAATATAACAACACATATACTATATCACTACACAATATGAGTGGAACGGAAATTA
The DNA here is from genome assembly GCA_949775005.1 of Orthosia gothica. Taxonomy (NCBI): domain Eukaryota; kingdom Metazoa; phylum Arthropoda; class Insecta; order Lepidoptera; family Noctuidae; genus Orthosia; species Orthosia gothica. Next base: position 1,279,272 of record OX459050.1, read on the forward strand.
ACAGACCGCATTGCATTCCATAATGCTTGTAATTAACGAAATAATACGTACCGCGTCGGAATATTCATTTAACAGCAACATCAAAGAGAAATATTGTTCATTCGATCGAATGATACGTTTAATTATGCCCTTTTACTGCACCTATGTGTACGTAAGCAGAAAGTATGGAATGATCTTTTTAATGTCAACGGTCGGAGCTTAAATATGGTAAGTAATTGATACTCCCGAAATGATTATTGTGCACAATATAAAATATTGGCATTTCTGTGGGGTAATAAGTAATGATAATGTGCCATACCTACCTATTCATTTAAACTTGATTCATCACCAATGATACAAAGACGAACTTAGTAATCTTAAGACGGTACCCTGACCAAAAAATCGGCTTGAGATATGAGCATTTCTATTGGCCTAGCGGCACTGGTGGCGCATGAATTACAGTAGTGAATACGCCCAGATTTTAGAACAAAATCTTTATAAAATCGATTTTTGGTCTATTGAAAAAAAAAAATCACTACAAAAATATTCGTTATTAAATTGTCTATCCATTAGCGTTAGTAAAAAAAAATAATTAATGAACACTACGAGGAGATGCATTCTATCAATAATTATTTTTCATTTTTATGTTTTTTTTTGGAAGGAGATTCCAGTCGGCCGGCGAACGCGCTAGAGAACGGTTCGAATATAGGTACCCACCTACTTCCGCGACAATGTCTGTGAATACGATAAAATGTGTAAACTGTAACATAGTGATATGTGAACTATTATCATTTATACAGAATAAAATAGATGTGATGGACAATGAAAGCCTCATACGAATCTGTGTATCTGCATTTCACGAAGAAGATGTAGTTAGTGCTAAAGATTTACTGTTTAGTGCACTTAAGACTAACCAGAAGAAAATATCAAGGCGTAAAGAAGGCAAAAAACAGAGAGACCTTGAGGATATCATATGTGTTTTTAAAGTGACCGAACCAGATCTTATGCCGATCTTTGTGGCGCGTGACTTGCAAAAGTTACCGCCAGTTACATTCGACCACGTCGATGTCACTAAATTATTAAAAGACTTGCTGATTGTGCGTGCTGAAATTAATGACATAAAAGGCAATTATGCAACAGTCCGTCAATTGGATGAGCTGAAGACGGAATTAGCATGTAGCAGGCTGCCAGCGTCATTGTTAACTTGCAACGTCAATACAAATAAAAGAGGAGGGTATTTGCTTGATAGCGGACCGTTTGGCCTACCGCCGGTGGACAACACTGCGATGACGAGGCGTTCGAGTTCGGAGCGCGCCGAGTCACCCAAGTATCGCTCTCTCGCTCACACATATACCGAAGGAGATAAGTTTAGTGCGCACGCACCAGTTAATTCGACGGTATTAGAAAGTGAAATATGCACGGCGATTGAGTCAACTGTTTGTCATGCAGAGATAAAACCAGATAATTTGATAAAACAAACAATGAAACCCACTATGGCGGAGACTGTGAGAAATGGCAAGTGGAGACCGATAAGTAAACCAACTGATGAATGGATAACAGTGCAAAATCGAAGATCAAGAAATCGTTTTGCTGGTAAAATGGGCAAAGCGGTAACGGATTTTTCTGAGAAGTTTAAAGCAGCTGATTTAAAAGTCCCTTTGTTTATATCCAACGTAAACAAGGAGACAGAGGTGGAAGATATCTGCCAATATATCAAAAAGAAAACGGAGGAGATTGTTTCACTCGAGAAAATTACTATGAAGAAGGAAAAGCCGTACAATGCCTATAAACTATTAGTGAATAAAAATAAGTTAGAAACTTTTTTAGACGATCGGATGTGGCCAGATGGTATCACATTTCGTCGCTTTATTCATTTCAAGAATGGAAAAGAAGACAGAAATAATATTATTTCTGGGAGAGATGCAATAAATAATACAAGTAATGAATAGCACATCAAAGTTAAACATTATAACATTTAACTGTAAAAATATTAAGAGATCTGTTAACTGTGTGCGCTTGCTATGCAAAACAGCTGACATTGTTTTGCTACAAGAAACGTGGTTATATCCACATGATTTATCTTTTCTGGAAAATATTGATCAAGAATTCAGTTACACCGCGAAGTCTTCGGTGGATACTTCAGCTGGTATTTGTAAAGGTAGACCTCACGGAGGTCTGGCCATATTGTGGAGAAAAAGTGCTTTTGATAACGTGTCTGTGATGCAGTGTGACAATACCCGGATTTGTGCAGTAAATGTGGTGACAAGTAACCGGTTTTTTATAGTTATAAATATGTATATGCCAACAGATTGTAATGATAACTTACCACATTTTACGGAATGTCTCAGTGAAATGTATTCTATCATACAAAATAGTAATGTTGAATCAGTGTTTGTATTGGGCGATTTCAACGCGCACCCGAATAAGCCATTTGGTACGGAACTTCTTAGTTTTTGTTCTGAGCAAGAATTAATATGTGCGGACATTGAATATTTAAGCATGTTATCGCAAACTTACACATTTATCAGTGACTCACACGGGTGTAAGCGTTGGCTTGACCACTGTCTTGTTACACAGTCGGCAGGGAAAACAATTGTAAACATTGAAGTTATTTATGATTCGTTTTGGTCTGATCACTTTCCTTTAAAAATAGAGTGTGATATTAATGTTATTAGAGTGAAAACCAAAGTAAATAAATCTTTGTATAACGGTGTTTGTTGGGGGGAACGAAAGCCAGAGGAAATAAGTAAATACTCTTCCATATGTAACAATAAATTAAAGAAATTAGATTTTCCTAAAGATTTTGAACTTTGTGCTGATAAATTTTGTGATAATACCCACCATAAATTTTTATTGGATAAAATGTACGGACAAATTGTGTCTATATTAAGTGAGACTGCTAGTATAAGCAGAACCTCAAAACACATTATAGGAAAAAAGGGTGTAAACGGGTGGAACAAACATGTAAAAGAATTTCACACACAGGCTAGAAATAAATTTAAATTATGGATGTGGTATGGTCAACCCAGTAGTGGTCCGATTTTTGAAGATATGACATTAAGTCGTAAAATATTTAAATCAAAATTGAAATGGTGCATTAAGAACCAAGAAATTATAGAATTGGATATTTTGGCTTCACTCCATTCAAAAAAACGTTTTTCATCATTTTGGAAAGGTACTAAAAGGCTAAATAATATTCCAAGCCTACCAGTTAGTGTGGACGGTAAAAATGATAACGCTGAGATAGCGAATATGTTTAAAGACCATTTTAAAGTGAGTTCACCTCTTAAGTATGCGCCGAGGGTGCGCGATGCTGAGACATGTCAATCAGGATCACCCCTTTGCTTTACTTGTAAAGAAATAAAATCTGTGATTAAATGTATGAAGAGGGGTAAGTCGCCTGGTCATGATGGGCTTAGCATCGAACACCTTCAAAATGCTGGTATACATCTGCCGAGAGTGTTGACTATGTTGTTTAATTTATGTTTGGGACACTCTTATTTACCTCAGGAGTTACTGGATACAATTGTTGTACCTATTGTGAAGAATCGGACAGGGGACATAGCAGACAAAGGTAACTACAGGCCTATTTCACTGGCAACTGTGATAGCCAAGGTGTTTGACAGTGTGCTCGACTCACACCTCGGTAGGTACACCCAGTTACATGACACACAGTTTGGTTTTCGTGCTGGACTATCTACTGAGAGTGCCATATTTGCGTTGAAGCATACTGTCAAATATTATACTGACAGGAAAACACCTGTTTATGCTTGTTTCCTGGACCTTTCTAAGGCCTTCGACCTGGTTTCTTATAGTGTCTTATGGGAGAAGCTTCTAGAGGCAGGTGTTCCAACTGCATTAGTGTCCACATTATCTTTTTGGTATGACAAGCAAAGGAACTTCGTCAAATGGTCTAATGCGTTGTCTGACCCGTATAAACTTGAGTGCGGAGTTAGGCAGGGAGGTCTAACTTCCCCGAGGCTTTTTAATATATATATTAATAAACTGCTTGTTGAGCTCAGCAGCACGCATGTCGGATGCCATGTAGATGGAGTATGTTTAAATAACTTAAGTTATGCAGATGACATGGTGCTGCTGAGCCCTACTATCAGTGGAATTAGAAAATTACTCTCCATTTGTGAAGGATATGCCAAACAGCACGGGCTAAAATATAATCCTACAAAAAGTGAGTTGTTAGTGTTTCGAGGTAGGAATAAAAATCCAACATTTGTCCCTCCTGTAAAACTAAATGGTTCACTTTTGCAGAGAGTTGCCCACTTTAAATATTTGGGCCACATTGTTACGGAGGAATTAAAAGACGACTTGGATATGGAAAGGGAGCGCAGGGCACTGGCTGTGAGGGGTAATATGGTGTGCAGAAGGTTTTATGGTTGTTCAGTGGCGGTCAAAGTAACTCTTTTTAAGGCCTACTGCCAAACATTTTACACCAGCAGCCTTTGGGATAACCATACCCTAAAAGCAGACAATGCCCTGCGCATTCAATACAACAATACCTTCAGGGCGCTGTTGAGGCTTCCACCTTACTGTAGTGCGTCAGGTATGTTCGCTGATGCGCACACTGACGATTATTTTGCGATAATGCGGAAAAAAGTTGCCTCAGTAACATCCAGAGTGAGGGGAAGCAGCAACAGCATTCTGAGGGTGTTTGCAGAGAGGCTGGATGGGCCTACAATGGGGAGGTTTATCAGGCTACATGTTGGCAACAGGGCCTCTTAAACCTTCCTGTGATTGTGGTTTTTCTTATTAAATTTGAGTGTTTCTGCATGTTACTAACATAGTTTTTTAAGTAAGATGTAATACTAATACCCTATGGGCCTTGACGCCTGACAATAAAATATTTTTATTTTTATTTTTTTTTTTATTTTTTTTTTTTTTTTTATTTTATTAGTGAAATATTATTTTATTAACATTAAAAAAAACGAAATCTATCGTTTTAGAATCAATATTATGTAGAAATTTAATGTATTTTTATTAATTGATATTTCTTTTTAAATAACTAGTAGATAGCTCCTAAAAACAGCACAAAAAACAGCTTGCGCGGCTGTTTGATCGGGGTACCGCCTTAAGCCTATATATTCCCTTATGTCTACCAGTTAACCAAGGTCGGTAGAAAGCTAACTCAGCCAGGTGCAAACCAATAAGTTTTCATATTCTTAGTAGTAGTAGAGCACTTTTAAAAGGAACCTTGGCAAGTGCTTATCTACGATTTATAATTCAGGATAATTGCAGGGATAGTTTAAGCTTCTCTGAAATGGATACGCTGCTATCCTGCCTCCATGCTGCATGCTGATGTCCACAGAAGTCGTTGTCGACTTACAATTGCATTAGATGTGTCCTCTGTTTGTCAATCTCCAAATGTAATATGCCGCTTAGAAAATGCCATCAAGGTTCTCTGAAAGTACTGGTGTAAGAAGAGAAAAATATTATTATAGAACACAATACCATAGCAACAAGCCCTGTAAATTTTTGTAAACAGAACCAAGAAAGAATGTAACTGCTTACTTCCGTAATTGTTATTCACAAAACACTCTCTTTTAAGGAAAATCTGTTGTAGTCTCAGATTTTTTTTATTAAATTTTGACAAGTTGAAGGCAAAAACAAATTAATAGAAATTGGGCTACTATGTTCTCAAAAGAAGTATTTTTACTTTTTATTTTGCAAGAATATTAAGTAAGTCATTGTTGAAATATTATTTTTATTCCTTGTAAATGGCTGTCTTAATAATGATTAGGTTGTAAGCCCGGGTTGAGACAGTTCGATACCCTAGCCATTGTGTGACGAATCAAATCAAAAATCAAATCAAATACCGTATACGCCTTACTTTGGTCCATAAAAGGAGCCTATGGTAACAAAATCCTGGGTAAAGATAGGTCAAATGTATTCTTAATAGGAAATGTTATACTTTAAATAAATAGGCATAGCCATTGAGTTACATGGCATGTTGCGTTGCATCGTTTGTTTTAATGTATATTACAACTAGCTGACCCCCGCGGCTTCACTCCCGTCAAAATTATATCCTATGTTACTCAGGAATAATGTAGCTTTCCATAGGTGAAAGAATTTTTGAAATCGGTCCAGTAGTTTCGGAGCCTATTTGGTACAAACAAACATACAAACAAAAAAATCTTTCCTCTTTATAATATTGGTATAGATAACGTTTCAATTCAATTCAATTCAATTTATTCAGTAACAATTTACATTGCGTTCGAAATAATCAGCATGAAACAGTAGGAATAATAATAATAATAGTATACAATTAATTAATAAGAATAAAAGATTGATTTAAATTTAAACTAGAATAACAAGTAAAATTAATCAAATTAAAATAATATAAAACACCATGCATACATAATTAAAAATAATAATAATCATAATAAGTTTCATAAAACTTAACCCGGGATAACGGGATCGGCCTATGTTCAGCAATGGACGTATGTCGGCTGAAATGATGATGATAATGAAACTGAACCCAGCCGTAAGTCAATCAAATCAAAACAGTTTATTCCAACTAAACCTCTACCACTCTACCCTAAAAACGTAAATTTGAATTGTCAAACCAAAAAAAGAAGAATCTAGTTGCACAGTAAGCTTAAAAGATATCGTCTACATTGAACTATTCGTTTACCAAATGTGATTTAAGGAATTTTACTTTTCATGTTTTAGTTTCAACGGACCCTTTGAGGCACACTGTGTGGGGACCCCACTGACCTTGACTAGTGAATTATGATTTGTCATAAACATCACTATGCAGTACTCCACAATCTTCTCTGTCGGGCTGAACATAAACTTTCCGATGCGCAAGGCACGGCACGCTGCTGTTTGTTTAAGAGATTTACTACTGCGCAGCAATTGTAGCCAACTTCAGGGCGGCCAAGAAGATTGGGGCTTACTGTTCTACAACTATACTTAAATTTCTTATATTCGAAAGGAGAAGTATCATTAGGTTTTTTGTCAATTTTTAGTAGAATTTATTATTATTATATTTTATTGGAATTTTTTTATCGTGTCGAATTGGAATGATTTAATAAAGTGTAATAATTGTTTGCATTGAGAGCAGTGGTGGCCCAGTGGTTACGGTCCCGACTTACGAGTTGTAGGTCGTGGGTTCGAACCCGAGCAGGAGCTTTACTTTGTGTAATTTATTTCATCACCACTGCTCTCAAAACAGTGAAGGAAAACATCGTGAGGAAACCGACATGTCCTAGAACCAAAAATTCAAAGACATGTGACATCTACCAACCCGCACTGGGCCCGCGTGGTGGATTATAGCCCACTCCCTCTATGAGAGGAGGCCTGTGTCCTAGCAGTGGGAACATTAAAAAGGCTGATGATGATGTGATGTGAATAATTGTTTGATAATTTATTATAATCAGCATGTTTGTACCAACATAATATTTGTAAGCCGATGACGGCTAGACATAGTGTTCGTTCAGGAAATAAAAATATTTGTTTTTGTATAATATTAATCGTACACTCGCGCCCCGTTACGTACACTCCAACCGGTAGTTACTTTCTTCCATCGAAACCATAGATAGATTTTCCTATTCGTGACACATAACCAAAAATAACTTCCGTAAAAACATTATCCCAATGAATAACTAACAGCAGATGGCTATTCCATTGCCAAAAACCATCATAGCAAACGGTTTTCCTCCCTCAACTCTTGAAACTAGCCAGAAACAATAAAGTTTTTATGTATTTTGTCCCGACCGCCATAAAAATATCAATTGTTACTGTAAATGTGTGGTGTGTTAGTCCCCGTAAAATATGATGGTGTTTGGGTATGTTTCTTTCAGGATGAAGATTCTCAATGTGCGTGAAACGTACGATATATCTCAGTAATTTAAGTTATGCCTGTAAAATACTGTTGAGTAAAATACAGCACATTGTTGTTTTGGCATAGTAATGTCTAGATTCGTAGATAAAAGTTGAAATGTAGTCGAGTTTTAAGTGAAACATCTTATTGTATTCTGCGACTCAAACGTAAACCAGAAAAAGCTGGATTTCTTTTATAAGTTCTGACAAAGATAAAATAAAAGAAAACTCTCTTTTCCAAAAAATACAAATAAATTAAAAATAAAACAGTTTAAAATATTACGACACCTTTTGTTTTCTATAAAGCCAACAATAATTCAGAGTAAGGGCTGATTTCTGAATTGAGTCTTTTAACTTAAGAACGTCCAAAGCTACAATTTGACAGGTTTTTAGGCTAAAGTAGAGTTTGACAAATACTCAATTTCAAATATTTTATTGAGAAATCTGGGGTATGTATCGCAAACAAAACTCATTCCTGTTTCAATGAAATTCAAAAATTTGTTGTTCCATGAAACAAATTTGTTTCTGAAAATATTATCTACTTTTATTTCAACCGGTCATCGGTTTTCCTTTTGATCGTGTTTTATCAATCCATAAATAACAAAATGACAAAAAGCACTCACTTGATTGCCATTCTATTCTATTTCTGAAGCACCAAATGCCTTATAATATTGTAAAAACATACTGTTCAAGCGAATGCTTATCGATGAAGTCAACAACGGTAATTTTCTGGAAAGCTCAGATCTAATTTTGCAAGTAACTCAATTTTCTGGCCCTTATTTAGTTTTTATCAGTTTTTCGACCTTTTGTGAATAATTAAGCACCGTTATTCTATTATCTCATTAAGTCTAAGCACATAAACGGATTATTGAAATTAAAAGTTTTTATTAATATCCATATTTCGTGCAAATTATTATAAATATTGCAAATTTGATACCTGTTTCAAAATGATAGTCGAAGTATCGCTGAATGGGCTTTATTAACTAATTAAAGGCATCCATTAAAATAAAATTAATGTAAATCACTCAATCCATCTCAATTTAAATCACCATATTTTGATCCTTGCAAATCATCCCTTATAAACTTCTTCAATTAGCCCCAATTTATCACAATTTGTCTGCCAACATAACAATAACAAATTGGCTCCATTTTGGGCATCAGCATGCAATAAACAGGCATCTCATTACTTTAAATGCGCATAAAACAGCCACTATTATTTCAGCCATTGTACGTTCTCGTTAAAAGCAAAAATTCGCGAACACATTGCCGGTGGAATATTTTTTAGTAACGAGGCTGGGTGCGGTGTCATACACACTGTCGGAATTTCCATATCTAAATGGAAAACGGCCCTATACAATCAATTTTGTTCCCACATTCCATTTGAAAAGTGCACCTGTGCTGAGAATATGGATTGTTTATTTTTGTTTGAATTGGAACGCGTGGCCGGCAAGGCATGTTCACACTTGTGTCACGTAACTCCTATCGCAGCCATTACGAGTAAGTGGTTTTGTTTCTTGGAACGATACGCTCTCTCACCTTGTGTTATTTCTCCTAGTAGAGGATAGTGAACTCTGTGTGAGATAGCGGTGTGTGGCGCACGGATTTCGCTTCAGTGCTGAACTTGAGTTTATCTTATTTACTGGGATGTATAGCAAGGAATACATTGTGTACTAAAATCTTGCTTTACATATTTGAAACTGCGTCGAATGGTTTCTAACTGTGGATTTTTTAATAGAGTGCTGTGAGTTCAGTTGGACAAATACACAGTGGGATAAGCACACATGTACACAAAAAAATACAAGTCGGGGTCGGACTCGCGCACGAAGGGTTCCGTACTTGGTAAATTGCGGTTTACAATTTATGACGTATTAAAAAGAAAACTACTTACTAGATCTCGTTCAAACCAATTTTCGATGGAAGTTTACATGGTACATCATATATTATTTTAGAAGTTACCGGGGGGGGGGGGGGGGGGGACACATTTTACCACTTTGGAAGTGTCTCTCGCGCAATAATTTTCAAAGACCTATCCATAAATACCCCACAAGTATGGGTCTGATGAAAAAATTTTTTTTTATTTCAGTTTCAGGTATGGGAACCCCCAAAAATGTATTGTTTTCTTTCTATTTTTGTGTGAAAATCTTAATGCGTTTCACAGAATACATCAACTTACCAAGTTAAAACAGCATAATTCCTAGGAATCCTAATAAGGAATAGCCTTAATTTTTTTTAAATCATTATACATATATATCGATTACGAAGCTTTTCTTGATAAATACAGATACAGTTCATGTTTTTTTAATTAAAAACATTTATGTCATCGGACGGCCGCACGAATGGCAATCAAATCAGTTCCATCTACTTGTTATAGTATATCTTCAAACCCAAATCGTCAAAAAGGATCCCAGTACCATTTAATTAGATTTACGATAGGTGAAGAGGTCTTGTCAATATTATTTGAAATAAGAGACAATCTAATAAGGAGAAAAGGAACTTAGCTTTTTTCATCTGCCCGAGAAATGTGGCTGAATTTTTCTGTAGGGTTTTCTACAACCCTACAGTAAAGTTTTTGTTTAGAAACTTTTTCTTTATTTACTGTTGATGGGGGAACCTTCCAAATGTACCTGGACTTTTTGGGAACAGACAAGCGAGTGTGGGATTTTTACCTTACTAAAACCACCCCGGTTATCACCATCAGCACTTGGAACCACCCTATTACCCCAAACTACTCTAGAACCCCCTCCGTGCAATGCCTGTTAGGGCACTTTCCTGGGGAGACTGAAATCGTCTCCCCTGAGTCTCGTGGTGCACGGCAGCACGTGATCATTGTGCCACCGTCTTTCCTGGAGTAACTTGGTGGGCAGACAGAATTTCCAATCTGACCGTGCGTGACCCCGGAGTCCCAGCTGCCCATGAAACAGGCATGGTTTCGGCGTTTTAGGCATCGAAGCGGTTGCCTCCAAGAAGCTTTCTTCTAAGAGCGGGATCGTCCCTCTCACGATCCCGCTTGAGGCCATTTCTCTCCAGTTTTCTGTCTTTGCCAGCATAGCCATGACATAAAATGCTGGCAGAGACAGGTCTCGCACGATCCTGGCGACCAAGACTTACCGCTCAGACGCCCACGCAGGGTACTCCTCGAGCGTGTACTGTGCAGAATCAAGGTCACCTCCACAATGGTGGCAATTTGCCGTGGCCTCTAGCCCAATCCTATTCAGGTACTCACCGTAGCAACCATGCCCGGTCAGTACCTGAAAGAGCCTGTAGGAGACGTTCTCCCCTCTTTTCAGCCAGGCTTCGAAGTATGGCAGGACGGCTAGGACAGTACGTTTGCGGGTAAATTGCGGCTGCAGCATGTTGAATTACCTTCATAATGAAGGTTGTTGTTGTTGTTTCCAGTTTATTACTTAAGTAAACCATGTCGTGTTACTGGCTCAAGGATTATTATTTTATTTATTTTAAAACGCTTATGAATCACGCTACCTTTGGTTTTCATAAAATTAAAAGGTTCTGTTGATTTCGCCCTTTTTGCTTGTCACGAATAAATATTTTGATTACTAACCTAATATTTTATTTGTTTCGTAACCAAGAGTTTTTCGTAACCACATTTAAATTTATATAATACATGTAGCTGAAGTGACAAATGACAAGTGTGACAAGTGTAAGTAGCAGTGGACAGGACCAAAGACCTCATACTTTGTAAGAAGTATAACGTCTTTGGGCAGGGCACATTGCTTGCAGAACCGATGGCCGATGGGCCCCGCTTTACCTAAAGGATCGCTTTCAGTTTATCTGCGATGCCCACACAAAATCACTTAGGTCATCGGATAACTTGCGACTTAAAATGCCAATGCATTCCACCACATTCTTGTATAAATCTTTTACTGTCCAAGCTGCTCGTCTGTGGAATGCATTGCCTGACTCAATAAAACGCGCTCAGTCATTGCCTGTATTGAAAAGACTCGTAAAAGACCATTACCTGTCACTGTGATTGTCGTTAGTCAACATTTACTTTCGTTTTTTTTAGTATTTATGTATCTATTATATAACATATGTATATATTTGTGTATATCTATTATACTAGTATTGTATATTCAAAGTAAATATTCGTGATGTTATATGTTACACCAATGTCAACCCCATTTCATGTCCAGGCTATCACTGTCTATTCCAGGTTGCCTGGAAGAGATCGCCGTAAGCGGTAAGGCAGCCCATTGTATGTATTTTAGTTTTAAGTTTCCTTTTCTATGTTTTACTTGGTGTACCTACAATAAAGCATATATAGAAAAGAAAGAAAGAAAGAAAACCAGTTTTTATATAAATAAATAAAGGTTTTGGAGTGGGGACCGCAAACCGGAAGACGTTGCGTTGGAAGGCCTCCCACGAGGTGGACCGATGACCTGGTGGAGGTTGCGGGGATCCGCTGGATGCGAGACGCACGGGACCGGTCCGGTCAATGTGGTGACGCTTGGGGGAGGCCTATGTCCAGCAGTGGACGTCTTTCGGCTGATATGATGATGATGATGTAGCTGACGCCCACGACGGCAGCGCCACTGCTCTGAATTATTTCTTTAACATTTATCAGTCTAATTTAAAAGATTTGTATTATACTGATGTATAAGTTGTATTACTGTAATGTTTCGTCAAAATCCGTTCAGTAATTTTTTGCGTGGGAAGGGAAGAAACATCCATCCATGCTTTCATAATTAATACCTTCCAAAAAATTGCCTCTTAATGTTTGGGTTATTAAAAAACATTACGTTTTGCTTGTTCAATTTTCCATTTAAATTCAGGTATAATCAGTCAATAGGGTTAATACAGAAATGTGTTTTAAACATTATTTGCTTTTTTTGCTAACTCGTTTCATTGTATAACTCGAGCTAACCTTAAAGTTACTGACTGGACTTTTTAATGCTTGTCAATAGAATATTATTTGAGTAAAACTATACATAATGACTTGAAAATACGTATGACACACAATATGGCGTGATTGCGTAAAAAAACATACATCTATCCATACAAATTTTCGTATATACATATTAGTAAGATTAATGTGAATTTTGCATTGAAATTCACTTATTTACCATACTAATTATTAAGGGTAATTGGCGGAATCATTACAATAATTCATCATTATCATATCATCTGAAAGACATCCTCTGCTGGACACAGGTCTTCCTCGACACTTGGGAGAGACCTGTGTCCAGCAGAGGATGTGTCCACATTGCAATAATTGGGTATAAATTATTCTTTAATTATACATAGAACTATAGGCTCACTTCCGAGCAGAGGCTTAGGGACTGCAAGGGTTGAGATACCTGCCAAAATGTTAGGGATTAATTACGATACATTTCGATAACGCTTGAAAATCTCATACAGTTTTGTCATTTCATGAATTGCTAGCGCAACGCTTTCGTCGAATGTCACTTGGCTTCGGCGATAGAGAAATTTGCGGAAACAAGATTATAAGCGCCGTAAAATTCGAGTAGCTTACATCTTCGAGACAAACCACTTCGTCACTGCCGCAGCCGCTACAATGGAAGTGTGTCTCAAAACCGTAAGCGACGGGTTTTACACTTCGCTTAAGGCGCCGATTCCCTTGAGTAGCTGATTTTAAAATGAGAATCACGTATAAACGGCTAGTCGTAATTTTTTGGAAAACAATATGTTATATTAAACCATTTTCTTAATAATTTCATCTAAACAGAATTTGAGTTTTATTCGTTTAACATAGTGTAATTAATTTGTAAAGTTATGTTTAAAACGGACAAAAACACGACGATCGCACCAAAACCTCTGCGCGTATTTTAATGAAATTGACACCATCTCAAAGACAATTTAATTATCTACATTTTGATCTGAAGCTTTTTTTAAAAAATAAATAATAAGGAAAGTGCAAAAAACTACTAAATTTTAGGTCACGCGGGTGTGAAACGAGTGCGCATTTTGTTCCCTCAAGGTCGTTGGCGTTAGTCGGCGCCTTAAGACCTTCTTTTTGTGAATTCCCAGTATCGCCGAAGCCAGGCTTCGGCGTACGGAAGTGAAGTTTAAGTGAAATCAATATACAATCTTGATTAATATGCTAATCTTGAAGCACTTAATAATCAATTAATATTATATGTATTACTGTATATTATTACCTGAACTGCAACAATACCTATACTTATGATACATTATTATGTATATTGCTAGTCTGTCTTGCTCAATTACCTTCTTACTGAAGATGTTCAATGAACCTATGTGTCCTTTGTCTATCATCGCATTATGTTCACAATTACAGTCGCAGTATTTCAACCGTAGAATTCAGGCCAGGTGATCATTACTGATTAAAACCTCATTGAACTGATCCATCCTAAATTATGGATAGTAAAGGATAAGTAGTCAAACGGGGTGAATCGGACCGCAGGGGTGAATAGAAACAAAACTTCTGAAGGGAATATTCAAGTTTATAAAAAAAAAAATAGTATTTTAGTAGGTACTCCAATATATTAAATAATTATTAAAAACACAATGATGCTTTGTTTGAAACCAATTAAGTGGTATCACAGTTAAAATTCCCTTCAAAGTTTTGTTTTTATTCACCCCTGCGTTCCTATTCACCCCGTTTGGTGGTATATACCTATTTTGTTAATTCATAGGTATTTATCTCTAGTAGGAATCCAAGTTTTTTCATGTCAAAGTATCTAGTTTAATCGAAAAACTTTTCCAAGCGTTATACAAAAAAATATTAAGCTAATAATAACACATGGACGGCCATCATACAATACTTAGAATAATGTAATAGTAATCAAAGTGAATGCTATGTACTTTTTGAGCTAATGTTGAAACTATTAATAAAATCGATCATTTATAAAATTGTGTGAAAGAGATCAACGAGACACACTGCCATGAGACTTTTTGTTTGAAAATGATCAAGATTGACTTGAGTGAGTCATCTACCTACTCGCACTTGATCGACCGACATATTTTTTTTTTCAATTTCAATTTATTCATCAACAAAATTTTGAGTACAATGATCATCCTCAAAACTACCATTTAAATATAACAGATGAATGAGGTGCGTTTCAGCAGAAGGCAGAGCAAGACCCAGTCCCGCGCTAGGAATTAACCTGTGTTACAGTCACACTTGCAACACACTTACAAACACGTTAGTAGCAGGAGGATTTTGACTTTCTGATTTCCAATTTTAGGCAAACCTGTTTACAGGGTTTTCTAGAAGGATTCTTCTAGCCACCTAACTTCATTAATATATTATAAACCAACAACTTTCACAGCGTCATATAAATTCGTCACACGCAAAGTAAACGAAACTACGTAGAACATATATTATAGTTCCAATACATGTAGTTGCACTACTCTCCCTGCGGTAACCCCTTTGGTCTTGAATTTCCAAAACATCGTGTTTACAGAGCGCCTACAACGTAAATTCAAAACATTCCTTAAATTTCAAATTCCGAGGATAACTGGTTTAGCTGGATAACTGGACAGTGAAACCCGCCCTGAAACTTACGCCAAGTATTTTCATTTATCTTAGTTTACTAAGTTAGTGTCTGTAAGCAAAAATGTGGAAGCATAGCAATATAAGATCCGTTTCGGTATTGAAGATAAAATATGAATAAATTTGTTAGTTTTATCTTCGTTTAGAATTATGAGAAAATAAAACAATGTGGAAATTTATTACGGTACAGACTTCTTGGTATTCTATAACTGAAACATTACTCCTTAACTAATCGCAATTACTTCAATTAAACTCAGTTTATGCAAATAAAGCGTTCTGATTGGTTGAAACCGCTGACAAACTACTACTACTGCTACTTGTAAATTCAATAAAAAGGCTGAAGCTGCTTACCCTTTTCACTCATTATCTTTAAATACCTACCGAAGGAGCTATTTGTGAAAATTGTATCCCAAAGTATATTCTTGTGACTAATCCTTTGAACATTTAAAAATAATCAAACTGTTTTTACCATTACAGTTTACCTTATCAGTTACCACATTGCTTTGACCATTTTGCGGCAAAACACACCAACTGCCAGTCAATCACAATTCACAGCTTAGCCACAGTTCAACCAACGATCAACAACACAAAATCCGAAGCGTTGTTTCAAACTAGACATAGCGGACTTCCCAGGGATTTCACTTGTTGTTACCCAAGTACTGTTTCTATCTTAATTAGTTCATCAGATAATTTAGTTTGCGAGGCGCTCGTTACGCCAGCGAAGTGGACAGGCTAATGCAGCTTGAACCTATAATCTAATTATTTGACGAGACAAATACAAATTAATGACGTTACCTGCTAGAGCTTGGTAATAAATTATTTGATTTTATGAGCTTGACGCCATCTTGGAAAAGGCTGTCCAGTTTATGATTATTAGAAATAACTAAGCTAGTACCAACTTGCTGAAGACATGTATTACGTAGGTATTGTTTTTTTGCTCTGACTGCCAAGCCTCACGAGTCTGTCTTCTAGGTTAAACAATACTGGCTGAGGTCGGTTCGTGGATGGGTCATCATTCATTACATACCGATAAGGTTCCGTGTTTCAGACATAAGTGGTCTCCGCAATCAAAAGCAGTTTTACCATGGTCCCCATGCAAAGATTGGTTACCAGCTTACTGGAGCGTGTGGAGATCGGATATGTAGTCGGTCCATGTAAAGTATTGGTATACAATTGCATCCGGTTCGACTAGAAGTCAACCTCAATATACTCGTTATTGGGTAACTGTATCGAATATTGAGTTTTGCTTTATTTTCATTATTTAAATTGCTATTTCCAGTATCAGCACAATTTATTTTGCAGGCTGCAAGAGTTATTTTGTCATTTTCATGCCTCCGCGTGTCCTATTTTTGAATGTAGCGCTTCGTTTAAGGATTCAGGTTTATAAAACAAAGAGCATCTCACCGCGAAAATTACGGAAGCTGTTTCTATTTAAAATCGCGCGGATTCGAATAATCGTTACAATTTTTACAGTGTTTTTCAAAAATGGTTTTTTTAAACCTTGAATTTATTTATTCGATGCGTAGATTATAACGTAAAGGCTCCCATAGACAGTATCAGCAAGGCAATGTAAAACTATTATGATTACTTTTCGTCTTTTCAAATTATTTTTAATTATATGTATTTGGACCAGAATTCAACAACGTCGAAGGCGTTAGGATTTGCCTCGTAAAGGTATTTCAGAATGCAGGTGGGCATTGTGACAAGAAATGAGGCATTGTTTTGACGTAGACGTAGCACCAATACGATGACTTTTTATAGAAATTGTCCTGCGGATGTAGGTAATATTTGTAAAGATATTTGTATGAAAAATTGCCATCACATCGGTGTCGCATTGTCATGTCATCCCTGTCTGCGAAAGCCTAAAACCGTATCGATAGAAACATGTTAACAAAAACCCACGCTTTTTAACTTTCAAAAGAATTCTGACATAATGTTCCCATTATTCCGTGACGGCGACGCATAAAATAATTTAATACAAAGCTATAATTTACAAAAGAATTATATTAAGACAGAAATATAAGAACGTAGGGAGTCCCACCTTTATATCACGGCCCCAATGAAGCGAAATGTGTCTCATTTTTTGTGTACTAAATAAAAATATTTCACTGTCGTAAAAACTGTCTTTGTAGGTGTATTTGCGTTGTTCCTTTGTTGGTAGACAGGCGTTCTATTCATTAACTTGGTATATTTTTAAGCCGTTCTGAGATTTTTACAGGTGTACAAGGAGGGGCCGGTACGGAGAGGTCGGTGTCGGTACGTTTTCGTGTTTTTCTTTGTTTTGCTATGATTTAATACCTGCTTTGAATTATTTTTTTGATGGTCATGACTCTAAGTAAGTAAGTAAGTAAGTAAGTAAGAATATTATTTTCTTGACAATTATAAATATTTTTTATAAATATGATATATCTTGTACCGGACCTTTTAAGGATTTGGAGATGACCTTTGGGGGCTTTGCCCAACATTGAAATAGTGTAGGTTAATCTAAATAAATAAAATAATAGTAGTTATGTTTACGTAACGAGAAAGAATCCTCCCAAAATTTTCACAAAAAGAAAAAAATATCGTTAACTATATGTTTTAAAATAGGGTAGCGATGAACGAGAGAAAATAAGACGGGGAACTGATTTTTAGAAATGACTTTAATCTTCCTTTTACCTGGAAATAATTACAGACTTTAAAAATCTTAATCTATAATTTATTTACAATCAATATCTAGTTAGTTACAACCTTAATTACTTTTATACACAAAGGAAAATTACTAATTTAAGTTATACATTCTGTGAACGCTTAGATACCTACATTTTTTACAACCTATATCACATTTTCATTTTTTAGGTCTAGTGTCATTACAATGTAGAGTCAGGCTGAAAAACAACTGTTTGCCGCGAGAAATAAATTAGTTACACAGAAACAAGCTCTGTAACTAAACTGGGTAACCTTTTCAGAACAAATAAGTCTTTGAACGTTTGACTTTTCACTTTTTCGCTTCAGGGATATTTTTTCAATAGACACATCATTTTCAATTGAAGAATAAATATGACTGTTTAGCATATCCATACTTCCATACTAGTATTATATACATACTTCTTACGGAAATAACCCTGTCTGTCTGTCTGTTACCTTTTCACGCCTAAACCACTGAACGGATTTCAATGAAATTTGGCAAGGAGATGACATCCTGGGCTACTTTTTGTCTCAGAAAAAGTATGTCGGTAGGATGGGTGGGTAGGTAGGTAGGTAGATTAGGTTAGGTAGGTAGTAAGGTAGGCAGGGTAGTTAGGCTAGGGTAGGTAGATTAGGTAGGCTAGGGAAGGTAGAGCAGGGTAGGGTAGGTGGAGTAGAAGTAGGGTGGGTAGAGAAGGGTAGGGTAGGTAGAGTAGGGTAGGGTAGGCAATGTAGGATAGGGTAGGGTATGTAGGTTGGTAGCCACTTGACGGTAGCGAAGCCGCTTGGGACAGCTAGTTTTCTATATAAAAGCTGTCAAATCACCATTTCTATTATTCAGGTAAAAGTTGTCTAACTATTGAAAAATTGACCCTCAATGAATGAAAATTAGGTACTAATTATCGTGGCAAACGTTTGTCTTTTTCACCCCATATTAAAATAGGATTGATGCAGGAAAATACCCATATGAAGTTACTTAATAACATAATTCAGTTTACACTTAAATCCGAAAGTTAATTCTATTGTTCAGAGTCAGTCACTAACCACTCAAACTACTAACATTTTAAAATGATTTTATTTTGTATCTTAAAATCGTATTGTCAAGCGTTATATGTACATTTAGATATGTTATTTGATGAGAGTAAATTACTGTGAGATTTGATGCAAAGAATATTAAGTATCTGACGCCTGCTATCCAAACTTATTTAAAGTTAATTTATTTACACAATATACTACAAAGTCAAAGTCGTAGTCTTCGTCTCGGTATAAAACAAATTACCTAACAATAGAAGCCGATGTCTGTAGCACAATTCGAGTCTGAATAACTATTGATCAAAATGTTAGGGGAGGCACTTTCGCCAAATTCAGTCTTCAATCTAATGTTTACACAAAAGAAAAATCTGTTAGATTTTAACGCCCTAAACGCTAAACTGTTGTTTCTATGAGGTCTGGGGAGGGTCAACAAAAACCGTCTTTTAAGTCCGGATAACCCAAATCAGGCATAGCTCTTCTTGAACCGTTCCCTCTTGAGTTCTCGACTCGCATGCCTCGCCCAGCTCGACCTAAACTAGCGTACCTTGTATCCGCGAGCTTATCCCTTTGTGCTACCTCGTCGTAGTAACGAGCGTCGTTCAACCCTGCACTGTATTTTTGACTTAAGCTGTACTTATCTATCGTCGCATACTTTTGTACAGTAGCATATTGGCGAGCAGCTTCGGGAACGCCATTAGTTTTGGCGCGATCAAACGGTCTTTCTTCAGGCGGTAACGCACCGTCTAGCCTCGCTTTAAATTCCTTGTCTTTTCTTCGACGTCTTTTGCATGCGCACAGAGCAACGGCGATGGCACATAGAAGAAGACCTACTCCAGCCGCTGCAGCTACGTAGGGGGGAGGTAAGGATATCCTGAAGGAGCAATTCGAGTCGTCTTCATCATAGCCAGAAGGACAGTGGGCACTACCATCGCACCACAGTGCGATAGGGATACAGGCGTTCAACTCCGGACAGCTAAACAGAAAAAAATACCAATGTTAGAACATTCATAGTTTCATTTCACCTACAAACTACTCATAAAGATTGTCTACACTTACCTATAACGACATTCCAAGGACACAGGCGGAGGTATCGTGTTGGACTCAGGATCATGTTCGAAAGATGGCTTCTTCATGAGCTCAATCCATTTGATTGAATAATCGGCTTGCTCATGTTGCAGAAAATCAATAACGTAGCTTCGCGCGTGAGGTTTCAGTGATGTCTCTAAAGTTGTTTGGGCAGATTTCCATCCTGGTGAATACAATTCTATAACATTAGTGCCATCTGGACACACTTCTCTTAGTTTTGAAGTGTCATAAGCTTCGTAAATGTACAGTCTGTTTGGAGTGCTACAGAAAGGTGATGACGCTGTGACCTCATAACCAGGAACTTTAACATACAAATATCTTCCTTGTACAGGAGTTACTTCATCACCCCCAGGTTCGATCAACCAAGGTCTATGAACACACGCAACTTCGGCTCTTACACTTTCTGATATGACATGCCTATCGCCGACTATTTCTGGTGCCACCGGTATTTGTCTTTTGTCAAACAGTCTGATTTCCCCACTGCTACCCCTAAGCCTTCTCTTTCCCCATCCAGTAGAACATACAGTCTCATCTCCCGGTCCAGTTGGAACAAATTTATATTCCCCTTCGAAAGCAAAATCGTCATAATCTTCAGTAATATTCATCATTGTCACGGTAAAGTTGATTTCTACAACTGGGGCGGTTAATGTATGTACGTTGAATGGCTCAGATCTGTTCGTACAAATACAGTCTCTTTGTATCGGCACTCCTTCCCAAGGATATTCTGTTATAATAATTTGGGCGAGTCCTTCACCCCCAATGGTTCTTTTCGCAGGCCTATCACATTTCCAGCGACTCGTTCGGGAGTCTTTGTGCGTATTACAATATTTATTTCCAAAGTAAGTGCTCGTGAAGGTCAGTTGTATTCTTTCTCCTTGTTTGGCTTCGAATCTGCAAAGATTATCATAATTTCAATAACATACCATTTTGTAGGCCCAATTTCATGGAGATTCTTAGAAATAGTTTTTACCTTAGAATGCAGGTTAGATTTTGTGCGCCACCTCTGCCGTAGTAGAAGATTGCACGAGGAGCTTGAAATCTTCCAGAATATGTCTGAGCAGATTTGAAGACTCTATCGCAAGCTGATTGTGAGTCTACCAATGGTTGTCCTTGCTCACTCACGTCAACGAATTCGTATCGGAGGACAAATGAGACTGGATAGAGTGCTGATCCTTGACGAAGTTCCTGTAAAGAAATACACAGCTAAGTATGGGTTCGTCCCTTTCACCTAATGTTTACCTAAAAGGTACGTGTTATTCATATCATCAAAATTACGATCTGAAGTGTCGTTCTTAATGGCCATATTACATTTTATAGAACATACCATAAGTAAAAGCCTAACAAGTACGGACATGAATCACCCATAATGTTCTATCATCAATTTTCACTTTTCCATAAAGGTTAAAACTTATTTCTACTTTATAAATAGTGTATCGCCAAGGTCGATTCCACGATAGAACGAGACCGAGTGGTGTAGTAAAACTTCATATATTTAGTTAGAAACTTGCTTCAGTCCTTCCTCTGTTGAATTTAATATTGAATAATAAAACAGTTCTCAACTAGTGACTTTAACAACTTGCTTAAGACCAGGTTTCCTTTATTAACTAGGGCGTATTCTAGTTGCTGAGCCGCTGCGTAGAATACTAATGGCAATGTTAAAGTTTTTGTAATTATTGCACGCGTTAACTGGTCCTTTCAGTTGTTTGAAGACCAGATTGAATTTTGTTGTTTAAATAATTTGTAGGACCTGCAATTTGGACAATAGTAAAGTATACCCAGGAACTCGGATCAAACAGTATCTGAGCCCAGGAAATACTATTTCAGGTATTCAAACAGATCGAAAACTAAACTTGAATTCGAAATGAGAGAGGAGTTTATTCGCAAATTGGAAACTGAAATCAACTCTGACAAATTACGAATTTTAGTGTCGCGTGTAGAACCAACGGAATGCAGTGCAAAATTACGGTGAATCGTGAAATCCTATGAAAATTAGACTTATCAGTGTTTACAGTAAATTTTCAGTAAACCTATTAATTTGGTTGACAAGTTCGACTCAGCGAAATGCACTAGAACATATTTATACCTACATCTGCGTACATTATCTTTATATATCTACCTACAACTGCAATAACTACTCAGATGAAACCACATTCTATCTTCCAGTGCAAAACACCGCAAGAAAATAAAACAGCCATAACGAGTGATGAGTCGCAATAAATCTGAGTTTTACAAACACTTTGGGACGTGTCTCATCCTGTGACGCTCTTAACACTTCAAATAACGTGACAACACTGAAGCATTCTATCACTGTGAAAGTTGCGAACAAGCACGTGCTCCTTGCATTATTCACTATGGCAAATGCAACTGGAGTAGCACGTGACTTATCTATCCTGGCCGCTATGAATGTTTCACACGCCAGAAAAGTTACAGCTAGCTGAGGGAATACTGCTGAAAGGGCAGTGGCGAGGGAGAAAACGAAACAATGGGTAGTCACTGGCGTAATCCCGCGTGGATTGCTGCTTTGAATGTCGGAGTATAGGATCGATATCAGAATAAGTATACCAAGCTGACATATGCGGGCGAATATAATGGAGAAATCATGTTTATGGGATTTATATTATTATCCTCTGATTTGTTGAGAGGGTCGTTTATGAAAAGGAATATCGTAATTTGGGTATTTTTCGATTCTCCATTCTATTTGCTCATGAGATTAGGTATAATAATAGGTACCTTTACGGGAACCGAGATTATGAAGAAGCGTAGGATTATCATTTTCAACAAAGAGTGGATAAAAGATGTTAACAGGACTTTGACTTTTAATCGCTCTTGTCATTAAGGTCATGAGGATAACAAACAATATCATTTAACTCCGAGATAATATTGTGGAAGACATTTTTTCTGATCAAAAGAAATACCTAACAATCCTTGAGTTTATTATCTTTAAGCATTTTCTTACGATTTTGTCTTACATAAATTGTGATGAAATGAGACGGAGCTTGATGTATATACACATTTCCCTGTAAATCATTATTTTAAAAAATATACAAAAATACTGAAATAATTTTTCTGTCACGGAAGACATCCAAAAATACGACCTACAGTCTATACAAACAAACACCACAGTCGTCCTTCCATTACAATCTCCCATACATATTCCAGAAGCCATATCCTTAGTCATTCAGCCAGAAATATGCGAGAAAGACATACCAATTGCGAAAGAAGCACTCTTACTACTATCTCGCGATGCACGTGACGTGTTTTAGCCAACTGCTTCTAAATTCATGACCGTTCCGAGTCACTTCTATGCAATATGCTTCGCTATATTTTGGCTAAAAATTTCTCGTTGCCTGTCACACTGCTCTTTGCATACGGGAGCACCTACTGAAATGGGTAGGTAAATATTTGCAGCTGTAATTATGTGAGCTTTTTTAGTTAGTTGTTTGTTATCTGTTTGCTGCTTTAATTACGTGCTAAATTCTTTTGTGAGCTGTTCGTGTCCCACATATTGGTGTGGGATCGGATCGGAGTTTTAAATATCATACTAAACGTTTTGTAAATATTTTCATTATACGTACAGCTAAGGAGTGGAATTCTCTGCCGGAGTCTGCGTTGCCCGATAGCTACAACTTAGGGGTCTTTAAATCAAGAGTGAATAGGTTATTTCTAGACAATCGTGCTTCAGCGTGATCAAGCGCGAGCTTATATCTATAATAATAATAAAAAATCCTAAAAATGTGTATTTATTTTGCTGCGATTATCTCAAATTGAATTGAGGGATTTGTAAACCGATAAATTGCTTAGCAATAAAAGTCTACTTATGATTCTAAATATCATAAGACAATAAACATTTTATTTGATTTACCAAAAAAAGAAAATAGAAAAGTAAATCCTTTTGTTAACTTGAATCAAATTTTATTTCATTGCAATAAAAGGTGACTGAAGATTTTTGATAAAGCTTTTTGATAGAACCTTTTGTCTTCTGAAGGTCCACTTTATGCACAAAAATAGGGTCTTTGTTAAAGCCTTTGACATTTCATTAATCACTATTAGACCACGAACAATTCGGTCACCTTTTGACCTTTCGTTTTCACCTTTGATATTTTCATCAAAAGATTTGGTCGCACATATGAAAGAGCATTATCATGATTATAAGCTCGTTTACAGTCATTGTGTCTTACATAAAGGTTAATTGTTTTTAGTCTGAGTATAAAATAAAACGTGGGTTGCACATTCAATAGATTCCAATTAAATAGACAAATTACTACATATGCTTTTGCTTATGGCAATAGTAGTTAGATTAATAGTAGAATTTAGACCAGTCTTAAGTCTTGGAATTCGGACTAATGCTGATTTGACAATAAATACTTTTTATTTTAAAGTTTGATTAGATTTTTAGAGTTTTGATTATTTCTGAATAACTCTTCAAGATCAAAGATAAGATCCATATATTGTATCTAAGTACATTTTAAATAACCAAGATTATAACACAAAAGTTCACTATGAAAAGTGCAAAATACCTATCCCAAAGCTTTCTCACTTCGCCAACTCCTGCTACTTAGCTAGTTCAAAAGATAGCGTGCATTCATGCCACTAAGTAGCACGTGTAAATCAGACCTAATTATTTACTTACTTGCAGTATAGTTAGCGCGTTCCCAGTAGTGATGTAGCTCTCGGAGGGGGCGCACGGCCGGGTAGCTCGGGTCGCATTCGAGAGGAGCGCGTGGTCGCAAAGTCGGGGTGATTCTTCGCGACAGAAGAGTCCCAGTCGAGACTTTTTGTCGCTCATATCCAACTGTTGGGAGAAAAAGATGATTAGTAAACTAGTAAAACGTATTCTTATTGTATGGAGTTATATCAGAAGGTAGACATTCTCGTACGTTCAAAGTCAAGTCGCAATCTCATCTTGGAGACAATCAATGTCAAAATGTAAGGTCTTATAAAATATGTTTTTAAGATACATTGCGACTGACACTAGAATGCGAACGAAACAAATTGTTAAGGAATAACAAGAATGGAATTACTTCAGGAACGAAAAGTAGATATTAGCCTTCAAATGCCAAAGCACAACACTGCTAAAAGTTTTAGCTTAGAGTTTTTTCAGTTATATTCAGGAAAAGCCAATAAGAAATGAATATTTATCGTATATCAGTGCTCAATGAAATTTTTGTGACAACTCGACTGCAAAAATTTCCTCATAAATTTATGCAAATTGAAAGAAAACTAAAAAGGCCCTGAATAAATTATTTAGTTATTCAACTCAGCAACACTATTTACATAGTGTATCTGCGAGCGAACGGAAAAACTTTTTTGATTAAAGTGCCAACAAAAAATAAGTTGAACTAGAACCGCTTATCCATTCTCAATGCAAACTAAAGAATCCCGAATGAATGAAACGAAACACCGCACTGCAGTCGGTGGAACTCGGTAGAAGTGCTCAGACACATTAAAGAAAATTAATGTTTGGCTCCCGACGTCAAGTGGGAGGTTGAGGTGGTTGGCAAAGTGAAATGGCACGAATAAAGGCTGTGAGAATGCCGCCCAATTCTATATCGCATCGTAGGTACTTGTATCATCGCGTTAGTCTTGCGCAGTGCGAAAGTTTCACCGTACATGCTAAACTTAATCCACATTTCATTACGGTACACGTTGGCTCCCGGCTTTTTACCATTTAAATTCATGTTCTATAAAATTTTATACGAACGACCCGGTATTGTGAATCGGTATGCGATAGCAATTTAAATATTTTATTTTTATTGCGCGAACGCCAAGAATTGTTTCCGATAAGTTTGGAAGTTAGACAATAACAGTTTTAAGTGGAGATTTACCGTGTTATTTGGGACATTAGACGACACATGGTGCGGTACTTCCCTTTTCTGCCTACGCGACTACAAATCGGAATGGCTTTTTAGGGATTTTTGGAAAGTTGTGAATTCTCTGCGTTGTTGCTCTATGCATGAATGTGTTCCTTGAGCGTAGATAGCTAGGATCCTTACAAAGGCTTTGGCTTTTGAATTGCTGCTAGTTCAAACTGAATTGGAGCGTATAGGTTACGTGTCTAGAAAACCGCAAAATTCTAAACAGAAATAATATCTCTGTCACCTGTAGGTACCGATTTCGTAGATATGAAATAACAAATGACGGTAATTTGTTAGCGAAACAGTATAACTGGCAATTACCGTTCAAAATGTTATATTTTGACCTTTTCTCGAATATAAATTTAATCCTTCTGCGCCCATTTATAACATAAACATTTGACTCATTACGGGAGGACTAAATACGAGATCTAAGAAAATGTTTAATTAGTGCGAACTGAATCGGTTTTAAAATGTGTTTGTCTTAAAATATAATTATAGTTTGAAACGAAAAAATCATTATACTTAGAAAACATAATCACTTTATCTCATCATCCTCATCATCATTTTATCCACAAAACTTCTGGACATAGGCCTCCCCCAAGTGTCTACACACTACATCTACACGCACTCTGATCTATCGCTAAATCGTTCAGTCCAGTGTATTTTTATTTATTTGGGCTACTTACACAATATTGTAGCGAGTACAATTGTGGGTCCGTTTATTAATAATTTACGTATTCAACCAAAATAGTTGGGTTTTTTATACTAATATGCACAGAAGTTTACGATCAGATGGATTTTTATGACTTTCTCCCGTTTCCTCATATCTGAGGTCAAAGTCTACTGACAAGACACTAATCTTTGCAATAGACTTTAAAAAACATAACAGTTCTGTTGCACTATTATAAACTAGGCTCATACTAGTTTATATAGACTATAAAATCCACTGAAAACACACTATATTTCAACAACATTTTTAATTTACCCGCTTAGATACCGTACATTGGCTCGTTGCATATAAAACGTATTCTTTATGCTATGAATAACCGAACGAGAATCAGCTGGTACCCGCTGTTACTTGTTGAAAATATTGCCACATATGAAATTCTACTGCATTCGGGTATACGGTGCCTATTATAAAGGAATTAAAAAGCCTTGGCCACAGGAGATATAAAACAAATGAGGTTTATGAATTCTTTGGTGGATTATTCTTTTGCAGTGAACTTATATATAAGTACAAAAATATAATCGAATGTCTGTGAATGATAACTTTTATGAAAAGTGTAAAAGAGGTATATTGTTCTGCTTGCATGCCAAATGAAATGCAGCGGCAATACGTTTTAAAACCAGCGAATGACAACAATCTCAACAGGAGAGTATGTTTCGCAGATCAAGCAGTGATTGTAGATCTTTTTAGGGTTCCGTAGCCAAATGGCAAAAAACGGAACCCTTATAGATTCGTCATGTCTGTCTGTCTGTCCGTCCGTATGTCACAGCCACTTTTTGCCGAAACTATAAGAACTATGCTGTTGAAACTTGGTAAGTAGATGTATTCTGTAAACCGCATTAAGATTTTCACTTAAAAATAGAAAAAAAAACAATAAATTTTGGGGGTCCCCATACTTGAAACTGAAACCAATTTTTTTTTCCATCAAACCCATACGTGTGGGGTATCTATGGATAGGTCTTCAAAAATGATATTGAGGTTTTTAATATAATTTTTTTCTAAACTGAATAGTTTACGCGAGAGACACTTCCAAAGTGGTAAAATGTGTGTCCCTCCCCTGTAACTTCTAAAATAAGAGAATGATAAAACTAAAAGAAATATATGATGTACATTATCATGTAAACTACCACCGAAAATTGGTTTGAACGAGATCTAATAAGTAGTTTTATTTTAATACGTCATAAATAGTAAACTGCAATTTACCAAAAATGGAACCCTTCGTGCTCGAGTCCGACTCGCACTTGGCCGGTTTTTTAAAATATGTGTTCGACGGATCTTTTTAAATTGCTGATGCCGCGACACAATTAAAATTGCGTCGATACTTCGATGATATCGGTCGGATATCGCGTACACGTTACATTTCAAATCGCCTATCAAGTGTGATATAAATTCAGGGAGCAACCATTCTGCCCATCCCTTATTAAAAGAACAGGCGTGAAAGCTCGTCTATTTACTCTAAGGAGGAAAACTATACCAACTTCTTTACGGCACAGAGATTAATCTGCGCTGTTGTAGATAAGTCATACCGGTACCGTGTATCAATCATGCCTCTGTGCTTTGAGAAAATAGAATTCTTGAGCGCTCAGTTAAGTATCTACTGTTACCTAGGGGATTAATCTTAGGAATAAAGGCTTGTATTTAGTAGGTGCACCTAAATATTATAGAGTGACTTTCTGTCAGTGAAAAGTCATTAGCATTTGACACCGGGCTTGTCAAGTAAATATTTAATTAGCGATGGCTATTTAACAAAACCTTTCTTACTCCTAACTCTATGATAGCACGATAAACCACGTACCAGTGGTTGCAAAAATTTCTACTCAGCTGCTGAAATTCGATACAAATCAATGCATATAGAGTAGAGATAAATTGTACCAAAATATTGGCACAACACGTATAGTTTTTTAAGCTTTAGCGTTTTTATAGGGCTCTTGACTACCTGGCCCCGAGGCCTTTCCGAGCAACGACATTGACAGCAAAAAATTAGAGCCCTCCGGTATTTACTACCTCTGGTATTGCAGTCTACATAGAAGGGAGTGACCACTTACCATCAGGTAGGATGCCTAATCGTTTGCTAAGCTAGAGTATAACAAAAAAATTGCGAAATAATATTACCTTCCGATCCAAGTCAGCATCAGGGGCAGCTCCATCCCATATCGTCAGCTGTGACGAACAATCCTTTTGCTGATCGAAGCCAGCAGGCTCCGTTCCAGCCGAATGATACTTCACAAACGACACCCAAACTATCTCGTTGGCGCGACCCTAGAAATCGTAAATCGTTTTAACTACCAGTTACAACCCGAGCTGTTTTTGTTTGAAACACCAGAATAGGGATGGGAAACATATGGCTCGTGTGTCATGGATTGGCACGTAAACAGATAGAAAATGTCGAGCAGAAAAAAATAATTGACAGCTTTGGAACGTTATAGAATAAATAAACTACTAAAGGCTCGATTTTTTGATAGTCTGATATCTTTTAACTAAGGAACAAAAGGGCGGTTTGACAGCTTTTGTATAGAAAATACGTCAATTGGCAATTTTTATTCCTTAGTTAAAGGTTATCAGACTATTGAAATATCGGCCCTAAATAAAATAGCAAATATGAAATATACCTACTTAAAACCCGTACCTACTCAAGGATTTCACAGAGTTCAATTTTATCTATCTTATTTCTGAGACTCTAGACAAGTGTTATTCGACGTCAGCGACGGCGATGGTCGAAATGCCAAAATATACGGGATTAATCACGTGACATTTCGACAGCGATTGATAACCCCATATATTTTTGACATTTTTACCATCGCTATTGCGACGCTTTTGATGGTAGAATGTCACTTGTCTAAGGCCTTTGATATAGGTTGTAGGTTCTGACATGCCATACAAACGTAAAAAGGTTTACCATTCCTGCTATAGAGCATGTGGATATGCAAAATGGTTGCCTCTACCGAAAACGGTAGACAGTTTAACTGGTACGGAGTATCGAATTACTCCGGCTTTGTTAACAAGAGTTCAGGATTCCTTTTACGTTTTGAAATTGAGTCTGACCTGTCCCACAAGCTGTTAGCCTGGTACGAGTACATTGTGTCTATACAAAGAGAAAGATAGTCGTCTGTCTTTTCGATACACTACATTGAAATTTTAGGTATCCTTACTAGTTCTCTAAATGTGAAAGTAACTCTGTCTGTCTTTGTTCTTTACGTTTTTACGCCTAAACCACGTAATCTATTTTGGTGAATTCGTATACAGATAGGTTACATCTTGGATGGAGAGCGAAAAACTATATTTTTTTACCGTGGCACATTCTCATTTGATAATTTTCGGCATTCACGTGATTAAAACCGCTGGCAAAAGCTAATAACAAAGCAGTCTAGTTACTTATTCATAGTGAAACTATTGCGTGACTTCTATACATTTATTACCCGAATACTAGATAGGGCTTTAGTTATTAATATGACTGTCAACGATAAATAAGTTATTTCTTTGTATTACTACTGTAATAGAATTATATACCTTTTTACGATAAGAAAAGTTTGGTCAATTATGTTTTATTAGTTGGGTTTATTTTTTGGGTAGAAAAAGCACTTTAGGATATGAAAAACATAAGACCAAAACTGAATATGCGAAAAAATGCTCACTATATTTTATAATAACAGCAATTTGCTTGTGTTCACTTGCCCCTCATATACTGAGATCCCACTGCAAAAATCTGCAAGTTATTTGTTTTTGATTAAACTTTATTTTCATGAATGATTATTGACAGTAGAATTATAGATTTTAGATTACCAGGGTTGCCTGGTTGCATCTAGTCGCAACTAGATATAGGTTTTTATTTATTTTTGACTCTCCTACACTAAGAACTTCTCTTGTATCGTGGGTACGTGTGACATATCAACTAGCTCTCAGTTTACCGCCCTTTATGGGTTGCAGGTTTTGCAGTTCAACTGGCAACCCACAGCTTGCGGCTAACTGAGAGCTGGCAACCAACTTTGTTCCTATGTTCTACATCAGTTTCTTTCAAATGACGTTGGATTCATAAGAAAAAAAAAATTTTTTTAGATAACACCTGATCTGTCAGGTGACCGAAATACAATACATTTACTAATGTGTCTCATTGTCTGGCAGTTAGGGTGTTAATTATCAAACATAAATTTCAATATATTTAATTAAGGTAATTACGGCTAGATATTTCCAGGCAAACCTGCCGCAATCTACTCTACATCAAGTATTATTGAAGAATATTGAGTTTAATGATAAACAAAAATACCTGCAGATTTCTACAGTCGGATCTTAGGCTATTAAAGATTGCCGTTGTATCAAAAGTCATTTTGTCGACAAGTTCCAAATATTCTCTTCTGAGTTACTAGAGCAAGATTCTAGAGCCCCAGTCGTATTCTATATATCAAATACAAAAACCAGCACCCGGACTTTAATAAAAGTGAGTAATTTTTTACGTATCTTTAACAAATTGACCATCCGCCCAAGCCAGCAGCGTCCGTTCAACGTTTATTCTAACAATACTCTATCCCGCACATTTTGTTAAGAGGAAAATAAGTAACGTCTGGGGGCTCTGGGATCTTAGACTTAACGATGTAATCAATAAACACACGCTTCATTAGATCAGCTTATATTGTGGTCGGCTGATTGATGAAATATTCATTAATGAGATCTATCATAATCGGACTAACATAAATAAAGAGATAAAGCTAAATACTGTTTCATAAGTTCTCTGTATCTATCATAAATGGTGGACATAATACAAGTATATTTTGTCTATCTGTCACTACAAATCCGCCAAGGGGAGCTTCTTGATGGTGTTACTCGATTAAATTGCGTCAATACGCAATATCGTGCACGTATTTTTAACCAACGGAAAAAGAGGGTTGTTATAAGTTTGATGTGTGTATTTGTGTAACTGACTGAACATCATAGCTCCTAAATAGATGAACCGATTTTGATTTAGTTTTTTGTTTGTTTGAATGGTGACTTTATTGAGAGTGAGATAGTGGTCAAGCGCGATAGATAGTAAAAAGTGTTCTTAGCTATGTTTGATGAAAGCTGTTCAAAAGTTATGGGCGTTTTACTGTTTGGATCGCAGTATTTTCGCAAGCTGTCGTGTCATAATTATTTGTCCGATAGACTGTCAATCAAACCTTGTCTACTACTAGATAAATTAAGTAGTTTAATAAGCATGAAATAAAAATGTGCCGAGGGTTTTTTAAATTTCACTTACTTTTTAAAATAAACAAGTAAAAATCGGTCGAATTGTATCGCATTGGATCCATGCGAACGTACTTGCAATTTCGCTTAGTAAAAATCGCTTAGCGATTTGATATAAATAAAATCGCGTCGGGCCATCAAGAAAATCGCTTACAGTAAATATTTCTGATGTTAGGCATTTTAGAATAGCAATAGAATTTTATCCGGACGAATTTCAGTTATCCGCATCAAATATTTTATGGAATGTAGTTAAATCGCTTAAAAGATATTGTTTTCCGGAGTTTTGGCAATAACGTGAATAAATCTAGCATCATGTTACCGTTTTACAAAAAAACGACATTGAAATAAAACATTGATATCAATATTCCCTAACTGACTAAGTCAACGAATACTATTTCAGCCTTTCGTGGCAGTTCTGTATGGAATTGACGAATTCTTTCAATACAAGTATATCTGAATGGTCCGTAATAATACGTGTGTATACAACAAGACAGTCATTAAAATTCAACATATTTTTTCACGGTATACAAATATATAAATTGTACGAATTCTTAGGAATACAAAAAGGCCTTGTTACAGGTCTTCATTATCATCATCATCATCAGCCTTTTAATGTTCCCACTGCTGCGGCACAGGCCTCCTCTCTGTGAGAGAGGGAATGACTCTTAACCCACCACGCGGGCCCGTTGTGGATTAGTGGATATCACAGGTGTTCGAAGTTTTGGTTCTAGAACATGCCAGTTTCCTCACGATATTTCCCTTCACCATTTTTAGAGTAAAGATGAAATAATTTACACAGAGTAATGCGCCTGCCTGGGTTCGATCCTACGTCATGTAAGTCGGGAGCGTTACCTCTGAGCCACCACTGCTTTTATTTTTATAAAAATACAGCTCGAAATAAAAATATCTCAGTCGACAATTTACCTGAAAATAGTAGACACAAGAAGTATTCGGCGGCAGCGAATGCCTCGGATTCCTCAGTACGCCGCTAGTTTTGTCCGATGAGCGTAGAACGAAACGGCAGCGACCATCCGAACGCACGTACGAATGCGAATCCTTCTCCACATAAAACACCTGCACGAGAAAAATATATATTTGCTTGGGAGTACTGCGTTGCAAGTACGGTCAGCAGCAACAAATTCTACACTTATATGATAACCCAATAATTTCTGCACAACAAACATATTCATACGTAATTATTGGTATCATAGGTATGCATCAATATCAAATATTTCTAAGAAACCATATTAGAAGCATGTTCATGAGAATTTACGATTTTTGACGAAATATTTGCCAATGTGAAAACTTTTTTCCCTAACTAGTGACTACAACGATTGTAGTCACTTTGAATATATAGCACTGTGTAGTTTCAGGTCTATTTTTCTCTGCAAAAAACCGTCTTCTGTCTTCTAGAGTCAATATTTTTCAATAAATGAAAAGTGAAATTGAAATAAATTGTTAGTCTTGACTTTGAAACAGATGTCTTCTTAATGGTGTTGAATTTATTTAACTCAAGGATTACTTAGATACTTTTAATGCTAACTGTACCTAAAACTCCGCTTTGTATCGGACGCAATACAATCAGCTTTTCAGTGCAGACATAGTATGGATTTAACTTAGCAATCGTTCAGTCTCAATTGGAATTGTTGCAATTTATAAGACGGAGTCGTTATCATTTGAAATAGAGTTCTGTTTTGTTTGAAACTGTATTTTTAGAAAGTGTTTAATTATGTATGTTGTTTCTTATGGGATTGAGATGGCCATAAGTAAAATATTCTAAATTATCACAATTATGCTAAATTTTCTAATGCATTTTATCACTAAAAGAAATACTAAATTTACAATTTCAAAATAACATCTTCTAATAATTTACCAGCCTTTTCCATCACAAAGCCCTCACATTTCTCAACCACATACATACCATAGCACAAAATAAATTCAGATCTGTCGTCCCCAATACCCACAGTGCTACACATAATATTCACAATCCAAAACCTCACCTGTACTTCAAGCTCGAATCCGGGCAGGTAGCTCAACGGTACCGGGTGAAAGGGATTATCGTACGGCGATGTATGGAACTCCAGCAACATATTGGGACCTCTACTGACAATATCTGGAACCGCATCTCCACCACAAAGGCGAACCAGGACAGGCGAGTCGCGAGTGGCGCCGTCCCAAACTGTGAGGTAATCTTGTACGACATTGCACTGGTCCCAAATCCTGCAAGATTGATGGATTAGTGAAGTTTGACAAGTTAAGGTTTTAGAATAGATTGGGATCTTTGGAGGAGTGTTGTTCAGTGATAATTTGTAATACTGTTGACTACACAATAGTATTATTGGAACATAAACTAAAATTAATGAGCATAGTTTGTATGTATTTACAACTTTTTAGTTATAAACATTTTTTCGATTGTCTTTTAAACATATAACTGGTAAATATGTTTGTAATCACCTAAAAAAACCCTTCATTTTGATACCCCACTTGCTGGGATTGGAACAAAAAAAAAATGGAACCCCACAATGCGTCGCCCAAAATCCGCCATGTTTCTTTTTTTAACGTCACTTATATAAGAAAACTTAGGCGGTTGAGACTTAACTAAAGATGCCATAAAATGCGTCTAGCAGTTTGAAAGATATGAGGTAATAAAGAATATTATAAACATACACACATACACAAAAGATACGCACGAAAAACATCCTTAAATGTATGACATTTTGTCATAATGAATTTTAATATAAAATTAAATAGAAAACCATCGACACATTTTGACATTAAAATCAATAAAGCTGAAAACAAAGACCCACCAAAAATGACTAAGCCTAATCTGTTCAGAATTCAATAACTCCTCTGAGAAACAAAAGTCTAATTTGCCCATCTTCGTTCGCACTCCGACGCTCTCTAAATCAAGCGTAAATAACGTT
The DNA here is from genome assembly GCA_949775005.1 of Orthosia gothica. Classification (NCBI taxonomy): domain Eukaryota; kingdom Metazoa; phylum Arthropoda; class Insecta; order Lepidoptera; family Noctuidae; genus Orthosia; species Orthosia gothica. The sequence continues at coordinate 1,314,087 of OX459050.1, forward strand.
CCCAAAATGTCTGACGGATAGAATTTGTCAACATTATTAGGCCGCTTGTACACGCTAAGAAAATTCACGGGGCCTACGCAAGAATTTGTGTCGTACACGACTAATTCATCATGTATACGACAAGAATTTAGTCGGACTTAGGCACGGATCTTGTCTATCGCAGACACGATTTTTTTCTTGTTTAGCACCATGGTGGTACACAGTTCGTGTGTAAAAACGACACGATTTCTTGCGTAGGCCGGTATACAAGCGGCCTTAGGGTAACAAAATGAAGGTTTAATTTCAAGGAGTGGGACGGTGCGTTAACTAATAACAGAGCTGGACAGTAGCAGTTTCATTAATCTGTATTACAAGTGTAATTACGATTATCATCTGGCATGAGTAATGGTGTATAGAGGAGAATTCTGTTACGAGAGTGGCTAGGACAGGAGTTTGGGGGTATGCTTTGCAGGTTGACGGTAGTTGTAAACTAATCAGTTGTCATTAGCATTACAGTCAATTTAAACAAGAATTTACAGTGCATTATAAAAAAAAAACATTGCTTTAGAAAATAACTCGGGTTTGTTAACAAGGGTGGTTGATGTAAATATTTTATAAATTTTTGTTATAGAACATTATTTTATAGTTTTATAACAGTCTAACTATCAAATTTCAAAAAAGAATTTTCACTCAGTTCCCAAAAACTGTTTTTTTTCTCTCACTACAGTTGCGTTGTGGCTTTTTTTTTCATTGTGGCAAGTTCTAAATACGAATAGATTCTATCGTTTTTACATTCATAAGGAAAAAGAAGTCACAGAACTCATGTACGATTTTAATAAAGAGTTACAAAAGCAGTAGCTCCGTCAACTAACAAAACTTTATACTCAAGGTACTAGGGAGTAAGGAAACATAGAAGTTTTATGTGTACTCACTTTAAGACGCGCTGACTCCTATCGTACTTCACTATTTGGTCTTTGATATGTATTTTGTGACTATTCGTCTGTCTTACTGCTAGTAAAACATGTTTATCTGCTGGTATCTGCAAAGAAACACATCAAAGTAAATTCTACTCTGCGCACAAGCTGTCAAAGTACATTTTTGTTTACCGAAAAACTTCCAACCCCTTCCATCCGACATTTATTATGTACATTTAAGGTGAAACAGTTACGCAGTTTGGTGTGAATTTTATATTAAATATTAACACAAAGAGCCACACACACAGCCCACATTACACATCTCTTGCTCACGATTTATTTTCTAAACAAAACCAGTAACAAGCACCTTTTTAATTGCTTTGTTCTCTGGTTTTACTTTTGCGTCACACTTTTTATTTTGAACAAAATAATGCTATAAATGATGATGAAATTTGACAGGGAAGATTATAATTAGATCTACTAATATTATGTCATTAAACAATATGGTATGGTAGCAATAACAATACATCTACTTATGTAGACTAACCAAAACATAGCGTAGTTATACACCACTAAAACAAAAACATAAATGTGCATATAAATTTAAATGTTGGTTCCAAAAAAGATCACGAAAATACACAGTAAAAGAAACTCCTCGACAAACGAAAAGTAACCAATCACATCACTGGTTCTCGCAAACGAAACGCAAGAATACACAAACCGAAAAAGATAAATCCCATTTCCATTGCTTACCTTAGTGTGTTCAATGCGGTATGTACAAGTTGCGTTGCGGGGATAAACGCCGGGGAAGTTTGGCGACTGGATACGACAAGCTCTAAGGTCGCAGTCACTCAGTATTCTGTCGCAGTAGGTCCCAGGTACCATCTCTCCTCTCCACGCGCCGACAGTGGCATTACCGTATCGTAATCTCGCTTCACTTCGCCTTAAAAACTTGTAAGCCAGCTTAAAGTCGAAATTGTAGCCCACGCCCTGTAATCAAATAGGGGTGTCAGAATTTGTACAAGTGTAGGCAAATTGTGGGCATTTACTTGGAAAGCGGATGACTTTGAAAAAGTCTTTGAGAAACTTATGTAAATCCCATTTCCCAATGAATTCTACGGTTTATTTATAGAACCTTAGATTAAATTAATGAATAATATTTAAGTATTTACCAACATAAGTTTCAGAAGGGTACTCAAAAATATACCGAAACGTAATCTAAAATTCTCAACTTCTGTCGTATTGAGAAACAGTCATTAATCAATTAGCAGAGCAAAATCCTATTTCGAAAGATTCGCTTTAAAAGGAAAATATCAGTAAGGGATAAAAGGCGAATCGCATTAACAAAATTTAGGGAGCCATCCGAAATGTATTAAATGGTTCCTAAGCGAAATTCCCGTTATTAAATTAAGGAATTAAGGCGGTACCCAATAACATTATTGTAATAGGGAGGTATCCTTATCCTGTGGTCCCGGGAGGGTGTCCGTAATCGTCGCCTAATTAATTGATCGAAAGTTCAACCCTTAGTGCACATAATACGGCTGCTAACAAGAGATAAAGGGAAAGCAGCGAACCGTTAAAAGCGGGGCGATGTGAAATATTAGTCAAGTCACAGGCGAAAACATGTAGTTAGTTACATCACGTCAGTACAACACAAAGGGATGCTTAGTAAGTGACTCTTAATGAAGATAAATACTGTTGTTCATTTATACGGATTAACTTTGCTGAGAGCAAAAACTCTAATTAAACGTGTCAGTTTGTTGTGTTAACAAATTGTATGTTAAACCTTATCCCTACGTGTTCCCTTTCTAAATGTACCTACGTGTACGAGATTTTTCATGTCGGTTTTAAAATTCTTCGCACGGAAGAGGCTCATCTTTTTACGCTCCTTTTTAATCAACGTCAACGTAAATGCGACTGAGATAAAATGTCAAATCTTAATTGAGAACATCGTACTCTGTAACTTTTGAAAAGACTCTAGTATCTAGTCTATTTATGTATACCAGAACATTTTTTTTTAATCTCGCGTTTAACCACATTTTTTCTTATTGGTAAGCAATGTTGTGTGAGCACTATTAGAAGTAAACTATTAACTCCTGACTTATAGGTAGGTTTCTAAATATGCATATATTTAACAGATTATTTACCTCAGAAAAAACTGTTTCTAAGTAAGTAACACATAACAACATATGAAACTTTTCTACTGAATTTAGACATTTAAAATAGACATTCATCCACATGTTTCATCTCACCTGTTGACTCAACCTGTCCAATCTCAGCGTCATATTAATAGAATCTGACTCCGAGAAGTACACGGTGTAGCCCCACGCCGAGCCGCACCATTGTCCCGTAGGCGGAGACGGGGCACGCTCCACTATCGTCATGTGTCCATCTGGACAGCCGTCTGAGGTGAACGACACGAATTTGCCCACCGTGAACGTGTCAAATGTAAGCTGGAACAAGGGTTTTGATTAGATTCTAGTTTTATTTAACGGAAGTAGGTATCAGCGTATTTGGTTTCCCTAACACACCTGTACTCCCTGGAGTACACATTTCTGTAAACTTTGTTATTCAGTGAATCAAAATGTGCAAGAAATTCTTCGCCGCGATGGGACGCAACTAGAAAACCACATCGTACAGGAGTACAGGATGTGGTTTTCTAGTTGTTTAGGCACTAGAGTGCACTGCCGTGCTTATCTAGTAAGTGTAAAATTAGTATCAAGTTTAGTCAGAGGTGACTAAACTTTATACTAATTTTAGCTAGATAAGCCTCTGACTAAAATTGCTTTTTTATGAAATATTTTTTTCACAGGCGACCTATCACTAAAAGAAGTAAGAATGCTTGCAAAAGTAAGAGTACGCTTTGGCATATATATTTTGAATGTACTAGTACTGACTCGTAATATTCTTGGCATCACTCGTACCTATTTTATCAGTAATTTTGTTTTATTTGTACCAATAAAATACAAAACGAACAATAAAATATTCAGCACACCAGTACCTTTTACGTCATAAGACATAAAGTAGGAAATATGTATAAGTTTCGAGCTTCGCAGTGACGTTGTAGACCTCATCCTAACCATTAGGGTTCCAGAGTGAGGAACTTCATCACAATGCGAGCCGGGTCCAAGACTGAATAGTTATTGTTAGGGCTTGCGCAAGCGTACGACGGCCATACGTTTTGTGTGGTCTCTTTTGAATGTCTAGGTATGTGAGCCATGGTAATTCTACGCCAGCTCTAGATATATTTTACAGGGCGTTCCATTACGAAGTGAATCAAACACAGGTACTTGTAAATGATTTCCATTTGCCTATATACATAAGCTGCCAGTAGAAATAGACATTAAATAGGCAATGCTTGATGTAGTTCTGAATTTTTTGTATGTTTTAAGGGCCAGTTAGGGAAGTTTTAATCCAAATTTGCAACTTCGAACAATGTGTGCTCGCTACGCAGCATGAGAAAAGGATCATAGCTTGGTTCCTATAGGGCTTATAGAGCGTTGGTTGGGCTTAAATTGTTGTAAATTTTATAAAATTTAAAGAGGTATTGTATTTTATTTGTTAAAAAACGCATAGTTTATGATTTTTAGAGCAAAAATTTAAAATATCCCAAGATTTCGTCGATTTCGCGTGCTGTGCAGCGAGCACAAGTTTTTCGAAGCAAAATTAGATTCATACTAGCCTAACTGTTCCATACATCATATCAATAAATTAGAACTACATCATGCTTTGCGATTTTAGTGTCGATTTCTACGAGGCAGATGTTACGACGCAGGGCAGATGTTACATTATACACAGAGAAAAACCTGTTTCATATTTGCCACAATATTTGGGACTTTTATAAGAAAACATCACATCATGTCCCTGAAGGGTTAAATTGTGGTACCTATACCTGTAGTTTGTTTACATTTCACCAGTAAATTTTAGCCCAATGCACCTAATAGGGGGCAACAGACTCTGGGTTGCTACTAAGAAATTAAAGATGAAAAATACAATACTGCACGTCCCGTGAATTGAACCCATGCTCAATAGTGGTGGTTGCGACCAAGAAGTTGTGACTTTGAATGGGACAAAACAGGTGCAAACTCGAAATATAAAACCAAAACGTTTAAGTACATCCCTAGTTTTAAACAAGCACAATATATACCCCAGGAAATAAAGTGAAGATCGCCCTAGTGATCGTTCAACAGATGAAGAAGAATTTAAACCTTCACAAGAATAAGACACTAACTTCTGCGAAGCGTATATTTTTAATGAGCTCGTTTGTCGATACGTTTCCTTTTCAATTTCGCCCCTAAATATAGATGACGCGTGCGTTCCTTTCGACGGAAATGGAATGGCGTATCTTATTTCAGTAATGGTAGCGCAATTTGTGTTCTGCCTCCACGCTTTGAGGCAAATAATGAACCGTTTAATACATGCGATAACTGGGTGGAGATCAATTTTTACAACTAGGTAATATATGTGATTGAAATTTGAGCATGTTCACTAACAGTAAAATGAGTTCTGCCTTTACACACTGAGTTAAATAATGAACTATTAATAATTGTAACGACTGGATCAATTTAGACAAGTGAATGAGAGATGTGATTGACATTTGAGCATGTATTAAGCAGAGAACATTAACAGCAATTTGGGCTACGTCGCTGCACACTGAGGCAAATAATGAGCCGTTTAATACATGCGATAACTGGGTGGGAGATCAACTTTGACAACTGGGTGAGAGAGATGTGATTGACATTTGAGCATGTTTTAAGCAGTGAATACTAACAGCAATTTGGGCTCTGCTTCTGCACACTAAGGCACATAATATCAACTGTTTATAAAGATATTGGTGGGCGTTTAATTTAAATATACTTGGTTGGCGAGGTCTTTAACATATTTTGAGATTGCTAGCAGTGCCACCATGAACCATAACAATTCTTCTGAGTGAGTTAAAGATAGACAAAGTTGTAATAGCCCAGAATTTTCATTACTTATGTAATACATGTATGCACGAAGGATTATGATCTTTCAGTGTCCCTCAATTTGTTTGTTTCTCTTATCGATTTTACAATATACATGTAACTTTTACCTGACAAAGAAAAAAGGTGTTTTGCAGCCTCTTTTTAGAAAACATTACGTCAAAAAGCATTACTCATCCTTTATTTAAAAATTATCTGACTATTGAAAATCTTCCCGTACCCGACCCGGTACCTAATACTAAAATTAGTTCATCATTTATTTACGATAATAAGTCTAAGAATAATTCGTACTTCTGACGAATTTCCAAGAATTCTAAATAGAGTTTTGAATTCTAATATTACCTTAATCATGTCAAACGCGGTTTCAACTAATGTTTCGACAGACTAAGAGACTTATTCATAAACTTGTGACCCAGAATTGTTCGTCTTTTGATGTAGGGTATTTTTAGGTTGGTCGTGGTGGAACAGTGGCTAAGACCTCGCCCCTCGTGCTTGAGGTAGTGGATTCAAATCTGGGCAAGTACCAATGTGACTTATTCGTATCCATATTGTACTTTCCAAGTTTTTCTTGGACATCGCTGACAACGGTGAAGAAAAACATCATGAAGAAACCTGGTATAAGTCTGTAACCACCAACCCGCCTTGAGCGCACGTGGTGATCAATGTTCGTGCCTTCTCTGTATGAGAAGATACCTTTGCCCTGCATTGGGACAGTTCTGGCTGTTATCTTACTAATATTATAAACTAGAGGACGCCTCGTGGTTTCACCCGCGTAGTTCTTATGTCACCCGGGGATAGTGTAGCTTCCCAACGGTGATATATTTTTTTAAATCGGTCCAGTAGTTTTTAAGCTTATTCGTTACATACAAAAATACAAATCTGTCTTCTTTATAATATTATATTAGTACATATAGATGTGAAAGCTTGGATAGATGTACTGTTTGTTACTCAACCACGCCGGAACGGGTGAATGGATCGGGATGAAATTTGGGGAAAGGATATTATAGCCTGGAATAGCACATAGGCTACTTTTCATCCCGGTATTATGTTCCCTTGGGATAAAAAACAAGAAGCTAGTTAATAATAAAGCCAGGTAAAACTTGTAAAGAAATCTTGCAAAACGTGGGGTACTACTCGTATACATAAATACATCAACTTGCTTACTCGTTTGGAAAATACATGGTGGCATAATGATGTTAACCCCATGTGAATGGATTACCTAGATTCATTAAATTCTATAATTTCAGCAGTTTTATGTCATGGCTCCCCTTAACATTTAATACGGTTGGAAAATATTATTATTATATTTATTAAGTCAGAATATAACCAACGTTTCCACTAGACTACATAACCCCACTTTTACGTCAATACCGATTCCACCCAATCAAAATTCAGCCCCACTCGTCCACTAAAATACAATCTTCCTATTTCAGATTACAATCACATACCAGTTCAGACCGATCCGTTTGACGGGGGTTCCGTTCAGGATTCCGATCACGTCGCCATTTCTAAATACCTGTATAATGTCGCCATAGTTTCCTCCGGTGGCGGTGAAGTTGAGGTGGCAGACGAAAGGGAGGTGGTCCTCACGAGGTCTGCGGACCTCTAATTCGTATGTGCGACCCACGTCCCCCATGTAGGTCCTGTTGCATGCTGTAACAAAGAGAATTGGATTTATGGGGTTTATTTTATTAGGTTAGATTTGTGGTTATCTGAAGATGTTGTCATGTCAGATGATAATATGTTGAATAAGAAGTAGAATGTGCTATAGACCGACCGCTCTGCGCGGTACGGTAAGGTGTATTTATTTTACCTATTAAAACTTCATGAACAATAAAATTACATAGTGGACTTAGTGTCACCGCGGGTTTAGTGATCTATCAGTCGATAGTTTGCCGATGGATGTCAACATATCTATTGCTACCATAGGAATGGTCTCAGTTGAGTCATATTCATATTTAATAGACTTCAAACCTACCTATGATCAAAAGTATTATATAAATAATCAAATAAACTTTTAGCACAACTGCTCTTAAAACATTGTGAGAAAACCGGCATGTACTAGAACTAAAAATTCGAAGGCATGTGACATCCACCAACATTCCCTCTAACAGGAGAGGAGGCCAGTGTCCATATTAAAAGCCTGATGATGATGATGATAAAACTTATAGCTCATGAGGAGCCATGAGCTAAATGTTTCATTATTTCATCATCCTACAATACAGAGTCTGATACGAGCTAGCTTCACCTTGATCAATGAAACCTTCGTATGCTTACTTACTATAAAACGAATAATATAAAAACATTACTGGAATTTACGATTCAAAATAAAGAACTAAGTGTTCAGATTTACTCAATTCAACAAACATGAACCCGAATCAAATTCAAAATAAAACTGTCGAAACGTAGAAACAACATTACTTACAGACAACTATAACAATAAAACAAATGTTTAAGTTTGCGTTACTCTTGGCACGGGACAAACAAAATCAGTTTCTTCCAAGCAATAATTGTTTAGTATAGCGTGAAGTCAAAGAGCGAAAATTGAAAATAAGCGAATAGAGAACACTAGTAGATATTCGATATTAGAATGCGATTATAACGTACAATATGGGCACAGGGGCTCTAGACCAAAAAGTGTCATTCTACCAGCGATGGCGTAGTTGAAATGCCAAAAAGTAAGGGATTTATAATTTGTGTAACGCCAATCAATTCTCCCACCCCTCCTTCCTATCTTATGTCTAACTTTTAATAACTATATCGAGTTGACAGCTTGTTGGTTTTTTAACGGTTGCATTTCGAGGAGTGTGTGATGAAATTGCATGATCTAATTCCGCCAAGCCCGTTTCATCATAGGACTACAAGATGTACGGCAATGCACCATCGGTACATGGTGGACATCCCACGCATACGCACTAAACGTTTTGGAAAAACTTTCATTATGCTTACAGCTAAGGAGTAGAATTCCGAATCTGTGTTTTCAGATAGCTACAATCTCGGGGTCTTTAAGCCAAGAGTGAACAGGTTACTTCTAGGCAAGCGTGCTACACCTTCGACCACATCATAACTTACAGGTGAGATAGTGGTCAAGCGCAAGCCTAATCACAATAAATAAAAAATACTATTTTCTTCACACGCTCGGAATCTGCGTTCTTCGAATAATCTCTTCTTACTCTGTCCTTCTCATACTACTTATTTTGTACAGTTCCTCCACGTCCTTTCATATCCAGTCCATTTTTGCCCTGGCATGCGTTTCCTCACGAGATCAGGATGGCCACCAGTCGGTATGTATTCAAGCGGATTTTTTTTTCTATCATGATAGATGATCGTTGGAGCGTAGCCTTAGTGACATTCTGTGAAATAAAATGAACCTGAAATTTATTACAGCTCACTGAATGTCAATTTGTCACTCTAACTAGGTTTTGCACCCACCTTCCTCTGCCTGAATTTTAGGAAACCTACCCAATTATTATTTTTCCATAAAAAAATCATTAGATATTCTTTCATCTTATTTTAACAAATACGTAGCTGTTCCGGCAGCGCACCTGTGCAACAAATGACCTTATTTTTTCCCCATTCTGTGATTCTAGATTGCCTCTGTGTTAAGTTTTAGCAAATCGCTTCGGCGAATGGGTCACAAAACTGATTCTAATGTTACTGCAATGTGTCACTAAAGCTGTTTCCTCAAAATATTGTCAAGTTAACTTAAAACAAAGAACAAATATTGTAGTCACAGCCTAGGAATATCTGATACTGTGATCTGATTATAAAGTCAGTAGCCCAGCCAAAGGCTTTGATTAACTTCGATCCACTATCAAAAGAGGTCGCCTTTGAAGTTAAACACATTGACGTTGGGTTTTTGGAGAGAATTTGATTATAGCGTTTTCGACGTCTCTGAATAAGGTATAAATAATAATATTAATAAAGATATTTTAGTACAGTCTACATTGAACTCATTTCCAAGCTTATTTACACAGTAGAAAACTAAGTTCATTTAATTAGGTATTTCTACCTCTCCCTTCCATAGCTATTTAACATCGCGAATTTCGCAATGTGCTACCGCACATGTGTGTGTGTGTCCGTGTGTGCGGTGTCTGTGTGTGTGTGTGTGTGTGGCCACGCAGTAAAATTCGAATTTGTGGCTTTCGTTATATTCAACCACAACGCGTTGTGGAAGAATTTTTGCGATCGAACCAGTACTTCATACTAAACGCAAAACACACACAAATAAAAAATAAAAAAACGCAAGTGGGGTGATGATCTTTGCCAAGGTGGCTGAAAGCAGCTGGATAAGAGTTTCCCAAAAAAGCAAAATAAATGGTATGAGATTGGAGCGGCCTATGTGCAGCAGTGGACTACTGATGGTTGATGATGATCAGATCTTTTGGTGTCGAGACGAGAAGTTTACTTTCAAAGACATTATCTGTGGTAGGGTGCGGAAACTGATATACTTTTTTAAGAATATTAGACAGGTTATTGACCCTGCCTTACTTAAGAGTGTGAAATTCTCTTTTTGCCAATCCCTACACACTTACTGTATATTATTATCTTCTTGGCGAGGTCCTGCCAAGGCTACTGTAAAGAGCTTGGAGATAGCTTCACAAGCTATCCCAAAAATGGCCACTTTCAGACCCATTATTCTGCCTACAAACTTGCTTTACCACTCTTGTGAAGTCCTCAAAGTGCTCTAACCGTTTTTGATGAATATAGTACTTATACAACAGAGTGAACTCACATACAATTCAGAGTGTACCACCAAACGCAGATGGCAAGCATTTGCAATTTCCATGGATTCGTGGACCGATGACTATTGGCATATGTACTCAACAAGTCTCAATATAAAAAAGTCCAAAATTACCTTTTAACTCAGTCATGAAGAAACGGAAAAACTGCTTGTAGTCCAAATTTAGCCAAATTAAAACCTTTTTTATTCTTATTTTATTGATTTTGTATTAAGTTCCGTATTTTAATTAGTAATAACTAAGTCTATTGCATCAATGCTCACGTGGGTGGAGCTGCATGCCGAAATACAGGCCCTCATCTAGTTCAGCTGCAGAGGATCTCTTTGACAATTGTATTGTGCTTAGTTTTTAAGTAAGTACCTAATCCAAATTTATATATTAGTACCTCGAGGTACAAACAAACAAATAATTTTACCATTTTATAATATTCCAGATCTGTCCTACTTCCCTTGATAGGCAATTAACCTGATACACCGTCACAATAGACACAATAAACTGAACAGTCCAAAACGTACAATGCAATTGCAGTATATCATCAAATATTAAACATACAGAACCATAATAAACTCATCACACACGCTTGAAGCCTTTGAGAAATGTTTCGACACATCGTAACTGTCTGCCTCACTCGACATATTAATCGTCATAGGGCCTATGTCTATTGCGCAGTTATAATTGATGTTTGACTGTCATGGTGCACTCAACTGAATCGTCCAAACATGCACGACATGTATTACAATTATGCCTGTCAATATTTGCCGGGACAGGTCGATAGTGGCTCGATTTGTCTAGTGTGAGAGTTTACGTTCCAGTTTTGGCTCGTATTGAATTTGATTACAAAACCACCGTTGGTATCATGCATCTTTTTGCATCTTGATTCGACACTTGGCTGGCATAGTCAGGTCACTAGTGTCAACACAGTCAAAGAGTCAACGGCACTTTGCGATACATGTATCGTCTGAGGAACTTTTTGCCTGCTAACACGAAGAATATGTTTGTGCATACTTGAATTTTCTCCATAACCGACTTTGGTAGCGTGTGCTACTTCAACTTGAGTGCGGTTCTGCTGGATAAGCAGGGTGTTTCCAATTATAATTTTATAGTATCAGCTTGAAGTTCGGCAGTTGGCACTATTACCTCTGTGCCTCAAAAAGCATGCTAAGCCATTGTTCGTGTCGGTTTGCTGTCTCATCGCACTGTGAGAGTGATGGACGAGAGAGTGTATCTATATTTGATCTATAATATATTCTACGTTGAACGCTTTTTTCCGCTGAGATTAGCCGCCATACCCGAAATCGGTCAGCAGGACTTTGGGACGTTTATACATTGAAGAAGTGTAATGGTAAGTTATTATATACCAGAAACATCTTCCCGCTTAATTGTAACAAAGGAAGTGTAATAAGGGTAATACTGTGATTACTACACAAAACATTCCTTGCTGCCTAAAATACTCGGATCAACCATTTGCGAGCTCATACCGGCTAGGACTGTGTGATGGATAGTTCACTTATGAGTCACAATCCTGTTGTTGAATCCGGTAACTATTATCCTTGACTATATCACAGAACTATACTACATAAATGTATAAGTACAACAACATTCTATTTATGGATATATCATTTTTATAGTCACGGAAACCACAAACAGAAATACGTTATGTCCTAAATTTATGCAAGTCATTATAAAATACACCACCGTACCTGTACTATTGTTAATCCTTTCAGAATAAAAATAGGGAAATGAGAAGGAAAAAGGTCGTGAATAAAGCGCCCCATACAATGGACCCCGGCCATATTTTACGATCTTTTTAAAAAAACGCGCCTTTTGTCTCCCCTGACAGCGCATTACACAGCATAAGACAAGTGTACACTTCGGGCCAGAATCATTGTTCCCATTAATGTTCTCCCTTTTGTTTTCGGTTACCAAACGCGAAATATCAAAACAACTTCACCACTTAATTACGTAAAATGATACCGCCCAATTTGTTAGGTTTATTTCTTGTAATATAACTTAGATTCGAAAGTTTTGATTGTTATGTAACTTTTAAGTGAAAGACGAGCCGTCGAAACTGGAAAGTTGTTTTAGTTCCTACTGTGGGCCTACTCATTAATTTTAATGGTAGATAATTTTGGTACTGTGGTTTTGCTTTGTCACCCGAGTTATTCGTTCGTTTTTCATAAGGAACTATATCAAATTCTGCAATATTTACTGTATAATTATGTGTTTAAAATATCTACATAAGTTTTGTCATCCGCTCAATCACGCACTAAAACCTATCACAAGCCAATTTTGTTTTATTGATATGGTCACTAGCCCTTGTCTTAAAAATATTCAAACAAAAATGATACCAGTAAAAAAATATATTATATTTTACCGCATAGTCAAATTAACAAAAAAACGACTAAGTTATGACCGGTCCCCGGGACATAATTTATATTGAATTATATAGCGAATTTAAGAGGAGGAAAAATATTATGTTAGCTCGTCTGAATTACTGAGTCAACTGAGCCGAGTTATTTAAGGTTTTAGTGATAATAAAAGATTAATGGAAGATAAACTCGTTTTACTCATCGTTATTGGTGTTGCAAACATTTATGGTAACATAAATGTTGATCATTGCTCGGATCTGGTTATCAGACTAATAGTTTTGCTTACCAATCGTGAATTACAAAATTGGTCCGTCACAGTCGGTAAGGATTGCCCTAAGATAACTATGCGTCAATACTGACAAAGAATCCTATAGAGCCATGGTACATTGTCATATATACTACGAAAATTATTACAACAAATGGAAATCTTTTATGAATATTATACAAGATGGACGAGGAAGGATGGAAGGAGATTGTGAGAATCGTAGCAGGTGATATATATAATATATATACCCCTACAGGAAAATGCCATGACTTTATGTATATTGGTAGCGAGGGCATAAAATCTGTCAATTCAAAAGTAATTTTGTTTCTAACATCTTATAGTCCTTTATTTCTAAACAAAACCTCGTCTAGTCGTGTTTTTAGTCTATTCCTAGTCTATAAACTCTAAAATAACCAGCAAGAACCGTTCCAAATATACCAGGAGCGAATGATGCGAAAGGAAGTGTTTGCTTAGCGAACATAATTGAGACATTTTAGTGAGAACGCAGTTAGTACACGCTAAAGTTTTCTCAGAATGGGAACGAAATTGTTCTTCCGAAAGTTAGTCGGAGACGGTTCTTGAATAGGCGCGCTAGAACGTTTGCGATTGCTGAATGATAGTAGGTATACGAGGAGATGGGAAGCAAATGTTTGCTTACTAAGTGAGACTTCTTTTTAGATGCTATCAAAGAAATTGAAAGCTTTTGGTGAACGTAAGCTCTTAGAAAGTTTCAGAACCGAGTAGGGTATCTTTTTAACCGACGTCAAAAAGGAGGAGGTTCTATTATATCAAATCTTTGAGATTCGTATTCACAACCATCATGTTTCTCCTGCTGTATTATAATTTATTTGGGGTCAGCGTACCAGGCACCATGTCTGCTTCTTTCATATATATTAATTTGCCATCCTCGCAATAGTCACCTCCTTTCTAGCCATGTCATCATGATTCATCATCATAATTTCAGCCGAAAGTCGTCCAATGCTGGACATAGTCGCCACACTGTGCGGTCCTGTGCGTCCTGCATCCAGCGCATTCCGCAACCTAAACCAGGTCATCATGTTCATTATCATTTCATGTTTTAGTTTGTATGTTTCGGAATTGCCCGACTAGTCTCATCAAACGCGGGTAAAACCGTGATTAATCATGAGTGCACGCCTATCCGGCACTAATTATTTACAACCCTGCACATGTAACGTGCAACAGAGTAAATAATTAAAATGATGAAGCATATATTTTATTCCCTGGAGTTGTTATCAATAAAAACAATACTACCTACTGTTCTTTTACAGTTTCTTACCTATGTTTTTGAATTAGAGTAATGTTTTCTCTTATCTAATAGTTATTAGCTATAAGGTTGCCGTTATAGAAAAAATACTTTGATAGAACTGAACTTACAAGCCTGGACAAGATAGATGTCAATCTCTAACCAACTGGATAACAAATTACCTTAATTGTTTATGAAAAATGTATCCAGACATTTCTTTAATTTCAACAGCTACAAAATCCACTGCTTAGATAAAACCATATTTTTACTATGTTTTTTTCATCCGTTCACATAACATTGGTGACTAAAACGATGAACAAACGATGTCTAATTTATTTATAAAGTAATTTTGATCCTGAGCTGGTGAACAATATAGAACAATACACAAAACGCTTTCAATTTTAATTATCACTCTGAACGTAAAGCCAACTTAACAAAGACTAACAGCACTGTAGGCAACAAACAGGTCGTATTACTGCAGAGCGCTGCTGAACAAATAGCGAGTAAACTTCATCATTAGAAACCTCGTGTTGCCAACGTAACAAAGATTGACACAGCAATGCTGCCAACATACAGGCCTTGTTAAGACTGCATTAGCAAGAGCCTGTGTCCAGCACTAATTATGTAGGAGCCCGTGTGTAGTGCGAACATTTGTGGAGGGGATAATTATTATTTTGCTGGTGTACGTGCATCAACATGGAGAGCCAAAAAGGACATAGTATGCTGATTCATTACAGCATTTTTTTTGTTTGTTTTGTGAATTTACAATGTAGACTCAATCTTTGCATTGTCACACACGAGAATATTGGTTTCTTTTTCTTGATTTTCAACAATCTCCATGTCCATCACTCTATCAGCTATATTTACAGTTAGACACAAGATTATTTGATGTCAACAACAGAAACTAAATATTTCTGTTTTTGTTTCTCATATGGTATGGGAATATGATAAGAAGACCTAAATATCTCATGACCAGACAAGTTCTGTGTATTGAAAGTGTTTTCGAAAATCGTGAAAGACCCCTCGTAATCTCCAAGTTACGGGGGACACCTTCCAATCTGCAGATATCCATGTTTGGAGTTCTGATGGCAGAAAACTTAAGTGTCTCGTCGACCCAGCACAGACACGTCTGGATAAGAATGACGAGGAGAGCCTCAAATAATGGGCACAGGCCATCTTTTTACTGTAGGTAAATTTTATTGATTGCCAACAGTGTGTGACAATTAGGTATCTTAAGTTATTCATTCAATTCCGTCTAAGTATTTTTCAATTATGGTAGACAAAAAAGTTATCACAATCACACCTTTACAGATTATTTCTATTCAAAATGTTCTACGCCTCATGCGGTGTATTTTCCTCTAATGTACAGTAATAGACACACAGTTCATGTGTGGTGTGATACTCTGATCGACTGCCACAATAAACGGTTGGAATGGCATAATCACTATGCATAGTAAGTGAGCCGGCGGCATTCACACTGTAATTACTGTTATCTGTACTCTGTTGTTATGCATTTTAGACCTATTTACTTAAGCTTTTTAATCAACTACAGTTTCCGAAAAGCGTTTATTTCATGGTTGTGAAATTTAATTTCTATTAGGTATCTATGAAATAGAATTTCAAATGAGTGTTGAGCTGGCATTTAGCATACACGTTTGGTTTGGATGACAGTGCACGGTTAGCCATGTGACAGCATTCTAAATTCAATATGGCGGACTCCTAAAGATGGTGAACTAATTATTTTTCATGCACCCCCGTGATATGGCTATCAGATTTTTTAAAAGCCTTCGTAATGTTTATGTTATTGATTGAAAAAAAAGTTGGCGGTTATCACTGTTGGTTTAATAGGCACCTAAGATGCGATAAATCAATTTACACTCATTAATTTATCCAACCATTCAGAACTTAGCTTTCCAAAGCCATAAATTCTATTTACATACTTATCTATGCGTAAACGATGTTAGAAAACAAAGTTGTCTCGTACTTCGTAATTCATTACAGAATCATACACCGAAGTTGGCTCAGCGAGTTTTAGTAAGACTGCATTACCAAATGAGCGCACGCGTTCTACTAATTAGTTATGTGTAAACTTGTGTCGTCGAGGGAATATACGTAATTATTCTTTCAACGCTATTCCATTTAGAGTGCTATGTTAATTTTGCTATATTTTTTGTAGGTTTTGGTAGAGATCTATTTGGATCACTAATTTGGCACGCGTTCTACTAATTAGTTATGTGTAAACTTGTGTCGTCGAGGGAATATACGTAATTATTCTTTCAACGCTATTCTATTTAGAGTGATAACATAATTATTGTAAATTTTTAGTGTGATGCAATGTTGATAATTCATTTAATATTGGGGACATGATTGTTTTTCTGACATCATACACATATAGACCGCTGGTGATAGTTGACGCAAATATTTTAAAGAGGGTTTGACTACGCTTTTGTTAGTATCGACGTAAGCTTCTACTAAGACCGACGATGTTATCATTTTGCTACGACTTAGCAACTCTTAGCTACAACCAAAGAAGTGAGATTTTGCTACGACGTAGGTTGCTACGTCGTAGCAAAATCTCACTTCTTTCAAAAGTGTTGACTTTGGCTTCGACCGTATCGACGAAGCTATGATTTTGCTACGACGTAGCAACACTGGCAACGCTTTGACTTCGACCGTATCGACGAAGCTATGATTTTGCTACGACGTAGCAACACTTGCAACGCTTTGACTTCGACCGTATCGATGAAGCTATGATTTTGCTACGACGTAGCAACACTGGCAACGCTTTGACTTCGACCGTATCGACGAAGCTATGATTTTGCTACGACGTAGCAACACTGGCAACGCTTTGACTTCGACCGTATCGACGAAGCTATGATTTTGCTACGACGTAGCAACACTGGCAACGCTTTGACTTCGACCGTATCGACGAAGCTATGATTTTGCTACGACGTAGCAACACTGGCAACGCTTTGACTTCGACCGTATCGACGAAGCTATGATTTTGCTACGACGTAGCAACACTGGCAACGCTTTGACTTCGACCGTATCGAAGAAGCTATGATTTTGCTACGACGTAGCAACACTGGAAACGCTTTGACTTCGACCGTATCGACGAAGCTATGATTTTGCTACGACGTAGCAACACTGGCAACGCTTTGACTTCGACCGTATCGACGAAGCTATGATTTTGCTACGACGTAGCAACACTGGCAACGCTTTGACTTCGACCGTATCGACGAAGCTATGATTTTGCTACGACGTAGCAACACTGGCAACGCTTTGACTTCGACCGTATCGGAGAAGCTATGATTTTGCTACGACGTAGCAACACTGGAAACGCTTTGACTTCGACCGTATCGACGAAGCTATGATTTTGCTACGACGTAGCTAAGCTGTTGCTACGACATAGCTTCGTAGCAGCTACGCCTGCTGCGAGTCATCAGCAAACGGCCCAATATGTATAAACTCACAAGTTAACATCAACCGATAGTGACGTTTACGCAGAAATTACATAAAATCTACTACGAAATCATGAATAAAATTTTAGTAATCTATTGACTGATACAATTATTATGTAGTAGATTGTGAAGACTTTGCAAAATATATTACCAAACACGAGTGCACATATGCTGTATATTAGGAAATTTATGTGCAAGCTCGTTTCTGTATCACGTTTACATTTGCGGTGTAGTTAATTATTCTTTCACCACCATTCGCGTATGACGATGTATTCAATGTTTAATTATTTAGCCGTGGTGTGGTGTAAAATGGTTGTGTTCTTTTGTAGTGTTTACTATAGATACAAATGCATTGCAAAAGGCCTAACTATAAAACATCAAATCATAATAATAAACTACTTTTTAATTTTTTATTTTTTTATTCTAAACAATTTTTTTTAATATTCCAGTTGTTCCAATTCGCAAAAATTAATATGAACACATACAAAAGGAAGGTTTCAAAATTTAACATAAGTTTAATATTTATAATCTCGCTAATATTATAAAAGCGAAAGTTTGTGAGTTTGTTTGTGTTTGTATGTTTTTTACTTCTTCACGCTCAAACGGCTGAACGGATCTGCATGTAATTTGGCAGAGAGATTGATTATAGTCCGTAATAGCACATATGTTCCCTCGGGATAACTTTCGAATTTCATGCGGGCGAAACCGCTGGCAGAGGCTAGTCCAAAATAAAATAAACTAAACATTTTCTCAGATGTCCTAAAGAAAGTAGTACACCCACACACCCTCACTTTACAGTGTCGTCACACACACAACACACACATTGACTTCACTTCGTCGTCGCTATCTTCAAATATTTTTACAAAATGTTTAGTTTCCAGGTTCGCGACCCGGCTCGCGTCACTGATCCAGATTCTTGAGTAGCCTCTCTACCTCCATCGGATGTTTTCACAATTTGTCCCCATTTGCCGGTCACCTCTATCTCAATGCAATCGGTGAAACGTTTCAACAGGGATTGGCAATTTTGGGAGATTTCGAAAGCGGGTTTGAAATCTCTCTTTGGTTTAGCACTTTCGAACTGGAGAGCTAGATTATTGATCATTATTGGGATTGTACTGATAAGTTCTGCGTTTGCAGTCTTTTTTGGAGTGATATTGAGTACAGCTACTACTACCAAAAGTACCCACCTACATGTTGTAGTAAGTAATTGCCGTTTGTCTATTTTTTGAGGTGGATATAATAAAGATACCTGTCCGCCTATCTTTACGGGGAATGCATGCGTAATGTTAGTTGTAGACTTTAATTTATAGGAATAGAGTATATTTGGGTTTATAATATAACTAGCTTCCTGTCCCCGCTTTGCACAGGTGTACAAATGAAGAACATGAAACCTTTTTGTACCTTTTTTCTTTCAGAAATCAGAAATCATTTATTTTGCAATGAATGTGGGTACAAAATAAGATACAAAACAAAAAAAGAATTTGACAAATAGGTGCAGCCGTTCTAAAGTGCTGCTTACATAAATTTCGGTATTTGATTTTTATTTATATAGAAATTATTGATCAAGCCATAAGCAAAATAATTCAAACCCCAGTCCAAGCAGTATCATGATTTGTGACTGCGTAATGTAATTTTTGTTTTTCCTCTTTTGATGAAAATTCTAATAGGTAAGGATCATTATAATTTAAAGCTTTTGGCTAAAGTATTTTACCGGTATCATCCACACTGACTCAATGCGGCGTATTTTTACAAAATATTTTAAAATCCTGCCTCCGATTTTTGTTGCACCTGACCTAATTTCGGTTTGTGTAAATATTTTTCTACCCCTGGTTTTTACGAAGAGTATACATTTAAAAAAGCGAATTGATTTTACTATGAACCTCCGTAGTGTGACCTATTTACATATTTAATTCGGGGACAAAAACAAAAAAAAATATTTTTTAATTTGCGCGAATGAATGTTAAAATATTTTGTGGTTTATGGCTCGTGTGGGACCGGAGTTTTTGTTGGTTTATTAATAGATACCTTTTTTATTTTTACTCTATGGGAATTGACTTTAATCTACACTAATCATTATAAAGAGGTAAAGCTTGTGAGTTTGTTTGTAGCAAGTAGTCTCTGGAACTACTGAACCGATTTCGAGAATTCTTTCACTGATAATGAGTTACACTATCTTTGAGTGATATAGGATATATATAATATATATATATATTGAAATCCCAAAAATGGTTGCTGTGGGCCAGGGGGGTGAAGCCGCAGGCAAAGGTTAGTACTTTATAGCTACATCAAATCACTTAATATGGCCAGTCATATCCCCAACAAGTCACTCGACACCACCTCGAATCATCATATTTCTAGTTATAGCTTTGTTATTTATTGTCATTAATCAGGGTTTTTTCGTCGAGTGCAAGACCTTCAAACTGACTTAGAGTATGAGCCTTAAGAGCTATAAAGATACCTGCATGATAATGTAACTCAGTAAAGGAATTTCTTGTCTCAAAATAGACGCCATCTTATATAAGAGTCACCGTCTAATATCGTCGACTATTTGAGACATTCTACCCAAGTATCCAAGTATCCAGTAAGACTGCAGTCTGTGGAGCAAAATAAAGCTTCCTAAGACTTTAAAATGCTGACACAGAAAGGTGAAATATTTGGGAATAACGTTGGATACCTCTCCTGATAGTTCGCGGTGTTGAACCCGGGTTTAAGATGGAATTCTGGATTTTAGAGAGAAAGGTGGAATTAAGTTGTTTTACTGCACTGGGTTGTATGGAGTATAAAGTCTTCTATCATGTTTAATGTTTTAGTGCAATAGCTCTTATAGCTCTTCTCTTTTTTGCAATAAAAGGACCAGACACAATATTTTTTGTCAGTTTTATCAATTCTGAAATTAGTAAAAACCTGACAAGTATTATAATTTTCGCACACTGTACCCGAAAACGCTGTCAACTAAACTAAATACTGTGTTATTGTGTAAGCGCGGGTGTTGAACTCCGTAAAACCTTAGCAGCTAATTTAATTTACCTAGTAATGCTGCATTTTCTACCAAATAATATTTAACAAACTGCCGATGATCACATGTTGAAGAAAATACGTTGATAATTATGCTCATTGCTCACCCCTTGTCCACACATATGTATATACCATAATACTTGGTACCTAAACAGAAGGAGACCCACAACAATAAAGTAAAAACTGTCATAAAATATCGCAAGAAAATATTCATGCAAACATCATGAAAATTTAAATAGGCAACCACTCAAAGACGGCGGACAATAAACCTTCTTTAATTACAGCGACCGCCTGAAAACGAGCTTTCCCTTTTATCGTGCCCCCGTAGGTGGTCATTAAGCCAAAATATAGCTACAATTAACAAAAAAACCTGCGTTTAATAAGGTGTTAAGTTTACCGTGGCGGTGTTTACTAAATGGACTGGCATTAGTCACGGAGCCCACGTCGAGATAAGCCCGTGTGTGTTTAACGCGCTAGAATATTCATAGGAACAATCATTGTGCTTGCTATATTAGGAATATGTTTACTTAATGTTGTTTTTTTATTAATTATTAGGGTATGCTTTGTTGTGCAGAAATCTATCGAATGTGATGCAATTACTAGACACATCAAGAGCTCACAACATACAGTTTGTTCTTACAGGTTCTATCAAAATCAAATGTTACAAAAAATCTGAACTAGGTCTTTTTGTCATGGTCTCTTCTTAACGGGTAGGTACGTGCATTTTTAATAAGATATATATATTGTTCTACTTTCATATTACATTGTCCAATACCTATAGTTCTGAAACTAATCCCCACAAGACCGACTTCAAATTCACTGCATTGAAATCGCAACTCTATTGTTTCAGTACAATTTCTATACCACTCGCTCAATAAAAATGTAATTCCTAACTTCGTTCTGCGGTCTGCATCAGACTGATGCACCGTCTCCCCTGAGAGAAGGAACTGAGCAAACTCATTGTAATCTACTTCTTTCAATTCCCTTTGTGAGTACATCTTCAGTTCTTTTGTGTAAGACAATTATCGCTGCAGACATTTTCTGAGCAAAAACGTATTTTACGAGCGCGGAATGAGAGTCGTTTTGGTGAAACTGCGCGAGGCAGATTAAGGCATGCTTTGCTAGAGAATTTATTTGTGTTAGGGATCGGCAATAGTGCTGTGCTATGTACTGGCAAATGTTCCCTGGAGTATATAATGTAACCTGGAGTATATTTTGTTTGGGGCTGGTGCTAAAAGCTTATTCGGCTAATATAGACGGGGATTATTACCACTAATGTTCTGTGGTTTAGGTTCGTCTTTGTTCTGTTACGAATTTGGTTTGGATGAAACAAAATCTTTGTAGGGCTTAGAATTGTAGGAGACAACTAAAATGAACGTTGTTTTGTTTAAAATATAGTGGAAAATGGTTGTGTTGATAACAAAAGGCTCTATTGAAATAAGCAGTACCTTTGTGCTCTTCTATCCGTACTATTTATTTTCTCTGTTAAGTATTTTGCATGTAAATAAATAATTAAATATGATAATAAAAGGCGTTTTGATTAGAAATGTTAGAAACATTTCTTAACCTAATTACTACACAATTTTGATATGGTTTGCAATCCAGAGTATTTTATATCTTTCTACGAGTACTATTATTATACTATTATTTTACAGAACTGTAAAACCTTTATCTTCAATTTTTTTTATAGTAACATTACCACGATAGCGTGCAATGCTTTTAATTATTTCTAGTAGTAAAAATAGTTATTACTATCCATTGTAATATAATGAATAAAAGCTTCTATGCAACACTCTAATAATAAAGAAAATGTCAGGAAAGGACACCCTACAAGGACGTATGGTGACCTATTAGCGATGCCCTTCAAAAAGGGTCAGGTACTTCATAACTTGTGACCGCTGACGCTTTATATTACAGGTTAGAGAAAAGCGATAAAGCGGCTTTACGGATTGTGACCCGTTGTTTTAGGTTGACGTGTAAAAGTGTTTTGTGTAACTTGGAGTTTTGATTGACATTCGGTGACCCCATCGCATAACGACGTACGAGTATGTCAGGATTAAATAAGTATTGTGATGTTAGTATGCCGAATTAATGACGACTGTTGCAATTATTGCAGAATAACCTAAATAACAAATCATTTAACGAAAATAAACTTAGGCCACTATAAAGTGTTGAATTGGATTACTTATAACTAACTTTTGTGAGTGGTTTCACCCGCGTGAAAATCGCCCGGGACCGTACTACTGGCATAAAAGTTTATTTCCAGGCCATGGTCTATGCATTAGCCATCAGTCCAGCCAACCCATTCAGCTTTTGATGTGAGTGATTCTCCAATGAACTACAAACACATAAAAATACTTTCACATTTGTAGGAAGTAGAACAGATAAACATCCCCACAGTCAAACGTTTATCATCATCTACCGAACAAACTACAAACACCAACAAAATAATGCAGAAGCGATACACTAACCCATCTACCCAACCGAACGATTACGTAAATCCATAAACATGTTGTATAATATGTTTTGGCGGAGTCCCCGCATAACTCCCTGGGATGAATATTACATAAAAGGCAAAAGGGAGCCAAGTCTGTCCATCGCTGACACAGCCACTCCAGTGCCATGCGACGAAGCATTTGAGTCTACGAGAACTGCGATTTTGGGTCCCGTGAGAAGATTGAAAGCGGTTTTATATAGTCAATATTGTGTCGCAATTCGCTATTGAATTTATCCAGTCATAATAAGACAATAATCATTTTAACTAGTAAACTCTCATTATAAATACGGTTGTCAAAATTTGAACATGGTAGAGATAATACCGTAATGTTTTTACGACACGACAAGTTGATCAATGATGGTAAACATATTTTGGTCGAACTGGAAACTAATATAAAAGGAAGAATGAATTATAGCTTGGCGGTCAATAAGGGAGTATGGACGAGAAATATCCGTGTTTTGGCGACCCTAAGTAACGTGAGACAACGTCAGAAAGATCATCATAATAATTAATCGGATTCAGCCAAGACAATAGCCCCCTTAAGCTGTGTATCTTATTCTAAATCAGAAAATTGAGACTATGTATATTGAAAATCTAAGTACAAGTGGGAAGAAGCGATCGTACCTACTTCGAAAGAAAACAAAAGAACTTGAAGAACACTAGACATCACAGTCGCGTAGACAACTCCAACTTTCCGCTTTTTCACAAAGTCGCTTGTTGCAAGGCCCTCAATCCTTAGCCTTCCTTTACTACCTTTTCTTTTGTGACAGATGTCAGCAAACCGAGAAGGGGGAGACATATTAAAAATGCGTTTGAATGACCTAAAATGAGTTTCAAAAGATTTATTCGCGCGCCTTTTTGTTATGAAGAGTTCGGCTTCTTTCACTTCATATATTACTTTTTACAAATTACATATTTGATGTGTCAATACCCCGTTTTTGTGGGCTTTCAAAAGGTATCTAATACTCTCGAAGTTATTTTTTATAAAGTCTCCCGCTGACAGGGACGCAAACATTGCGACAGTCACTATATATTTTTTTTAGAAATTGTTCTATGGACACATTTTCCGTAGAATATTGTCTAGAAAAATGGTTGTTGCATCTTTGTTGGCTTGTCGCAAAGCGTGCCGTTCTGCGAGAGCCTTAAATTTGACTGCGGTGACACGAAAACAATAACTCTAAAGTTTGGTCCCACGAATCATATGACATAACAACAATCTTATAAGTTAGGTAGATAAAGCATAACACAAGATACATAATACTATAAGTACTTACGTGTACAAGACTTGGGCTCGTCGCTCTTATCTCCACAATCGTCTTCTCCGTTACAGTACTTGTCCAAAGATATACACTGTCCGGTGTCACACAAGAGCTCGCTCAAGCGACACGGCGTCGCCGCACCAACGTTCCTCGGAAATTTCACTTTTTTAACTGGCACTATACTAATATCAGACGTCTCTATGCTATCCTCATTAACAAACTCCTCGTTCAAGTCCTGAGGACTGCAAAGTTTTAGGGATAGTAACACTATTATGAACAGAAATGTTCTACTGCTGGTCACATCTAGGGAATTCTTTGGGTGACACATTTTTAATTCACCGTCCGGTTCGCACTTTTGTCACAACATTTTGTTCGGAAGAGCACTGCACTATATTAGTACCTGTAACAAAAAAATAATAATATTAATATTTTGGTTTAATGCTCGTGTCTTCTGTGTATGAGAAGAGGTATTTGCCCTGCGACAGTAATGGCTAGCATTATATACATTTTGGTTTAATTGTATTAGTAGTGGCAAAATAATACAATTTACTGCCATTTGCTCAACAGTGAAACCAACAAGGAATGAATGTTGAATAAGCACAATAGTTTCAAAACTATCTCCAAAATTTAACGCAAAATTATCTTTAAAAGTTAGGTATTTCAAAAGTTCCACATTTTTCGTATGTGACCTAAATACCAAGCAACTTCTCCACTGTTCCAAGTTATTTGAAACGTTTACCTCAAGCTTTAGCGGTAAGTCATTAAAATAATGGTAGGAAAATTTTATGCTAATCAATACGACGGTACAAACTTTTACGTAACCCGTTACTTGTAGGGACTAAGTCGGTTTTCGTTTACGTAATCGTAATTTCAGCTATTTATCGAAAACCGTATTATCTAAGTTCATTATTAAATGTAGTTACCTACTATTTCGAGCTTAAATAGTTAGGTAACAGATTAGATGCCTAACACAACCTAATTATGTATAGGGCTTACACAGAAAATGTTTCACATTTTCGTGATACCTTTCGTCTCGTTGAATATAGGAATCTACGTAAAGAATTATAAAGGCAACCTTGTGGGTTAAAATACACCTCATTTTAAGATAATTTAGTGTCAAAAGCCTATTAGATCAATACAGTGGAATTAGTATTGCAATGATCAGCATATAATTTATAAGAGACTTAAAGTAAAAACCAGCTAAAATGAAAATAATAACAAATTACATTACATGGATTTCTTCCCCTCCATTAAACTTACAGACGTTAAAACCAAAATACCGTAAAACCGCAAAATGTGTTCGCTAAAAATAATTTTATTATATTGATTTACGCTCACAATGTTTAATTTAATTAAATTGTTAATAAATATAAGTCTTCGTAAAATTTTAATTACAGGCGGTAGGAGTTATTAAAAAGTAATTGGGTGATTATTATTAACATATGGTGGTAAGTGTATAATTTGAATGAAGTTATTAATTAAATTATAATTATTAATCTTGATTGAACTTGTAATGGCTTTTTATAACAGAAGAAGATATCATCATCAGCCTGATAATGTTCCCACTGCTGGGACACAGTCATCCTCTCTGTGAGAGAGGTATTAGGCCACAACGCGGGACCAGTGCGGGTTGGTGAATGTCAAAAGTCTTCGGTGTTTGGACCCTGGAACCTGGACATGCCGGTTTCCTAACGATGTTTTTCTTCACCGTTTTAAGAGCAGTGGTGATGAAATATTTTACACAAAGTGAAGCGCCTGCCTGGGTTCGAACTCACGACCTACGATACGTAAATCGTGGCCGTTCCCACTGGGCCACCACAGAGGTCACCATAAAATTATATCCGGGTAGACCCGGACCTTTTATAGCAGAACTTTTTATGTCATAATATTACTATGCATAACAACGGATAGCATAAACATCATTTGGCAGAAAATCGTTTGGCATACACTCATTTATCATACATTCAAACTCATAATTTTGTAAGTCAGAATCATCTTTAGGCATAAATTTCATATCGATAGTTGTTAAAAGGCAGGAACATCATATCGCAGAAAGTTCACAGTCAGAATCGTCTTTTGGCATACATTTCATATCTATATTAATTGAAATAATCATCTATCACATTACAGATAATGCATAATTAAAGTAATTTTGTACCATAATAAAGATTGATTGCACACTTTTTTTTGTGTTTTAATTCACTGTATGAAGCATGATAACCTGCAAACAAGCATACACCATGCATGCAGCAAGCATGCAGCATGCAAACAAGCATACACCATGCATGCAGCAAGCATGCAACATCAAAGCAAGCATGCAAGCAAGCATGCAAGTGAGCATGCAACAAGATTCAGGCATGGTTTCTGTCACGGCTCCGGCGCTGCGGGGCTCCGGCGCTGCGGGGCTCCGGCGGTCCCACGCGAGCTTATCGTCACAGATAGTTTTAACGCTCACCACCGCAGCATCCGGCCGGCTTCACCGGCCAGCCTCAGCCGCGGCGGCGACCGTTATAAGACCACCTGCTCCTCAGCTCGCAGGCCGCCTCGCCCCTACGCGCCTACGCGGGACTAAATTATACTCTAGGGGTAGGGTAGACAAGACTACGTGGAGTCGGTTTTGCAGGGATTCGTGTCTGTCACTAACTTTTGTAACACAACATATTGACTTTTTAAGACAGTATTTCAATTTTAATTTAAGGTTAAAAATGCTATTTTATAGAAATGCCTACTAAAATTATTCCAAATGAATTTCTGCCATCTTCATAATATGCCAAGTGAATTATGCCAAATGAAATTCTGCCATCTTAAAAGTAAGCCATTGTAAATTCGGACATAAAAACATTCGGCCAAACAATAATTATATTTATAATAAATATGCCTTAAGAATATTCGTTTAAATAAGATTATGCCAAGTGTGTTATGCCAAAAAAAATCGGAGTATCAAGATTCCGCCAGATAGAGGGAACCCGATTATATCCTTATTATAAATTATATTCTAATCAATCTGTGTTTGTGTGTTTGTTACTTCTTCACGCTTAAACGGCTGGACGGATCTGGATGAAATTTGGCAAAGAGATAGATTATAGTCTGGAATAGCACATAGGATACTTTTTATCCCGGGAATATATATATTGGGATTATTTTCGACATTCATTCGAAGCCGCTGGCACAAGCTAGTTTTAAATAAGAATAGAAGTGTGAATGGGACAAAATAATTTGGTCTGCTGCACCAATGATTGTTGAATAGTCAAAAGTTCGGGATGGACCAGTTTATTTCAATAGGTACCATTCATTTTAGACTGCATGGCAATCTTTCACTACTAATTTTCATCTCTCTATAACCCATGAACGAAATTAGCAATCCTAAACTAA
This sequence comes from Orthosia gothica, assembly GCA_949775005.1. Taxonomy (NCBI): domain Eukaryota; kingdom Metazoa; phylum Arthropoda; class Insecta; order Lepidoptera; family Noctuidae; genus Orthosia; species Orthosia gothica. The sequence goes on from OX459050.1 coordinate 1,342,188, forward strand.
TTACAATTAAAATGGTACGTCATTCTTCTGACACACTGTTTTTCGAGGTTAAAGTTGACAAGTGTCAAATAAAATTATAACATTGACCCGAAAAAAATAAGTTACATTCGCACGACGTCCTTGAATATCCGTCTGGAAACTTTACTGAAACTTTTACACCTCATACAAGGTTGCCCAATACCTACGCAGCACGATAATCCAGAACATTAAGCACCTGTACCTACTCCTGTTTGTGTTCGCCCTAAAAGCTACATCGACTGAACAATATGCGACCAAAATATGTTTTTATATATACTTTTATTACCCTACTAGGTGTTCCCCGCGACTTCGTTTGTTTCAAATTCGTAAATGTAAAAAATATGGGTTAATTGGTTTAAATTTTTTACGCACAATTTTTGTAAAATAATAATAGTCAAGTTAATCCTTATAAGATCAGCTATCGGCCACTGAAAGCCCCCGTCAAAATCGGTCCAGCTGTTTCGGATATTTGCCAAAACAAACAAACAAAACCAAAACTTGAAAAATTCTTGTTAACAATACCGTTTATACTTTCAAATGCATACATTAAAAAGTTGTTGTTGTTGTTGTTGTTTTTCTATTCTATTCTATTCTAAAACAGTCACTTTGGATAGATTTTCTATCATACGCCTATGTTTAGGTTTTCGGCCCACTGATTTGAGTATAATTCAAACGTTAATTTGGCCCTTGATGTCACCGAGTACATGATAGATTTTGGTATGATTCACGCACACTTTGATACATATCATGCTTTGGCATTAAAGGGTTTACAAATTACGAATAATCCGATTTGTGTTGGTTATTTTGATCGTGAAAAGATTAAACGAGTGTAGTGTTGTAAATAAACGTGCTCAACTCAATAATTGGATTGTGTTTTCTTCCATTTTGATTTCTACAGAATGAGAATCTCATTGTAATTAAAGAATTTATGCCATGTTTTTTTTACATTATTTTATATTTGCTCGCGTTTATATTATATAGTTATTTCTCTACAGGGTGTGCAAATCATCGTGAACCAAACGAAACAGGGCAGTAGTTGGGGTTATTAGAAGTAAAAATGTATGTTTCCTTAGGACCTACTAATGCAAATAACCTCAAATAGTGCACTGTTCCGTTTGCTCCACGATTTTTGGCTCTCCCTGAATAACTGACCTGAAAAAGAAATATCCATTTTAAAAACAATATGATAATGCAACGATTCTCCACAAATAGATACGAGAGTCATTGAACACAAAATAAGCCCATTTATGTACCATACAAAAACAAACAATAAGCACTACCCCTGTATTATCATAATCCAACAATAAAACACTTGGAACCAATCCGATTACAAGCACACATTTTTGTTTAATCCGATTTAATCAAACATACCTATCTACACTCGTAAATTTTGGACTTAATCCCGAAGTGCATGCTCAAAATAAATCATAAATCAGTTGTTAATACCAAATACGGGTACGTGTGTCTTTATTCTTATTTCAACAATAGCATCAGCTGGGATTACTCCTTTATATATCATTATCCTGAGCCAAACTTGAACTGCTAAACCATAATAATCTGCATACATTAATAAACGCACCTGCTTGAATAACCAACAAATAATTAATCCATCAGATTAGGCAGTAACTCGCATACGAAGAAATTCTGAAAGTAATTCTATCGAAGAATTACTTTCAGAATTTCTTCGTATGCGAGTTTTGTTTAAAACTTGGTAAAGGTTTTGTTTAAAACCTCTACCAAGGCTACTAAATCATTTTGTAACCACGTTATTAATTTATTGAGAGTAAAATTGGAGAGTAATATAGAGCCTGAAATTGAAAGTAAAATTGTCCCATGTGCCTGTAAATTTATCAGCGCTTAAACTAAAACAAATTGGTTCGTGTGAGTGCCAAATAGGTGATTATAGAAATAGCATTTCACCGAATGATCCGAGGCGCTATATAAAAGATTATTAACTACAGAAAAGATCACTATTCTTCACCAAAAATTCAAATGAATTAATTATTATCTAGTGGGAAAATGGGTATCTACAGAAGTCTTTTATATTACACCGAATGATCTTCTTTCAAAGAGCCCCACTACTAAAATAAGATCTTTCGTAGAAAGGGCCACTATTCTTCACCAAAAACCTACCAACAAATACTCATAAAGCCCGTCCGTAAATCCCAAAGTGCGTATAACTAAATCATAAATCAATTTCTCTATACATTTCTTAGACGATGCGTTGGAAGGCCTCCTACTAGGTGGACCAATGACCTGGTTAAGGTTGCGGAAAGGCGCTGGATGCGAGACGCACGGGATCGGTCAATGTGGCGACGCCTGGGGGAGGCCTATGTCCAGCAGTGGACGTCTTTCATGATGATGATGATGATGTTACATTTCTGCATTGCATCGTAATTCATGCTCTCATCACATTCGGAAAGGGCGGCTGAATGTATTGCCCTAATGACATTTTATACCCTTTACGATCTTTAGGTACGTCACTAATTAAATTGAGTCTGAAATTCACGCCCAAAATTGTCTCACTTGTCTGCCAGGACCCAAACACTTCAAAGCCAAATAAATTAGTATTTCTGGTGGCCAAATAGGTTTCTCTAGAAGTAGCACTACTTCGAATTATAATAGGAGCTCCACAAATCTTACTATCTGATGCTATAAATAAAATGGACTATTCTCTATGTTTTTTAATCAATAACGTCTCAACGGGTAACCATAGCCTCGATTAGAACACATTTTTTTATCCCGGTAATTGCGCTATTGTGGGCTAATTTTCAACATAGCAACATGAATCCGCTGGTAAGAGGTAGTAGGCACTGAAAAGGTCTTTTATCAAAGAAAGATCAATCATTCTTCACCAAAAACCTACCAACAAATACTCATAAATCCTTTTCGTAATCCCAAAGTGCATATAACAAAATCATAAATCAGTTTTTCTATACATTTCTTCATCTAGTCATGATCTAGCGCTTACAGGTGCGCGTCGTAATTCATGTTCTCAGCACATGTCGGAAAGGGTGGCTGAATGTATTGCCCTACTTACGAGAGGTCGATTCTGCTTCACACTTACTGAGTTCATGTACGTTTGTGTTCTATGATTTGTCCTTTGTTTTTGCTTCGGTAGGAATAGTGAACGGTTTCTTTGTGTAGTGTTTACGTGAGTGTAGGAAATGTGTCGGTAAATTGGTTGGGTTTGTTTTACTTATGAACGGCGGCTCATCACACATGTGTTGGGTAATAGTACATTACAGCAGAATCCAGTAAGTAAGCCTTCCTGGCCGAGTATGAGTTAACCGGACCGAACCGCAGGTGAGGTCCGGTTATATACGAGGCCAGGATGGCTTTCTTACTGGTTGAGGTTTGTATAATGCTTTTCTCAAAAATGAAAGAAAGTTTAACAACAAATTCGTTTAATTAATATTGAAGGTTACATTCATATTAGGGCAATTACTGATAGATATTGTGATCGATTTACCGGGGGCATTTATATTTGTTTGTTGTACATCTTGATTAACGGACTCTTTAATCCAACATGATTTATAAACTGAAATGACTAAATACAAACATAAAATCCCACACTATACTTCTACAACATTACTAAGTACAAAACGCAACGTGCATACTTTTTCTGCGTCGCGTTATGTGTCACAGACCCATAAAAAAAAAAAAAAAAAAAGTGTCACAGACAATAAAATGGATGTTTAAGGCTCCAAAATATATTATGTATCTCATAAAATGTCATACCAAAAAGAGATAGATATATATTTGGAGCCTCCCTCTAACCATGTTATAATGGCTAAACTCTAATCTGTGTCTGGTACTATGTTTTTTTTTTCTAAGCAGATCTAAAGAGGATGACCTAAACCGTGCGAAGCCATAAAAAAAAAAAGGGATGAAGGATGACCAAGTGTCCAGTAAGTAAATTACATACTTACTTACTGGACAGTAGGAGATTCCAAATTTAAAATCTCGCTTCTTACCGGACAGTTGTGAATAGTCTCCGGTAGAGTTCACTTTCTGGATACTTTTTAGAGATGTTATGTCAACATTACATACCATTTTTGAGAAAAAATAATATCACGCATGTATTCCCTAAAGTTTTGGGCAGAAGTGTATCAATAGTGCATCCATATGCCGCCAGTTATATACTTGTTCCATATAAGCCCCCTTATTGTTGACAAATTCTAGTAAAAAAACTAACACTGCCCGATCTGGGAATCAAATCCAGCACCCTAAATGTGATACATACGAGTAAGTATATGAAATCGATCGCAACCTCTTTAATTTTTTTTTATCCAAACGTACTCTTTACGTGTTTTACACTGTCGAGTAGAAGAACGAAGCAATTAACAATATTATAGTGCGTGCGCGTGTTGACGCAATGAGGGCTTCTGCGTTTGAATTTTCCGCTAGGTGCGCTCGCTGGCGTAGACTGAGGTCTTCAAGGTGTCAAATTTCATAGATTTTGGCTTTTAGCGAGAGTTATTTTTTTTTGAATATTTTTCAAATACTGCAGATTAATATACCATGCAATAGGTAGCTACTGGATTTACCAACCACTGCTTTAATAGAGTTATATGTTTCTGAAAATGTTATACTCCGTCTTTTTTGTTTCGAAAAAAAAGGGTCTGCGCACAACTGCGCCATACTTGATTTTATATTAATTCGCACTTGTACGGCATTAGAAATTATTTTAATTCAAACTTTGCTCCCGTGCGCTTAATAAAAACGTTTAACAGCTATATTTATGGACTTTACTCGCCAGTGGCGCCAACTGGTGGACCTGAAAACGATAGCCTCCATCAGACTGCAGGATATCATGCTTAGCAGTAGGGTTTGCGACCACTACAAAACCAACGAGTAATTAATATATCATCATCATCATCATATCAGCCGAAAGACGTCCACTGCTAGACATAGGCCTCCCCCAAGCGTCGCCACATTGATCGGTCCCGTTCGTCTCGCAACCAGCGGATCCCCGCAACCTTCACGAAGTCATCGGTCCACCTGGTGGGAGGCCTTCCAACGCAACGTCTTCCGGTTCGCGGTCGCCACTCCAGAACCTTTCTGCCCCATCGGCCATCCGTTCTGCGAGCAATGTGCCCTGCCCACTGCCACTTAAGTTTGGCAATTCTTCGAGCTATGTCGGTAACATTGGTTCTCTTACGGATCTCTACATTTCTGATTCGATCACGCAAGGAAATGCCAAGCATAGCCCTCATAGGCATGGTGCAGGGGTGTGGTGGTCCTCTTCTTCAAAAAGGGTGACAATGCCCGGCTGAAGAACTATAGGCCTATCTCACTTCTTAGCCATGTCTACAAGTTGTTTTCAAGAGTCATCACGAATCGTCTCGCGCGCAGGTTTGACGATTTCCAGCCTCCCGAACAAGCCGGATTCCGAAAAGGCTTTAGCACCGTAGACCACATACATACGCTGTGGCAGGTTATACAGAAGACCGAAGAGTATAACCTGCCTCTCTGCTTAGCGTTTGTGGACTACGAGAAAGCCGTCGATTCGATCGAGACTTGGGCTGTACTGCAGTCTCTCCAACGGTGCCAGATCGACTACCGGTACATTGAGGTGTTGAAGTGTTTGTACAGAAACGCCACCATGTCAGTCCGTCTTCAGGATCAGACCTCGAAACCAATATTTCTCCAGCGTGGCGTGAGACAGGGAGATGTAATTTCTCCGACACTGCTGCGCTGGAGGATGTATTCAAGGTTCTGGACTGGAGGGGCCTAGGCATCAATGTTAATGGCGAGTACATCACTCATCTTTGGTTTGCCGACGACATAGTGGTCATGGCTGAGACCATGGAGAGCCTCAATACAATGCTCGATGACCTCAGTAGAGCTTCCGGAAGAGTGGGTCTTAAAATGAACATGGACAAAACCAAGGTGATGTTGAATGCCCATGTTACACCCACTCCTATCAAGGTTGGAGACTCTACACTCGAAGTTGTGGAGGATTATGTCTACCTGGGACAAACGATCCAGTTGGGTAGGGCCAACTTCGAGAGAGAGATAAACCGTCGAATCCGACTCGGCTGGGCAGCGTTCGGGAAGTTGCGCGGTGTCTTCTCGTCCAACTTACCACAGTGTCTCAAGACAAAAGTCTATGACCAGTGTGTGTTGCCAGTGATGACATATGGCTCTGAGACGTGGTCGCTTACAATGGGCCTTATCAGAAAGCTTACAGTCACTCAAAGGGCAATTAATATATACTCACCATTAATTAAAAATGCCGCTAGAGTAGTGCCAAGTGCAGAAAATAATTGCCTAAGAATTAAATTACTGTCATGAACAAGAGAAGCGCTAATTACTTTAATAACAGAAACACAACTATTAAATTATTTTAATTAGTCCTTGTGTAAGTTGGAGCTCGTGGCTAAATAATTACAGGCAAACGGGTCGATCTTTATGGTTAAGTAATGCTTGCCAAGTTCGATCCGATTACCATCTATATGGATGGATCCGTTACTAACCCATTCATGTCAAAAGCAGTTGGTCCTGTCATTCGTAAATCTTCATTCGATTCGTGTCCGTAAAATTTCGGTTACAAAGTAGCCGTACTAATTCTTGTAAGGAAGCTTACGCACTGCATCCGGATTCTATCCATCATAATCTGGAACATTTTGAACTCGGAACTCAAATCACGGATCATGAATCACGGATGTAGAGCGTAACCGTCCTCAGAAGCTTGAAAGTCTGACCACCAATCTCTCCGATGCCTATGATCATGTTACCCAGTAAATGGGTTGTGGATTTTACTGATCAACCCAGTTTCTGGTGATAAGCAGTCGCTTCGTGTAAACTATTGGTTTTCAGCTACTTCCAATTTGACTTGAAGCCGTCCAAATAATTGTTAAAAGACTGTATGATTTTTAGTGAATGATTACTCCTATAAAGATAAAATACCAAGTACCCACCAGAGCGACTACTATTAACTTCATCAGTGTACATAATTAAGAACTAGAACGTACAAAAGGCCGTTGTCTCAAGATTACAAGGACTCGAATTTCTTTATAGCTTGCTCAGTTCCTTCTTCAAGGCTTTTCCTTTTTATTGCAAGACACTTAGATGTCTTCCTTTCTTTGTATAGGTAGCTAGGTATTCTATCTCTTTGAAGTATCCTCGATAATAGAATTTACTTTGAAGTAGGACACTGTGTCAGGAGTTTTGTGTTGGGATCGTCATAGTGTAGGTACAATCCCGGCTACTGACGCCAAATTTAAAGGCGTTGTTTTTTTGTGAAATTAAAAAAAAAATATGTTAAAAAACACATAAAATTGTCTGACTTCGAAAGTGCTTTGTTCTATCAAAACCATAATTATATTTCTATGAAATGTTCGTGATTGTACAAATTTTGATAAGCGCTTGTAAGCAATTTCACCCTTCGGATAAATGTAAATTTATCTAAATTCCTTTATTTCAATCCTTTAGCGGAATCAGGAATTCAAATCGCGGTTTTAATCTTGAAAAAGATTTTTGCAGATTTTTATTGTTCATAACTTTTACAATGAGAAAATTAATGCTCTATTATAATTCAAAGTAGGTTTTCAGATTGAGTGAGCAGTGGTGGTCTAGTGGTAATGATCACAACTTAGAACAGCTTTATTTTGGTGGAAATTATTTTAAAAACGATAAAGGAGAACATCAAGGAAACACGCATGTTCCACTAACAAAAATTTCGAAGACTTTGTCATGTTACATCTACTAATACGCAATGGGTGGGCGGCCATAAAATGCCATGGCCATCCTGGGAATCCCTAAATAGGCAGCGTAGGCAAGTGAGCCGCTGTAGTTATAACCTGGTCAGATGAGGGTTATCCGATCTGCCACAATGCGCCTGAGGAACCACACCGCAAACAATGCCCCATCTGTTGTCCTGCTCTCTGTGCACAAACACCTGCACCATGAAAGCCCTGTGCGAGGCAGCGCTAGAGCTGTCGACGTGGCTGAGTTCTAGTCGAAGCACAAAATCTAAATTAAAAACTATAAATGGAATAGACATGATGAAGAAGAAGAATGAGCCACACAATCCAACTCCATCTTACAGAAAGGAAGTAGTGGGCACATTGCTGGCCATATGCAGCTTATGCTTGCAGATTGAATAAATCTCACAAAAAAACATTGTGAAATCATGTATCAAATCCAATATCAATTAAACCCTTTTAAAACCTATTCAGTACCTCAATTATTGAGACAAATTGTAATAGCACAAAATGTGTAACACACATGCCTCGCATTATTTAATATCTAAAATTTAATTTTGTTGCAAAATTCATATACACAGTTTCAATATGGGCTTTAATATTATGGCTTATTATAAACGATAATACAAGTGAATAATATACAGTTCTAAATATGAACGAAGCAAAACCTGTTTAATTAAACGCTGTTTTAATTATAATGGGGGCTGCGCTCAATAAATTAGACATTAAAACAATGCTACGGAGGCCCAATAAAACGAAGAATCCAGTTTCATACTTCTTTAACAAGATAAACAGCTGTGTATGAATCATACTGTTAGGGTCACCTTCTAGACGAACTAAATGTGACTAAATAGTTATTCAAAGACACACTGCCGTCTGATATGATCCACCACCATCATCATCAACATCATTTCAGCCGAAAGACGTCCACTGCTGGACATAGGCCTCCCCCAGGCGTTGCCACATTGACCGACCCCGTGCGTCTCGCATCCAGCGCATGTCCGCAACCTTTACCAGGTCATCGGTCTACCTAGTGGGAGGCCTTCCAACGCATCGTCTTCCGGTTCGTGGTGGCCATTCCAGAACTTTTCGGCCCCATCGGCCATCCGTTCGGCAATGTGTCTTGCCTACTGCCACTTAAGTTTCGCAATTCTTCGGGCTATGTCGGTAACTTTGGTTCTCCTGCGGATATCCTCATTTCTGATGCGATCACGCATGGAAACCCCGAGCACAGCACTCTCCATTGCCCTTTGGGTGTCTTTAAGCTTTCTGATCAGGCCCATTGTGAGGGACCACGTCTCGGTCCCATAGGTAATCATTCTTCATTTGTGCAGATACGATCCAAACTCTATAAAAACGAGTTGAATCAATATTTGAATTCAGTTATCAAAGCTTTTAATGCATTTTAATCTAGAGGCTGGTAGAGACTGCTTTGTGGCATAAAGTCTAAAACTTTGAACATGAAGGTCAAATAAATAAATATTTGAATTTCTGGATAGTTCTGACTAACCGTAACGAATGCCAGAGGATAACCAGAATAAAAGGTTCTGACACAACAATCTTGCTCTTAGAAGCGAGGCTAAGAAGTTTCCATGAGGCAAAATTCTCACCCATCCAAATACTGGAAACTGCAGCTTAACCTTACAAAACAATCGATCTACACTGAACTGCAAGCCACGAGCCCCTCTAGCTCTGTTTGCATTAATAACCGTGCAATGTGCACGACTAGGCGTTTCGGAAGCCACAACTGTGACGTAGCAATGCAAATGAACGTAAAAGCGAATTTGTGTTCCACAATGCAGAGCGCTTATAAAGGGTTTAAATTTGCAATTCTATTATAAAAGCGATGCAGATAATACGTTGAAATGTAAAACCGATTGGATGGTCGACGAGTATGTGGATAGGTAGATAAGGTTTGAACTGTGCGCTTGGACATGACGCCGTATTTACTGCACTAAACCCCTCCGATGGTTGAATATTGCCGTGGGCGTTTCGTTCTGTGATGTGTGATCATTTGTGACACTTCATTTGTGCTAATTACAAAACACTGCAAAACCATTACCGCTTATGCAGTATTTTGGTTTTACGGGTAGATGTTAATGTGTTACGTGTTCCTTTGAATTGAAACAGTTACCTAACTGAAATTTTATTAAACAATATATTTAATTAGTAAGTATTATTGTATGTATCAAACATAAATACAACATTTAATGTCCAAGTAATTCGGGAAGATTTTACGATCTGGACTGTTTTTAAGTTTATCTTGAAGAACATAAATGAATAGATAAAGTCTGAACTGTGCGCTTGGACATGGCGCCGTATTGACTGCACTAAACTCCTCCCCTCTGATGGTTGAATATTGCCGTGGGTGTTTCGATCTGTGATGTGTGATCATTTGTGACACTACATTGTGCTAATTAGGTAATGCTTTTGCAGTGTTTTGGTTTTACGGGTTGATGTTAATGAGTGATGGTGTTAAAGGTTATTTTGAAACGGATACCTAGTTTTGCTTTAGATATTATGAAAGCATTTTGCATGCTAATTGCATGATTAATTTGGAGCCAAATAACATTTTTTTAGTACTTTCAAGTATCTAAATGCAAAAGTTAAATGAATCTTGAGTATCTATATAATAAATGCAACTTTACGCAAAAACAAATTATAATTATAATATTAAAAAATAGGTATCCAAAATAATTATAAAATACCTTAAAATGTCCCCCCGTTCGTAGACTTTCCTAATCGCATTGGTCCCTTCGGACAAGATAATTTGCTTGACAGTGACAAATTAATGAGTAAATAAACCGCTGATAACGATCGGTCACAAAAACTGTAAAGAAACCCCTGCTTAAGGAGAGGCCATGACAAATGAAGGCTATAGAAAAAAATAATTGCGCCATTTAAATGCCACCTCAAGCTAAGCTGGACAAATTGACTCTTCCAGCCGTTTTTGTTTAAACTTGTTGGAACTATACAATTGTTTTACAGGAATTGTAGTCGTTTGGTGCGGTTTCATTTTTTTTTCGGCAGTAGTGGTACATCCTCACTAAAGGTCCAAGCTTCCTCACATACGAGTCAGTCTGGGCAGAGTCGGACACACTTAGGTGCCTTTTTTTTGTTTACGGGGGGTAACCTTGCAATTTTGCGGCAAAAATCAGGGAGTTCTTAATTCTTTATTGTACACCAAAAACAACATTACATACAGTGGATAATAAAGTACATGTACAAAGGCGAGCTTAACTCAATGTTGAGTTCTCTTACAGCAAACCCTAGGGAGACAGAGAAAGATGACATCATAGAGGGGAGGATCCAGTGTACAATTTTAAAATAACTTATGATGAATAAAAAAAAAAAAACTTAAATAAATACATATTTTTATATACTTAAATACTAATTATTATGTCATTGCGCTAGGAAATGATCTTTAATCTTCCTCTTGAAGACCTCCAGAGAAGGGCTGTCGCGTAGGGAGTGTGGGAGAGAGTTCCAGAGACGCACTGCAGTAGCAGAGAAAGAGCCATCATAGCGGCTGGAAGTGTGTCGTGGAGGGCGAAGGAGAAGCGAAGTGGCAGTGCGACAGGGTTTACCTCTCGGGACAAGGTACTCAAAGCGTTCACGTAGGTATTGAGGAGAATTAGGATTGTGCAGGATGGTATAGAGAAGGGATAGGATATGGGTATCTCGACGACGCCGAATCGGCAGCCACCTCAATCTGGTCCGAAATTCCGATACATGGTCGTACTTGCGGAGGCCAAAAATGAAGCGGATGCACAAGTTCTGCAGTCGCTCGAGTTTATTAAGGAGTACCTCCGTTGCATCTAAAAAACAGACATCCGCATAGTCTATGAGCGGTAGAAGAAGGGATTGCGCAAGAGTAACCTTAGTGCGAAATGGTAAGAATTTTTGGAGACGTTTAAGGGACTGAAAAGAGTAAAAGACCTTCTTACTCACATCAGCAATATGAACCTCCCAAGAGAGGTTGGTATCCATGAGAACGCCTAGATTTTTTGCGCTCTTGGAGTAATTTATGGGCACTGAATCGTACACTACCGGCGGAAGAGACTGGTGAGCCAATAGGTTGAGCATGTGTGCACCACCAACAATGAGTGCTTGCGATTTGGTTGGGTTCAGTAAGAGGCCATAGGATTTAGCCCATTTACTAATATTTTCAAGGTCATCGTTGATGGCAGACACAGCCTCAACGAGTTCACCTACTTTAAAATGACATCACAAAGGGAGTGTGATTTATACCTCACTAAAACCACCCTGGTTTTCGTCATCAGCACGTAGAAGGGGCACCGTGAACACCACTCATTCGTTACAATAAATCCACAGGCATGGCGTCCGTGCTTTTATTTATTGTTTCAAAACATGGTTTGCTGTGGGCAACTCCACGTGCAAGTGGCGGTTACATCAGAGCTAAAATATAGTTATTGTGCTCCTACATTAGACACATTTGATTACATTTAAGCGTTTGGTGCGGTTAGGCTTTGTAGATTTAAATTTCTCTTGTTGACGATGGAGTGGTATTCGTTCGTTTTTACGGTACGGAACGGAAGACTGCTTTATTTGACTAATCCCTGCATGAGTTTTTTTACAATGGTCATGCTCTTCACTAACCTGTATTACGCCTGATGGAAAGTGATAGATGAGGATTAAGGTGGAATGAGCCTACCCAGAATAAGCCTGTTCATGCTAGCAAAGAGTTCCATACTTTGGCTGTACGTGTAATATAATGTTCTGATCAATAAATACAAGTTGAGAAGCTATTTGATTCTCTATTAACCTTATACTGTATACAGACGATCAATACTGACGTTCAGCAAATGACATGTTGAATGACGTTTAAAAGACATGTTAACCTCGATACGGTTTCTACTTCATCGATAAAATCGGAAATAACGAACGGCAATTATGAGTCACTCTTGAACTGTACCTAGCACTTATGAGTAGGTCAATAAGCGACATAATGTTGGCTTCATTTCCAAGCAGAACAGCTCTGACGACTCAGAGAATTCGCGACGCATATTTCATGGGGCTTAGGACCTTCATTCATCAAAATTCAGTGACATCTCGTCAAGCCCCCTGGAAACGCTATGAAAATTCACCAGAATTCGTACCGTGTCTACACACAAACTGAATATGAAAATTTCTTGTCTGCACTAGACAAGGTCTTGTCATGTACATGCTGCTATGCATATTGGCATATGGCTATTGGTCGACGCAAAAAGGGCGGACGCAGATGTTGTCGTCTTGTGCACGGGATTTTGTTTTCAAAATGATCAGATGTATAGTTTGCTGATAGTACATGATGAATTGATCGTGTATGATACGAATTCTAGCGTTAGCCCGGTGAATTTTCTTAGCGTGTACAAGCGGCCTCATTGTCGCCGGAGCCTCTCTGCTCAGAAGTCTACCCTTAGGTCTATGACTAGGTCAATAAGCGACATTATGTAGGCTAATGTAATTAGGTCCACAAACGAACACTTTGTAACTTCACGTGCTAAGGCCACTTAAAAACTGCAGTGGCGTGGTCCTGAACAATATAATGCGACGATTGTGAAATTTCTTCCGTGGAAACTGGTACAAATTATATTTATTCAAGTACCTATGGGCAACGTAATTTGCGTGTTTGGTAGTACTAATCAAAAGCTTCAAGCATTGCCGGGTTGAAAGTTTTATAATTTTTGAGCTTTTACTTAGAACCGCTATTAAAGAAATTGTATACTCCATTTGAAATAACATTAGAGATGTTTCCAAATCTTTTTACAGTCTGTTCAACCGATTTCGAGTTTTATTCCGTAAACATAAGGATGACATAAAAAGCATAAACCTGTTACCAAAACCAACTGTTTACTACAGCTAACATTTGTCGTATCACTAACGCAATAGAAGTCAAAGTCGGTTGAACGAGCTGTAAAATGGGCTGATTTAAACGTCTAATGTTATTGCAAGTGGAGTTAAGGTGATATTTTTGTTTAGTAATTTTCTCTCTCTCACAGAGAGGGGGCCTGTGTCCCAGCAGTGGGAACATTAAAAGGCTGATGATGATGATGATGAATTTTCTTGTCATTTCAATCGTTTACATAACATTGATAAAGGTTTATCGCAAAAATATATTTAGATTATTAATAACAGAGAAATAGCAGACGCAATAGTTACTAACTTTTATCATATAAAATGTCAGTGCTCGTATTGATAATGCGGTTTACTCCTTAATAGAGTAGTTGGATGAAAATTATCTTTTTGTCCGTCGGGTAGATTAATCAAAAATATTGGACATGTATTTTTCTTTTGCCACGTAAACAAAAAATTACGACGATACAGCGCGTTGAAATATCATGTGACGTCAATCTGATAGTACACTTTGTATTGTCTTAGTGAGGTCACAAGGCCGCACTCCTGAATTTTGATGTGCTTTATCTTTATCAATTTTTATTTATTTGATAAAACAAAAAATATGGGTCCAATATTTTTTGATAATCTCACTCGGTTAAAACATCTTACCAAGTCAGAAACCAAAGCAAATACCAAACGCAATTTAAATTCTATATCGATTCCAATTCTACTCCGAAATTCTATAAAAATAATATCTACAAAGGAAGATTATAATCAATAATTAATAAAGCTAGGTCTAATTTTCTAAATGCAAACAACATTCCTCTTTGTCATTGAATCTCCGTCGGCCACTTCAATTAGGTCGCCGAGCCCGAGGCTACACTGCGCTCGGCCAACTATTTTATTAATTTGCATAAATTCTAATATTCAGTAACAGATTGGGTGAGCAAATTGCTTTAGTAGAACATTAAAATTGCTCTTTCCTAAGAATGGTTGAGGTTTGAAAAGCTTTGAGGTTTTGTTGCTAATCCTTTAGTTCTCTGAATTGTAGTGATTGGAGTGCTTTGGTGCTAAATTCAGGCTAAATCCTAGACCTACGAGTAGGTGTGTAGCTACCATTTCTGTGAATAGTTCACCGATAACGGTTCACGAGCTTTCCTTTGCCGGAACACGTACACCGTACAGTATCATCATGCTTAAAATAATTGGGCTTGGTACGTACGAGTATTACTATGTATTACTAACTGGCCAGTGGGAACCATCTTAGAAAGCCTGCCACATTACTTTCAACCACTATAACTCCTGAGGTTAGAATCAACGACGAGTTCTAAAGAAACGATTCAGCTGTTATGTATCAATCTATCAATCTGCCTAGCCTTTTCCCAACTATGTTGGGGTCGGCTTCCAGTCTAACCGGATTCAGCTGAGTACCAGTGTTTTACATGAAGTACTGCCTGATTGCCTATCTGACCTCCACAACCCAGTAATTGGGTAACACCATACCCCGTGGCTAGACTGGTGTCAGATCTCAAGCTTCTGACTACTCGCAACGACTGTCAAAGATCTTCAAATGACTACCGGGACCAACGGCTGAACGTGCTTTCCGAGGCACGGAGGAAACTCGGTATATTGAAATGGTCACCCATCCACGGACCAACCTCGTCAAGCGTTGCTTAACCTTGATGATCAACCCGCGCAGCTGTTATTATTTAGCCACGAGCTCCTCTCGATTCAGCTTTTATGTATGCTGCACCAAAATCAATTGAGAGAGAGCAGAGAAGTAAGAAACAAAACTTCCTAATAAAATAAAATAAAAATATTTTTTCAATCATTTCCACTCTAGTACAATCTTCATATGCCAATATTTTTAACAACAACGTTTCCAAATTTACTTCAACCAATAAAGATTTACTAACCAACTGATCACTTTAAAGTACAACAATACTCAAAACATAAGGAGTGACAGGCAGGGGTCCAAAGTACCCTTGGCTGCCGTAAGCTAGGTCTGAGAGACCCGTCTGCCCCTGTACTGTAATCCGATCTGGCTGAATTATTTCTGCTCTGTGGTTTTAGGGCTTTAAGTCATAAGTACACACGTCAGTACTAAGGACCTCTACAATTTACTTACCACAACTTTAAACTAGGATTTGTTTGAGACTTCATGTTTCGTTTTCATGATGATTTGTTTTTTGAAGTGGGTAGATTTTATTGTGTTTGGTAAACCACTTGAATTAATTTTTGTTGGTTGAAATAGAGAAGGAAGACGGCAATCTTTTCTTTACATAGATGTAATTAATTACCAAAAACACGAATTAACCACCCCGGTCGTTGCATCAAAATCATTTCAACTCTAAACAATAGGGGGATTAACTGAAAATTTGAATTTTGGCCGTCAGCTAGATTAATAAAAAATATTGGGCACGTATTTTTTCTTTTGACACGTAAACATAAAGTGACGATGATATAATAAAGCGTTGAAATATCGTGTGAAATTACGCCGTTAGTACACTTTATACTGACATAGTGACGTCACAAACCCCCACTCTTGAACTTTGATGCACTTTATCTTTCTCAATTATTTATTTATTTATGTACACACAAAAACACTTTACAGAGAAAATAAATAATACAAATTGAAGAGCACAAAGGTACTGCTTATTTCATAAGAAATTTCTTACAGCAGACCTCCGACATGAAAGTTGGATGATAAACGAAGACACAGTGTGTAGAAAGAACAAGGAAACTTAAAATAGACAAAAATAACTTAACTAATCAGATATAAATCACAAATATACCTTATCTTAATAAATATAGAAAATAAAAATACATACATTTACTTAATATATAAAATTACAAGATGGTGGAGAGGTAATGTTCTTTGACTTGTTTTTTTAATACAGGTACATTTTGGGAGTCACGGATTTTAGGTGGAAGTGAGTTCCACAATCATACTGCATGAACAGAGAAGGAGTGGGAATAGAAATGGGTTTTATGTGATGGGAAATTGAGATGTAGTTTATGGCGGGATTTGCACAGAGCATCAGCAGGGCGAGTAAAAGAAAAACGATCGCGCAGGTAGCCAGGGTATGCAGGGTTAAAAAGGATGTTGTACAGGAGACATAATATTCAAGTGTTCCTGCGAAGACGGATAGGAAGTCACTTGAGATCGTTGCTATTATTATTGATTTGGCAAAGCAAAAAATACGTGTCGAATATTATTTGATTATCTCACTGACGGACTAAATATAATTATGATTTTACTACCCAGGAAACATCACTTCGATGCGACACGCAACATTGAATTTCAATTTATTGAAACTTATATATGATCACAGTACATCAATAATTTAAACACAGAAACGCTCCAAGATGGATCACACTATCTTCAAATAATTCAATATTCCCTCCTACATCACTTCTCGGAACCAATAGCCAATCTATTCAGAGTTCAGACCAGACCGCACGACTTAAATTGCACTCCACAAACTATTTTATCAATTTTCATAAATCCAGTGTCCCAGTAACAGATTGGGGTACCAGGGAACTATGAATTAGTAGGGTCCGTCCCATTTGCGGTCGACGAAAAACTACCAAACTTTTTTGGCATGAACTCAAAAGCTGCTGCTATTAAAAATAAAAACTGGGGAAGTACAAGTCGTACTTGCACATTTGTTTCGTATTGTATTTTGGTAAGTAGGTATTAATATCAGAAAGAAATTACATAAATACCAAGCTAGTAGAAACAAAAACTGTCGGTATTGTATTTTAAACCTCACTGTGTGCTGTAGGTGTATTTGGACACCTCATCATGATCATCATCATTGCAGCCGAAAGACATCCGCTGCTGGACATAGGCCTCTCCCAAGTGTCGCCAAATTGACCGGTCCCGTGCGTCTTGCAACCAGTGATTTCCCGCAACATTCACTAAGTCATCGGTCCACCTAGTGGGAGGTCTTCCAACGCAACGTCTTCCGGTTCGCGGTCGCCACTCCAGAACTTTTCTATCCCATCAGACATCCGTTCTGCGTACAATGTGCCCTGCCCACTACCACTTAAGAAAAGGTTGTCTGTAAGAGATTGCCCTGTGCGATAAGACCGCCCATTGTACACTTTGTTAGAAAATATTTGTTCTGTATGTATTTTTTTTTGTGGTGTACAATAAAGAATATAATAAATAAATAAATAAGAATGGCAATTCTTCGAGCTATGTCGGTAATTTTGGTTCTCTTGCGGATGTCTTCATTTCTGATTTGATCATGTAAGGAACTTTCGACACCTAAATGTATACATTTTTAATTTTCATTAATTTTTCAGATTATATCTTCTTAGCAAGAAGGATATGTGCAATGCGGACGTAAAGAAGTCAAGAAAAGGAAAAAGCTTGGAAGTGTTCCGTTTACCCAATTTTGACACAGCACCCTAAAAAACCTAAACCATACAGTATATTTTCTTCATTAATATTATTAGGTTCCAACGGTCGCTTTATGATTTTTGGTAGTATTCTAATTAATTAAGTTAATTAATTAGAATACTACAAGAATTAAGCTAATTTAATTAAGTTTGCTTTTCTATTTCACAGAAACAATAACAATGCTTGCAATACTCGCTCATAAAGGAAGTTACTTAGTTTGTACTAAAATTAGGTATATTGTAGTATATTATTTGATGCTTTATATATGTTATGCCAGAGAGAAGACCAGGGGGGTGACCATAAGCTCTTAGATTAAGGTTATTTTGAGATCGAGTATGTGACAGATGTATACACGACATATATATATATCTGTCCCTTACACATACTCAAAATAACTTTACTCTAAGAGCTTATATGGTCACCCCCCTGTATCCCAGCAGTGAGAACATTAATAGGCTGAAGACGATGATGATGATGATATGTTATGGACCAAGTGATTAATACGGCACTATTAATAATGCCCGGGTAATTTGAAAAATGATCAACATGAGTAGGCGATACGATAAAAACTATTGAAATAATTAAATTAGGCCAGGTAATAAAAATATATGTTTTTTTTGTTATATTAATGTTGACATTGGGTTTTAATATAGGATAGGTAAGTACGATTACTATTTAAGCAACAAAGTCGACGGAGCCTCGCTGCGCGGGCCTCCTATTTCTGTGTACAGGGTCTAAAGTAACCTAACATGAAGGAGATGACGGAAGCTGAGCTCGCTCGCTCTCATCTGCTCCCGACATCTTCTTTGAACCTAACCTAAACTGTGCGTGTCGGGGTGCCCTAAGCTCCGGGAGCTTGCTTCGCTTGCCCTTGGACTAATTAATTGACCATAATTATCGAATTGGCCAATCGTTTCGTAGCAATATTCATGATGACCAGAAATTGTGATAAACATACGACAATCATAGCACGACCAAGAGCACAATTACAGCGACCGGTAATGTTCTTTGATGAGTTTTTTTTAATAAATACAGGCAATGACTGAGCAGGCAACGACTTTTTATTGGGTCAGGCAATGCATTCCACAGACGAGCAGCCCGGACAGTGAAAGATTTGTCCATGAAAGTTGTGCAATACATTGGCATTGGCAGTCGCAAATTATCTGATGAACTTAGAGAATTCGTGTGGGAATCGCAGATAAACTGAAAACGGTCCTTGAGGTAAAGAGGGGTGGAAGGAGAAAAGAGCACATTAAACAAAAGGAAAAGAATATTAGCATTCCAGCGAAGGCGAATTGGCAACCTCTTAAGCTTTACACGGAATTCGGAAACATGAACATGGCATGGTGGAAACTGAATATGAATCTTATACAAACATTTTGAAGCCGCTCTAGTTTTTCGAGTTGTTCTTGAGTAAGGTCAAGATAGCTGGCATCTGCATAGTCAAGGATAGGGAGAAGAAGAGATTGTGCAAGCGCAATCTTGGTGGAGTCGGAAGAAAATTACGCAGTGTACTCAAAGTTGCAGCAGATGCACACAACTTGCGGCTGCCTTCCTGCAGTTGGGCAGTCCAAGAGAAGGAGCCGCTTTAATATAGCCTGTAAGGTGGGTGATCAGTAAATGTATATCCGAAATACGGGTGGTTAATATTTGCATACTATTAAATTAAATTTGAAAGTGTTGTATTTTTTTACTTTCACGCGGGAAAACCGCTTTTGCTAGTTCTTTGTAGCTTACCAATGCCTAAGAAGAAGAAAAAATATGCTTTAGTAATGTAAGTAATTCTTCAATTAATTAAAGTACTTAGATACTTTACCGTTTCCATTAACAACCAAAATAATTGATGACTAGATTGGATTGTAAATATTTAAAGTAATCAAATGGACACAGCTGGTGTCCCTCCCTGCAGTCCCTTAACGGTTTGCAAGTAAATGGCCATTCGAAATGTTAATCCCAAATAATTATGTATTCTATTTGGCATTAAGATAATTGATAACATCGGCGGATAACTAACATCTAGGTAAACAAGTACCTAGAACAACTCGTTACTGTAATTACCTGCGGGCAACAAGGAGAGATGATGCTATAATGAGGTGATTATGGCACATATACCTATTATAGTGAAGGTGCTACCCCCAAACCCAATTTACTACTAATACAACACTTAATTTACTACTTGATTATGAACATGAAAGTGAAAGTAGGATTAATGCAGTAGAAATGCGTTCCTTGCGAAGTATGTGTGGTGTAACTTTATATGATAGATTGAGGAATGATGTAATATGACAACGTTGTGGTTTAAAAGAAGATGTAGTGACTCAACTTGAAACGGGTATGCTAAGATAGTTTGGCTATGTTGAGATGATGAATGAAAGGCGACTAATGAAAGGTATTTACAAGGCAGACGAGAATGAAAACGCCGAAAGGGAACGCCTTAGAAAGACATTCATATACCTTATCGGTGATGTTCTTCAGAAAGGCCAGGTGTGCAGTACTCATAACCGGCGTGGGTGTATGTTTTTTTTTTTTTTTACTTGGTCTTCAGCCAATGACTTCTTCCGCTCTGTGAAGCGGGAGGGCGTGTCAGACTTTTACTGATTAAAACCCACCCGTGTTCCTTCAGTTGCTTGTGCTAGGGCCGCTGTAACTCTCTTTAAAATTTATCCGCGACCGTGTGTGTATGACTAGATGTATGAACGTGAGTTAAGTAAAAGAAGTATGTAAGGATCGTACGTAGTTGGTGGCGTTCTGTTGTTTCTGCCTACACCCATGGGAATAAGGCGTGAGCTTATGTATGTATGCTGATTATGAACCTGTAGTGCAAAAGACACACTTTACGCCAAAAGCCTAAAAACGTCTCGGGGGTTGAGACTCCCGCAAACGCTGAGGAGTTTGGCCATTATAAAGGAATTCTTCAAAACAAATGTTTGGCAAACGGTTCATCTGATGAGGAAGCCATGTGATTTATTAAAGCTTGTTGTGAACCTATACGATTAGCCGGCAGAATGAAGTTGCTAACACTAAGTAGTCACAAGCAGCTTATAATTTGTTCGTTATGAATATTGTGCTTAGGTTTAACCATTGAACCTTACCCATCTTTAATTTTCAGCTTTAATAAAACAGTCAAACAATTTTTTTGTTTCATTGCCTTTAAATTAATAAAGTACCATCAATCCATCAGCCATTTGTAGCCTTCTGAGCGCCGCCGTGACAACAGTAGCTTACTAATTTGCGTGACAGCCGTCGAGCAAGCAACAGTAATGAGCATATGCGACACACAAACATGTCTCCCTGGCAACATAACTCATCCTATAACGTATGGTAGCCATAAACAGAGACGGCTGATATAGGTGCACCTTCCGCGTCAGAATCCCACTCAATCCTAAGTGATAGTTTCTGTCTCTCCACTTCGTAATTAATTATATCCTCTTATACGATCTTACTTCAACTTTGTGGAGCAAACCATTCCTGTTTATTAATGCTGGCCATTATTCAACGGCAGCCGCAGATGAGGCAAAGTGAAGGAACATTCTTGAAATATATTCATCTTGTCTCGTTAAAAGTAAGTTGAGTTGGAAACTTGACTTTATGATAGTTGTCGTTTGTATTTAATTCTACAATCTGGTTGGAAACTGTGTCTTTAGTATTTTATGCATTGCGTACTTTTTAATGAAAACTTTAGGCGTCCATTTAATGAACTTGCGACGGCTCTGGTCAATTAATTTTACAACTGATTGATTTATTGCAATGCTTTTAAAATGTAACGAGAACGTTATAAACCTCATCATGTTTTAATTTATTATTGCATTAACTTGGCAGATCTCGCCCATTTTTTGTAATAAAATTATGTTATATTGTAGCACAAATAGATATACAAAAAGTAGCATGAGCTTTAACATTGAATAAACTATATATATATATATGTATGTAGGTTAGTATTTCTTAGCAGACAAAAAAAGTTGCAATACATCATATATTGCCATACTTTTATTCATTTTCTCAAAAAAAACTGCACATCAACAAAATCACATCTACCTGCAACACAATGAAAATAAAATTACTTATATCTGTTATTCCCCGACACAACATCATTAAACAAACAGGGTACATACGTCCATAATCTACGAGGCACCAACGTATATTGAACCAGTGTCCATATAATTTTATTACTTATAAGTGGGTAGTACAATAAAAGCCAGTCTTTCGCTGCACGGCAAGCGGACTCAGTTGTATGTTTCCTGCATACTAAGTAGCGTGAAATGCGACTTCGGATAGGTATTATTTGCTTTATAATTTACGAGCAAGCTGATTAATAATTTCAAAATTGATACAATTATGTTGTGGTTTCATTTGGTTATTTAATTATTTAATCAGCCAATTGTGGCTTGGTTTAAAGTGTAACGCGCTTTGACGTAAATTATGTGTGACTTAAACGTGTAAACGTATGAAGTCCCAAATTTTCTGCAGTTTCTAATATAAATATTTGATGATATTTTCCAAAACCTTATTTAACAAATTTCATGCATGAGATTTATTCAATAGCATAGTTCAAGCTTAATTATTATTATTTTGGCGAAACACACTAGCAGCTAGATAGCTGATGCCTGTGTTCAAATTTGTATGCAGAAGGATCACAGAACAGATATAATGAAGCAGAAAGCTATTTTATATGGTTTTGCAGTCGAATGTTCATCACTGGGTGACCTATGTAACCTGTTATCTTTTATAATTTCCGTTTCTATAAAAAAGCTCAAAGTAGGAATAATCAAGATTTCATTTTACAAATTCTGACACGACGCAGAGATTTATAATCTTATAATCCATTACCTTGGAAAAACAATAAAACAAGCTGCAAAATACAATATTATTCTGTGCAAAATGAAATGTTTGACGTTATGATATAACATTTTGATTGCAGCATCCAAGACAGTGTCAGTTTATCAAGATGGCGTTAGATTTTAATTGGTATCTCTCTCCAATCTGTCTGCTGGGAGTGTTGATTATTATAGTAGCTACCTATCCATTGTTTTACTAGAGAGCAGCTAGTTCGATAGTATCTAGTCCAAAATGTAGTTTATTAATTTATTTATACTTCTTAAGTAATAAAAACCTAGAACAGCAATGTTTCCTGAGTAGAAAAATGATGAATCATCAAATAATATTGAGCCCGTATTTTTTGCTTTAACAAATAAATAAAAAAATACAAAGAAAAGCGCATCAAAGTTTAGGAGTGGGGGCTTGTGACGTCACTTTGTCAGTATAAAGTGTAGCACACCGTGACGTCACACGATATTTCAACGCACTGTTTCGACGTAATGTTTTTTTTTACGTTGCTTTATCGTCGACCGTTCATCATCGTTTACAATCAGGTGAGATAGTGGTCAAGAGCAAGCCTATTATTCATATTAAAAAAAAATAAGTATCCAATAATTATAAGTTATCTAACTGACGGACTAAATAGATATTTTTTAGGTATTATGTTTGTAATAGGTTATCTCTGGAAGTACTTACGGTGCTCCGATTATGAAAATTCTGTCATTGATAAGAAATTATATTATATTTTTATCCTTGGAAAAATGCACGGTACCTGTGAAACAGGAAACGGTATAAATGTACCTGTAGGCGTTATAAGTAATATATTGTTGAATTTCTAATTCTTAGTTCAATTGAATGTCACAAGTAGAGGTTTTTGACACTTACAAATAAACGTTGTATTTTTGAAATTCAAATAAAATTATGCTGAAAACTATGAAAAACATTGAAATAGGCAATCAAGCAGACTTATCAATTAAATTGTTATTATTCATTTACGAAAATGGCTTATGAATATTTAGCAAAGGCCCCAAACATTCGATTTTAATTCAATCCAATCTCGACTCCCAATTCAGATTAAAGATAACCCAATCTCTTAATTCCAAACTAAAATCTCTTCTAATTAAAATAATGTCAAGCAAAATCAATATGCCCTAAACATTTAAGCTTCGGCCCCCAATACATAATTAGGCTTACAATAACACTTTACAGGGTCCCCAAAAGTTTCTTCGTTAGATTCTCCCCGATAGTATCGCATGCAAATTCAGTTAAATCCCTGATGTAGGCCAATCTCTGCACAAATAAGTTTCACATTGAAAATAGCAGCAGCCGTAGAATGGATTCTGTAAATAATTTGTTCCTTGATTGAAAGGGGAAAGAAGGTTTACTTGGATTATTTCTAATTAGGTGAAGTTGCTGAGTTTTCGAGTCAATATTACTTTAACATTAAAATCTTAGCCTCCAATCCATAATTAGGCCGAATGCAATTATACTTTACAAAGCCGCTAAAAGTTTCTTCTGATCAAGTCTGATTGCTTCCACGTTCACCAATCGTGCATAATTAATTCTTCATTAAAAACTGTAACAGTATTGCGTATTCTGTATTAATAAATCTGTTTTTAATTGAAAAGGAGAAAATGGGATAGGTTAGATTAATATAAATTATTAGGGCTATAAATTCTGGTGCAGGTTTGCAATGGTACTTTACAGAGTCCCCAAACAATATTTTCATCAGATTTGCCGATAATACCTACATACGTCTGTTTTCAGTTAAATCCCCAATGTAGTCCAGTCTAGTCATTGAAAGTTGTAGCTTGCATGAGTTTTGTATCAGTCAGTTGAGTAAATAATTTGTTTTGTGATTGAAAAGTTGAGATCGAATGGGGGAGAAATGGAATGTTTGGATTATATCTAATAGGAAATTGCTGAGTAGTCTCAAGTCTTGAATAGGGTGATTCTTCTATTTCAGCTTGTTATTAATGTGCAAGTAGGTATCTGTAGACATTATGTTGGCTGTGACTTCTGAGATTTATTTAGAATGACGAATACATAAATATAACTAGCTGCCGCCCGCAACTCTACCCTCATAGTTTCATCAACAACTGTTCAGTAGTGAAAGAGTAACAAACATCCATCCATCTTTCCATTCATCCTCACAATCTTTCGCGTTTATAATATTAGTAGGATTATGGGAAAATGGCAAGAGAATAATAATTAATTATCTGTAGTTTTTTTTTTAGTTAAGTTTATTATAAAAATAAAGAAAAGGTTGATTTTTTACCGACATCAAAACACGGAGGTAATCAATTCGACACGTATGTATGTAAAACTGTTGGAATTGCACAATATTTACATAATTATGTTATTATAGTAACATAATTATGTAAATATTGTGTGGGCTTTCTAAACACGTGTGCCAAATATCATAAGTGTATGTATGTATTTTTTTCCATGGTTAGTGGACATTCAAAGATTTTGTAAAGGCCCTAAATAGCGATGCCCGGTTTTCAGCAATATTACATAGATTTTAAATTACGATTAGTGCAGCCATGATTTTAAATTGACCAATAATGACTGTGATGTTATATACCACGCAAAAACATTATTGCAGCATAGCCGTTAATTAAGAAAAGCCATGCTCAATAGGACATTGGCAGGCCATTGACCCGATACCCGTAAGCTGATAACATCGTAATGCTATTACATTATATCGACCAACCATAGCATTAATAACCTATGAGTTACGAGTAATAGTGTCTATAAGATATGGTACAATAGCCAGAATAAATAACGTGTGACGCAGATAAACTCCTTTATTACCAATTAACTAGATACTAAACCTTAAAATCAGTTTTTTTTAATTGTCAGAAATAGAAACTTAATTTCATAAATGACGAAGTTAGTTGTTACCCATTTAGGACATTGTAATATTCACAGACATAACTTCTAACTATCTAACTAGGTAACGCAAGTCCCTCAATCTATATGAAAATCAAGCGTGCCAGTTTTTCACACACAATTTAAAAACAAATTTACTTGCCAATGAAAGAAAACATTTCCAATGAGTCGGCCAACTTTTTCTGTACAGTTTTCACAGCTCAGTATGGCATAAAATGCCTTTTTTTCTAGATTTCGGTGGCTTCCTGGTGCTGATAATGCTAAATGAAAAGCTCAAATTACGATCTGATCGTAATTTTACTCCATTTTTTGATACGCGAAGTACATACAATCGCGTCATCTAGCTAGATTTATATCTGTGGTAATATTATAGTTGAGTAAGGACAATGGCATGTAAATAACTAAGATTCTGAATACAAGTAGATATAGGTAGGCATACAATAATATTTTCAAAATGTACAGTTTAATTAACTATGAAAGCAATTACCCATATAGCGCTTAATTTGCAACTCGCATAGTATTCCGACTGTTATGTAACTACACAGATGTGTTTACAAGACGCTCGCGCCGATACACGGCAATTCCATTTACAAACGCTCCAATGACAATATTTTGTGACGTAACAAACACAGAACGAAGAGCATAGACATCTACATTAATCAACAAAACCTTCTTAACAGTAAAAATTTAAATGAATGCAGATTTGCCTTTACAAATTTCATTTAGGGACCCTGTCACTGAGACCGTTTGCCCTCCCATTCTCTCCCTAACGAAGTGTTCCTCTAAGTTGTTATTCCCAATTCTCTACGGTATGTTAGGCAAAGTAGGAAGGTACCTTTCCAAATCATTTTTCTGCTCCGAATTTAGTCCGCTGTATATTTAAATTCACTGTCTTTAAGTGACCCGTGGAAGAAGACCTCTTTGAGACCTTTTTGTTTCACAGACCGTAAGTAATTTGTCTCGTAAAGTATTTTTTAGAAGAATGCGGGTAAACATTATGAAACTCTGTTAAATGAGGTCATTAAGTTAAAAGTTTTTTACATTGTGCGTATGAGTACATAACATTTCTACCTAATAATTTTAAGTGTTATCCTAATTGCCATATTTCTGGCTGCTCGTTGCAGCCCCAAAACAATTTGAAGAAAATTCGATAATACCTGAAAAACAGCCCAAATACAAAACATTCAAGTATTTTCCATCAATATTCCTATAATATTGTATAAAATTAATGACCCTTCAGACTGTCCTAACTTTATTATAATCTCTTCGGTGCGCAATCGCGCAACCAACCACATGATCCAAATTACGCGAGCGACGGAGAAAAATAGATCGACATTTTTCATCAGAAAACTTTGGTTAGCAACTTCCCGAGCCAGCCGTGTCTTCTTTATTAAGCCCGATAGAAGATATATTACACATCTAATACCTACGGGTTCCTATATAAACATACCACCTACGAAACCCTAAGGAAGTGTGATAGCAGTATAATAGGCGTAGGTACCGCCTATAAAGATAACGTCGTTCCGTTTCGGTTACTTCGCTGACCGACGCAGCGTTGACATTATTCTTTACCTACTTCCAAAGAAAGATAAAATGAAGAAAATATTCTTGAGTAATCCCATAGGGCAGTATATTTTTTCCTTATTTCGAATATAATTTACGTCAACTCAATTCGACGGCATGCAAAAATGCTGTAAAAAGAACCCTCCCTGAAACTTATACGAATTAATGTTGTGGGAATAAGTTACATGAGAATAATTTTCTCAGAAATTATGGATTGCCGAAGGGCGCTTTATCAATGCCTGAGTAATATATCGCTTCTCGTCTTATATTTTCCAAAAGGAAAACAACTTCGTCATGAATTTAGGATCGCGAGTTTTTCTCGCTGGGTGGAAATATTTTATGATATAACGGTCCTTTAGTAATAACAACGAATGTGAAGCATGTAATAAATTCTGGAACGATGAAGTGATTAATCTTCCATTACAAATATTAGTTTAATCACACATAAGCAAACATTAAGCTCTCGTAGAGCTCTATTTGCTGCAGAAACTTTACATAAAAACATGACCACATATCAAGGTTTTATGGTTATTATCCTCCTATTCGTGAAACACTCCTGACTCCGGCCACGGTAAACAAATAAGCTCCCCTGTGTGTTTTGTTTCCGGTCAGTTAAAATATTTGAAATAAATAGCCCTATAAGAACGATTACCAAACAAACAACTTAAAAAGAAATATGCGTAACATGGGAACAACATGAACCCTCACAATTTTCACAACAAACAGAATATGTCGGCCACGCTTCACTTGTTCTCAGCAGTATTGTATTTCGTCGGCCATCATTGTGTTTTCGAGCATTTGTTTCCTTACGAAACGGCAGTTAAGAATATTTATTGGATGAACTTGTGGCGTGATGTCGCTTTTTAGCCAATTGTAGCCATTTTTGTATAAACCCAATGGGGTTAGATATATAGAACGTAATAAAAGTTTCGATGGCAATTCCGATTCAGTTGTACAATCACTTCGCCATTTTTATATCTTGTTACCACTTGAAACGACTGTTCAAAAATTTATGTAGGAGAACGTGGTTTATCACTCACGTATTTTATTGGAACTAAGTTTGGAATGGCATTACGGGCTATAGTTTCTCCATCTGAAATGCTAAACCGTAATGGATTAACATATTTAAATTTGAAGAGAACGTGTGTGCATTTATACGACTTTAGAAGGGTCCATTATGGCAAAGTTTGATGCTCATTACTTATTAAAACAGGCTGACGAGTATATTTTAAAATAGTAGCTGAAACGAATTGTGTATCAGTGAAAGATTCTTAACAATTCTACATTCAAAACTGAAAGATACTCCTATTTGACTATCTATGCAAAAATATATCCAAGCCAAAAAAACGCAAAAATAAAGATTTTTATCAAAACACTTAAACGCAACGCCCATCATTATAATCCCGTTTAATCCAATTAAATCTGTGAGAGCGGCCATCAAAAAGTCTTATTAAAGTTTTACAACCCATCTTATGACGGACAGGACTTATGCAAATGAGTGAAGGGTGTACAAACGGCTGTGTGTCCTGGATTATAGGGGACGGTTCGACTCGGGCTGTTTTTACAGCGCCACATGGCGTCGAGGGCTTTTAAACAAAACAAGCAAGCGAGGGGGCGGAGATAAGTAGCTAAACGGCCACATCTACATTTTTGGGCCTATGTTCTCCATATACTCTTCGCCTGCGGTCCCAGCACTTGCTCCAAGGGATTAGCCAGAAAGCTTATTGATGAGCCGAATCCAGGTGCGATTATGCGGTCGTCAATATTAAAGTGGGTTTGATAAATTATTCAATGTTTTGACAGGGATGTCATAAATCATTTATGAACATTAAATACACGTTTTGGTATTAACTGATGTAAACAAACCTTTTATGTATACCAAGGGTTTTATTTTGCGAAAAAGGCAACCTTATCCGAAATTAATCTACAAGATATTTCTTAGATAACTCAAAGACAGACTTTCTTTCTGATATTAAATAGGAAGCAAACCTTTATAAAAAACAGGCAATATATTTTCTCTCGTCCTCCGTATCTGACCCAGGCCGTTATCTAAGTTTTCGCGGCGTCCTTTAAGATATTTTTCAGTGAAACACCACGCCTTTGGTAAAAGTATATCGTTTCTAATCTTCCCTTGCTTTCACGGCTTTGTTTTAGAAAAACCTCCCTTGGGCACCGCGTCGCTCCCGCCACCGTCTCACTGGCTTCAGAGTACATTATCTATGTCAATACAGTGAAATGGGCGAGCCATTTTACGAAAACATTTTGCTATATCGCGTGTATCCTTAAAATAAGGAGCCGTGTGGGAACCATTACGTAGAGATTTCTGTCCCACAAACAGCCCATAATATGGGTATCGTTACGTAACCTACTCACAATGTATTTTTTCCGAAACACGATTTATCGGATATGGCACTAAGGCTTATTTTTCAGCAGAACAAAGGTGACACCCATGTTGGATGGGATTATCTATTGTGACGCATTAGTTTTGGGTCTGTATCAAAATGTCGGAACGAAATACCTTGTTTTATTTGTTTGACACAAATATAGCCGATTTGTTAAACGGTAGTGTTATAAATAGAGTCTGTAATCGTTCAGATTATTGTTGGTGTTTCAAGTTAACATAACATCATGTTTTGCTGTAATAAATATAAATGGTTCGGATAACGCGCGTCCGCATTTCCTTGAAGTCGTTTTGTCTCTGTATTTCTGTTAGCTCGCGCAATGTGTTGTAGTAATGGCTTGGCAATAACAGTACGTTTAATTCCCATCAAGCTCATGTATACGAAGACTTAATTCAAGTCCATTTCACTGCTCTGCAATTCAAATAAAATTAGTGCAAACAATTTAGTTGGAGTCGTCATTGGGTACAGGCAAATGATTGTTTCGTCTAATACTGTTATTTCCGACAGAATACCAGCACAGACGGCTACTTACAGTTAGCGTAATCCGGTTTAATCCTGTACAAAGTAAGTGCTCCTAATACGGACACTATTTCACGTAGATAATTGCTTGGCGAACGAACCGGGTCGCCAGATTAAGGCCGGGTGCGACAACACTGCGCGAACACTCCTTTTAATACAAGGATTTACTTTCATAATGTTATTTGTTCAGCGTTTTTTAATAATAATGTAGGATGAACTGAATATGTTGGTTTTAGTAAAACTGGAATGGCTAAAAGGATTTTGGTGCCGCCACAGCGAGGCTGTAGTTATGAACGCTAACATCGTTAGGATATACTTGAAATGACTTACTTAAACCTTGTATTAAGGCAAATGTTAAAGTTCATGAACCTTTTAGTTAATGGCAAAGACAATGGATGCAACAAAATATAATGTGTCATGTCTGAGAAAACAAGCTCACACAAAATAGCTTTTATTCTCAAAAAAGTAATTACAAAATCTGCTTTAAACAAACAACTATTTAAACAAACAATAGCTCATCACAAACCCATCTAAATCATCTTTCTAACCGCTCGCAACAGTTGGCGTAATAAAACTCTATCTCAATTTAAATTTAAAAAGAGGGTAACTTATATTCATAGTCATGCAAAACAGTTCCAAAGTAATCTCTTCAATTAATCCCTTGTTGAATAAAAAAATCAATACAGAATATTTAGGGCAAGACTATTCATACGAGTACGAGTTTAAAATTTGAATTAAGTTTTCACTCGCTCGTCCCAATTCATACCGTTTGATTACTGTTTTGATTACAAAGGGCGTCCATTCGGCCGCCGAGGGGTCCGTACACGGTCAGTTGATCGATAACCATCGCCCTGGGGTTCCTTTCCACGGTTTTTTGTGTATTTATGATCAAAGTTGATTTAAGTGGTATGAAAATTTATTGTGTTCATGCTTACTCGCGTCTTTGCTTGAAGATATTCCGGTCTCGTTTGGGACCACTTTATTTATATGTTTTTATCTGTGGAGGACTGTAGGTACTTCTAAGTATTTATGTAATGATGAGGGTTTCAGGCAGGGTGACGTGGATATGGTTAGGGGAGTTCGGGTACTTGACCGTTTGACATCCTACTTCAGAATGTTGATTAGACGTTTTTTGACACAAACATTATATTTTCTTCTCAAAATATTTGTTTAAAATTTTGTTGTGCCGAGAAAAGTCTAGTATGTTTTTTTTATGTGTATAAAATGTAAGGTATAATTTCTTTGGAAGGCTTAACAAATTTTTGAAACGTTTTACTCATTATCGAAATAAAAATTGCCTAACTATTTAAAAAAAGAACCTATTGATGCACTGCATAAAGACATAACTCAATAAAAAACTTTTAAACAACCTACCTTCCGGCTTCATCACCAGATCAGTTCGATGGTACCATTTTCATTAGAACCATACATACATACATAAACGCACGCCTTTTTCCCATGGGGGCAGGCAGAAACTACAGAACGCCACCTGCTACGATCCTTACATACTTCTTTTGCTTCACACACATTCATACATCTAGTCATACACACACGCCGGCTGTGGGTACTGCGCACTTGGCCTTTCTGAAGAACATCACCTATAAGGTCTATATATGTCTTTCTAGGGCGTTCTCATTCTTCATTAGAATGGTTCATTAGAACCATTTGTTTAAATTTACTTCATCTCAGTCATTTAACTATTAATCATATCTTATACCCAAAACAAACTTAACATTTAGAAATTCCAATAGCCATCTGTGGTCTTCTTCATCAGTTCTGAATGCAAATGCTTGCCATGTTGATGAAAATACCAAAATCGCTATATGTATGTCTATAAAATTTGAGGAGTTCCCTTAATTGCCATAGGATCCCCTCATCAGGTCCTTACTTGGTGAGTATAACCTTTTAAACAAAAAAGAGTTTTCAAAATCGGTTCACAATTGATGGAGAAATTGTCGAAAAAAAAATGATAAAAACATAGTGTCGAATATAACGTTCTCTTTTTTGGGAAGTCGGTTAAAAAGGCCAGGAACACCATAAAACTTATTTCAATATTTTAACGCTGGCTGCTTCATATCTTTTTCAAAAGTCTTGCATTATTCGTAACGAGCAACATTTACGTAAATAATAATAAGAGTTTAAAAAAAATGTTTTGTATTTTTTTTAAATGGCGTCCCTGAATGTTATAGAACATTCTGGAGCTGGTCGTAAAAACCAGCCAGTACTTTAATTACTCAGTAAATAGCGTGGGTTACTTTTATTTTTCAAATATGGCTGCCTGTGTTCAGCGGTGTTTTAAAGGGACATCGCTGTTTTAAAAGCTCGTATAAAACTAGATTTGTACTATCTGTGGACATTATGTGGGATTTTAGTGAGCAATATCTTGGCTTTAGTGGGTTTTAAAAGTTATCATTTTACACATAGCTACATAGTTACCTACTTTGAAAGGTTAATTTCAGTAAAAACTAAGTTAGATGGATTACAGACATAGAATTTTCCCACGAGGTCCCTGAAAGGTCTTATTTGTTCGTTAAAACGTTACAGAGCCATTATTTATAAATCATAACAGACCTACTTATGTGTAAATAAAACCTCGCCGGTGTTCCCCAAAGGATAGATAAAGTAGAAGAGTTCAGAAAACTAATATAACACTTTTCTTATCTGTTAAATTCAAATAAAGAAGCACGTGCACTCTAGAACAGCAGCTAAGTATGTTAAACTTACTCCGAATTGCCTGAATCTTTATTGAGGTAAGTTCTTAAACATTTTAATGCCAAATAAGCAGTATAATAATAACCCTCCCTTTTGCTTCACCGTAGTCGGGTAAAAATAGTAATTAATCACATAAAGCTCCACCCACGCAAATTGTTGGTAAAAGTAAGCCAAAGAAAATAGGCCTCCAAAAGTGAACGTAGGCGGTAAGAACATATGATCAATATGTCCCCTTTCAATATTTATAATGATGTGAGTTCAATAAAACACGAATAATGCTGAAAAGGTTAAACGGACCAACTTGTAGGCGTAGATTTCAGGCTTGGGTACCTATTATGACAAAAAGTCTAGTGGAAAATTCACAAATACTCTTGAGATCACAATATTTGATTGGCGATGTCATAAAAATACTACTGTATAAGCTGTTTTTACTAGTACTTATTTATTCTGGTTTTATTGTTCAGGCAACCAAATTCTAGTCTAGATTCAAGTATGTTATTTTCAATAAGTATTATTTCTCCCGTTGAATAATATATGAGACATTGGTATGTCTCTTTGGGTCTCATTATGTTTCTTTGGGTCTTAAAGACAACTTTCTTTACCCGGGTGACTTTCGCAGATCTAAGACAATTTTACGGGTAGTCTGCTATCCCTGTAAGTCTGAAACGATACAACAGATAGACAGTCGATCCATGTATTTATATGGAGCAACTGGTAAACAGCTATACCCAGTCACACTCGAAACTGACCCCAACATAGTTGGGGCAATGATGATGACAATTTAACCCGACTGCCGAAGGAGGATAATGTGTTTTGTCTATGTATGTTTGTTCCTATGTGGCGTTCTAGAGACAAAACGCATAAGCTGGTTTTGATGATTCTTAAGTCTATCGATTTGTTTTAACGTTGTGAGTGTCACTGGCAATTGGAAAATAGAAAATGGCGACTTTTGGGCGCCAAATTGTGGGGGCCTAATTTTTTTTCTTTCGTACCCACCTAGTGCGGTATCAAAATAAATGGTTTGAAGAGGCGATTTTAAAAATATATAACTAATATAATACTTATATGTTGAAATGTAACTATGTATATCGAAAATAAGAATGTTAACTAAAAAGTTATAAATATAAAATAATAATTTAAAAAAATCTAAAAACTCGAATTCTTTAGAAGCGAACTAAAAAGACGTAAACAAGAAGAAAATCATGCTGTGCAGTCGGAGAATACATCTGGTTTTGGTCAGCCAGCTCGCGAATATGTTTGATGAAGCTGTTTTTTTTCTAACAGACTTTTATAATAATTACTCATCCAACATTTTGCACACTATCTCCATCTATGATGAAACATGTAAATAAAACAATAGATTCGAGAAATGTGAAGCCCTTTTTACTTTTAATGAAAAGCTGAACAAAAATCGTTTCATGGAAACCATTTAGTCTGTTGTGCAGCAATATTGTGTACTGTAATACCTGGAAATTGTATGTACGGCCACTGTCGGAAATAATTGTATAAGTGAATACACAAATGAAAGTAATCTCCTTTAGTTATATCGATTTACGTACCTATTGTAGAAATCGGTTTGTTAGCGAGAATGTTGAATTGGGTTTGTAAATAAACTTTATATTTATGTATTAATTTAAATGAGTCTTAAGGCTCCCACTGACAAATGTAACGCAACGCACCAATGTGACGACGTTTTTTAACTGATTTGCCAAAAAGGAGGAGGTTCTATGTTCGACTGTATGTTTTATTTTTTTATTTTGTTTATGTTCACCGATTGCTCCGTCAATTGTGAACCGTTTTTTTTTAATTTTAGTAAATTGATCTCTTTTAAATTTGGTGAAGACCTGATGAAGGACCGACAGATATCTTCAATAAATGACGGCAAATATCTCGGGATTGGTGTAATCGCTTGCCTGTTTATTCTTTATACCATTTCAGAACATAATATCACGCCAGTACGCTCTAAAGGGGTATGCAAGATGCGTACAGTTCACCTTGGTACACACTCATGTCACCGGTTATGTTCAAGTTTCATGATATTAGGGTAATCTATTCTACCATTATAGGTACCATATACAACTAGCCTAAAAAGTGAAAAAAAAGGTTTCTTACAAAAAAAATACAACCGACTTCCAAATAAAAGCATTACAAAATGAAGAATAACAACGACTTCCGAAAAAGTAGTTATTTTTACTTTTTAGTGTTTTTAAATGGAAGTCGGTTTCGGGTTTTCCGGATTTTTCCTTGTATATTTGGATCGGCTTTCAGTCTAACTGGATGCAGCTGAGTACCAGTATTTTACATGGAGCAACTGCCTATCTGACCTCCACAACCCAGAAACTGGGTAACACGATACCCCTTTGGAATGACTGGTGTCAAATTTCCTTTAATGTGCTTTTCAAGGCACGGAGATATGTTTGAATGGTCACCCATCTACTGACCAACCTTGGCAAGCGTTGCTTAACCATGAAAATTGATCCGTGTGAAAGTTATTATTTAGTCATGTTATTCCAACAGCAATTTTATAATAATTTATACGAATACGCGTCGTTGCATTGTAGTAAAGTCAAGTAGCGTCGTACCAGCCTGCGAGAGCCTTTACACACGAACAATTTGATTGGCAAGTGACATTGAATTATGTATGATACTCGTATAACACCCATGACGTCATAGCATACATGCCTCTATATCCCAAAGGGTTAGACTGAGACTAACCCATCAGCTGCAATATACTGCAGAAAGTAATGGTTTACAAAGCCTAGTCATCTATACCAATATTATACAGAGGAAAAATTGTTTTGTTTGTTTGTACCGAATAAGTTCTGAAACTACTAGACCGATTTTATAAAATCTTTTACCAATAGAAAGCTACATTATTCCTAAATGACATAAGCTATTTTTAATGCCGTAAACGGGTTCTGTGGACCACGGGAGCGAAGTAGCGGGGATCAGCTAGTACAAGGGATAACCGACTACGTCGAAAATTCATCATGATCAGCCAGACCCAGGCCTCTTTTCTGTGAGAGAGTGAATGGGCCTTAATCCACCACGTGGTCCCAATTTGAGTTGGTGGATGTCACATGTCTTAGATTTTTTGGTTCTAGGACATGCCGGTTTCCTCACGATGTTTTCCTTCACCTTTTTTAGAACAGTGATGAGTAAATAATTTACATAAAGTAAAGCGCCTGTCTAGGTTCGAACCTACGACCCACGAAACGTAAGTCGGGGCCGTCCACTGCTGCTTTAAAATTAATAAATATAGTTTAAATTACACAGTAGGGATAGTTTATCACAGTAAAAGTTCACAGACAAAGAACTGGCGCATCAGAAAACTTTAACGACATAATTAGTACCTAAGTGTAAAATGGGTCAACTTGCATAAGAAAATGATTTTTTTATGTTATGTAATTTTTTTGATTTTATTAGGACTTCTGTTCTAGAAAAATACACACCGATCTTATCATCCATGGCCTTGTAAAACGGTCAAATGCGTAAGTAGTAATCGCGATCTTAGGTCGTGTATGACCCCTGACGAACCAAGAGGTGTCTGCAGGGTCGTAGCAAGTCGGTTCTTGTTTTTTCTAGCTCTCTCTATGCCTAGCTTAGTCCCATTATTTAGGGTCGGCATTCTTCGTGAGACGTGTCACTGCTAGGACGTCACTTCATCTAGGTTATCTGCCTTTAGGCCGTTGCTTACGAGGGTAATCCAGGTTAAGGGAACCTTCCACGCTTTTTCGGGCGTCGACACAAAACAGTTTTGAGATCAGTTAGGCAGTTTGAGGTTGATCTGCAGGACTTCATATGGCTAATTTTAGAAGTTTCAAGCAACGACTGGAAAAAGGCGTGACTTTATGTAGGTAGGTACAAAGGCAAACCTATATGAAAGAAGAATATACTTAGAACAATTTAGATATATTCTTCTGTCTTATTCGACCTGCACAATCGCTTACAATAGCCACTAAATTCCTTCAATGCCTAAATTGACCCATTGCATTCCGTCGGTGACCTTACTGAAATCTGATCCGAATGTTTGCTTGATAGCTGTTACTGTCGTCGTGTTGACCTAGTAACTGACTCCGAGATCGATGCTCTTGCTGTCTAACACTGAATTCAGTTATGTTCGCTAATAATTAAATTCTTGAAGGCGACGGAATTAGGTGTGCAGCTGCGAGTCTTGGAATGCACTCGACTACCCAAGATTGAAATATTTTAAGTGAATAAGTACTTAACATGCATGAATAGATGTGTACACATAAACTCAAGCTTTTTCCTTTTTGCCATGGGGGTAGGCAACAACAACAGAACGCCACCTGCTACTATCGGTATAGAAGGAACACTCCTTTTTTATTTTCCTTCTTATTTTGGTCATAATGCACGCACGTGAAAAAAATACTCAGTAAAAAAAAGTGGTTAAAGTAATACCAAACTAGTATTAATTTTTAATAGTTGCTATGAGAGCGTGATATAATGTTAAATTAATGGCATGATCTAATTTAATTGATTAAGCTACATTCTAATTTAATCATTTTAAAATTACTTAAAAAGTATGTACATATATTGAATCAAATATTGTATTGAATGTGAATAGATAATTTGAATATGAAATTATAATATAAATTGTAGGTATGTTTAATGTAGGTGTGATTCAAATTTTTTTTAATGCTAGGTACTGTTATTATATTGAAGTCGCAATTTTGTTGATTCAATCATAATTATAACCTAAAATGTATGGCATGATCCAATTTAATTGTTTGTGTTGTACCTATTCTAATTTAATCATTGAAAATTGTAAAATGTATTTACATAATAACTTAAAAAAGAATCGTGTTGAAAATAGATCATTTTAATGTGAAATTGTAATATAAATTGCAAGTATGTTGAATGATATGTGATTATATGTGATTTATTTTTAAGATTTATATTTTTTTAGATGTCAATTGATATCACATTGTTATCTAACACGATTGAAATCTTTAGTTAATTAGTTGCATGATTTTATTTAAATGATAATGTTGCATTATAATTAAATCAATGGTAAACGAATTTATGATTTAACTTTACTAAATTCATGAAATTCATTATTTTAGTAAAAAATATGTATGTTCAATGTATGTGATTGCCTACAGTTATGTATTGAAATATTAAGGATATATAGTTTGTAATATTTTTATCTTTTTGGGAATAAATGGCTTATTATTATATGAGAGCGTGTACATAAACTTTCCAGCTTCCTTCTAGGCTGTGTCTAAAGTGAATGGATTTAAGGTAGATCCATCCCGAGAACTACTTCATAGCGTAGAAACGGACTCCTGAGTTCGTTGCTATTATTTTAATTTATTTTCTAGGTAAATTAAAAACCTTCGCGAGAATCGTCAAGCCACAGGGGATATGAAATAATCAAGGTATATCTCCACCATCATTGAACGAGATGATACGTCCGTGAAAAAAGGTCAAACCAAATAAGTATACCATCAAAAACTAATTATTATTTTTTCTAACAGCCCCAGGAATAGATGGAGTCTTTTTCCTTTGCGGAAACCGCACATGAATAAGACTTATAAGTGCTTAAAAGTCTAGACGCTGGATGTGTTGCGGACTTGCGGTTGGGGTGACAACCGCAATTGGCGCGCATACACCATTTTTCTTTTTATATTTTGCTACTTGGCGTGAAGTTGAATTAAAAGTCTTTATACATTAAGTACACAAGGTCTAAGTTCTTTGATATTATAGACAAGCAAAAATTTTAAAAACCGTAACCCGACTACGGATTGCACTGTTACGCTGTGTCTATACGGATATAGCTGAATCTATTTCACCTCTACAACCTAGATACTAGGTAACAAGATACCGTGTTTAGGCTGGTGAACAAAACACATACGGCTAATTAAACGTAATATACTATGTTGTGTAATGTGATTAGTATGTGTCTATTGATGCTGGCGCCTTTTGCAGACATGACGACAGATGAGATTCTATTGAAACCACTGCTCATAAAGTACCTAATATCATGAAGAGCTTAAGAGTAATACCTTTTGCCTGTATAGATCAAGTAGGTTTTCACTTGCTGCTTTCTCTCAGACACAGAAAAGATAGATTATTTTTCTATCAAACTCAAACATTGTACCTTTATTAAAAATGCATTTCATACTGCTTCGCAAATTTGCTTTTGTCCAAAACTTGCTGGACGAAAAGCCTAACCGCCTAACTGTGTGGATTACGTAATCACTCTTACCCACTGTACTCTATAAACCAGAAACCAATTGACTTGTACTTGAATCGAAAAGGCACTTTATATTGCATCCCGAACTATACAAAACACTTCCAAGCTACTAGCAAAGTCTTTAAGTCGCCGATATGTCGATAGCATTCTATTCTAGCTCTCCATCACTTAGTCGCGCCGCGGCGGCCAACTTTAATAAATGGGTGGATGTCTGGCATCGAGTACGTTGACCTGCTTCCCTGACATCCGATGTCCACTATCTAGGACGTAATAAAGACATTGATGTGTGGACATCGTAAGACACTTGTCTTGTATTAAGTTGGGAAGTCGTTGTTTTTGTTTTCTTCCTAGTTCTACTTCGGACTTTTTGCAAAGACTGCGTTTTTGACAACGTTGTAACATTTTTTGAGTGTTGAACGCTACCCTGAAAATTTGATTCGACTAGATGAGCGTTTTCAGTCATCGCCATTTCATTAAGTTTAAGTCTAGTAAATAGAAATAGTTCAGCTTCAATCTCACTATGAAATACCGAATTTCAAGAAAATAAACTCATGTTGAAGAGATAGAACTTATTCTTTTTACTGCCGATCGAGAAATTGATGGTCATACATCAACCGAACCTCCACGGTCAAGTAAAAAGACGTACTTATATTATGTAGCTGTAGATTACTCCAAAGGCTCGGATATGAGTTTCCTTCTTGAGCGAAAATTTCGTCTATTTTATTCAAGGTTGAAGAGCATTGTCGTATAGCCTTCAGCTTACAAAACCGCTTACCTCAGATATTTTCCCTACATAATGTACTGCGTACTTGGTAATTTGTACATTTGCAAAAAGCTTTATCTTGTAATCTTCTGGTAGAATAATCTCTTTTGTTGCCAACATTCAAATATAAACTCGAGTCTAGTAGAACGTGAAAATAAAATACAGTATGGTTTAAAATATCTTTTCTGTATTGTTAATTTTGTGAGGGAAATATTATCTCGGTGCCAAATTACTTGGTGATTAAATTAAAAGAGGGTCATCACAATCTTAATGGGATAGTTTGTTCTCGTAATAATGTGCGTACTATGGCGCTTATCATTCCTACAATTAACGGCTTTTTATTGGTCCGTGGGCGACCATACGTTACATACCCAGACTCTCTGCATGCTTCGGATTGGTCCCGGCTATCACTTGTACATCTTTGACAGTAGTTACCGGCAGTCAGAAATCTGGCACCAGCCTTGCCGTACGGGTATCGTGTATTACTAAGTTAAGGAGTTAGCAATACTTCTCTCCTTCTCTGTTACAGACTGCAGTGCACCAATGGAACTCTCTCACACTCCCTACGCGATAGTCCTTCTCTCGAGGTCTTCAAGAGGAAAATTAAAGAGTATTTCCTATTAACGCATTGTTAGTAGATATATATATATATATAATTGAATTTTTGTACGCATGTATATATTTATGATTTATTTGTATGATTATAATTATGTTATTTTAAAATTGTACACTGGATGCTACGCTCTTTTGTTATCTTTCTCTGTCACGCTCTGGGTTTGCTGGGAGAGAACTCAAAAAATTGAGTTAAGCTAGCCTTTGTACATGCACTTTATTATCACTATTCATAAAGAAGTAAGAGGAGGTGAGACAAGTAATTGCTTTGGAATCCAGTTGGA
Source organism: Orthosia gothica (assembly GCA_949775005.1). Classification (NCBI taxonomy): domain Eukaryota; kingdom Metazoa; phylum Arthropoda; class Insecta; order Lepidoptera; family Noctuidae; genus Orthosia; species Orthosia gothica. Next base: position 1,382,952 of record OX459050.1, read on the forward strand.
AGCCGACCCCAATGTAGTTGGTAAAAAGCTAGGCAGATTGAGTTTTGTTTAAAAAAAAAACAGGACAAGCCACGTAATTTTAAACTCATGTACGTTCCCTTGTTATATAAATGCCAGAAATACAACCGCAGGATTCACATTTCGTGTCTATTTTAACGAACCGTCCTGTATAATGTCATGTGCATCACGCTTGCAATAATTGGTAATTGGTATTCATACACGCGTGGATGCGGTGACCATTTCTCGAGGGGATTAAGTTCCTAGTACCACAGGAAGTGATGACGTGTCGCTTGTTGCTTATATTTCAAAACAACAAGAAATAAACAGTGGAAGTCAAATTCAAATGTTTAAACCGGTAAAAAAAAGGTTGGGCTGGATTCTAAACGTCATTCCAGATTTGTCGCTTAATACTCTTACCTACCTATGGAGTGAATTGTGATACTTCGATTATTATTTGTCTTTTTTATCATTTTGTATCATCATAATTCATTGTGCAAAAAAAAAATATCAACAAAATATACCACCCTACATATCGGATTTGCCAGCAATAAAATCCCGTATACCTATTCCGTGGCGTAATATTTTTTTCGTACGCATTATATCCATAACATAAAGCCATTTTGGCTATAATCACATATCTGTATGCAAATCTCAATGGACATGGAACCATTTCGCGTGTTTTAATTGCGTAACGGATGGTCGTCGACACTCGTAACCGGGGGAAAATTATATCTTTATTAATAACTGGCCCCGTTTTCCTATGCTGCCGGTAATTTTATTAGACCGGTCATATTTTTTTATTTGCGGGGGAAATATTTTTCAGTCTAGTAACTCTAACGAATGAGCTAAAAATATTTATTAATTAACTGGTGTGATTTTTATGTTGGTTTTGTTATTATTGTAAAGCTATTTTTATAGTTATCTTTACTATAAATGTAGGTAGATTTACCCCTGGTTTCTCAACACCTGATTATCGAGCTATTTACGCAAACGACGAATCGCCGGTTATCTGCTGTGATTGGCTGTAGAAAATTCATTCAACCAATTACAGCAGATAACGTGCTTAACAATTTGTCACATTAATTTTATGATAATTTAGCGTTGAGAAAGCCGGCTTTTGGGCTGGACTTGTATTGAGTATTTGGAGTTATGAACGTTACTTTAATGCCTTGACAGGTTTTTGAGGTTGTAGTCGAATTTGACGAATATACTACTTTAAATTCTTAATTAAAATCGCGGGACTAGTAAATTAAATATCTCTTACTAGTAAGAGATATTTAATTGGAAAACATAGGTTAAATAAAAATCACAGGATCATATTGAACATTTTGAACCGTTACAACCACGCGCATTTGTGGTTATTTTAAATTTAATTATTTAAATGTAAATTGTTATTGTGGTAAACGTTGGTAGGATATAATAATTTAATTTTTTCAATCTCATTTAAATACAAATTTATTTGCACGAAAAGGCATCTCCTCACACCGTTTAAACTCCAGAAAACGAAATTCTGTCGTAATCTATATCCTGCAAAACGTTCGAAACAAATCTTTGACGTTCAACTTATTGGTTCCCAGTAACAAGTAAGTATTTCGTGTATTTTATAAAAGACATTTTCGAAAGAGGAACTACGGACTCAATTCAATTTTCTCGATTGAGGGAGCAGTACCAGTAGTGCGACTCGAGGTGACATTCGAAGAGTACAACGATTGCATTCTTTGGAGCGTGGCACATAAAAGGTGCTTCTACCTGACCACGACATTGGCTTGGTTGCTTCAACGATTTTCGTTGTGAAATCTTATCATATTTCCTGGATGCCTGTGAAGGTGTTTATTGGGAGGAATTTGCTGCAGGTTTTGGTACAAATCTAGACAAAAAATGAAACCACCATTATTATTATTACTATAATAATAATGGTGTTTTAATTTTTTGTCTAGATTTGTACCCAGTTGATGATGGCAAGAGGCCCACATCTTATTACATAGGTTTTAACCATTACCTGCCAAAATGAAGGTGTATTTAGATTTACCTCTGCCCAACCCTTCGAAAAATACAGGCGTGCTATTATGTTTTGTGTCAATTTTAAGTTTTTTAAGCAAATATAAGAATTGTGGTAGAAAAGGGCATTTTTATGCTGAAAGAATAAAACGGAACCCTTATAGGATCACTTTTTGTCCGTCCGTCTGTCTGTCTGTCAAGACACTTTTTCTCAGGAATGCGTTGAGGTATCAAGCTGAAATTTATATCAAATACTCAAGTCTACTGTCCATTAAAGATGTGATAAAAAAAACTAATTTTTCTATGTTTTTCTATTAAAAACACAATTTTCCAAGTTGTTTTAGTAAAAAAAACATTTTCTATGTTGTTTTAGTATTCTGTACGTACGTACTCCTAAAATCCCAGTTCCACCAATTAGACATGTACTCAAAAACACAAAATTAATTCAACATTTCCTAAAATAACAAGAACAAAATCCCTTTCCGTTCCAGAAATCGTCTAGGTCTACAAAAAAGCAACATTAACAGACCTTTATCCACGATCTAGAAGTTTTTCTTTAATCGTACAATTTGTGGTTTTTGTACCGTTTGATACAATTACACTCGCATGATCAAGGCACAACTTTTTGCCTACTTACCCTTATGCGGTCACAACTTGTTTCAATTGATTTTGTACGTAAAAACGTTATTGTGAGAGTCTAAATTAAATTGGATAAGAGTTTTTTTTATTGTTGTGACTTTATTGGAAAGTTAGCGTATTGGTTTTGAGAAATCTTCTTTGTTACTGATTTAAGTGACTTCACAGGAGCCATAGTGCTGAAAATAAATAAAAAAGTCTTTGAGAGACTCGTGTAAAGATTTTATGTGATTCGCATATGAAATACCGACAAAAAAAGTAAAAGAACGTAACAAGGATGAGTTTAATCTCAGTTACACAAAACAAAAAAAGAGAGCAAAGCTCTCATTTTTAAATCACTGTTAAAATATTAGCCGACTACACAAGTCCAGCAAAAAATAAAATTTAATCCGGCACAGAAAGCAATGAAAGCGCAACTATCATTGCAAAACGAGCCTTTTTTATTTAAAATCTCGTTTGAGCCTCTATTGACTCGAGGACAGTAAAGTAAGCGTCCAGCGAACAGACTAAAGCTGTGTTTTCACCAAATACAGTTAGCTGCCGACTAACTTGAAGGCTTCCACAGATAGGCGCAACGCGACAATGCGACAATGCTATTTCATAGATTCTTTAAAGAACAATTTCTGCATAACTATGCTGAGATAGGTGCCTTTTTGGCCTCTCATAGGTATTTTTCTTTTGTAAGTTCTAATCATTTTTGTGTATATTTCTTAAGTGTCACATTTTCATATAATTATGTATGTGTTTTCTATGAAAACGACTCGCGTCGTGTCGTTCTTGAATTGGCACGTTGCACTTTTGCCAACTTGAGGCTCACAATCGGCAACTGACAAAGTGTTTGGTGTGAACTATGCCTAATATAGAACTGGCCACTTTACAAACAAGCTCAGTTCGAATAAACTGAAACTATACTAAATACTTTTTACCAGTAACTTCGCTTTTTGGCTTTGCATTTGAAATTTATTAAAACTCTTTGTAAATTTTACTTAAAATTCTTGAGTGGGGACGATGTTTATTGGAGGGGAAATAATATTTATGTTAATTGCATTAGGTCATGCAACAAAGTTATAATGATGTTTAAGCACACAGCTTTGCATTCTTAGGTAAGTATTTAATGCAATTAAACTTTTTACCCGACTACGGCGAAGCCAAAAGAAAAGGATATGATTTTTACAGTCTATGTATGTATGTTCTTCTGGAGTGCCTAAACTATTCATCCGATTTTGATGAATAAGGTGTCAATCGATTCGTTATTATGGCTCGAGTAAAACAGGCTAAAAAAACCCTAGCCAGTTACAGTTTTAAAACCTTTTTCTTGTTTTGTGTCTTGACCTAGCCAAGTTAAGCCATTTTTGCTAAATTCGGCGCAAGTGGTGGTTGGTGCTTTTTTTCGTATAGTACTCTTTTAATAGATATTTGTTTATCCAACAATGGCACGCACTGGACCCGCGTGGTTGATTATGACCCATTCTCTCTCACAGAGGGAAGGTCTGTGTCCCAGCAGTGGGAACATAATAAAGGCTGCTGATGAAGTTTGTATTGTAACTATGTATTAATTATTTAAGTAGGTAAAGTAAACTATAGTTCTGATTAAATTCTGGTGCTTTCATTATTAAAATACCTATTCAGCGTCAGTCAGTTGATAACATTTTGTTTAGATTACAGAAAATTAGTGGTTGTATTTAATTAAATACGGTAGCAACGCATACAACAGTATACTGTATTCATTATCGGCATCCATTATCTAGGTCTATCAAACACATAATATATTATGTAAGTGTTATGTATACGCATATAATTGTAATATAACATTATAAATAGGGAAGTTAACGATACATGACTGTATCATTGTTCATTGCAGATAGTAATAATCTCATAATGGCTTTCTTTAATATTCAAGAAGAACGAAGTGTCAAATACTATGAGGTACTGTACCATTTACAAATTTGGTATAAGTCATTTGATCAATTCAGAAATGAAAATATCCAAGAGAACCAAGTTTACCGACCAAATAATTGCCAAACTTAAGTGGCCGTGGGCAGGGCACATTGTCGCAGAACGGATGGCCGTTTGGGCCGAAAAGTTCTAGAGTGGCAATCGCGTACCGGCAGACTCAGCGTTGGAAGGCCTCCCTCTAGGTGGAGCCACGACCTGGTCAAGCCTGCGGGAGTTTGTTGGATGCGAAACGCACAGGACCGATCAGTGAGGCGACGCTTGGGGGAGGCCTATGTCCAGCTGTGGACGTCTTTTGGCTGAAATGATGATGATCATAAGTCAAGTTATTAGACTTGTAATTATTAAGTTTTTAAACTTTCTTTTACTTACTTGCAACCCTACTGATTACTACTACTGGCAAACCCAAAAGGAATGGTTTTGGTTTTAGCAGTTAATGTATCTATGTAAGTATGTACATAATAACTTTGTTCTACCGTACCGCCTTTAATAGAGAGCTGATTTTGATGAATGAGATGTCCATCGATTAGATATAATTATGTCGTATACGCTACACACGGATGTTACATCCATATAAGTTTTTTTTTTCTACATATCGATAGATAAAAATTTCTGGGTTTAAAAATTCAGCTAGCGCTTTCTATCAAAAGCTTTGAATATAAATCATGTTTTTCTCTGTAACCGAATCGTTAATTTTTAACTTTATATTGCTTCTACTGATGATAGTTTTCATAACTAAGGTTGCAAACAGTGGTCGAAACTCTGTCTACTATTCGAATTTCTTTATAAGTAACAAATATTTCTACATACTTAGTGGTTCCAACTTTGATTCAGCTGAACTAAGAGACCTATGAGTAGATTATTCCAATATGATATTATCAGTGTATTTTGGCGTGGACCTATATCTAAGTAGGTACTTATTTTGATTTGCGCTCTCGACGTAGTGCGAGAATGCGAGATTAATAAGAATGTGACTCGAGGCTGAGTAACAGATATTACTTGCAGGTTTTATTGCTTAGATATAAGTAACTACAAGACGTAGAAACATCTTCTAAGAAAGAGATTGCTTTTTTTAACCGACTTCAAAACGGAGGAGGTTCTCAATTCGACTGTATTTTTTTATGTGTGTTACCTCAGAATCTTTTACTCCGTTAACCGATTTTGATGATTCTTTTTTTACTTGAAAACTGGTGCTTCTCATGTGGTCCCATTTAAATTTGGTCAAGATTTGACGAGTAGTGTTTGATCATCTGTATTTTTATGGTAATACAAGGTACCAACACTTAAAAATGAAAACTTCTTAACAAAAAAATTAAACCGACTTCCAAAACAACACACTAAAAAGCGAAAAATAACTTTTTTTCGGCAGTCAATGTCTTTGGTACAATTTTTTTTCGTTTTTGACACCGACTTCATATTTTGTTTTTTTAGAAACAGCCTCTAATTTGAGTGATAGTCTAAAGACTTCATAATCAATTGAAAACCACTCTTTGCAAAATTAAAACAAATAAAAAAATGCTTTTGACAGCAAACAAAGAACTAGCAAACTACGATATGATTGATGCCGTAAAATACAAAAACATTATCGTACTACAGTACGATAATGTTTACATTGATTATTATCTTACCGTACTGTGTCCGTACATCATCTTACCATACAGTACCGTACAATATGAAAACATATCCAATGATTTCAGAAGCCTGAAGACTTTTTCTGCCTATTGGTAAGTATTCGTTTCACTTTTTTTCTGGCCTTTTTGTTATACAGTATCCTTTCAATAGGTTTGTATGAAAATTAAATAGTGCCCAGATATAGTTATAGTGATCGGAACAGTGAGGGTGTCAATTGATAAATACCAACATATTTTTGCTCAAAATATTTAGTGTATTTTTCGTGGAAATATTATTAAACCCACCTACGTGAAAATAAAACCAACTCTACGAAAATGTTCATGGATTATTTACGTGACAAACTTTTTGCCCAGTTTCGAACATTTTGCTGCTCAGAGTCCCCCAGGAGCCGATGTGACATGACAATCCGTTGAACTAGTTTCATTTTCAAAACGTTAATTATGAAAAATATTTAAAAATATCCCACGAATTGCGGCTTTATGTTTTCCGAAACATGACAAAAACTAATATTGTCAAACCAGGTCGACACCGACTGACGGTTTGAAATTATTTAAAATTTCGTTAGAAATATCAAAGTTGACATAAAACTGCGTAAAATAGAATACATCGAAGCAACATAGGACGGGTACACACCGGCGCGGGCTATGACATTTTCCGTCTACAATAGAGTTACGCCCGCCGCGTCAAACAATGAACCCAGTCAATCGCGGTATCGCTGGTACTGCAAACAACACCGCTGCGCGTAACAACAGGGAATTGTTGCAAGTGTATACGGGACTTAAAGGTGGGTCTTGGTTGCGTCTATTGTGTACCGGGATGAAGTTTGGTATCGATCCCGTCAATCTTCAGTTTCTGATATGATGACGGTACCTAACAATATTTGGGACTCAGTGTTATACGTGATTTCATTGGTCATGGTTGCTGCAGTCTGCCGAGGCTTCTTTACTTCTGTATGTGCGTTAAAGTATGATGCCAGGACAAAAATTGCAAAGTTCAAAACGCATTTTTTCATTCGTTGCCAGAAACAAATCGTGTATTTGAAAATTGGCATCGTTATAAATTGGAGAGTAATTTTATCTTAGTTCATTCACGCAATCAAAAGCTGGGGTAAGTTATGCAGGCTGTGTGAGCGTTTGCTGGCCCTCAACCTAAAGTATTGAAGAACAAATTGAAAGACAAGTCGCCTTTAACTATCAAAAAGCTTTGTCTTCCCAGGATATTCCTTAGTAAATCCAAGTCGCAATTATCATGAATTGATGACCAACAATGCATACCTTTTTCCTGTGAAAATTTTCACTTCGTCGATCATTTTTAAAATCATCTTAATCATCAGCCTTTTTAATGTTCCTACTGCTGGGAGAAAGGCCTCGTCTCTGTGAGAGGGAATGGGCCGTAATCCACCACGCAATGTGAGTTTGGTGGATGTCACATGTATTCGTTTTTTTTTTCTAGGTCATGCCGGTTTCCTCACGATGTTTTCCTTCACCGTTTTGAGAGCAGTAGTGATGAAATAATTTACACAAAGTGAAGCGGCTGCCTACAACTTATAAGTCGCGAGCGATACCATTGAGCCACCACTGCACTCAACTGACTTTTAAAATCAGTAAATAAATATTGAAAACCTGCCCAACAATCTAGAACTTCAAGCATCATAGTTAAACACCGACATAACTCCAAACGGAGTTCAGCTGCCGTGAAAGAACAAAGGTGAAGCTGTAAAAGTACGTATTTCTCCATTTTATAAACTTGTCTGAACTTCGTAAAACATTCTTGGGCTTGGTATTTCAGAAGTATTTCTCTGCGTCAGTTATAGACAAAGTGTGGGTGTGCTGGGCAGGTATTGATTGTGCAAAGGATTAACTTGTAACGGGTAGTCTGCAATCTATTTCGTTCAATTGCTTTGTTGTTTTAAACTACTTTCCAGTTGTACTACAGCATGATTGCTTGTCGGACAGATGCGACGTTCTACTTGGTGGTAGTTCTTTTGTATTGATTGGATAATAGATATTCTGTTTATAGAATAAAAGTTGTGTTGTCAACTGCTGCTATAGTAATTAACTCCTGCTTTACACGGCTTTTAAGACTTCGTACAACTTTATTACATACACGGATTTATGTTTTATGCTAGTAAAGTTACTGTTTAGTCAACAAAAAATTATATTTGTTTTATTTATTTATTTGTTATTTCATTTTCGTCTTCGTCGTCGTCGTCGATTTCATAAATATATCGTTACAAATTCCCTATAAAAATTATGTAGTAACCACATAAATATAGCAAACAAGAACTGCGAGTTGCTATAAAACTAGATTGTAGCAAAGATTACCATGAAATCTGTTAGTTTTTCTTGAAAAGCCTAAATCTCGATTCCTCGGTTTAGCGGTATAAAATTCATGGAAATGGAATTATTCGACACGAATAACGTGCGTATTAAATAATATGGCCAAAATCAAGTGCCTTCGCGTAATTAGATTCTGTGGAAAGTACGGGAACCGCGAAAATATTATGTATTTTATTTGAAGATCCATGTCGATGTGCGAAAAATGTACGTCAGGTGCTAGGGGGTGTCAGATTTGCATAGCAATCAGACATCAGCCATGTCTGTTTGAATTGATACGTGAAAGAATATTGGCAATTCATGGTGATGATTGAGGGAATAGACTCTCAGTGACGTTCCTCGTGTTGAGCTTAGGAAACCATATTATGCAACTTTCTTAAATTCTAGTTATTTGACAGACGTTTGGAACGAATGTTGCAATTATTATTTTTTCAAAGGGCGCAAGTTTGATCCACAAATGGCTAATGACTTACTAATAAACGTGGTCCAATTTTTTTTTATGTCTCTTTCTACTAAAAAACTTTATCGAGTATCATTATCACCGTTCTTATTAGATTATTTATGGTTATAATGACGTTTAAAAGTACCGATTGTAGCACTTTTTCAATCAATAAGTTTTTAGTTAAAAGATATTAACCCCCGGACGGAAAAAGAGAGTTGGTATAAGTTTGACGGGAGTATTTGTGTATCTGTCTGTGACATAATAGCTCCTAAACGGATACACCGATTTTGACGTTTTTGTTTAAAATGTGACCTTATCGAAAAAGTTCTTAGCTATGTTTGATAAAAATCAGTTAAGCCGTTCAAAAGTTATGCGCATTTTACTGTAATCAGAGGATAGCGTAATATAATTACGCATTTCGAAGGGTTGTCGATCGAAGCTTGTTTACTACTAGATAACTGATGTAGTTTAATGTGGTATTTGTGTCGGAGGTTTTTAAATTCTGAATTTAACTTGTTTAATGCTGTATGTCCCCCTCTCTCAGAGAGAGAAGGGCTATATCTTAGCAGTGGAAATGGTAAAATTATGTTATGCTGTGCTATATTCAGACCGATTGCATTTACCTTACGAACACGGGTAAAATAGAGTACGATACATAGCATAAATAAAGAGGTGGAGTGCCAAGTAAATGTTTGGTAGTTCCTGTAATATATTCAGAGATAAACGCACAAACAAAGAGTAACACTACAGTGCATGTTCAGTAACTTTACTAAAAACAAAATGAAACACACACATGCAACAAAGAGTGCATAGTAACAAAGCTTTAATTAAAAGTGCTTTATAAAATACTAATTGTTGCTCGTGACTTTGTTAGCTGAAACTTTGACCTGGCAATTGACCCCTAGGATTGTATTCTTTTGTTGTATGAGTCTGTTAGTCTCTGAGCCCAGTAAATCAAATTGTCCCTCTAAAAAATGTTTGCTAGGATTGTTGGTTGTGGCGTTGAAAACACAGGCGATGGCGATGTTGCATGAGGGATTGGGCTACAATAGAAAACAGCTGTGAGAAGTAGAAAATTTGGTGGTAGGGTTTTGCCCAGCTGTGATTGCTAGTACCAGCCCAAGTTAGCTGTAAATAAATTGATTTGATGTTGATCCAGAAAAAAAAGACAACTATTAGGGCCACTAACTGTTGAACTCTGGGAAAATAGCCTTGGTAGCTGGACAAATTTTCAAAAGTGTACTTTGTTGAATGGCTAATATTATACCATGACATGAACTATACAAACGCGCACTGTGCGCGCATGGTTTCTCTTTCTCTCTCGAAGCTCATCATCATTAGCCTTTTTAATTTTCCCACTGCTGGGACACAGTGCTCCCCTCTGTGAGAGGGAATGGGCCATAATCCGCCACGTGGGCCCAACGTGGGTTGGTGGATGTCACATGTATTCGATTTTTTGGTTTTGCGGGCCTCCACCGTTCTGAGACAACGGGTTGTTGCTAAGAAATTCCTCAGGGAAAATTCCAATAATATTTTGTCCGACTTCGGAATCGGCCCTAAGACCTCATGATCATCCGTAGCGCTTGCAACGACAATACCAAAGAGGCAATCTAGTTAAACCACTAAAGAAGGCAGAGGTTATTACCGATTGGTACTACTTTGACCAGCTCTTTTGCCCCATGAACTCCTAATACCTACCAATTTTTTTTCTCTAGTGTGTACCCAAGCTACACGATAGTATACATACTCATACCCTGGTCTAAATCAGTCAGAGTTGAAGCTGGCTGCTAAGGAGTACCTATATTTAAAAATTCAAGAATGGAAGCTGATTTTAAAAACCTGAATATTTTTAAAGTATTCTATTAAAATACCGAATTTAGGGCAAAGTTACTAAAGCTTTTTACTCCACTGAAGAAATTTTCCAATAACACTTTCTCAGACCCGGGAATTGGTCCTAGGACTCTATGTTCGGTACTAGGGCTTATGACCAAAAGACCGGTGAGGCAATCCAGTCAGATTACTAAAGAAAGTAGAGGTAATAGGTACTCTAATGACCAGCTCGTTAACACTATGGTCTCCTAGTACTATTTTTATCTCTCGTGTCTTCCCAATCTATACGATAATGTATCTACTCATGCCTGGGTTAAGTCAGTCAGAGTTGAAGCTGGCTGCTAAAGAGTAGCCATATTTCAAAAATCAAAAATGGAAGCTGATTTTAATAAACCTGAATATTCTTTAAAGTATTCTGTTAAAATACCGAATTAAAGGAAACGTTTTTATTTCCTTGTAGAGCTTTTCCGGCAAGTTCTTTAAAAGCTAAGTATCAGAATAAGTACCTACTTGGATTTAATAAGAAATTTCTTAGTCATTTTTTAAATGTAGCTTAAGACTTAAAATTGTTACTCGAAAATTGTAGATATTATTTAATTGAGTATAATTAATGTTATGTAAAAAAAATATTACTTCATGATTGACGATTGAGTTTATCATGAATTTTGCTATTTAATTAATATTATATTCAACTGAAAAACCACTTGCTTTAAACTTTAACGGTAATTAGGTAAAATCGTATGCAATGATCATAATTATGTAACGTCAAATGATTAGATTAGACGACACATCAATTTAATCATCATATAATGACGATACATCAATTTAATACACATATAAACGTAATTAATACAATGTATTAAGCTGAAATATCCCTGTTAAATTTAAATTCTGATTTTTCAATTATCTATGAATCGCCTAAAAAAGGCGCGCCAATTTTTCCCGTCGTCTTCTCCGTCAGATCTTCCAGTTTCCTTTAAATGTATTTTAAGAAAACACATTTATTTTACAAACAAAGTTTAGTAAGTAAATAAACATTACAAGTAAAACAAAGAACACAAGTACGGAACATAGTAAAAACAAAAACGGAAAGGGATGCTGGAAGATGAAAAGTGTTCCAAAACGTGTATTATTTACCTTACATTTGTATTTGTGAAGGCAGAAACACAAACTCCATTCCAGCACACGAGTACTATTGTCTGATATTAATTAGTTACACCAACACTAGCGTCACATGGGTTACAATAATACGCCAAAATTGGCTTCCTCGCGATTATTTGTTAATACACAACATCGAATCCCGCTGCGGCCGCCTTACATCCCGCTCAATCTACCGCAACACGACTAAACTGTCCCAATTTGTAAGCTATCATTTCAACAAATTAATGTTCAAAAATTACATAGTGCTGCGTTAATAACCGTCTCTTTTGAGGACAAAGGGGGTCCCTTCAGCATACTGTCTCCGCTTTTTACGAGTGAATATCACAAAGAGTCGCTTTTATTCACATCTAACAAAAAAATAACAAAACGCCACGAATCGTCGCCGGTCCTATTGTCCGATGATGTAGGTAGGGGGGCGAATGCGAGCGCGTGTGCTACGGCGTAGGCGCGTCGTAGTGCGGCTACGGCCGGCTCGCCACTGGCGGGGGCTACGCGGCCCGGACGGCGCACCTACACAGGCGCACTCAGCTCGCGAACCTATCGGCACAGGCCGCCGCACGCACACACCTGCCCCGCTTACAAGACCCCCGCGAGAGGAAGCGGGAAAGTAACATTTTTGGGCTTGTAAATGATGTACACACTAATGGTGATTTACTCACACATTCAACCCTCAACGCACAACTTCTCTCGTGCCCATACACATAGAAGCGATTTAAACTTGTAATCCCTAACGATAATTTGTATTCAACGGATTTGGTTTAAACTAAAACAGAAACGAGTAAGTTTGATTTTAATATGTCTGTCCGTCGATCGAACAATAATTATAAGTTACGTGAAGTTTTCGGGTCGTAAACCTATTTTCGTACGAATAAAATAGCTTGAAATAAATGTGACTTTACTGAAATGAGAATTCCTTGTAAAATTCATTACTTCAGCTCAATCGCTTATTTATCAGAACTCGACATCAAATCGACAGGGCTGACTCGGCATGCAGAAACATCGACAGGTAAGTAATTGGAAGCAATACATTCTGTAGTTAACCCTTCCAGGATTGACAGTCCTGAGAACTTACAGGCAGAAATAAGGCTTTCAGAGAACTTCACTATCACTACATAGTATAAAAAGTTGCTTTCCGCGTCTGTCTATATATCCGCTAACTCCTCCTAAAACACGCAACGAATTTTGATGCGGTTTTCACTATCAGTTTGATAACTTTTCACGGAAGGTTTAGAATATAATAAAACCTAATTAAGCATTTTTTTCTAAATTACACCCGTGCGAAGCCAGGGCTGGTTGCTTGTGTAAATAAAGCAGAAAAACCGACAAGTGTGTTTACTTTACTCGTGCGTAAATAATAGGTAGTGACTGGTGCAGTGACCGAGTGATTGACTTTCCGCAACTCATGGGTTCGATTCCCGCATGGATTCAAATTTTGTAATAACTACCGAATCTGGGTCAACGCTCTTAAGATATAGAAGAAAATGATAACAACATTTAGAAAATCTTCAAAATGGCAACATAACACAATAAACTGTTCTCCTTTTTTGGCTCTATTATTAAAATTGAAATAGTTAATAGCTATTTAATGACTCTTTGTTAATTTTGGCACAGTGTTAAAAAAATTCCTGATTTTCATAACTTTCTTAAAGATATTTAAGGCATAAGTCATTTATTCATTAGTTTAACATAAGTAAAATTATTATTATATCATTTGTTTTTGTTAGTATTATCATAATGATATACATGTTTTTATTTATAATTGGGCACAGTTTAGCAAAATTAAAACCAGTCATAATATAAAAAAACGGCCAATTGCGATTCGGACTCGCGCACGAAGGGTTCCGTATCATTATTGCAAAAACGGCAAAACCATCACGTTTGTTGTATGGGAGCCCCACTTAAATAATTATTTTAATCTGTTTTTAGTATTTGTTGTTATAGCGGCCACAGAAATACATCATCTGTGAATTTCAACTGTCTAGCTATCACGGTTCATGAGATACAGCCTGGTGACAGACGGACAGACAGACGGACCGTGGAGTCTTAGTAATAGAGTTCGGTTTACCCTTTGGTTACGGAACCCTAAAAATGTACAATCATGTGTCTCAAAGCTGCGCGAAATAGGACCATTGCACGTTTAAACGCAAATTCTAAATGAACTGTCCTCGGTTCGTAACGCAAAAGAACAGTAGCGCAAGAATACAAGACTTTCTCGAGTCTATTGATTCTGTATAATTAAACTCAGCACAAAACGAGATGAGAACTTTCTTAATAATGTTTTGGCAATCCAGTAACAGTTGAAGGTTTCAACGGGTGATTGAAGAGAAAATTTGTTTAAGATTTACTTGAACGTAACAGCTACTCAGTCACCCTCGGAGTTCCTCGGTAGATACTCTGTATTGTCGAAGTTTTCCCGAACGAAAATTTACGTAGGTATTAAAGTTCAGTGAAAAGTTTTCAATGAAGATGTCGCAATTAATTTTCGATAAAATTAAACTCGTTAACGTCGGAAAATTACAGTCTTTGAACGGATACTAATTGAAATGTAGGAAAGTTTTTTCATTAAAATCTGCTGTGTATCTGTGACGCCTGGTTTTTGGTGGAGCGTGTCGTTAAGGGCGGTGATATTTCCTCTCAACCCTTGAAACTTCCATTGAACATGGTGTTTGCCAATGACTGTTATAATTAAAAGAGTAATGTCATAATCACCAAGTTTGGTAGACGGAGTGGTTTTGTCACAGTTTTTTGCTAATTGCTTCGGAGTTCACTTTTTTATCGACTCTACAACCGACATATTTTACACAATCCATGCCATGTCTCTTTGGTCTTTGTTACACACTTTTGATCCGTAATATAACTATGTGAATATCTGATATATCTTACCTAAACTCTACCTATAACTCCTTTAACTATGCATCTATAACTTACATTTCACAACATCAAAATCAACGATCTGTAAAAGAATAAAATATACAGCGTTATGGATTGATTTTTCCGCACTACCCGTCACATTCAGTAGCAAAAAGGTTCACTGCAATGCGTACGGCTACGGAAAACAATTTGTTGCTACTTATATATTGTTAGCTAAAGTAACTGAAACGTTACCAACATAACCGATGGTATTTTTGGAACCCGACCCTTTCGTGGAATATGCAATGCGATTTAATATTATGCTGTTACTTGGAACCAATCAGGACTTTCTAAGTAAGTACAGTGTTATACCTAGCTATGATACTGTTTATCTTGAAAAATGTCAGAAACGTTTAAAACTCAGTTCGTAATAAACTAACTGAAAATAGTCTCCAGTGTATTATCATTTCATCCGAAAGACGTCTACTGTTGGATATTGGCCTTCCCCAAACGTCGCCACATTGACCGGTCTTGGGTTTGTACATTCTGCCCACGTTATGAGATTCCTTCCATCGCGGTTTTTTGGTACGCAGTTGCCACTCCAGAATATTTTAGCCCCATCGGCAATTCGTTCTGCATTGTTCCCTATCCACAGCCACTTAAGTTTGAAAATTCTTCGGGCTTTGTAGGTCATGGTTCTCCTGCAAATCCCTTCATTTCTGCTTCAAACTTCAATTATAGCGCTCTCCATTTCCCTTTAAGCGACTTTCAATCATCAAGTTGATCGTACAATGTTCCAAATCGTAGAATGTGTCCCCGTGTTATGACAACAATAGAATCAAGTGGGTGTCGCGAAGGGTTACTTTAGAACTTATAAATGAATGAGACGACTGATACATAACACACACGTGACAGAAGTCTGACAGCAATTATTGTACACCTACGTATCGCCCTTTTCAAAACTTTTACATAGGAACACACTAAAATGTATTGGAATTCGTCGTAAACTTGTTAGTGTTATCAGCCGTCAAACGAGCAACTGCTTATATTGTTGAGTCGATCTAGGGTCGAACCATATGTAGGACCAAATGTTACTGACCTTTAGGAAATTCTTAGAAGTAGAACATAATATCCCTATAGTTATAGATCCCTGTTACAAGGAATAAATGAAGTGTGGGTATAATAGAATGTACCTTTGGCTTGTCTTCGAGGAATATATCCATCTGCCTAGCCAACGATGGCGGATGATTCCAGTCAAAGCGGAGGCAATCGAATGAATTTTAAATAGTACTGACTGACTGTATATAGGTAGTTGTACAAGGCTATGTAAAATTCTATCTGAAGTTATTATCAATGGGTATGCTCTTACATTCTCTGTGTGAAAAGCGGTCTTTGCCCTGCAGTGGAACGATACCCATTGATGATCCTATTTTATTGTAAATCATTGCATACATATATCTTCAATTCTGCCCAAATAAAACTAAGTACCTATTGAAAAGGAGTCAATTTTATCTTAAACACCAATTCTTTCTACAGACAACTCGACGGTCAATTCTCTTGAAAGGCTGCAATAAAAGCGCATGGCTTCGGCTATTCACTATTTCGGAGCAGTATTAGCGAGCGATCATTCTTTCGGCATCGTACTTACACCATTCGCGTTACACAGACTTAGGGACTAATGGATGTGGCTGCGATCGTAGATATCGCGAGAGACGTAAACACGTTCAGATGTTGGTCCCGGCTGTCATCTTAAGATTTTTGACAGTCGTTCCGGGTAGTCAGAAGCCTGAATTCTGACACTCTAAACAGTGGGCAGCGTTCGGGAAGTTGCGCGGTATTTCCGTCCACAGTGTCAGCAGATGAAAGTCTATGACCAGTGTGTGTTGCGAGTGATGACCTATGGCAACCTATGGGAACCAGTGTTACCGACATTGCCCGAAGAATTGCCAAATTTAAGTGGCAGTTGGCAGGGCACATTGCTCGGCGGTAGAAGTCTAACCGGACTCAGCTGAGTACCAGTATTTCATATGTTTGACTGCCTACCTGAGATCCAAAACCCAGTAACTGGGTAATACGACACCCCTTGGCACTGACTTATCATATCAGCCGAAGGACGTCCACTGCTGGACTTAGGTCTCTCCCAGACGTCACAACATTGACCGATCCCGTGCGTCTTGCATCCAGCGGATTCCCGCAATCTTAAGCGGGTCATCGGTCCACCTAGTGGGAGGTCTTTCAACGCATCGCCTTCCAGTTCACGGTCGCCGTTCCAGAACTTTTCAGCTCCATCGACCATACGTTCTTCTTGCAATGAACCCTGGCCAGTGCCACTTAAGTTTCGCCATTCTTCTGGCTATTTATTTTATTTTAGTCGGAAAACTTACAGGTATTAACAAAAATGTCGGTAACTTTGGCAAAACCCTAGCTAGTATTTAATAAATGTGAAGTGTAAACCACTCATTCCTCAAATAAAGGCGTGAAGTTAACTCAAGTAATTAATATTAATAGACCAAGAAACCACCAAAGATCAAGGTCTGCCTGTAAATAGATCAAACAGACAATTATTATAACAAGGATTTAAGACAGCTTTAACATGATAACGTCGTACTAGTATAAGTGCTTAATATGAACAATTAAGTCGCAGATTACCGTGTGACTATTAATCTAAGTGGGTAGCACGTGATCGAGGTAATCTTCTCATAGAATTGTCCGTTATTATAATTGGGCCTACCCACGTTCGATACTGAATTATTAGGAGCTTAGGTTGTAAAGTGTCTATACTCCCGACGGGGTCCTAGTCTGCTGTAGAACGAATTGGTAAGAAGGTTAAGAAGAATAAACGTGTAAGTATCTTAAAGCCTTGGTTCTCTTGTGGATAAACCGTTAAATGACAAGCAGAATATCAGCTGTTCAAAGCGAAAGTACTAGTTAATCCCTTTTATATTGGACTTCGGTGAATGCAAAATACATAGCATAATAGATTCAATGTACAAATTAATGTATAAAACCTAAATCATCATCATCGATCGTTCTCTTGCTATAATTTATCTTTGGGTCAGGGCAACATACTTCTCTTTTTAACCGACTTTCCAAAAAAGAGGAGGTTATCAATTCGACTGTATTTTTTTTTTTTTTTATGTTTGTTACCTGAGAACTTTTTACTGCGTGGACGGATTTCGATGATTCTTTTTTTATTTGAAAGCTGGTGCTTGTCATATGGTCCCATTTAAATTTCATCAATATCTGATGAAGAACTTTGGAGATATACATCGGAACTCTTCAATAAATGACTGAAAATCACTCGGGATAGCTGCAATCGCATGTTTGTTTCTTGTTTTTATTACCATTACATTACATAACATCACACTAGTACGCTCTAAAGAGGGTACGCAGGTGTGAACAGTTAACCCTGGTATACTCTCATTCCACCGGTTTTGTTTAAGTTTCATGTTATTGGGATAATCAATTCTGGCTTCACTTTGGACATTATAGGTACCTAACCTATAAAACTGGTCCATTATGTACCACAACTAAAAAGTGAAAAATAAAAAAAACTTTTTAGAAAAAATACAACCGACTTCCAAATAAAAACACTACAAAGTGAAAAATAAATTCAATTTCGGAAGTCGGTGTCAAAAAACGAAGAAACGAAAACAGGAACACCGACTTCCGAAATTGAATTTATTTTTCACTTTGTAGTGTTTTTATTTGGAAGTCGGTTGTATTTTTTCTAAAAAGTTTTTTTTTTGTCAACTCAACAGCAATTTTCTCTCAGACATAAATTATCTTTCATACAGTCCGCTCATCGTTTCTTCCCCTACTCTGGTATCTGAAAAAAAAGTCATAAATTTAGTTTTATCAACATAGGCATCACCTATCGAAGGAAACTATTGACTAAAAGCTTCAGTATTAGTGATTTTGAGCAGTGGTGGCCCAGTGGTAACAGCCGCGAGTTACAAGTTTTAGATCGTAAGTTCGAACCGAGGTAGGCGCTTAACTTTGTGTAAATGATTTTATCACAACTGCTCTTAAAACGGTGAAAGAAAATATCGTGAGAAAACCGGAGTGTCCTAGAACCAAAAAAATTAAGACATGTGACATCCACCAATTCACACTGGGTCCACGTGGTGAATTACGGTTTACATTATCTCATAGAAAGGCTGCATTTGGCCCAATTAGAGAATATTGTATGCTCTGGTATATCCAAATAGTCTAACACGCGCGATATGCGTATTCGTCTAGACCATGATGGTCTGAAAGAGACCATCTTGACTAACTGCGGTGCACCGCCGCCGCTTACGTATTATGTGCTAACTGTTCACATCAGAATTAGCTATTCCTTTGTTTATAAAATGGGTAGGCTAATATTAGAGAGGAAAATTATCTGAAGAATTATTAGAATTATTTGTAGGCATACGAGTACATCCCATGCTTGCTATATATATATATAGCAAGCATGGGATATATTGTGTATAGTCCTGATCCCGGCAATAGTTGCAAAAGTCAGCTGGATACATTCAATGACCATGTAAATATTGATGTTTAACTTCTTCCGTCTGTTTAGACAAAAAGGAACTCAACCGTAATAATGTTCAAGGGGATAACATAGTAACTTGCTTAACCGCACTGTACATACCCAAAGCTTACATATAACAAAACTGTTTTAAATTCGTCAACTAGACATAAGCTTCAGCTGAAAATCAGCATCAGGGACTGCACCAGTTGTCTTAATTTTTTGTAACTGAAATCGGTCTAGTTCCGATAAATAACGGAGTTCTTTTTTTGTCTTTCGAAAACCAATTAACATCATCACTACGACGGCAGCAAAGAACTAAAATTATTTTTGAGAATTTCACGTCTTTTTACGTACTTGAGCTTAGAATTCTTTACTTTACCATTGATATATTTTTTTCATGACAAATCTCATTTTGAATTAGTAGTTTGATGCGCATTCGCACTCGTAAAGGCAAATACACCCTTTTTTCATAAAGCAACGAAGTACAAACGCACTTTTACAGTAGCTGTCCGTATGTGCGTTGTACAAAGCATGGATGTTTCCTTGGTAGAAAAATTATAATTTTATTTAGTCCGTCGGTGAAATTATCAAATAATATTAGACACGTGTATTTTGCTTTACTAAATCAATAAAAAATTACAAAGATAAAGCGCATCAAAGTTCTGAAGTGGAGGCTTGTGACGTCACTATGTCAGTAAAAAGTGTACTAAAGGCTTGACGTCACATGATATTTCAACGCATTATATCGTTGTGACTTTAAGTTTACGAGTCAAATGAAAAAATGCGTGTCCAATTTTTTTTATTAATCTACCTGACGGACAAAAAACTCATTGTCAGCTAGCATCCCTATTGTTCGTTTCAGGATTGGTCGACTTTTTCAAACTAGTAAGAATACACTTATTTATTCGTACAGACTCAAGTTTTTAAATCTACATTTCTTATTAAAACATTATAAGAAACATTTATAATATAAGAAATTAATTATAGTAAAAGTTTAGGTAAGTTATAGTTAAGGCAAGAAAACGAGAACAAACTTATTTAATTATTTATGTTGTGCAAATTAGATAAAGACATCTGCCGTATACGAAAAATATATAATTATATCAGTTACCTGGCCTTCACTGTTTTCTTCGAAATGCCTTATTAATTAGAAAACTATTATAAATTTGAAAAAGCTAAGCATTGTGCTTGTACAAGTTATAACATATTTGCGTTAAACACGTTATCCTGAAATCTAGTGATTTTTATATAGCCGTTTGTTATTTGCTGCCGTGCCTTAATTGTTTCAAAACAACGCAATGGATGATAATACAACTTATGAAATGTAACCCTTTAAATCATTCTTCTATTATTCAAAACATAACTTAGAATGTTAACAGCAGTGTCGGTACGGTAACTAGCTGAGGAAGCGACCCGGGAGAGTATGTGAAAACTGTTACGACAGGACGCGGGGAGCGGAACTGACGTCTGCTGGCTGAATGATTAGCGAGTAATTCACTGCTGTCTGGTTTGTTATTCAGCTGTTTATGGAAAACTGGTATTATGAAGAGGTAAAATTGTTTATGTATATGATGCTAAAAGGTCTCTAGAAGCACTGATCTGATTACCATTTTTTTTTACTTATAGACTAAGCTACACACTAAGAACTTTTGACACTTATTCGTATTCAGGTATACTTACATGATCTTGATTTTCTACGGAAATTATTAGAATAACGAATATGAATTTATCCGTACAAATAATCACGTAAACGAATTGAATACGATTACGGTCGTAGCCGACTTATACAGTACCGCTCCCACCCGGCAAAATAATGCTCATTGAAATGTGAGCTTCAGGGCGTCCTTTGTAGACATACTTTACACTGACAACACAAATTATCAGACAGTTCGCTGTAAGCGAGCTTACCGCCACCGTACATTGGATAATTGACGACTCGCCTACCGCATGCTTACCTGCACGTGCTTCAAGCGGGCGGCCCGCGCGCTGTACGCTCACAGACTGCTCGCTTGAAGCACGTTGCTAGCTTGTCGAACAAGGAAGGAGAAAGCTGTTGGCGCGTGGACAAATAGTTGACTGCTAGCTGTAGGCGCGTGGACAGCGAGCAGGCGACTTCTTGTAAGGTGGTTTTGTATGGGAGCGGTTTTGAAGCGGCGTCGTGTAAGTGAGCTAAGACCTTCTATAAAAGCCCTGTAACATTTTGTCATAGGCCCTGAAAAATACACGGTTCCCGGAAATAGTTCACAAGAGCAGGACTGTAAAAATATTAAATTGGTACCTACTATCATGTGTAAGTACTACTTGCAAAAGATGTTCATAACTTATCCACTATTTCATTGGTGTATGGTTACTTAATGTATGTTTTCGGTCTCGAAAAAGTAGAATTTAACTAATAGAAAAATCATTACAGTAACATCTGGTTGTTAACTGGAATTGTTGGAACTGTGGCAAAAGAAAGCGGATGTTATAGATTGCGTTCAATCGTTAATTATTTTTTTGCTCTTGCATACTGCGCTACCAAGGGGAGATAGAGCGTTATGTGGATATCTAACCCACTAAAACTCCACGGTGTCCTCCTGTACCGCTTATGGCGGTAATGCTATACCGACACTACTCGTCCCCTGCGGTCCCACCACGTCCACCATCAGACGGTGGCGACCCCGTCCAGGCGGCGGAAGGTAGAGAGCACGGCGCATCGCAATACCGGTACTCCTCTCCCGCCGCGGCCTCCAACCCTCAGCCGCGATATCATAAGGGTATGGACACTCCCATACGACATCGCGACCCACCTCAGTTGCGATGTTGCCCAGGCAGCACCGCAACCTACATGTTGGCCGCTACGTCGTCGGCTTATCGCCTCGGGTTACTTTTCGCTTCACCGTGGATGACCAAGCCACGCTTACTGAGCTCCCCGCCTCGACAATGCAGGAACCCACCAGTAAGGGACTACATCAAGCCTGTGAATCTAATTAAATATTGTGATAAATAATAAGTCATTGAAGTCTGTAAGAAATTTATTTTTGGTTTAGGACCAAGTAGTATTTGTTGTGTTATTTAGAAGGCAGGTACTTACTCTCATTTGGAACTATATCAGTGCTTTAAGCTATGGAAGCATGCCATAAAATAGAGCCAGTTTATACCCAGCGCTGGGTGATATAAGGCTGCCAATGAGGACGACGATAAAGAATGTGAACAATAAATATGAGTACCTAGACAGGTAGGTATCTGATTTAGATCAGGTGACGATTTTTTAACCGACTTTCCAAAAGAAGGAGGTTCACAATACGGATGTTTACTTTTATTTTTATGTATGTTCGGGCATAACTCCGTCATATTAAAAAGCAATTTTTTTTTGTTCGAACAAATTTATTTCGGAATGGTCCCATTTAAATTTGATAAAGATCTTCAATAAATGACGGTAAATCTCTCAGAATTGCTGCAATCGCATGTCTGTTTATTGTTTACATCATTTCATAACATACCATTACGCCAGTACGCTCTAAACGGGTACGCAGACGTGTACAGTTTACCCTGGTAATTTCATTCCACCAGTTATGTTCGAGTTACATATTTTTCGGGTAATCTATTCTGGCATCTTTGTGGGCATTATACATAGGTACCTTACTATCTGAACTTGTCCATTATTGTCTTGTCCACTAACATCGAAAACAGCGAGCGGCGGTGTCAAAAAATGAAGAAACGAAAACAGGAACACAGACTGCCGCAATTTAATTTATTTTTACTTTGTAGTGTTTTTATTTGGAAGTCGGTTATATTTTTTTGTAATAAAGATTTTTTAATATAAAATTAAAACAATGACTAACTATCTAGAAGGCAGAATCGATAAATCCTATTTACTTAATAAAAGATAGCTTTATCTCTGCGACAGCCATCAGTATAAATACAGTAACATTAGCGCTTGACAGGCTAACAATACCGTAACAATAACTATACGTCAGTTTGACATATGTCGCAAAGATCAAGCTATCTTTTATGAAGTATAGTAACTAGTACTTATCGTATCTGTTATAATGGAGAATTCGATATACCTACCTACGTTTACTAGAAGAACAGAGTTAAATAATGATTTCATAACTTATGAGGTCTATAAACTTTAGAATTTGTAATAGGTAAGCATAATCAAACTATAATGTTCCTACTTCTGGCACATAGGCTTTAGCTCTCTCATAGAGATGAGCTTCTCTCTATCAGTCACGCAGACCCAGTGCGGATTGGAGAATTTTCAGTTCTAGAACATGCTGCTTTCCTCACGATGTATTCGTTTACCAGTTTCAGAGCAGTGGCGATAAAATAAATTACACTAGGTAATGCACCTATCTAGGTTCGAACCCACGACCTATGACCCGTAACCACTGGGCCAAAACACTACTGCCCAAAATCACAAATACTGAAGCTTTTAGTCAATAGCTTCCTTCGATAAGTGATGGCTATGTTGATAAAACTAAATTTATGACTTTTTTTCAGACTCCAGAGTAGGGGAAGAAACGATGAGCGGACTGTATGAAAGATAATTTATGTCTGAGAGGGAATTGCTGTTGAGTTGACAAAAAGAGAAGTATGTTGCCCTGACCCAAAGATAAATTGGGATTAGAGCAAGAGAACTTTGATGATGATGATTTATCTTTTGTACATTAATTGGCACATTGAATCTATTGTGCTATGTATTTTGCATTCCAATAATTTTTAAGTCCAATAACAGAGATTAACTAGTACTTTCGCTTTGAACAGCAGATCTTCAACTTGGTATTTAATGGTTTATCCACAAGATACCCAAGGCTTTAAGCTACACGTTTATTCTCCAATTTTTCCGAATATTGCCTACAAGATACACATGTACAATTCGTACATATGTCAGGTATCTAAAACTACCAGCACACTAATAATAATGAGTAGGTAATATTAGATAATAGAAAGCAAAAGCTATGTACCCAATGTATGTAGATATATTAGGTATCAACCTAATTATTTTCTTCTAGACCTTGCTCAGAATTTTGCTGTCAGGAAATATAAATCATTTTCGTGCTAAACCCGCCCAAGATAAAAGAACTACCTACACAGGAAATGAGAATCATCAAAATATAATGTACCTACATTCTATATACCCAAACATACCTAACAAAAAAAAGGGGAACGAAATAGATAAACATAACCCCAAATCGCGCAAAGTATTTCGCAACCCTTCATTCATTTCATGACAGCTTCGCGTGTGAAGTACACACAAAATTACGCTCTGTTTTCCCCAACAAAAAACAAGCAATTCCTTGTCGTGTAAACGTGCCCTAAGGCTAAACTAGTACATGAAAAGGCTCGCTGTAGAAAAGGCAAGACCGCGATAGCCAGACCTTTGGAGCGCCGGCTTAAGATATTGCAGCTATCGAAAAGCCCTTTGAAACCTCCGACTAGCGGAAATTTAATTTAATCGCATTTTCTTCTTTGCTAAACGTCCTCTTTATGCCATGGCATACGGGTTTTCGTATTTTGGAATATTCCGTTCGGAATTAGAAGGATTATCGGATTGCGGTTAGATTTTGTTAACATGACTTTTAAGAGCGGTTTTTAGTTTTTAAATACGGAATGGTAATACGAGTACGGAAAATTGTGCATTTTAAAGAAAATTGCCGTTCATGCAACTTGCATGCTTTAGTTACCTACTAATTTAACTATTTTTATGCGCCAGTACATACTGACCACAGAACGGATGGCCGATTGGACAGAAAAGTTTTGGAGTGGCGACCGCGAACTGGAAGGCGTTG
Organism: Orthosia gothica; assembly: GCA_949775005.1. Taxonomy (NCBI): domain Eukaryota; kingdom Metazoa; phylum Arthropoda; class Insecta; order Lepidoptera; family Noctuidae; genus Orthosia; species Orthosia gothica. The sequence continues at coordinate 1,408,080 of OX459050.1, forward strand.
CATTGAAAGGCCTTCCACTAGGTGGACCGATGACCTGTGGAAGATTGCGGGGATCCGCTGGATGCGAGTCGCACGGAACCGGTCAATGTGGTGACGTTTGGGGGAGGCCTATATCCAGCAGTGGACGTCTTTCGGCTGATATGTGACATACTGACCTTACTGAGAATACTTTTATGTTTTGCACGTGATTTTTCCAAGGTACAAAAAACATACAACTTAACGCATTATGAGTAGGTATGTATCAATCAATCTGCCTAGCCTTTTCCCAACTATATTGGGGTCGGCTTCCAGTCTTACCGGATTCAGCTGAGTACCAGTGTTTTTACATGGAGCGACTGCCTATCTGACGTCCACAACCCACTAACTGGGTAACACGGTACCCCTTGGCTAGACTGGTGTCAGATCTCAAGCTTCTGACTACTCGTTACGACTGTCAAAGATCTTCAAATGGCAGCCGGGACCAACGGCTTAACGTGCTTTCCGAGGCACGGAGGAAACCCGATATATTGAAAATGGTCACCCATCCACGGACCGACCTCGTCAAGCATTGCTTAACCTTGATGATCGACCCGTGCGGCTGTTGTTATTTAGCCACGAGCTCCTCTTGATGATCATGATGAGTAGGTATGTATATAGGTAGATATATATTTTAGCCTTAAGACGGAATACAATTTATATGGGTGCTGTTTGAACCTCTGGATTAAATCTCTATAGATTATTGGAACGGAGTGTATGTAATGTGAGTTAACCTATCACATAAAGTTTGCAATGAAACACTTCTGGTAGATTAACACGGGTTAGTTGTGTCAGTATTAAGGTTTGGTGTCATATTTTAGGGTAACTGCAATGAGAGGGAGGAGATATTTAAAGCTCAGAAAAGGTGTCTAAGATCTATGTCAAGTCTTAAATCCACAGACAGCTGTGATCCTGTGTTTCGGTCTCTTAATTTGCTGACTTTTCCATGTTTGTACATATTGGAGGTGGTAATTTTTGTAAAAACTATTTAAACTTGTTTCCGTCAATCGCTGATAAAAGAACATGTCCAGGCCCTTTGAGATCCCAATACAAAAACTTGTTGCACTCAGCTAACTACAAAACAGCACATATAAGAAAAAGTATTATGACGATGGGACCTGTTATTTATAATAAAATAACTCATAGTTTTAAGGAATATTTCGTTCACATTTTTAAATCTAAGGTACAGAAGGGCACTACTTTTAAGAAAATGTTATTACTCAGTTTAGGACTTTTTAAATGATGTGACAATATAGAAAATGACTAAATATAATTACCTAGTACAAATTTTTACTGAGCATTTATTAGCTATTTGACTTGAAATAAATTGTTAATGTTTCTTATTATTGCCCGACTATCGATTGTCTTTTTTAGGGTTCCGTACCCAAAGGGTAAAAACGGGACCCTATTACTAAGACTCCGCGGTCCGTCTGTCTGTCACCAGGCTGTATCTCATGAACCGTAATAGCTAGGCAGTTGAAATTTTCACAGATGATGTATTTCTGTTGCCGCTATAACAACAAATACTGAAAACAGAATAAAATTAATATTTAAGGGGGGCTCCCATACAACAAACGTGATTTGTTTGCCGTTTTTTGCGATAATGGTACGGAACCCTTCGTGCGCGAGTCCGACTCGCACTTGGCCGGTTTTTTTCTCATTATAAATTCTATTAGTATTGTTCAATTTTTTTTTGTATTTTTGTCATTTTTTTATATTTTGTTTGTATGTTAGACATTTTTTGTATTTTATTAATATAATGATTTGCACGCCGTAAGGTAAGATGTAGCTGATCTCATTTCTATGTTATTTATCTTAAACTGTACCTACATTTAGAGCAAATAAAATTCTGATTCTGATTCTGGAGTTCCTAATCGCACGTTATTGTTCTGATTTGTTTTCGAGCTGAGGTTTAGACCGAGAATAGTGTAACAATGGAAAAAACGTCTACAAAAACCGACACCGTTTGGAATTCCTTGATAAGCATTTGATTTCTAAAATTAATACCTTACATTTTCAGAAAAATATCTTCTTTATAAAATAGTAAGCGCTACAGTTATAATGTCCGAATAAGATTTAATAAATAATACTTTTTATACATAAACTTCTGGAGAAACTGCTTGATCAAAACTCCGTTCCAACCGGGTGTCCATAAGACTCTCTTTTTTTACAAAGAAAATTTAAAATAGCGTTAATAGTTACACAAGAACGCTCTTTCGAATCCACCCAGAAGCCAGTGCTTTAGAAACTCCCGATAATCAATATTTAAAGTTTTAAACCTCGAAATAGTTGTGCAAACGTAAATCCCGATACTCCAGAGCCGGAGCTACGAAAGGCTATAAGCAATTATCGTAAAAGGGAACTCTTTGGAAAATACCCACTCTATTATTGTGCTTGTTGTGTCCTTTCATAGGTCAATTGCTTCTACGGAGTGGATTAAGGCTGAATTGAACTTATCTCAGAGCCTTTAGAGTATATTGTGTGTGTACCTACTTCTTATAATTGACTTGTGCACAGCTAATTTCTGTGAGTAGTTTTAATCAACAACTTCATTTTTAAATTACAATTCTTTGGATGAATTATTTTTAACAAACATAAAAAAAGGAGAAAGTTCTCAATTCGATATTTATATTTTATTTTTTATATAAGACCACGCATAAGTTTTTATAGAGGTCGGATTTTTTTTTTAATTGGAATTAGTGTACCTCAAAAGTGGACCCATTAAATTTAAAAAAATAAAATCCACCCCTAAAGTTAGAAAAAAAGGATTAATTGATAATATTCCCCACTGAATTTTCAGTTTTGAACCTATTTTCTATAAAATAAAGTAAACTGAAATTGAACCGACAAAATAACGAACTGAAAAGCAAAAATAAAGAAAAACTATTAGTCTAGCGCACTACCTGACCTCATCATCGCTACCATCAGGTGAGATAGTGGTCAAGCGCGAGCCTATAGAGAATAAAAAAAGCTGGTACATCCCCTCCGCGATACAGATGATAAAATACTTGCGAAATACCTGGGTGGCCATAGACATAATAAACAAGGTTGTTGCACTCTACTGCAATCAGAAACTGTCAAACTCACCTTTAATTGAAAACAAAAATCCTCTCAAAACATATTAGCTACATATAGCTCCTAGACGACGGTAAATCTTCAATAAAGGATCTCATTGAGAATGTTTCGACGAACAGATACGTAGTTAAGTAGTAACAAACGATTTTATTCGGAGTACTAAACAAAGCATTCTCTAAGTTCGATAAAGCTGTCTGTTTCACTGATCTTTGTCTCATTTACATCGCTTTTCATCGTGGCAATATGGAGGCACTACTAACCCGTTTGATATTGACTGGTCCATTGGCCAAGTCTCTTCTATTCTAATATTGTTAGATAGCTAGACCTAAAGGGCAGTTCTAGAACGGATTTTACGAAACAAAACTCAGATTGTCTTTATTAGTATTCGTAATTGGACCATGTTGGTCAGCCAACAAGATGGTGGCGGCGATTTTTGCAGGGTGACGTCCAGCTGGACGAAATGCGATAATCAAGTTGAATGACGGTCAAGTGTAGAGGCTATGCCCAGAAGTGGACTGCTGTTGACAGATGATGATGAAGTTTGTAGAGGAGCTGACTCTGGCTGCCCATAATTCGTCGCACGTATACTCATGTAGGTTGCCACTTTTTGGCAAAGGCCTCACCCATTCCATTCTCTCAGTGTTGTGCTAATTAATTTTGCTCTTTATATATAAAAATTAGCCCATACATTTTACGCAAATTAGCTGGTTCAGCTAACGCTTTTGTTCATAATCATAACATAGTTCATTCGTAATTCGTAATATACGCTTTTATGAGCCGTGCATATTTAACTTGCGCATTCACTATTCAACAGTAGCTATTACGCTAATTTAAAGCTAATTAATACAACATGTTAATTTAATAGTGTAGCTCATTAGCCCCTGATAATTACCTTATCAATTATAGTAAAACTACAGGCTATTGGGATTACGATATTAGCATAAATATGCGGCCATCAATTTGCAATATTTTAAACAGGGTTGTCCCAGACGTAGAGTCGTTGTGGCCACCAAAACATGTTGAGCATTGAGAAGGCCGGTAGCACGTAGTTTCCATAATGACAGAGTGCCAGAGCACTAAAGGCCGATTTCTGATTTAAGTATTTGACGTTTAGAACGTGTCAAACCCTACTTTAGTGGCAAATTTGGACAGGTTTTCAGAAATACTCAAATTCTATTACTTAATTCAGGTGAAGAACAGCCGCGGCGGGTTCACGGTGAGTGCTAACGCGTGCCTATGTTCCCACCATAATAAGCGGCACAGGAGAACACAGTTGAGTTTTAGTGGATTGGAGTCCCACATATCTGCGCTATCTCCCCATGGAAGCGCAGTATGCATGAGCATTTCGCCAGGATAAAAAAGGCCAGCCTTTCAGCCTCAAGTAGCCCCTTAAAGATGAAAGAGCAATACGATAAATTTGGCGCCCTTAATTCTCTTAAACCTCTCATAAGTCTCTTTCTGCGCTTTTTACAGTATCAGATACTAAAGGCTTAAACCGACTTATACGTAGCTAGTCAATGAAATATTTCCTAAAAATAACGGTGGGTACTTATTCATCAATAACTTACATAACAGACTCACAAATACCGTTTCCATGCTGTACCGTAGCTAAAAATACAAAAATCAATACACAAAACAAAACCTGCCACGTTTATTTGCAAAAATATGCATATATTTTCCAGTCTCAAACCGTCTAGTAGAAATAGATTAAAGGCTCTTAAATACCGAGTCCCGTTCAAAGTTATCGGTAAGCCAACTGCAGGGAAACTTGCTCGGCAGTGTTTCTTGCGGAACATAATAAATCTTTCTTACTGTCATTGATATTTAGCTCGTGCGAGGGATTCGCGCCACAATGGAAGGAGCCTTCAATAAATCATTTAGAAGTATTCTGTTTGCTTACATAAGTACGGTATATTATGTTCCCGATTGCTGCAGACAGGTTTAATCAGTGGAACATTAGAGTACGTTATTGTGTTTGTTTTGATATAATTTTATCCAGAGATATAATTAGCTGCAGCATTAATCAGTTTTTTCAGAAGCAGGTTCTGATTGGTACCAAGTGGTAGGATTCTGCAGTTCAGAAAATGATCACTACAACACCACAATTTTGGCCAACTTCAGTGCAATCAAAATAAGTAAATGGTTTATAACAGTGATCATAGTTTCAGCTGATCATAGGGCTCCCCTAATCGTCGCCACCTCGACCAGTTCAATAACAATTAATCCTACAATTTTCAAAAGATAATGTCAGATGTAGTTTACTTTTGAAAATTGTTGAATTTTATAGGCAATTATCTTTAGTTTATTTCCAATAGATTGCGCTTAAATTGATCATTATAAGAACAAACTTAACTAACTCAAAAGTTATCGTTAAGGTAGATTTAACACACAAGTTGTAACTACTAAATAGCGTAAGTTTACTATTTCTATAAAATAAATGATTATTGAATAATCTATATTAATATAATTTTAAGGAGGACATTACATTAATTTAATATTTTAAAATATTTTATCTAATTTTATGTTTCAATGTCAATCTTGATTGTAATAAACCATGATTGTACACATTTTGCATGCCTTACGGTCGAATCACTTGAAACATGTACATATAACACCATTGTAACAGTGTTTTCTGCAAAAATAAATAATTTGATTTGATTTGATTTAATTCAAAAGATAATACATCTTAGTACAAGTACAAGTCCTGGTAATATCCAAGTGCTTCAATTAATTGAAGCATATTCTGATAACAACATTAATTGAAATACCTTCACTATGAACTTATACCGATTTAATTAAGAACGCTATCTAATTTACTCTGGAATGGATTACAGCATTCGTTCTGTAGGTATTTTTTTGATCTACTTGCCTATCTAGGTTTCAATTTCATTGTTTTACTTTTAATTGTTGTTGAGTTTAATCATTTATTTTGGCTTAAAACACTGTCAGCATTATTTATAAAAAAAAAAAACATACGAGTTGTTTACAAACTGATTACTAGTTTCTAAAAGATTTGTAAATAAGGCTCTGTATTTCTACATATCTGTATTAAATCCCATAGCTTTGAAAACAAATGTAATCAGGATCTTCTAAATTCAAAACTTGGTCAAGACAAACTGCTCCGGTTCCGAAATCGAAAAATAGCCCACAATTATCCCAACATAATTCTATCCTTTAGACTCCTATCGTTTATTTTCCTTATATTAATCTCGATCAACCACCAGATTATTCTAAAAAATTGAGCACACAAATCCGACCGGTACAATAAACGAAGAAGAAGTAAGAGTGGAATAAGGAAAATCAACATAAAGAAAAAAAAACTCCAAACTTTTTTATAACATCGGCCGTAGTCATTGGTAGAAAATGAAAAGGACACCCCGTTACGATTTCCATTAACAGGGAGTAGGAATGCGTCGAAAGGCCCGGGGCCTCCAATAAATCAATCTGGGAGGAGACAGACCTCTCCGAAATCCCTCTCAGAATATACAGTATTAAATTTTGCAGGCTACATGAGTGTGCTTCTAAGCTTGAAATGTGAACGGGATACGCTTGCATGGCGTTCGGACAATACGTGTAGCAGAAGTGTGTTAGACACACAATCCGAGCAGCAAGCTGTTTGCAATATTTGTTGGCTCACACAGTAAACCACCAGTCTGATACTGGTATCGGTATTTGATGAATGTACCGTGACAAAGAATAATGTTGTTTGCCTTTTTAGGGTAAAAGAGAGTGCTTTTAGTAAGAGTCAATAAAGTTGTCCCATTAGTCTAGAATCTAGCCAACGCCTGCTTGCTATCAAGACTTTAGATAGGAACTAGGCGTTGTCTAAATTACTTAGGAGCTGATAAATTGATTTACAATTTAAAGTAGGTAATGGTATCGCGTTGTCTTTGCTTAATTAATCAATATTTTCATGAATATGAATATTTACTTTGTATTTTATAAAAGAAACATCTTTAGAACTAACTATTAGGAGGTATTGCGGTCGCAGACATCCCACTGAATTTCCTAAGTAAAACTCATAATTAATTCACAACACACTAGAAAACTCGAACAATGCTCAAAATTGCGATGTCAACAGGGGGGTGACCACAAGCTCTTAGAGTAAGGTTATTTTGAGATCGAGTAAGGGACAGATGTATCTGACTTGTATACATCTGTCACTTACTCGATCTCAAAATAACCTTACTCTAAGAGCTTGTGGTTACCCCCCAGAAGCCTAGAGTACAAATTCGACAACTAGAAATGAATAAAGGAAAACATAGGGGCACAGTATATATTTTTTTTCAGTTTATGGAATATCTTTTAAATTGGTCCAATATCGGAGGAGGAAATAGGCGAAAGCCAAAATCTAGAATTATGACTTTTTGCTTAGTATATTCAATCGGATGTCTGCAACCGCATTTCCTCTTAACAATGTTGTATTAATAACAACGAGTTTGTTCGACATTTTTGCAGTTGGAGGATATATCTGGTTTCGGTCAGCTAGCTCGCGAACCTCGACTGCACAGCATAATTTTCTTCTTGTTTACGTCTTTATAGTTCGCTACTTAAGCAGTCAGGTTTTTTGAATAAACTTTTTCTATTTTCCAATTATTATATAGCCAGTGACACTCGCAAAGTTAAGAAGAATAGATTGACGTAAGAATCATCAAAATCGGCTGACACGTTTGGTCTCTAGAACGCCACATAGAAGCAAACATACATACATACATAGACTGATAAACACATTACCCTCCTTCAGCAGTAGGGTAAAAACACAACACACGACAACTTTTATATTTTTTGGGTTGATTAGAGGTTTCCAAAAATAAGTGTTGACGTGTTTTACACTGTCTACTACTTACTTGTATTTTTCCCTGTAAATGTAATATTTTAGCAATAAGAAATGTTTTTACAAGCCTACTGCGGTTATAATTTGGAAGTAAATCATACGCGTCCAATAGCGTTAGTTAGGCCGATTGGAATAGAGCTAACTGTTTTTGCTCACAATCAGATTCAATAAATTAGCGTTTAACGAGAATTCCGCATTAGCAAAGCAGTGACCATAATAATGACCAAAGTATTTCCATATTATTAATTTACAATGGGTGAGTACTAATATTATAAATGTAAAAGTTTGGATGGATTGTGAATTGAATTGTTTGGAATGTGTGTGTGTGGGAATGTATGTTTGTTACCCAAACACGCCAGAGCGGCTGAACGGATCTGGATGAAATTTGGCACAGAGATAGATTATAGTCTGGAATAGCACCTAGGCTTTTATCATGGTAGAATGTTCCCTTGGGATGATAAAACACTTTCCACGCGGGTGAAGACGCAGGCAGAAGCTAGTCACACTAATATTATAAAGGCGAATGTTTGTGAGTGTGTTTGTATGTCTGTTACTTCTTCACGCTCAAATGGCTGGACGGATCTGGATGAAATTTGGCACAGAGATAGATTATAGTTAGGAATAGCACATAGGATACTTTTTATCCCGGGAATATGTTCCCTTGGGATAATTTTCACATTCACGCGGGCGAAGCCGCTGGCAGAAGCTAGTAAACATCTAAATGTTTTCATCATTTCAGCCGAAAGACGTCCACTGCTGGACATAGGCCTCCCCCAAGGCTCGCCACACTGATCGGTCCTTTGCGTTTCACATCCACTGGACGCCCGCAGCTTTGACCAGGTCATCAATCCACCTGGAAAGAGGCCTTCCAACGCTGCGTCTTCCGATACGCAGTCGCCACTCTAGAACTTTTCGGCCACATCAGCCATCCGTTCCACCACTAAAGTTTGGCAACTCTTCAGGCTATGTTGATAACCTTGATTCTCTTGCGGATGTCTTCATTTCTGATTCGATCACGCAAGGGAACTCAGAGCATAGCTCTCTCCCTTTGGGTGACTTAATGTGTTGACATTGCGTAATAAGACTTTTTATAGAAACTGAGCCCTGGGTTCAATTCCCAGATCGGGTAAATTGTTATTGGGTTTTTTCCATCTGGGATTGCTCAATAGGAGCCCCGAGTCTTGTTTGCGCAAAAATATCAAAAAATTCAAAACTCCCGACACATTTTTATTTCATGCTACATAATTTATCTAGTAGTAGACACGGTTCGATCGACAATCTATTGAACGAAATCAAAATCGGATCATCTGTTTAGACAGATACACAAATAAACAAAAAATAAATGATCTAATTCCACCAAGCCCGTTTCATCATCGGACTACAAGACGAACGACGATGCGCCATCGCTACATGGTGGACATACCACCCATACGCACTAAACGTTTTGGAAATACTTTCATTATGCGTACAGCTAAGGAGTGGAATTCCCTGCCGGAGTCTGTGTTTCCCGATATCTACAATCTAGGAGTCTTTAAGTCAAGAGTGAATAGGTTACTCTAGGCAAGCGTGCTTCACCGTCGACCACATCATCGCTTACCATCAGGTGAGATAGTGGTCAAGCGCGAGCCTATAATATATAAAAAAAAAAAAAAAAACATATACACAAAACACACAGGTACATACGCCAAACTTATAACACCCCTCTTTTTCTATCGAGGTTTAAAAATGATTGTCGCACCGGTATCGCATTATCACGTCTGTGGAAGCCTTAACTCGTATCGAAATGATACGAGTCTGATGACGAATAGAGCCTGTTTGATGAATTCCGCATTTTCAAAACGTGACGTCGTTATAAGAACAAATAATATGTTTACAGAAAAATGTAAAAACTTCTCAATAATTTATTTGAAATAAAACATTTCTTTAGTACCTCTTCAACTCGGTCCGCGATAAAACATTGTAAGGGACAGTTTCGCTGTAACAACAGAAACATCTTCAAAATTTTAAACAAGACCGATTCTTATTCACAAAGACTCCGCTATAAAAGTGACTCCCCAAGTAATTCTACACTGTATCAATCACGTTGCAGTAGTAAAATCCGACGTAAAACTTACTTCAGATACAAGTACAAGAGGTACAGACGACAAAATTGCGAACAAAACTGACACAAACACAGATATAAAAACTATCCAATCATTTGCTTTCGTCACTTATTCAGTTTTTATTCTTATAACACTTTCAGACAAAAGATTATAAAAAATTCAAAACTCACACATAACATATGTAAAGATGAATCATCCTGCATTATACTTACTATTACTTGCTATTACTCTACTTCTCCTGCCAACTGCACCTATTGCCCTGATTTGTCTCCAAATCACGTACGTAGACAACTATTATTGACAATAATTCGGTTAATCATTACATTCATAAAACTGACGAACGATCATAAATTACTCCACCACTAGAAGAATCACCTGCATACTTACTCCTCCTGCCAACTGTACCTAGTTCCCAGAATTTGCTTCTGAATCACGTACGTAGACAACTACCATTGTTACTACTTCGGTTAATAATTCTTATCATTTAACATGGTCAGACAAATAATCATAAATACTTCACCATTCAAATATTATCTCTTTCGTAAAGCAGAATCACCCTGCATATTTACTCCTCTTGCCAACTGTACCTAGTTCCCTGAATTTGCTTCCGAATCACGTAGGTAGACACTTGCAGCCCTGTTCGACCAATCACCGACATGTTTGAGACGAGAATACGTTAAGGAATCCTTGATATTAAACTTTTAAGTGCTACGATTTTTATTTGTATTTGTAGGTCATGAAAATCGATGGGGAGCTATTGGATTGGAAGTAAAAGCTATGTTTTAGGGAAGTCGTTGAGTTCGATCGTGGGGGTTTTAGAATAAATTAACCCTTTAGAATTACTTTAACTTGCTATGTTGTTTGAAAGTTATAATGGTTAAGATGATGATAGAAACTACATAGAAATGACCAAACGTTTTACAATACCACATTTTCGTGATAGTTTATTTTCATGAAAAACCGGCCAAGTGCGAGTCGGACTCGCGCACGTAGGGTTCCGTACCATTATTGCAAAAAACGGCAAAAAAATCACGTTTGTTGTACCGGAGCCCCCCTTAAATATTTAGTTTATTCTGTTTTTAGTATTTGTTGTTATAGCGGCAACAGAAATACATCTTTTGTGAAAATTTCAACTCTCTAGCTGTCACGGTTCATGAGATACAGCCTGGTGACAGACAGACAGACAGACAGACAGACAGACAGACAGACAGACAGACAGACAGACAGACAGACAGACAGACAGACGGACCGCGGAGTCTCAGTAATAGGGTCCCGTTTTTACCCTTTGGGTACGGAACCCTAAAAAGTATCCTCATTTATTGGCCCACACTCTAAGCCATAGAATCGAGGCCGGACTAAGCAACACTGACGTGACTATTTGGACTCAAATCTGACAGATTAACCGTTAAACATTAAAAAACAAACATTGAAAAATTATAGCAACATCTTTTACCAACAGTTGGATATTGATTGGTAGACGATTTGATTAAAAATACCTTGCAACGTTCATCGTTTAAAACAAATGGGTCTGCTCAAATTATAATTATTTAGGTTTGTGTTTCTCTCATTCAGAGTTTTATGGTCGTACCCAGTCATACCTAAAACCCAGTTTAACGCTCTCTTTGACCATAGAATACTAAACAATACTGCCGCAGGTGAGCATTCTACACATTCGGTTTAGTTATTTATTTTGGTAGGTACTGTAGACTAGATTTGGGTTTTGACATTAAAATCACACCTTTAGTAAAGCTTTGTTTTATTGTTTATTGTTACGATTGTGTTTATTTTAATGTCTGGGATCCTTTGTTATCTCGTAAATTTTAAGTATTATTTTGTCAGGTAGGCCCTCGTTGGTCTAGTGATCATTGATGTGAATATTGAGGGTAGACACGGCTTGATGTCCGGAATGGATAAAGTGATTTCAGTTTTCTCCAGTTGTATTTTTTCAGTAGCAACCCGGAGTCAAGATTTTTATTTAATTTAACTAACTAGCTTCTGTCAGCGGCTTAGCCCGCGAGAAAAATGTTTTTATCCGAAGGGAACATTATACGGGAATGAAAAGTAGCCTATGCTATTCCAGACTATAATCTACAAATGTGCCAAATTTCATCTAGATCCGTTAAGCCGTTCTAGTGTGATTGAGTAACAAACATACATGACATGCATTCATCCATACTTTCGCATTTATTATGTTAGTAAGATATTGTTCCACTGCTCAGACCCCCATACCATTACAACTTTTCCTGAAATTGGCCCTCTCCGAGCAATCCGTCAAAAACGAGTCCAAATCCTCAGGAATGCCTCGGTTACAACGCCCGTCCTCAGGAACCAAATGTGTGATGATTCTGGCTCATCGGTTCTGACAAATTCTGCAAGTGTGACCCATCCAGTCCCACCACAGACTTATCAGCAACATCAGCGATGCCTGTTGGTTAGTCATTATGTTACTGTGTGTTGTACTGTATCGCAATAGGATATCCATACATGGGATTTCAACATTGACAACATAACTGGCAAAATATGAATATGCTATCGAATCTGGCTACACCTTCGGCGCATACCAGCCTTGGTATTTCTGTACTAAGAATAATCATGCCAAGGCAAGGTTCCTAAGAATTGATATCGGCAGGCTAAGTGCATTTATTGATTGAAGGTCCAATTCTAGGGCATCCGTTGCATTCAAAGGCGTGCTCCTTTCACGAACACGATTTACGTAGAACTTTGAAACTAGGTTTTAGTTATTTTATTAACATTCTTTGAAGCAAAACGAATTTGCTACGATAAATATCTTCCTTTATATGAAGAAATAGTTACATTTTTAATAAATCTATACTAATAGGTTCAATCTTTTGGGTTTGTTGATTTATGGTTGATTTTTAAAGGTGGTCTCTGGAAGCGGCGCGGCGGTCTTTGTACCAAATAAGAAAATTATTTCATTGATATACTGATAGATACGTTAAATACACAGCGAACCAATAGCGTAGCGATGCGTTATTATTTTGTAAATCGGTACGCTTTCGCTTTTCTATGTGACTAGAATAAAACGATACCATGTCTTACAAAATAAAAGTAAAGTTTATAAAGACTAAAAAAAGCGTGGCGTACTTTTTAAGATATTTTAAAAATGACTACCTTATAACAATTGACATCAAGCACCCCACGCTTTTTAAAACGTTAACCACACTATTCTTAATTTAAATTGATTGAAAATTTTATTTTCTTCTTTTTAGTTTGGTTTTCCATTAAAGCGTGTTTTTTTTATTTTTTAAGGTTCCGTAGCCAAATGGCAAAAAACGGAACTCTTATGGATTCGTCATGTCTGTCTGTCTGTCTGTCCGTCCGTATGTCACAGGTAATTTTTTCCGAAACTATAAGAACTATGCTGTTGAAACTTGGTAAGTAGATGTATTCTGTGAGCCGCATAAAGATTTTCACACAAAAATAAAAAAATTGAGTTTCAGTTCTATTTATGATAGAACTGAAACTCATTTTTTTTTAATCGAACCCATACGTGTGGGCTATCTATGGATAGGTCTTCAAAAATGATACTGAGGTTTCTAATATTTTTTTTCTAAACTGAACAGTTTGCGCGAGAGACACTTCCAAAGTGGTAAAATGTGCCCCCCCCTGTAACTTCGCCGGCGACTCGCACTTGGCCGATTTTTTTAAACTATCATTTATTTTTTACTTTTTAGTTAAATTTACCATTAAAGCTGGTTTTTTTTTGTTTTTTAAACGACAATTTATTAATGCATCTACCTTCCGGTGATGGTAGTGGGTAGCCGTTTCTCAGGCAGGTCTCCGGAAATTATTTAATACGTTTATTTGGCATCAGACACGGTAGTCTTCGGATATTACTAAAAATTAAGCCACGCGCATGTCTTAGCATGCAACTTGGTACTTGGCTCAAAGACACTACCGGTTATCGGATATTTTAATGTTCAAAGGTTATTAAATAAAAGTCGAGCGTTCCACCTCAGAGCTATAATTAGACTGACTTAAATCTATCAACATACTTACAAAATAATTAATATGAATCTACCTACGTTACAGATATAAGAAATCGCTAATCCTGAAGATCTTGATACGAATAATGAGAAAAACTATTTAAATTATTGCATTGTCATCAGTCCTTGATAAGTTAGCTAAGTTTCAAATTAATCCGACGTTTTGAAGGGAGTGAAAATCATGTTCAAAGATTCCATTACATTATTACATAGATAGACATACATACCAAGTTAATAAAAGCGTGTTAATAATGCTTCGCCACGCTATCGGTTTGCTGTGATTGGTTTGATGCTGAGATGCGGTGAGAGACCCGAACCAATTGACGAGGCCTTTAAGGCCGATTTTTCAATAATCTGATAACTTTTAACTAAGGAATAAAAATAGCCGTTTGACTTATTTTCTATACAAAAGCTGTCAAACCACCATGTTTATTCCTCAATTAAAAGTTTTTTTTTATTTTTTATTATCGATAGGCTCGCGTTTGACCACTACCTCGCCTGATGGTAAGCGATGATGTGGCCTACGGTGAAGCACGCTTGCCTAGAAGTAACCTATTCACTCTTGACTTAAAGACCCCAAGATTGTAGCTATCAGGGAACAAAGACTCTGGAAGGGGATTCCACTCCAAGTTAAAGTTATCAAACTATTGAAAACTTGGGCTAAATATTGAGTAGGAAAAATAAGTCAAACGGCCATTTTTATTCCTTAGTTAAAAATTATCAGACTATTGGTAAAAATCGGCCCTTAGTGTCTTATATATTCTTACTATACGTCTTTCATACTTTTAAACCCGGAAAACACACGGGTTCTGAGGAACAGAGCCTCGTGAGCGAAAGCACAAAAAAGAGATAGTGGTGAATACTGAGACGGCCAACTGGAACCTATAATGGCTTCTGATGGTCAAGCAAAGTTAAGTGAAGCCTGCCCCATAGGCTTGGAAATCGATTAATCGGTCCTTTAGTTACTAAGCCAGACAAACCACAAACTTCCCCAAAACTTTATATAAAATTAAAATATAACAATTCCCTTGAAATCTGTTTTGAGTTTGTTAAGAACACAAGGAAAGCGATTCTCACATTTCATGCCTGCCAGTTCTAGAACAAAATCTATTAAACTTCGGCCACGTTGTTGCTACTAGCTATTGTGTTATGAAGTAACCTGATTGCTTGTCAAACAACCGACTTTCGTACTTATAACATTGTAGTCATCACGAGACGGAACCGTCAATGTGTCAAGAACATTGACGTGATGTCTATAAAGACGAATTTAGAAGGCCACAGTATTTTGTAGAAATTCCTAGGTAACATTTCAACGATATTGTAGGATTATTAGAGTAAACCGAGTTTTCCTTTAAATTCTTAATCGGTTCGGTTAGTAATATCATAATGACGGTACCTTTATTCCATAATGATCCAAAAAATATCCGTGAACTGAAAAGGACCCGTTCCCAACTTTCAAGAGATACCTATTTTTATTTCAATTGAAATTCTCGTTTTATTTATATATAGATTCCCCGAACAAGGGAGTAGCCCAGCGGATATTTTGCAAAGTAATTCCGTATACAAAGTGTTTTAGTAAAAAGCGTCACGAGAATCAAAAGATGGCTACCAAAGCGCCCAAACAGATGTGGACAAAGATGAAAAAAGTTTCAGAAATTGGGAATGGAAGATGATTACAGTACACTGAATGGAGTTGCGCGTTATTATCAAGTCGCCTTTGTACCGATTCCGAATGTTTCCCTTTAAGAACTTCCACCAAGTTTATGGCTTATACCCTCGGATCGTACCTAAGAAAAAGAAAAAAAAGTTTAATTCACATAGAATCTTTATAATTCTTTATTGTTCCTGCTTTGTTATTCAAACGACTATAATTTCGTTATTTTATGTAGTTTATTGTGAAAGCGGTTTAATAAGTTCCTTTGTCTTTTGCTTATTTGGGTTTATTGTTTGTTTTAATTTCGTTTTGTTTTGGGTTTTCAGCAAAAGTTCCTAATTTAAAATTTGATTGACGTTCAGCGGAATGTGTATTGTAATCGTACTTATTTAAGACTGGCCTTCAGGAGTTTTCTATTTTCGTTCCACGTTTAAATTGACTTGAGAGACCCGAACCAATTGAAATGAAGAATGCCAGCTCAGAACCTCCATGTCCATCTATCCAGCATACTTCATTTCCACCTTTTTGACAATCACCTATTTCTTTACCCCGTTTAGAATCATACGAATACAAAAGTCATGTCGTTTCCTTGGCACATACTCCATACGTACAATTTTCCCCATTTTATTCACTACAAGACATTATCATAACACTGAATATCATGAAAATGGCACTTGTAGCAGAAACGACATCTCTCATTTCCTTGTTTATTTCCCCGTACGTCTGAAATAAGTTTGGATGACAACCGTATTCTTTGATGATTTCTTTGTTACTTACCTACTTAGAAAATGTAGTTATGAGACATTCTCTACTCGAAAAGTCTATGAAACTGTGTATCAATGTTAGAATATATTATGCTGAAAATAATTTAAGGTTATTATGTAATCGTAGTTTGATATACCAATAGACCAAATACCTTGTAAGGGTCGCGACTGTCGCGAGGGTAAGCTAGATTAAAAATACAGTAACGGTTGATGTGGTGAGGCTTGGGGGAAGCTTATCTCCAGCTGTGGACGTCTTTCATATATAATGATGACGAAGATGATAGTCGATCAAGACAAGAGGCTTCATCTGTAGGTACTCGACTTTTTCTATAAGTTACTAAAACTTGGCAAGAGGAGCCAAAGAAAAGGCTACTCTCTCACGAGGCAAGCCACGTGTCTCTCATGAGGCAAAAAGAGCACTGAAATATATTTTAGTAATTATCTCGAGTACCTACTTAATTAAGAAACTTTTTATATTCACATTAAATTTAATGTAAGTATGAAGTCTAGGGAAAGTTGCTAGCTTATAAAGAGATACAATAAAAAGATAATATTACCGCTTTTTAAATACCCTAGAGTCTAGTCTAGATACGGTTATATTTACTTTTGGCACAGCTTTTGGGTAAGATTTGAAAATAAAAACAATTGACCTAATACGGACAGTCGACAACTGAAAATAGCCCTCAAAAACATATAACAAATACGTGGCGACGAATAGACGTATTCCACATTGGGCGGCCGCTTTAACGGCACCTGAGGTATTTCACATACGGCGTCTATAGATATTTTTTGCAAGTGCCAAATGTGGAACAATTTTTTGCCACATTTGGCACCTACGGATCATTAGGTACTAGTGTTACGACGTTTATGTTTTTATGAAAACAAAATGAAAAATCCGATTAAAATCAGTAGACAGATATAACATGATAAAAATAATTATTGTTATAGATTCTGACCTCCTGGTACTCCTTTAATCTGATTGATGATTCTGGCCTGCTGGTAGTTTGCGTATAAATACTTATAATGTACAACATCTAACAATAAAAAAAAGGGAAAAAAGAGAAATGTTATTTTTTTATCGCGTTATTAAACTCTACTTAGTTACATTTTGACGTCCTAAAATAAATAAACGTCCCAACACTAGTACCTACTGATCCAAAGAAAGTGCCAAACGTGGGGCAAAAATTTAAATAATAAATTATTCCACTAATGGCATCTGCGAAACATATCGATAGGTGTGTGCAGCGGTGTAATGGTGTTGTTTGCTGATGAGGTGCTGGTAGCGTTGGTGCCAAGGAAGATTAAATAAAACGGCGGACTATTAGACTCACGTGTGTATTCAACCAGTGACACAGTAGGAAGGGAAGGATGTTGCCACCGCTCACAAAGATTTACATTTTTTAATGTTGGTGTTGCAATACTAGAATATCCAACAAGGTGCTGTATGTGGAATACCTCAGGTACCATTAACTCAGGTGCCGTTAAAACGGCTGACAATGTGGAATACGTCGACAAATATTGTACGTCGGTAGAAGGAAAACATCGTTAAGAAATCTGTAATTATTTATTTTATTTATTATTTGGCTTTTCAACACTGAGTACACTGTTACTTTATAAATTTGTACATTTCAAACTTAAGTCTAAGTGCCTCATCACTTAAAGAAAAGCACAGCATGCACTAAATTATGCGGAGATAAATACAGAATTTATTCAAAGTCAAAGTCAAATATATTTATTCAATTAGGCCAATAAACGGCACTTTTGAACGTCACATAAATTAAAACTAAAAATTAAAAGTAATAAAAAAAAAATTTAAAAGTAATAAAAAAAAAAAAAAAAGTTAAAAAAAAATAAAAAATAAAATGATTCTACCGTGCATTCGGAAAGTAGATTGTTATGGAGAAGAACGCACAAGAAACTCCATACTTACACTTTAAAAAAAAATTGGTGTTTTACAATATTAACATACGTACATCCATTAATATATGTGAGGACGATGCACCCAGAATAGCTCTACACACAGGTATGAAGTATTAAAAAGCATTAACAGGAAAATTAATTAATTTGATAAGTAGGAACATGGTTCTCACATACTTACAAATATTACAAACAAAGGTAAAATACCTAATTCAACAACAACGGAACAGTGTGTGAGTCAATTTCAAAAAAAAAAAAAAAAAAAAAAAAAAAAAAAAAAACAAAACAATGAATACAATAACTATGAATGGGAATATAAATTAACAAATTTGATTTTGTCTACACCAAAGATTGCCCTATGGAGCAGGACCAGCATGTTTCCAAGCATTCTTATCTTGAATATAATCATCTAATTTGTAATATGCTTGTTTACAAAGGGTGCTTTTAACTAAAGTTTTAAATTTACTTTCATTTAGTTTTAATATATCACAAGGTATTTTGTTATAGAATTTAACACAGTACCCCATGAAAGATGATTGTACTTTAGCTAGTCTGTAAGAAGGCTGATCTAACTTATCTTTATTTCTGGTATTACAATTGTGTCTATCACTGACTTTACTAAAGAGATGTATATTTTTCCTTACATACATAATATTTTCATAAATAAATTGGCAAGAAACTGTCATAATATTAATATTTTTAAACAGTTCCCTAAGAGATTCACGGTGACTTAACTTATATATGGCTCTGACAGCTCTCTTTTGCAATATAAATATGGATTCAATGTCAGCCGCTCGACCCCACAGTAAAATACCGTATGACATTATGCTGTGAAAGTAACTAAAATAGACCAAACGCGCGGTTTCTACATCCGTTAACTGTCTTATCTTTCTAACAGCATAAGCGGCTGAGCTTAGCCGACCCGCAAGAGATGTTATATGAGGACCCCATTGCAATTTGTCGTCTAGAGTGATTCCCAGGAAAACTGTTTGATTTACTTATTAATTAAAAACAATAAAAAAAACTATTAAAAGCTAAATTGATTGCAATTAATTAAATTAAATTAAGTAACACAGATTAAATCAAATTAAATTAGAACAGATTAAATTAAATTAGAATAAATTAAATATAATTAGTATACATTTTATTACACATACATACATACATACATAAACTCACGCCTTTTTCCCATGGGGGTAGGCAGAAACTACAGAACGCCACCTGCTACGATCCTAACATACTTCTTTTGCTTCACACACATTCATACATCTAGTCATACACACACGCCGGTTATGGGTACTGCGCACTTGGCCTTTCTGAAGAACATCACCTATAAGGTCTATGTATGTCTTTCTAGGGCGTCCCCTCCCGGCGTTTCCATTCACGTCTGCCTTGAAAATACCTTTCGTAAGTCGACTTTCATTCATCCTCTCAACATGGCCAAACCATCTTAACATACCCTTTTCAATTTTAGTCACTACATCTTCTTTTAAACCACAACGTTGTCTTATTACCTCATTCCTCAATCTATCAGTTAAAGTTACACCACACATACTCCGCAAGGAAAGCATTTCTACTGCATTAATCCTACTTTCATGTCTTTTTATTATTTATGTAATATTAGGTACTAGAGATACCCACTAAATGGCAAGCGCGACTTTTTTTAAATTGTAATGTCTCCTGAAATGTTTTAATTACACCTAAGTTTACGAATAAAAGTAACAAACTGACCATGAAAACTTAAGTGAAGTAAACAAGAAGTGACCTGTCATTATCTACAATTTATGTTAGTGATTGACTGAACTTACGTAACATGGTGAGATGTTACCAGAATAGCATTGCTTATTCAGATTATAGAATTACTAGCCAGGTGGAAGTATTCTAATGAGAATACGTTTTTCTCATTACACTGAATTACACCACAGTCGATATAGCATACTGTATACTTTGAAAATTTAGAGATTCCCAAGACATAATTAAATAATGAAGCAGACTCCTGTTAATCGTATTTACCTCGACATGATTACTTGGCTTGAATATTCATAAAATCCCGATAACATTCTTCGGGAGCGTTCCCAGTTTAAACGAATTAGGGCGACATAGAAGCATTGAAAATTAACTTAGAGAATTACATTACCTGCGTACTTTTAAATTGGAGCAAAGTTTTTTGCAAAGAAGATTTTGTTGCTAAGTTTAGTATTACGTTAAAAGTATATAATTATGATCAATAGATCCAATCTGAAAGTTTACTAGAAGATTTGGCCTAGAATTTGTGAAGGGTTACGGTAAAGGGGAGAAAGTTTCAAATTATAAAAGCAAATTAAAAGAGCAGTGGTGACCCAGTTGTATCGCCCGCGACTCACAAGTTGTAGGTCGTTTTCGAAAAATAAATTAAATTGTAAATTATTTAATGTCCTATAACCAAAAAATCGAAGACATGTGACATCTACCAACCCGAACTGGGCCCGTGTGGTGGGTAACGGCCCATTCCCTCTCACAGACAGGAGTTCTGCGCGCACAACGGACCAAATGGGATTCTAAATGTGGAAAAGGGGTCCATCTATTCCATCCTCTCAGCAAGTTTTACCTGTAATTGTTTCCTACCTTTTTTTTAAACTGTGCTTAGTTATGTGCAAGTAAGTACGCTATGTAGTATTAAGGAATATCACACTTATAAGGAAGATTAAGATAACTCAGAACACTTCCAAAACAAGTATTCAACCGATCTTACTATAATTTATCATAAATGCAAAAGTTCTGAACTGATTTTGATGAAATTTTACACTAATATAGCTTATGCATCAGAATTACACATAGACTATCCTACTAATACTACAAATGTGAATGTGAGTATGAATGGATGGATGCTGTTACTCAAACTACTGAACGGATTTTGATTAATCTATAAAAGTATTTATGTATGTTCCTAGACTCCGAAACGGCTGGACCGATTTCAAAAATTCTTTAATCGTTGGGAAAGTACACTATCCCCGGATGACAGGCTAAATTGTATCCCTGTATGCCCACGGGAACGGGAACTACGCGGGTTAAACCGCGAGGCGTCCGCTTGTAGTATATAAACTGGATCAAAACATATCAAACTTTTAACCGCCGTTGAATGTTCCTTTGGATAAATTCGACAGCTAGTCTTAACGATAGTAACTAATAAATCAATTAACACAACCCACCACAGACCCTACTAATTAAACCCAATAATCACGCAGTCATAACTAAAACCAAGGTTTTTACAAGCTTGCCCCCTTCAGCCATATTTCCTGAACTGAACCGAATAATTGAATGTTCCGAGCAGTTTTTACTCATTTAAACTGTACGCCACAATTACCTCTATTAATTTACGCGGTGAGGTGGGCGCGATAAAAGCCAGCTTAATAATATTGGGGTGAGAAACGCCCGTGGCGGAGAGGGGCAAAAGGGGGCGAAAGCTGTCAAATTTCGTGCAGTAAAGCTCCAGAAATGGTCTTCCGCCCTACTTGCTTGGACAGGTACTGGTGGTGGCAAAACTTTTGTTGTTCAAATTACAGTATTGGGGGGCTAAAAACGATAAGTTGTTTTTAGATTCGAACCCAAATCGTAGTTAACTATAACATACTTATCATCACAACTGTATTCTTCGAAGGGTTTAGACAGGGGTGCACCAATAGTACCTACACCCACATATCGACTGACAGGCTTATTACGTATTTTGCAAGAGCAAAACTTGCTCTTCAATCACGAATCCGATTTTTTTATAACGATAGCAATACCATAACAATTGTTCGACAGTGCTGCCTCCATGGAACAATTAGTTAACTAAAATATTCATTTGAACGCGGGTGATCGCGATTATGACGAGCAAATTTGGCTGTCAAATTGTGATTACTTTTTCTCTTGTTGCTGGTCGATTGCCAATCACTCCCAAATTGCTAAATACAAAAGTTTTAGAGCCTTTGGCGGATTTTTACAAAATAAGTGAATTTGACAAACAGTGAGCGATTAGCAAATGTTTTTTTTTTTTTTTAACTTTTCCCCACACTAGGAATTTCTTCCTGTATCGTGGGTGCGTTTACAAACATATAAACTCACATACACAACACCCAGAGCCGGAACAACTATCTGTAGGTCATACAAATATTTGTTCCGTGCGGGAATGGAACCCGCGACACGCAGCGCAGCAGTCAATCGCTCAACCACTGCGCCAACCGTGCGCCCTTTTTTGCAACCGATTGGTTACGTAATCCTATTTTTTATGGCATATAGCGATCGATCGCTGAGCAATTATTGTAGATCATACGTAATAAGCCTGCGGTTCGGTTTCCTGCCGTAACCATGTTCATAAAATCATCAAAACAGTGAAGAAGAATATCGTTAGGTATTTTTTTTGCATGTCCTGGAAAAAAAAAAATTCAGAAAAAAACACATGTACAGGGTCAAAAAGTAAATAAATTTTTACCAGTAAACACGGGAAAAGAGAATCGTTGGTACCTGCACTAATCACAGGCACGAACGACTTCCATAATAGGTTAAACAAGAAGAAACTAACTAACATTTAGAGTAACTTTTTTGTTATAATAATTATAATAGTGTAACAAAGCCCATACCAGACTTTCCTATTACTATTAAGTTCGTGACATGTGACAACTCTGCGCTGGGCTCGCGTGTTGAAGTATAGCCCAGTCCTTCTCACCACTCACCAGTCCCAGCAGTGGAAACCTTATAACAACATGACCTTTTACTATAAAGCAGTATATAGCCATTGACACAGTCCAAACATCACAATAACACTAGAACAAAGAAACATTTTCAGTTACAGTCATGTAGAAAACCGTTTCAACCGATGCTCATAAAACGGCCCTAGAAACGGACAAAATACACTTAGCACTCGACATTACATCTTCTCAACACGGAGCGTAGGACAAATAAACCCAAATCACCATTGTATGCGATTACACCGAATGCATTCTACCAGACAGCGGGCATTGGCGTTCGCTTTATCTCTACCATACACTGCCTGATAAGGAGCTTACCAGGCGAACTTAATAAGAGTTGACGTTTCCATCCGACCAAATGATAATACACCTTTTGTTCTTCAAAACACGGTTTAATTTAGATTAGCGGCCGGCTTTGGACGGGTCACTGGGTAAGAGCAGTTTATGCATGATGTTGTTAGCTTTTTGGGTATAAAGTGCACAATAGGTATGCTACAAATGTTGTGTTTGTCTCCTTTTGTTAGTGGACTCCATAATTAGAAGGGATTAGTGTTGGGTGAAACTCCTTACATGTTTGGTATAACCGTCATTGTTTATCTAGGATAGCGATGACTTGTAATGCAAATAATCCTGTCTATTTATTTATTTAAACTTTATATACAACGGTACAATGGCGGACTTAATGCCTTAGGCCTTTTTGGTATATCTGCTTATCGGTGCAAACTATATAAACTAAGCTATACATTTTTCTGCATAGAATATTTCAAGGTATAAGATGACCAGACAGATTTTTAACCATTTTTTCCAACACATCATCACATCACATCATCAGCCTATTAATGTTCCCACTGCTGGGACACAGGCCTCCTCTCTGTGAGAGGCAATGGGCCACGCGGGCCTAGTGCGGGTTGGTGGATGTCACATGTCTTCGATTTTTTTGGTTCTAGGACATGTCGGTTTCCTCACGATGTTTCCTTCACCGTTTTGAGAGAAGTAGTGAAGAAATAATTTACACAAAGTGAAGAGCCTGCCTGGGCTCAACCCCACGACCTACAACTTCAAAGTCGCGGCCGATACCACTGCGCCACCACTGCTTTTTACCAACAATAAATTGTAAATAAAACAGTTACCAACTAACTTGTTTACTCAGATCGCTTATTGATAACCGTAAACACCGTACAGCTAGAACAGTCTCGTCAGATGAAATCTCCGATTTAGGCAAGATCGCTAAATGAAATCATACCAAATCGCTAAACTGAATCACGAACTAATTAGTCCAAAGCCTGAAATTTGGGGCAACAGCATTGGATTTACCAGCACCGGGCCAGTTGCATTAGCTAATCCGTCGGTCAGCGCAAGGCTCCATAAGCCAATCAGACGTGCCTACGTCACCGCACGGCTCGCGATTGGCTCACCGACCTGATTACCCAGTGCCATTTTCCGAAGTGCTGTCAACACGTTCCTATCGACTAATAATGATGACTCATATCGGAGCTGCTCTTATGGCTTATCGAAACTGCGTTTATCATTCTAGTGACGAGGCTACGTCATCAGATTCTGGGGCTGAAATTAGGTCGATGCTTATTGGAGAGTATATAAGCCGGCTTGCTCCTATCAAGATTGCGTTAATAAATCATCAGACCATGTATCTACTAGGATAGAGGATTCAGTTTAGAAGTCTAATCGAAAATATTCGAACAGAGGACTCTGAGTGGAAAAAAAGTGAAAAAAAAACAGAACAAACACAATTCGTATTAAAGTAGTAAACATCTGGATGCTGCCTTCCTTATCAAATCTGAAACCAATGAAAAACAAAGTAACAAAACTATGCAACAGTGTTCCCAATATTACAAAACAAAAACGCAATAGTTCTAAACCAACACAAGTTTCATCACATTACTCCACCATCGGTCATAAATAACGCCGATAACATCAACTTACGATCTAACACAATAAAGTAAATAAGAGCGCAGAGCGGCCAATTTGTGCAGTATCCATTCGTTCAGTCTAATTTAAAGCAGATATTAAAACCGCGGGCCGCTTCACACGTGTCCCGTCATAAATTGTAGGAGTACGTTCCACAGTGAAATTGGGCGGTGGAACAATGTTGAATCTGCCTCATTTGGGTGGCGCAATTTTCTCATTATTAATAGAGAATGGAAGGTGAGGTAATGGTTAATTCATTGGTTTTACGGGGTGTTTTTCAGGAATTAATTTGCATGGATTTTGTACGAGTTGAATTGCAGAAAAGCGATGGGTAAGCTCACAGTAATGTGACATAGTTTGAAGTTATTTACTATACTTACTAGTAATCTATCTCTTTACCAAATAGGTACAGCATTGATTTCTCTTTTCTGTCTTAGTAACAGAAAAGTATAAGCCGAACAAAAATCTAATTAGGTCAACTCCTAACGAAAAAAAGTAAAATATGCCTACCCGAAAATTAAATAACTAACCTTCACGACTTAATTAAAAACCTGGGATAAATGCAATGA
The DNA here is from genome assembly GCA_949775005.1 of Orthosia gothica. Taxonomy (NCBI): domain Eukaryota; kingdom Metazoa; phylum Arthropoda; class Insecta; order Lepidoptera; family Noctuidae; genus Orthosia; species Orthosia gothica. The sequence continues at coordinate 1,433,649 of OX459050.1, forward strand.
AATTAAATCATAAACTTTTGACACTAATACAGGTATACAACCTTTTATTCAATCTAACTTTGTGAACGGAATAGGGGCAGGTAATGTGGTATTATTTCCTCATTAATGTGTCTCTGGAAGTTTCGGGGTTGGATTAAAAACTCCCTGGGGATCTCACGCCTGCACAATAATGTTTTTGGTAGGCTCTGTGTAATTGTGAAATAACATTGTTAGTCAATTTGGTTTTTGAGAACCTAATTCTTTAGAAAGTTACAAAAACGAAATAATGATGTAAGAGTTTGTCAAAGTAAAACATTAACAAGTAAAATTTTAAATTTATTAAACCCTTGACACATTTTATTGCATGCTACATAATTTATCTAATAATAAACACGCTTCGATCGACAATCTATTGAACACTAATTATGACACCATATCTTGCGAAAACACCCCGATTCAAATTGTAAAACGCCCACAACTCTTCGAATCAAATTCAGTTCATCCGTTTAGAAGCTATGATGAACAGCCAGATAGATACACAAACACACGTCAGACTTATAACACCCCTTTTTTCTGTCCGGCGTTAAAAACAGATTTAGTGAATACCTACAATACTTTTTAACCCTTGAGAGACCCTACAATATACACGTACCTACTCGTATTTTATTAAAGAAGCAATTTCATATCATGGAATAATGTCCCACATATGGACAGAAAGATATTGGGGTACCAGCAGCTGGTCATTATAAACGTCATAATAAAGTTAGTATTATTTATTTTAAGTACTGATACTTATACTTTATATTGTTGCCCTAGCTTGACCTTGAGAATCAAATCGTCTCTCAAAAACTCGACACCTTTAATATCACTAGATACTTAGGTGTCGTAGACAAGAATGCTATCTCATTCCATCTTGATAAATGATATTGAGAGCTAGATTTATTTCGTAAATACAAGCTTTATTTCTTTTAACGACACGATATACCAATAACAGTTAATAAACTCAGGACGATAAGCAATTAAGAATACGAATCAAGAAAATATTTTTCTTTTAAATAAGAGAATATTATTGAACGTCTTTTCGACGTGGTCATGACATTATCTGAATTAATACATATTATAAAGAAAGTTAAAACTGTTAGTATTTTTGTAGGAGTGATAGAACTAATCCGAGTATGAAAATTCTTTGCGACCTTATATTTACGACTTTAAATTATTTACGACTTTTTATCCCAAAAATTTAAATATGTCTGTGGGTCATGAACTCAGGACACATGAAAGAAGTTAAAGGAAAAATCTATATTAGATTGCATAAACAATACGATACGATACAAATACAATTCTTTCTTTTCAATCAGTGAAGCCAATAAGCCTTTTCATAATAGGGACTAGGAAAGCATAAAGAGAATGCAGCTGCGAAAAAAAAACAGAGTGCTCGGAACACGGCGTTGTTGTAATCCAAAAGGTCGTATGATCATCCAGGAAAATATCGTGGTATGCGCAATTTTAAATTTCCAGGAATTTGATCAACATTGAGCGCAGATTTTTATTGTTTTATGACTCATATGAAGAGGCGTCACTTGATATATACGTTTTTAATATGAATTCGGATTTCCTGTGAGAGAACAAACCAATTGTTTGTCTTGATATCACCATTCTATTTTTATTGTAAAACATGTTTGCATAGCCAGTGAGCGTGATATGTTTGAAGTTTTATTTTTTCAATAAAAATTGTACCTTTGTCCAATCTACGCTTTGAAACAGCGCATAAAAGCGATCAAGGCTTTTGATGCAAAATCAAACGTAGATTGTGAAATTGATGCTAGTGTTGCTGGAGCGGTGTTGTGTACTGTGTATTAGCGCGAATTTCATTTGTTTCTGTTCATTCAAAATGATACTCAAAGGGATTTGAATAGAGCATTATTATAATTAATATTGAAGCTCGTTTATTTTATTTGCAAGGGCAAATTCTATTGATTTGTGAAAAATTGTGTGTTTAGACAAAAAAAAAATACATTCGAAAGCCAAATAAAAACAAGTTTACTTGTTAGTTGTGGTACATAATGGACCAGTTCTATAGGCTAAGTACCTATAGTGCCCAAAGTGATGCCAGAATATATTAACCCAATAACATGAAACTCAAATAAACAAAACCGGTGTAATGAGAGTATACCAGGGTAAACTGTTCACACCTGCGTACTCCTTTAGAGCTGACCAGTGTGATGTTATGTTATGAAATGGTATAAACAATAAACAGGCATGCGATTGCAGCTATCCCGAGAGATTTACTTTTTAGAAGAAGATGATGTTTATTTCCGAAGTTTTCATCAGATCTTGATTAAATTTAAATGGGACCCACATGCCAAGCAGCTAGTTAAAAGTTTTGAGGTAACACAAAGAAAATCAAATACAGTGGAATTGATAACCACCTCCTTTTTGGGAAGTCGGTTAAAAATAAAATGACTGATTTTCATTTTGCTACTGCAGCCAGGATAAATGAATTGTTTTTAAAATTTTACTAAGTTTTTTGCTCTAATACTCGTATTATTTCAGTTTCACTAGACTTCACAAGTCAAACCAAACCCGTTACTTCTAAACAATAACAAGGGACATTTTGTAGGAATTCCCAGGAAATAAGTAAGAAGTTTCCGTACGTCACAGTTGCGTGGCACACGGAGAACACGTACCGTTCAGATTAGTTGGTGTAGCTAACAACCGAGTAACTTTCACAATTAATACCAACCGACCGCAGTGGGGGCTTGAGTCTGCTATGACTGTGAGTTGTGAGACTGATGCGACGGGATGCGCGATTAATCGCAAAAAATGGTGGTGAATTGTTTGCCATTTAATAGTTCGTCTTGGCAAGTTGACACATTCTTAACTATCGACAATGGAGAATATGATTTTTTTCTCATAATTCAACTAAACAATGTTGTATATATGTTATAGGAAATCTGTGAAAAGCAGAAATTGTATACCTAGTAAATTATATAGAATTCAGGGCTTATTTAAGCAATGTGTGAAATGATAATTCTAACCTTAACCATTTTTTACTAGGAAATGCATACATATCCTAGTATACATTTCCTAAAAGGTTCAAGAAACATAATAAAAGAATAATATGTTTTTAAGATTCTCTGTCCAATATTTTCTATCCTATAAAAAAACCCAAAAATAATCATCGGTCACACAAATTATAAAACATTAAATCTTTAACAGACGTACTAACAATTTAAAATATTCACAACAAAATCAACAGTCATTAAATCAATCTGCCTAGCCTTTCCCAACTATATTGGGATCGGCTTCCAGTCTTACCAGATGCAGCTGAGTAGGAGTGACTGCCTATCTGACCTCAACAACCCAGTAACTGGGTCACACGATACCTCTTTGAAAGACTGGTATCAGATTTCAGGGTTCTGACTATCTGTAACGACAAACGGCTTAGTGTACTTTCCAAGGTGGAATCCCACTATGTAAAGATGGTCACCCACCCAAGGACCAACCTCGGCAAGCGATGCTTAGCCTGGAAGGTTGAACCGTGCGGCTATTGTAATTTAGCCACGAGCTCCTCAATCAGAACACATCAATGATCACGCGAGAGATTGAATACCCAATACCCCGCTCGCCCTCGTCTAACCCGTAACGGGCCGATATCCTGTTTTTAACAGATTTCCTATTGCCGTTTAAGATCTTTATAGAATGCCTAGGAAATACAATTTGTTTCACACTTTGCCGGTACATTTTCGGCATCCTATAGATTTCCTAAGAATTGTATAGAATTCCTGTTTTCACAAATTTCCTATAACGTATATAACAGGAGTCCCTCTAAGGGATCGAATCCGAAACGAGGTGATCCGCCAGAGAACCAAAGTTGTCGACATAGCTCACAGAATAAGTAAGCTGAAGTGGCAATGGGCCGGCCATATAAGTCGTAGAACCGATGACCGATGTTGTAGACGTGTTCTTGAGTGGAGACCGCGAACTGGTAAACGTAAGTTGGGACGCCCTCAGGCTAGGTGGAGTGACGATCTTCGCGGGGTGGCTGGTTGGCAGCTGGATAAGAGTTGCCGTAAATCGAAGCGAATGGCATTGGAGAGGCCTATGTCCAGCAGTGGACTGCTTTAAGCTGATGATGATGATATAACAGGAGCAGTATGATTTAACGATCTTCGAGAACTTTGCTTTTTAGGGTTCCGTACCCAAAGGGTGAAAATGGGACCCTATTAGTAAGACTCCGCAGTCCATCTGTCTGTCTGTCTATCTGTCTGTCTGCTGTCTGTCACCTGTGTATATTTAAGTGGGGCTACCATACAAAAAACATGTTTTTTTGCCGTTTTTTGCGATAATGGTACGGACCCCTTCGTGCGCCAGTCCGACTCGCACTTGGCTGGTTTTTACATAATTGGGATAACCTGTTATATTATTTATAATATTATTTTGGGGTAAAATAGTAGTCAGCTCTCTTAACGAATGGTCTCCAATGCCAATAAACTTTGCTTAAGACGGTACCCTGACCAAAAAATCGGCATGAGATATGAGCGTTCCTATTGGTCTAGCGGCACTGGTGGCGCATGAATTACAGTAGTGAATACGCCCAGATTTTAGAATAAAATCTTTATAAAATCGAATTTTGGTCTTTTGAAAAAAATAATTCAAAAAAATGTTCGTTATTAAATTGTCTATCCATTAGTGTTAGTACAAAAAATAATTAATGAACACTTTACGAGGAGATGCATAATATCAATAATTATTTCTCATTTTTATGTTTTTTAGAAGTAGATTAGTGAAATATATACAACATTTAAAAAAAAACTAAATCTACCATTTTAGAATCAATATTATGTAGAAATTTAATGTATTTTTATTAATTGATATTTCTTTTTAAATAACGAGTAGATAGCTCCTAAAAACAGCACAAAAAACGGCTTGCGCGGCGTTTTGCTCGGGGTACCGCCTTAATATCAAAAGTATCTCACGTACGTTGCCATACCAGAGAAAAATATTCACTAATAAGAACAAATACTCGTAAGCTGCAAAATAAGCTGTATAAATAACTGAATTGCTACTCCATCCCTACAATAGTCAATACCTAGACTTGTAAATGCAATTACTTATGCCACCTTCTATAATATAATATAAATCTATTGCATCGGGGGATGTCAGCTACCAAAGGCCTACTAAATGGTACGGTTGCACGTACGACTAAACGCAGGACAAAGGGGAGATAAGAAGAAACAGGGGAGAAAACTATTACAGTCTTTGAGAAATAAATTTGTGATACGTCTCTTACATTATTTCCCTGTAGACTATTAGTTACGACTTTGTAGAGGGAACGGTCTATGTGGGAGCGCTGGAGTTTAGGAGTGGATGTTTTTCTGCTGATAGTGTGATGTTTACAAAACAGAATTACAGGGAATAGTGGCTGAAAGTCTAGTAAAACATTTGAATATTGCTTCACAACAGTTAAATATATGGCGCATAAGCCAAGATAAATTAGATGAATCAGAGCGCATATATATACAGGGTTAAGTTGACTTAGATTCTATAAGATTTCGCAGTTTTTACTGCAACCACTTTTTATTACTTCTTTACTGCTTAACAATGCGACGCCATCGCTATCTATCGGCTGTTATTCCTGTGCACTCATGCAAGGGGCCACACACTGCAGACTTAACCTAGTCGGTCCATCGCATGGGCGACCTTCGGCGCACTCTCGTTCCTTCCACTCTACCCTGAACTACAAGCTGCTCGATAGAGTCGTTGCCTCATTGGGACACGTTTCCAAAGAACTGGAGTACTCGAGCTTGGACTATAGCCGATAGACGCTACCTGATACCGAGTTCTTGAAGTATGGATATGTTAGTACGAAACTTAGTCCACGACATACCAAGCATTTTTCTCCAGCACCATATTTCCAAAGCGTCTATTCTCTTCATTTCAGTGTCTCTCAGCGTCCAGGTCTCGGCTGCGTATGGAAATATGGGGAACACAAGTGCCCGTATGAGATGGGTTTTCGTGGCTTTGGTGATATAGTGATTCCTCCATATTTTCTTCAGCCTATCCATGGCAGACCTCGCCATAGCTATGCGTCGCTTTATCTCGTCTCCACAACCACCGTGGTTTGATATTAAAGCGCCCAGGTAGACGTACGATTGTACGACGGACGTCGCAATTCGTGATTTGATTGACTTAATCTGGCGAATATTCCTTAATGCGATTGACAATCATCATCTTCGTCTTGGCTCTGTTAATTCTCAAACCGAATGCTGAGCTGGTATGTTCGATCTTGAATAGCAACCGTTCCATGTGGACGGCACTAGTCGCGAACAGCGTAGTGTCGTCCACATATCGCAGGTTCTATCTATACACCGTCCGTCCAGTCCTCAAGGGTAATCCGCATTATAAGTTCAGTGTAGATGTTGAACAATAGCGGCGAAATTATACATCCTTGACGGACGCCTGCACTGGGATGAAAGGTTTTCGATAGTACGCCATCCATCCTCACTGACGCTGTTCCGTCCTCATAAATACACCTCAAAAGATGCACAAGGAGTTTGAGAGTGCCCATATCAAGAAAGGACCTCCACAGCACTGGTAATTTCACCGAGTCAAATGCCTTGGAGAAGTCAACGAAGCAAACATAAGTGGGCTTGTTGAACTCTCGGACTTTCTCAATAATTTGGCGAACTATGAAGATCTGCTCTCAACTGCCCTTTCAGGTGAAACTTCCTTGGATAAGTAGGTTTTCAGTCGCTCCTTTAACACGTACAGTAAAATTTTGCTTGCGTGTGATATTAGTGCAGTCTGGCGGTAGTTGCTGCATTTCTTTGTGGAACCCTTTTTATGAAGTAGAATGAAGACAGTGTGAGCCCATTCCTTAGGCCATGTTCCACTTTGCCATATTTTGTTACAGATGGCTTGAATCATCTGTACACCCTGTTCACCTGCGGCCTTAATAGTTCTCTATTGGAATGGCATCTTTGCCAATGGACTTGTCATTCTTCAGATGTTTGATGGCAGCTTCGACTTCTTATTTAAGAATGTCTGGCTCCATGTCTTCATTATTGGGTTCCGTAGGAGCGAAATCCTGTGTTAGAGGGTCCTCGTACAAAGACTGGCAGTACTGCTTCCACGTTTCAAAAAACTACAATTTTGTCTCCTTCTTACATCAGTTGCCGTATCGATTATTCTCTGTCTCAAAACATCAACAATGTGATTGGATTAGGTTCATTGTAAACCAAAGTCTTCGTATGCCCCACACATAAAAACCCATGGGGGTCAGATCTGGACTTCTAGCTGGCCACGGTATGGGTCCATCTCTTCCGATCCACTTATTAGGATAATTAGTGACTAGCCATTCACATCTGTTGATGTTTTGAGATAGGGAATAATTGATGCGGCAAATGAAATAAGAAGTTGTTTAACAACTGGTGTAGTAAAAAGTGGATTAAGCCATAGAATGAGAGTATGTGTGCGAAACAGATCGATTCGAGATTTTGATATTTCTGTATTAATAGTAATATACGGCATTTGGATTGCTTTATTTTGTTTTCTGTCTCAAGTGATAAATTTGACGCTAAGGTACCGTTATTTTTATTACTACCTGGAAGGCTATCATAAATTTGTTTTTGTAGTGTTTGTGATATTTATTTATTTAGGCTTCAAGTACAAAAGGTACCAGTCAACCAAGGGTGGTGAAGAGATAACATTGCAGGTACATTGTTTAATAATAAAAATAAAATTTATTAACATACTAAAATAGGCCAAATACACATACCTATATATTGAAAATAATATATACTTATATAAATTGATGATAATATTATAGCTTGTTCTTGTTATTACCCTGTTGGATAGCTAATGAAACGTAAATATTCTCATAGACATTTTTTTAAATATTTCTGAAATAAAAAAAAATGTTATCAAATTTATTTCATTTTGTAACTATCAATCGTCTACTACGACCCAGCTGGTTCAGTTAACTGCAATTTTAGTATTGATAATCATAAAACAACTTATCTATTACACAAAAGACGCAAACACAAATAAATTAGGGGCAAAAACTCCAAAAAATAGAGAATAAACTGACAATAAAAAAAAAAACATAGTCATCTTTAAAACGGTTGATATTGGGGTACGGTGTTTCATAGTCCAATCAGTCAGGAATGATGGAAACAACAACCACATAAAGGATCTAGGTCGACTTAACCTGTATCCCTGTATACATAGTGTTCAAAGTTGATATCATTAAGTTGAAACAAATGTAAAAGTAACTTGTTTATCCAAAATTGACTTCGGTATCAGTAGTTCCTAATTATAGCCAAAAAATCGGCTTGGAAGAGATACGAGGTAATTATCATGGCACCGGAAATATTATAATAAAATAAAAAAATCCTAAAAAGTTAAACCACATCTTATTATTTCAGTTGTTTTATTTATTTACGGAATATTTGTATTTTTTATTATTTTTGATAGGCTCGCGCTTGGCTACTTTCTTACCTAAAACTAATCCATGAAACTTTTTATAAAGGTAATTTACAAAAAAAAAAACTTCCAATTTGAAACGGTGAATATATTTTGAGGGATCCTATAAGTGCCAACGCATGTCAAGTAAACTCCACAACTTGTCGCACGTCTCAATTGTTCGTGTGCAGCGATCATCCCAAATCGATTCACTACCTACATGTCAGAAATAAAGTTCTGTAGGTATCAACCCCACGTGAAGGGGTTATCGGATCTGCAACTACTGTAATCCATTAGGGTTGTTTATAGTACTTAAATATTTAAAACCTTTTGCCATTGGAGCTTGACGGGGAAACGGCCTGTTTATTATGTAGGAAGTTCAACTTAAATGATAAAGGAAAATATTTTGGAAAGAAAATCTTGTTAGTTCTAAACCTTCTTGTAAACTAATTGGTCTAAAATGTAGGTAGGTTTTCAGATATATAGTTCTCTATTTTTTTCATAGTCCAACATTCTGATCGATACAGTACGACAGGTCTAATCACGGACTTGTAAATTTTCCCCTTTAACTTAAGGGGCATCCGTGGGTTGCAACCCACGGATGCCCCTCAAGTTAAACGCCAAGCATAAAGTTAAAAGCCCCCCTGTTGTTCCAGTGACCTGTCGCCATTTCATCCATCCCGAGTTGATTCTGTACGTTACGTCTCGTTCTACCTCGCCATCGAAGTCGGAGCACACCGGTATGGGTGTTCCAGCAAGAGCTATAGGTACGGAACTGGAGAGACCGCCAAAATCGCAGAACAGGTAATCAGTTTTAGTTCTAATCAATTCCAAGCCAACACACTCCAGTCTGTGCCACCACACCTCCAATCTGCTCTGAACCTCTAGGCCACTCTAGGCAACCAGCACAATGTCATCGGCAAAGAGCATACACCAGGGTGCCACTTCCTGTATGTCCGACGTCAGAGCGTCCATTATCATCACGAAGAGATAAGGGCCTAAAAAAATTAAATAAAAAAGGAAATTTCACTTACAGAAAGCTACTCTATAGCCGAGTGTCACAAGTTTCCAAGGGAAATGCTTCAGAACCAAAACTGTGGGAAAAGCTTAGCACAGTGAAATTACGACCTACAAAATATTATTTCTTCATACTCATAATACAGAACTACTCAAGCATGAACTCCATAACATACATAAAACTAACAAAATCACAAACACTGAAATATTTCGACCAGAATTAACACATCCCAAAACATTAAAAAACAAAACTAATTACAACATAAACACAGCATTTTAACAAAAGAATTTGTTAGGAAAACACACAAGACAACTTTACCAAATCCCGCAGCCAGGTGTACCGTTTCACACACACGTAACAAAAAGCTTACAATAAGTACAATAACGGAACTTTTCCCATCAACAGTGTTTCAACAAGCTGTACTCAGTGCTACGGATGAATGAGCTGGGAATATGAATATAAGTAGTCTATGGTCCATTAGAGGTCGTTAAGTCATTCCTGTTATTGGCACGTGAGTTTTCGTACATTTGTGCGGAAAGTTTTCTTTCTGAAGATTGGAGGCATACAGTTATGGATATACTTTGGTTGTTACCTGTGATGAATGGACCGTTCAGATTATTTCACAATCTTTCCAAACTACAAATAGGTTCATAATAAGTACAAAAACGGTACTTTTCTCATCGACAGTGTTTCAACAAGCTGTACTCAGTGCTACGGCTGAATGACCTGGGAATATGAATGTAAGTAGTCTATGGTTCATTAGAGGTCAGTAAGTCATTCTTGTTATTGGCACGTGAGTTTTCGTACATTTGTTCATATGCGGCAAGTTTTCTTTCTGAAGATTAGAGGAATACAGTTAGGGGTAGACTTTAGTTGTTACCTATGTGGTAAGTGTTATGATTACTTCAGTCTCTTTCTAAACAGTAAATGGTACTTGGGTTTATATATCAGCAGCAGGATTTTTTTTGTTGCTTTTTCTGGAATACAATATGAATCAGATTTCTACACAAATTATTGAATATGTTAATATTTCCTGTCATCAATGATGGTTATCCTTCCGTTTCAATTCAATAAAAAATATCATACTAAGTGTGGAAGGCTATAATTGTAAGGGGGGTGTCAAAGGAACGATGGACGGACTAAGCAAAAGTTGGAAAATCTAGAAAAGAGGTAACTACTGATATGTAGACTAATAGAAAAGTGTGCAAGAAGAAATCATGTAGCGCCGACTCTAGGGGTGACCTTTTTATTTGTATATAGGCTTGTTTTTTTTTACTATATTCAATTGTATATATGCTATTATATTTGTTACTTAATTTAGCTTAAATAAAATTCCTAAATGGTAACCAATTTAACTACATACAAGCGATCAACTCGGAACACAAAACCGCCATCTCATCGCAGTTGTCAAATCGAATCTTCGAAGCAAATTGTATCCAGTCATCGAGTTGTTTAAGTCACATCTTAACGCACCATTAGGAGCAGATTGCGTGAGCAAGATACCGGCTGTTTGCTTAATGTACTCGATAAAAACTAATTTGTAACCTTAATGGACGTTTACGACTTATATGTAACAAATAACTTACTTTTTTGCTCAAAAGATCAGTTAATTTTCAGATAAGAGCTGTGTTTAAGAATAAGAAAAATGTATTTGTTCAACTTGTTCTGTAACAATTTTTTATCAACCAGTTCAAAAATTTGAACGGATACTAAATCAATATATGCTATTGAAATGACTAAGTACTCCATTTCATTAATGTCTTACTCAAACCGTACCTATAATTAATTATTTTGCCGGTCAATCGAAGTCGGTCGTATATCTATATTCAGCTTGAGAGATTTACGAATGACCAAGGGTATAATATTAACAAGGAAAAATAAATGCTTAGTAACAAATAATATGTATTACACAATGAAAGGATACTGACTGAAACAGGCGAGACCAGAAAGGCAAATGAGTTCCACCTCTTTATAATAGCAATTCCATTTCCCTGGTACTACCTCCAATATCTCTCACAAAGATTTATGTACCATCTGCACGCTATAACCGAACTTAACGTGTGCACCTTAGAGGCGAGGCCATCGTGAGGCTTACGGGAGCCTTATCTTAGCACAGAATAGTGTTATAAACGGAATTCCCGTTTGGTACCCGGGCTAGGACCGTTTGACCCGGGCACTGTCATCCACGCTCGTAAACTTTACGACCAGATCTCGAAACAGGCTTTGAAGAATAAGCGTCTCCCGGAAGCGGGCCCTCTGATAAAATAATATTGGAACAAGAAAATATCGAGGTATGTAATGCCAACCGATGTAACCGTAAATATGAATGAGACACTCAAATTTTTGTATCGCATCTTAGTCAGAGAAATTGCAGGTTTTGGTAGAAATGCTTTAGCTATAAAGGTCTAATAACTTTCCTTAAAATAATGACATTACAATATAAACAAAAGAAGATACGCAGAGGTAAATATGAATATATTTTCTTTAGAAATAATAGATGCAAAATAAGATGACCTAATTGAAAAGTTTAACCCCAAAACTCTAAGCCGTAGTACATACCCGTACCTTCAACCCATAAAGGCTAGGACAAATATGTAAAAGAGGGTAAGTTGGCTCAAAGCCAAAACTTTAGAATTATGGATAAAACTGGATGTCCACAAGTTGGACCAATTTAAACTTTCTGTAAATATTAAAATCGGACGCTAACTGTGAGGTGTGAGGTAAGAGAGAGGATGTGTTGGTGGAATGTATCCGATATACAAATAAGAGAAATGCACTTATCAATTCAATAAAATTGTCGGCAATGGATGTTGGAATGTTCCATGGTATTTTAGCTAAACCAACTTCTGAAGCAGCAAAAATATTGCATACTTTTCTGGATAAGAAATTAGATTAAGTCCTGTGCTGTTTACTATTAGTTAAGGAAGTAAGTTTATACCTGTAAAAGCACGATGGGATTGACATCGTCACATTTGTGAATAAAAAGCCCTTATAAATAAGATATTTTTTTTCCTGATAGAGGAAGAGATTTTTGTCTGTTAAGTTATATTGAATCGATCTGCCTAGACATTTCGTAACTATTTTGGGTCAGCTTTCAATCTAAACGGCTATATCTGAATACCAGTATTTTATCTGCAGCGCTCTTTATATCTGACCTCCACAACCCAGTAACTGGTTTACAAGATACTCCTTGGCGAGACTGGTGTCCGATTATCTGGCTTCTGACTACTCGTATCATCAAATAAATATCAGCAAATAACAGCCACTGTTAATCATACTATTATAGCAATATACTTCATTCCGTTTTATCATGAAATAATTATGCCCATGGTAACTGTAGGTAATAAAAGATTTATAGCAATTATTTTTTTGTTAATTTAGAACTACGGCCACATCCGCTGGATGCGAGACGCAAGGGGCCGGTCGATGTGGCGACACGTAGGCCACAGTATAAATATACACACAGTATGGAAACTACCTACAAACGCTCGAAACGGCACACTCACACAAACATGCACATCGACGAGACCCCTAACCGGCTCGCACTACTGTCAGCATCGCGGATGCTGCTTTTTATCTAAATTTGAAACCATTGGTTAACACATTTAACCCATTGGTTGAGTTAACTACGGATTAAAAAAACTTGGCATCAGGGGAGGCCTATGTTCAAGAGAAAACGTCTTTCGGCTGAAATGATGATGATGATTTAAAACTTCATGCATTCAAAAAATAAACTATACGTTACAGCTACACTCGAACATATTAAGTTATTAATAACTTAATATCGAATTTAAAAAAATTATAATCTACGTTAAGTTTTGAAAACATGAAGTAATTGTGTTATTTCAATAATAACATTAAGTGACAACTTAACTTAGGCTGTTATTAACTTTAACTTAAACCTAAATAGCTTTCAAGTAAAATTAAATTTCAAACGTATTTACTACGCGCCTTTCATATTGCTTTTGAAAACGTGATTATTCTAAGAGAGTGTTTTAAAAATATTTAACATTGAACTTGGCTTATTTAATTCTAAGTATTAAATAACAAGAAAACTGAAGCCTTTGATACTTTAAATTACGTATGCATATTTATTATTTTACTTTAGAAGAGTGTTTGCATCCAATTTTCTTAATTAAGTTGAAACCATTTTACGTAGGCAAATTTCTATTCAAATATGTGTCATTCAATTTGATGTCTTTACGTACACAAAATCGAACAAGCAAGAAAATTCAAAGAGCTTGTCCTTTTTAAGCCTAAAACATACATCCCACACCAGTACAGCAAGTGGCATCACATAGTTTGTTCACCCTCGACCTGAAGTAGTGTGGGGCGATCTCTTTCAATTAAGTGAAGCCTCCTCAAGCTTTCGAGAGACTAGGCTTCCCGCATTCAGAAATTCGGGTCAGCCTTGAATTGTTCCGAATATCGGCCGTAAGCGGAATCTCGTTACTCGACTTGACAAGTAATAATGTGGGTTTATACATGGCTGAACATTTGTCGATTCGTTTTTGTCTACGTTTCGAATTTCGAACGAAAGCGAACATGCTCATTGGCGGATGGCATGTTTATTTAGGCGGTTAATTTGATTTTTTGGGACTCAAGATGTTCAATTTGTGGTGTGTGGAGGGTACTTTATTGATATATTCATTTTGTTCATTTATGTTACAAAGTAATGACGTTGGATTTTCATAACGAATAAGGCATCCAGTCTTCAATATATCGTGTTATTTACATGGTGTCATAGCAACAGTGAGATTAGCACCAGAAGAGAGAGGCTTATGCTCAGCAATGAGCAAATTCGGGCTGTGAACGATGATGACATGGTTTCTGAGAGTCATATCACAGATTAGAGAAATTACTATGTAACAGATATTTCACTCTCCGAGATCAAGTACATAATTTTAAGCTCAATAACCGTGACGGATGGGTTGACCCTTGACGGCTCGTTTCTTGCGAGGCTGCTCGAAGTAAGACCCACGCACCCACCAACCCCCGCGCCCACCAACCACGCACTCCTCTCGCACGCGTGAGCTCTGTGTGCGAGCGCTGACAACCGACTGGCGGAGCGGTGCCGGGACTGCGCGAAAGTCTTTTCAAATTTAATCACTGTAAGTACAGTAGAGTGCAGAAGGCCTGGTCATAACATTTCAGTTTCATAATCTAACACTTCATAATTCAGATCTCTGAATCACAACATCATCACCATCAACTGTCTGAATTACAACATTTCTTTCTTAAAAATAAATACAGCATTTGACATAAAAACGCCACGTCACTTAATCCTATTACTAATGTAAACGCGAAACTTTGTGAGGATGGGTGCATGCTTATTACTCTTTCACGCAAAAACTACTGAACGGATTTTGATGAACTTTACTAAAATATAGCTTATACATCAGAATAACAAAATAAATTATAAAGATATTGGGAGAAGTACTAATACCACGCGGGCGAAGCCGCGGGCGGCAGCTAGTGTATTATAAGACAGCTGTGTAGCTAATAGACATACGAAGAATCCTAAATTATGAATATGAAAAGGATTACCCATCCGTCAGCACGGCCGCCAAGCAAAAAAAAAATACTGACATGAGAATTATAACAAAAAAATATTGAGAATTTAAGCGTGAATCCGTTTACGGGGAATTAATTCGTGTGCTCTGCGCACATTATTTGTTCCTGTTCACATAAATCTTCGTATAACGGCCAGGGAAATTATATGAATTATTGTAGTGAATACCCAGCGTATATGATGTGTGCACGGCTTATATGTACATAGCTGAAAGATGTGCATACGTTTAGAAATTATTTACCGGCTAAATAAAGATTGAGAGTTCAATATCTCTGAAATCTGTGTTCAATATTGTTTGATGAAAATTCGAAAAATTAGTCGTCTATTATTTTAGAAGATTGAACAATACCGACACACACACAAACACATCATCGATACTAAATAAATCTACCATTTTTCCAAGTATATAGGTCGTCTTCTGGACCAACCCGATTCAGCTGCGTTCCAGTGTTTTACATGGAGCGACTACCTATCTGACCTCCACAACACAGTAACTGGGTAACACTATACCCCTTGGCAAACTGGTGTCAGATCTCAGACTTCTGACTACCCGTAACTAACGTAGATGACTCGATCTTTACTGAAAGTTTTTTTTTTATATGTGACTCGTACAGGAAATATAGACATAGAAAAAAAATTTGATCTATCAATCTTACTAATATTATAAATGAAAAAAGTTTTATGGATGTGTGTGTGGATATATATTTGTTACTCAATTACGGCCAGAATAGCTGAACGAATCTGGATGAAATTTGGCACAGAGATAGATTATAGTCTGGAAAAGCACATAGGCATACCATTTAAGCATAAATATGTTCTTATATTGTATGTATGTCGTTTTGTGACAAATAAACACTTATTCTTTTTTCTTTCTTATTTATCCTGGTATTGACTTATTTAATGTTCCCTTAGGATGCTTAAACACTTTTCACACGGGGGAAGCAGCTGACAGAAACTAGTATAGAAATAACTATGCAAGGCCGAACAACGTTATATCGTCACACATAAGTTATATATTTTGAAGAGTCATCCTCATATTATGATTTAGTTGACAAATTCACCAAACATCTTTACCGTAAGCCAGTTCAAATTTATTTTCTATTTCACGATTTCCACACACACACACACTTTATTTTCGATTTCACAGCCATTCCTTCGGCGAACATTCATTCAGAATAGTCCATTTTATAGAGAAACGACACAAAAACCTAGCAATCATACTGGACTTGGATGAATGGCTCCAGGCTTCAACTATTTACGATCTGTATTGAGCGGGCCTTAAAACCTGACCACTTTCTTTATTATTATTTTTTACCGGAAAATCTTCGTGGTGGCTCAGTGGCTATGACCTCACCTCTCGTGCTTAAAATCGTGGATTCAAATCCGGGCAAGTGTCAATGTGACTTTTTCAAATTCATATGTACTTTCTAAGTTTATTTTGGACATAACAGGCAACGGTGAAAGAAAATATCGTAAGGAAACCTAAACTTATATAGTTAATGCAGTCTGAAATAGCCATATCAGAGGCCTGTGGGGTTCCCAGAGGCGGCTTAATTAACTCTGATACCAAGGGCTGTAGCCACGTTGACAATCTACAATCGATAACGCTAGTAGAAAACTAATCGATGTATAGGAATGACACATCTGAACGTTAAGTCACGTGGTTAGACCATACAAATAGAAGGCGTTAACAATTGTAGAGAGAGATTCGATACGAAACGTTTTATAACTTGGCTAGAGAGAGAGGCAGAGGTGGCCACATCCTCACACGAAAAGAAGAAGAAGAATACTGGAAAATAAAAGGAGAATTGTGCGCTATAAGTCATGACTGCCCAGAATTTGTTCCTCATTAGCGACACTATCACATCACAACATCAGCCTATTAATGTTCCCACTGTTGGGACACAGGCCTCCTCTCCGTGAGAGGGAATGGGCCGTAATCCACCACGCGGGCCCAGTGCGGGCTGGTGGATGTCACATGTATTCGAATTTTTGGTTCTAGGACATGCCGGTTTCCCCACGTTGTTTTCCTTCACCGTTTTGAGAGCAGTGGTGAAGAAATAAAGTAAAGCGCCTGTCTGGGCTCGAACCCACGACCTACAACTTGTAAATCGCGGCCGATACCACTGGGCCACCACTGCTCTAGTCGCCAGCTAGTCGACGCTATCAGATGGTGATTTTTCCTAAATCAACGGGTTCAAATAATAAGCTGGCTAGGAATAATAATTTTTCAACAATCTTATTTTATTATGATGCAAAACCGGGCCCGAGACTCCTTGGATTGTTTGTCACTATTTCTCATAGTGTCGGATTTGTATTTGATTTGTATGATCTATTTTTACTACCATCCCAAATTATTTCAGGCATTAAGTAACAATAAAACAGAAAGAGAAGAGACCAGATCATTTTGGTCCGCATAAATTGACAAAACTTGGTAAAACTTTAAGAGTTGGTGGGTAGTAGGGGACTAAAAAAATCAAGCGATATTTGCTTTTACCGGAAAATAAAAGTATAAAATGTATAAGTATAAATCTTTTTGACAGGGACACAATATCGTGGCTGAAAATTCAATTAGGCATTTGTCAACGCTTCAGTGGTCTTGGTCGGTTCGTGCGTGATGCTTGCCTGACGATCACGTAACGACAAAGGGACCCCTTATTTTTACATTATATACCTACTGAGGGAAAATTTTGGACGCATTTTCTTGTGGCAGTTCAGTTAACAAGTTGTCTGATTTATTGCCAAAATTATCGGATGTTATATAAAGTTTTGTAAATAGGGAATTACTGTCCTTAAGCGGCGTGGGGTCGGGGCCTTGGGAAACTAGTTTGTGCCTTGTTCTTGTGTTGTGTTTAGTTCAATTTACATAAGTATACCTACGTATTTGCCAATCGTGTACCTACAGTACACAGCTACCCTTGTTCTAGACTACATATTACATGTTTATACGGGAATTTCGAGTTGGCTGGGGCATAAAAAGGTAGATTGCCCGTCAGACAGAAAGTATCGGGCGGCTAAAACGGGTCGGGATGGAGAAAGGGCGAACTTTTCTAATGAACCGTTTGAGTATACGACGGCTTTCATGTCTGGCTGATGTGTTTGTTTAAAAATCGAACGTTACGCAAAATAACACTCCTGACTTTGCCTGTTTTAAATTTATTGAGACTTCATGTCACTTGTATAATCTTTTAACGTAAAAAGGTTGCAAGGTGGGTTTTTTTATTTTATTTAAAATAGGCTCGCGCTTGACTACTATCTCACCTGATGGTAAGCGATGATGTGGTCGACGGTGAAGCACGCTTGCCTAGAAGTAACCTATTCACACTTGACTTAAAGACCCCATTGTAGCAATCGCGAAACACAGACTCCAGCAGGGAATTCCACTCCTTAGCTGTACGAATAATAAAAGTATTCTCAAAAAAAATTGTGCCTATGGGTGGGGTAACTACTAAACAAAACATTTTCATCTTCATTATCATTGTTTTATAGTTCTAGACGAACGAATGATAAAAACTTAAAAAGATTTTTTTACAAACCAGATACATTATCTGAAACTATGCTAATTATTATAGCATCAAAACTAGATTTTTAAAAAGATAGAACTTTAAAAAAAATAACTGTAAAAACTGTCCACATATCGATAGACTGATTTAAATTTTGTACAAAACATTGATTGGAAACATTTTTCTTTCCGGCTCAATTCTTCCAATCCACGAAAAGTACTACCAATATTTCGCCAAAACTTTTCACTACAGCCTCCATATTACAACAAAACATATTTTTAGAAAACAACACAAAATAGAAAGTGTAATAGGTTGTTCTGTGCACGGTTCTGTTTGAGTGAGAAATCAATTTGTTCCACCGTTTTCATTTATGCGATTCGAGCATTTCCATTTATTCGAACGCAAATTGGAAAGGGACCAACTGAGTTGTCAGCTGTGGCTTATGCAGTCGTCTCGACTTAGCAATAGAGTAGGATGTGCGAGCGAAACAATCGCCGTACTACACAAGTGCCACTGATTCTGAATAGACTTATTGTCTTGGAGCTTTATTTTTAGGTTTGCAATGATTAGTTTGGTCGAAAGGTACATAAATCTAATGTTGATTTAGGTGCGTAGGTTTGCTCATGAAATTGGCATGGAAACCATAGATCGGTAAGATTAAACTTAATTTAATAATTTGATAAGGAGTTATATGCCTCAAAAGGCATACTCCTTTTGAAGAATAATTTCGTCGAAATCATCAAATTAATAACTGAAATACCTATTGATTAGAGAGTTTATATTAGTACTGTTTCGCAGAAGCGCGCAATGGGATCTCTCATCTTAATTTCTGTAACTTAACCTTATGCTTGAATGTATACATGTATACATACAGTTCACCTATATTCCATCAGTACGTTTCAGGCTCACGTATTAGAGATTGTTTTTATTTTTAAATTTTGCATTAATCTACGCTAAAAATAAATACTCAATTCATTTTCGGCCTGCATGTTCCTTCCAAACCCCCATCTGTCTTGTTTCCACTTATCCCAGGGCTAATATGGACCTTTCAGTAGATGGCAGGCTTGTCATGACTGCTTTGTGCATGCATAACCAGCGCTCTTGCTACCGTTTTAGGACACTCTCGATTAAATGCTTTCTTAGATTTTTGGTAACATGAATGTGCCTTATTTATAAACACCTCGTCGGTATTTAGCAATTTGCTTAACAGATGTTTAATAATAATTAATTTGAATTTAGAGTCTTTTAATCAATTGCTAAACCGTCGAGATTTTTATAAATAAGGGTATTTTCATGTTTAAAGAAGCTTGTATAAAATGGGTTTATACTTTAATAGATTTTAATTATAATCAGGTACTTTATAGGGAAGAAAATAGGCATTCGTGAAATAAAATTTACAGTTAAAATAAATAAACTAACGGTACTCTGCAGCGGTGTCGAGAATTTGTCCCTATATAAACTTTGATTAGGCTCGTGATTATCAAAACTGTAATTGACCAGATTATTATTAATCGCCTGGTTTTGATCATATTATTCTGCAGCAGCAACAACAACAAAACAACAACAGCATACGTTTCTTGTTTATCAACTTGCCATTGAAAGATTCGGACAATAACAAAACAAACTGTAGTATGAAATTAATATTCGTAATTAAACATCAATAAAAAAACATACTTTTGATGTTTTCATGGATAGTAAATTGATATACTGAATTATTTCTAACACCATAGCTAGTACAAATACAAGTTTAATTATTATTTACTAACATACTGAGATCCCTCTAAAAAAATCTGCAGGTACCTATTATTATTTTTGATTATATTTGGTTTTTATGAATGATTCTTGACAGTAGAATCATTACTGCAAGGTTGCCTGGCCACATCTTGCGCAACTAGTTTTTCATTTTTTTGCCCTATACTAGGAACTTCCCCTGTATCATATCTAGTAACTGATAATATCTAGTTTTCAGAAACTTTAACCAAATTTGGACAAAAATTGTTAATTTTTCTTATGACTAAAATAATATAGTAATTAATTTCATCAAAATAATTTAGTTGTTAGATATATGAATTGTTTTTAGAATATACTACAAAAACGAATCTAAAAATAATTAAATTATCATTAGACAGATATTCACAAAACATCAAATGACTATTAGAGCATCTAAAAAAGGTAAATGTCAAAATGCACTCAATTCTTGCTTCAATGAAGCATAAAAATATGAAAAAGAACCCAATCACCGACTCACATTCACAAATTAATTAAGGGGCAGACACAAAGGCATTTAAGGCACGCACACTCCGCTCCTAAAATGCCCAACGCTAAAGCAAAGGGGACACTGTCGGGATACCTTTCGTTTCAAGATGGTCGGAATTCTTGAACGCTTAAATACAATGTTACAATCTGAAAGACGAGGTGGCGAAACTTTGTCAGGTCGTTTGGGCCCCGCACGATCTAGAAAGTTATCTTGGAAGTGCATCGAAATTACAACGTGCTACCAACTTTGCGATTCGAATCGGAATACGGAGTGCGGGATTAGAGTTTCTGGAAGGGTGCTGTATTAGGTAGTAGATAATTTTACCGAAATTTTCAACACGTACATTTGCAACTGATTCAGCTTCTGTAACATCATCGACTGGTAACTATATAATAATTTAGCCTCTAGACGCTGCATAAGACGCAATGGATTTGGATGTCAACACATCTAACTCAGATCACATCAGATATTGGATGTTATGTCACCAATTTAGACATAGACGCTATTAAGAATAGTTAATTCTTTGTCTGTGTCTGTCTAGATCCAATCAACATTTTATTCAATATGTAACTCCGCTCCGTCTTACGAGTCATACTTCAGCTAATTGACGGAATATAAAGAACAGAATAAAATAAAATTTGATAATTCAGAGACTGAATAGCCGATGAACTTAGCGTGTATTTCTTAATCACCCATTACGTGTCAAATTAAATCAAACTAGATCCAATCTGAAGGAAAATTTTAATGGATAAATCGTGGGCCTGTGACATGCTAATTATGTCTGTAACGCATTCATGATTTCATAATGAATCCATTTTAGATAACATCCAAAATCCTCATGCAACAAATAGCCGCTGGTCATGCGAACATTCGTTGTAATCCGGAGATAGGCCAAGTAATTTAAAATTATTAAATATTTATGTTATATCATACATAATAAAAACTGTTTGTTTTTTGTATATCCAAAAACATAACGAAAACGTAAATATTCCAAAATGACTTATGAAAACCACTATCCACTTACTGATATTTTAATCGGGTTAAGATAATGATTTGAAGTAGGTTTTTTAAAGTTTTAACAAGGTGAATAAATAAGAGGTCTATTTCAGATTTCAAAGCAAGCCATTAAGCAAAACACTGATATAGAGCAAATCATTCAGATACAAATGACTCCATGCACTTATAAAGGTCTTAGATTCGCAAAACAAAACCAACTAAACCTGTATCTTCTAGGCAGGCTCTATTTCTTTGTTATTAAGGTACACATTTGTGTAAAACACTACGTGCTAACTTTGAAGAGATACCTAGGAGAGTAAACGAAGTTCGAGTGCGCTTGAATGATAAGTTTTCCAAGTGGGATAGGGAGTTCACGGCTCTAAAAGTTGATGAAATGACGGCCACGGGTATATGTCTGCAGGTGCTGAGATATTTATGAAATTGAATGGCTCTGCGACTTGTTTTACGTGTGTATTACGTGGTGAGCTACTCTTTGTCGCTTCAGTTTGGTTTATATTGCTTACCACACGTGTTGAGTGCAGAACTATAAATTGTTCTAGAATCTGTGGAATCTTTCTAAGGCATAGGCAGTTAGATCGACTTAAACGATCGTTTACTTACTATATAGGCAACTAGCTGACCCTCGCGGCTTCGCTCCCGTCAAAATTATAGGCTATGTTACTCGGGAATAATGTAGCTTTTCATAGGTTAAAGAATTTTTTAAATCGGTCCAGTAGTTTCGGAGCCTAGTCGGTACAAAAAAAAAACAAACAAAACAATCTTTCCTCTTTATAATATTGGTATAGAGGTATAGATTAAGGTTTCAGATTTTCATAAATTGGTATTTTTATTATAAATGGTACGTATCGTTTTGGGAGCACCAGTGTGAAAATTATGGACAGAAGTGGTCAAACTTGTACCTACTTAATATTGAGGAGACCTACCGGTTTCCAACCGATTTTAAACAAAACAAACACTGTGTACAATTAAGTGAACTTCTTTTGGTCAATAACTATGCTACCAAAACATGAAATTCATAGTTCAAACTCCAACATATTTCATTTTTACCGTAAACTTATAGTGCATTACCCGTAAATTTAAAGTTTCATCGTTTCCAAAGGAATTCGTCTGTGTACAGTCAGAAACGAATGTTTACTTTGATGTTAATGTTTGTGCTGGTATAAAGGAGTAGACTAAAACAGAGAATTTGTCGGACGTTTCATAGTTAGGTAATAGTTGCCGAGGTTTGGGTAAGATAGACGTTGGTTGCTTTCGTGTTATGGCTAATTAATTGGTTTCTGGGAAATTATTATTGCATTGATAAAAAAAAAATATTTGATAGATTGTTTTTTTTTTATTGACTGATAATTATCAAATGCCTAGTAATTTTTTTATATTAGATTTTTTTTTTTTTTTTTTTATTCATTATAGGCTCGCGCTTGACCACTATCTCACCTGATGGTAAGCGATGATGTGGTCGACGGTGAAGCACGCTTGCCTAGAAGTAACCTATTCACTCTTGACTTAAAGACCCCTAGATTGTAGCTATCGGGAAACACAGACTCCGGCAGGGAATTCCACTCCTTAGCTGTACGCATAATAAAAGTATTCCCAAAACGTTTAGTGCGTATGGGTGGGATGTCTCCCATGTACCGATGGCGCTTCACCGTACGTCTGGTAGTCCGATGATGAAACGGGCTGGGCGGAATTAGATCATGCAATTCCATCGCACACACCCCGAAATGTAACCGATAAAAAACCGACAAGCTGGCAACTCGGCGACGGTGTTCAAGGCTCTGGAGCTTTGACTTAACCAGTGCTTCATCGCCGATGAGCCTCCTGGCCCGCTTTTCGATCGAATCTAGTGCATCAAGCTGGTATTTGGCAGATCCGTCCCAGAGATGAGAACAGTACTCCATGCATGATCGAACTTGCGCTTTATACAAGCTGAGCAGCTGTTCTGGCGTGAAGTACCTCCTCACCTTCGCAAGGATCCCCAGCTTTTTGGCAGCCAGCTGAGCCTTTGCCTCAATGTATGAGCCAAAATTGAGAGTCGATGTCAACGTAACGCCAAAAAGCTCAAGATGGTCAGTTATTGGCTCGGTCGCATCTCGGAAAGTTGGAGCCGGGTAAAATTGGCTCTTTTTAGCGGAAAAAAGACACGCCTGGGTTTTAGCAGCATTAAACCTGACCAGATTGGCATTGCCCCATTCGGAGACTGCCTGCAAGGAAAGGTTCAAGCGCTCCACCATGGCCTCCCGAAGAGACTGGATCTGAGGCCCGGTAGCACGAGCGTTGGACAAGTATCTCTCAGCAACAGTGCTGTCGTCTGCATACCCAAAGGTGCCGGGTTTTAGCAGATCGTTAATGTGCAGCAAGAATAAAGTTGCCGAGAGTACCGACCCCTGAGGGACCCCGGCATTGATATCCAATTGGTCCGATGAGCATCCATCGATAACCACTCGAATGGACCGATCTCTCAGGAAGTCTGCAATCCAATCACACAGACCACCGGGCAAACCGAATGAAGGAAGCTTACCAATAAGGCTTTCGTGCCAGACCCTATCAAAAGCCTTCGAGATGTCGAGGGAGACGGCAAGCGCTTCCCCGTGCCTCTCGATGGCCTCACTCCAGATGTGAATGGCATACGCTAGAAGATCCCCAGTAGACCGATTTCGGCGGAAACCATATTGGCGGTCACTAAGGATATCGTTTGCTTCTAGGTATGCCAGGAGCTTATTATTGAGTACACGTTCCATACTCTTACAGAGTATGGAGGTTACAGATATGGGTCTGTAGTTGGCCGGGTCAGCTCGACTGCCCTTCTTGGGCACGGGCTGTACGTTAGCTTGCTTCCAAGCATTCGGCACTTTTCCAGCCTCATACGAAAGGCGGAATAGGCGTGTCAAGATCGGAGACAGTTCAGGCGCACAGGTTCTAAGAACAATTGCTGGTATTCCGTCAGGACCGCTAGCCTTGTTCACGTCGAGGTTGCGCAGCACCCCACGGACGTCCTTTTGATGGATACGAATGTCCAACATACTCGTCTCGCATCCATCAGGAGAAGGAGGGGGGCGTGCGTCACCAGGATTCAGACGTGAAGATTCCGCAAAAAGAGAGGCAAATAAATTTGCCTTCTCCTCAGCGGAGTGGGCCAGCGACCCGTTGGGTTTCAGCAGTGGTGGTAGTGAGGGACGGCAGAAGTTCGACTCGACCGATTTAGCCAGGGACCAAAACGCTTTACTACCTGCTGGGTAAGAAGCAAGTTTGGTCCCTATTCGGCGGATGTGGTCGAACCGAGCCCTTCGCAACAAGATCTTGCAGGACTTGGCAGCCCTGTTGAAGGCCTTCTTCTTCTGACCCACGTCACTTGCCTTGCGCGATCGAGCGTCGACCCAAGCCAGGTACGCCCCTTGTTTAAGCGCGTCGGCGCGCTTACATTCGGCACCAAACCATGGCCGGTCTTCGCTAGACATTGATACGTCAGAGAACGGAATGTAGTACACCATTCCCCGACGCAACAAATCTGTCACGGCATCCGCGCACGTTGATGGATCAGTCGAAGAAAAGCAAGTAGGCTGCCAAGGATAGCATGCGAAGAAAGATCGCATACCATCCCAATCTGCTGACTTGTACCGCCAAACCCGTCGGGTGCCTCTTGGGCTGGGATCGGGCGGGGAATAGACGGATACAGACTTCACCAGACAGTGGTCGGAACTACCCAAAGGTGAAGCAATCGACACAGAGTATCTGTCTGGATCTGTTGTCAGCAGAAGGTCCAAGCAATTCGCTGTGTGCGAATCAACATCCGGTACCCTCGTTGCCCCCTGGACCAGCTGGGTGAGGTTTAGCGCTAGCGAAAGCTTACGCATCTCCCGTCCAGCATGATCAGTGCACTGGTATGGGAAGAGCCACTCCTGGTGGTGGGCATTAAAGTCCCCCAGTAACACTAATTGGGCTGAAGGGTACCGCTGCTGAGCCGCATCAGCCGCCTCACTGATGTACTCTGTGAGCCTAGTTGTCTCCTGATCTCCGCTGTGCGAACGGTAGACACAGGCATAGATAATTTTATCAAGACCTGTGTCCACCAGAACCCAGAGCGTTGTAAATCGGGAGTCCTCAAGGTTACGGAGACGCCGATAGCAAATGTCGTCACGGGCGTACATACATACGCCCGCTCGTGGTCTAAAATTGTGCTCCAGGGTGAACCCTGGGTAAGACAGGTACGACACCTTTGACGGATTCGCTATCTGCGTCTCCGTAAGGAAAAAGAGCGCTGGTTTCTCAGCCTCCAGGTGATAGTGGACTGCAGTGATATTTGAGTGCAGACCTCTAATATTGGTGAGGTGCACTTTGTGGGGGAGGGGGTGCAGCCGCTGTTTAACACTAGTATTCTTTTTCCTGCTCATAATTTAAAAGAGTGAATGGAGTAGAGGAGAAGGAAGTGAGACGAGGTTCCACGCTGCTAACCTACAGACACGCACTGAAAAGACGCCATCATTGGGGCACTAGTCTGGAGACTGCGGGGACGCCCGAGCCCCCCCGGAATGTCCATCGGGCCCTCCCGTCTGGTCGCCAACCAGCACGATGATGCATTCCGGGATTTTTCGACAGTTGGCGGGGCAGCCTTTCGTGTGTGGCTGGCACACTACTTGGGCCCCCAACTACCTGCGGTCGGCCAGCGGCGCACCGTGCCTCGGATCCCGCTACCCTCCGCGACTAGTCTCCCGATACATCCCTAACAGCGCGCGTCAGGCTGGTCAGCCTGCAGTGGAACAGCTATCTCGACCCAACTGCTCTAATTGGCTACACCGGGCATCATACCGGAACACGGCTAGGCCGCTTGGCGGTACGTCTTTGCCCGGTGGGTGGTCACAAGCCTTCGGCCGAAGCCTACCACCAGTTAATGTCACCTGATTTGCACCACCCGGGGACCACGTGTAGGGAATCAAAAAGAGGTATACTCCTACGGACGTGGGTGACTCGGCCCCCGAAGTATTTCTCTATTAAACGATATATTATTTATGAGAATTGCACCACAGAATTTTAATCAATGTTTATTTTCAATTTTAGTCTTATGGTTTTAAGTTAGCTACTTATTAGAAGTCTCTTGACAATCTAAGTTGTTATAAAATAAAATTGACTTAATGCTTCAATAGTGTTTTGTTCCGTACGGGCATTAAACACGACATTTTAGAACAGAGGGCCGAACCATTAGTGTTCAGGCTTGAATTCGTTTGCAAAACCAGTACCCTAACTTCCTCTTAAAGTCATCTTGGGTACAGGTGAATAGATATCTGGGATACTCCAACTAATATACACAAAACCCGTAATCCCCACCATTACACGCTACAGAACAAAAACAATAAAAAACTACCCACTTTTTGTATAACTCAAACCTAACTAAAACCTTACCTTCTCTGTGCCTCTACATCATTTTTCCGCCGGAAAGTTGGGATCATAAGAAGTGATGAGTTGCTCCCAAATATGCCCGCCTCCACACGGAGTGAGCTTCATGTAAACTGCTTCCAGAATATCCCAGATGCAATGGGAATTGCCACCTTGAGCTTGATTTTGCGAAATTATTTTTATAGAAGTTGACTAAAACTAAGTTTAAATTAAGAATTTATGGCAACATTTTAGTTTTAAGTTAACTAGTACGATTATGATTTATTGATGTTACTATGTTTTTTTTTGTAGACTAGTTATACTTTCATTTAATGGAAATAAATGACGATTTTTTTTTACAAATAGACAGACTTTAAAAATATACAGACATGGGAGTGGGAGAATTTTTAAGTCCTTAAATAATGGCCTGCAATGGTCCAAATAATCTGCTCCACTCATGGCTCTGATACATTTCTTTTGCACAATGAATGCTCTTTCCACATCCACTGAATTATCCCATATGACTAGGCCGTAACGCAATACCGATAATATTAGTATAGATTGACGATTTCTAATATTAGTCTTCAAAGTTGTTTTCCTTCCGTGTTTTGTATAAAGGCCTTCGCTCTATGGTGAAACAACTACAGGCTGATCAAGTGATCATAATTCCCATTTTATTAAAATTAAGATTGCATTTAGTTAGTTTACGCAAATAATTTTACAATCTATTTTCAGTAAATCCAATCCCGAATGCATTTTAACGAGCGTAAAATAATGCAAACACATTCAACGAGTTTAGCAGAACGATTAAAATACAAAAAGCCGACCACATTGCAACGGAATAATGATAAGCGGACGTTCATAGTGAATACAAATTCATTCACTTATTCCATTTATTTTTAACAATAACGTTATCAGCGCTCCACAAAGAGAGGTGTTGATGCAAATGAACGATATAATCTGCCGAACATTTTGGTTTCTGATAAAAAGTTGTTGTCTATATTTTCTTCGCACAATAGGCGGCTTCCTAGACGGGGAGAGCTCTCGTATAAAGCAACATGAGTAGGGAAAATGAAAAAGTTGCCCGAGGAAATGTCGCTGATACAAGAATCGGAGCAAATGGAAAAACTTTGTCGAACACGATAAAAAGAAAATTAAAAGCTTTTTGATTTTGAGATGACATCGCGCTGATGCATGTTTTTATTGTTGCTAAATGTGAAAGCGATGTGTTTGAAGTATCCGTGCGTGATTCGCGAAAGTATACCCATATCGCTTCGGTAATAAACGTTTATGAAGACGGAAGAAACAGGAAAAATAAGATTTCATTTTAGTAGCTAACAATATTTTATCATGCCGTAATGTAGCTAAACATAGTACCCTTTTCCAATATTGCTCTCGAGCTGCTTACAAAATAAATGAAGTTGCTACATAATAGAATGCACTTGCTTACAAAAGTTTCATTTTAAAATTGCATTCAACAAACTTTGTGCTTTTAATCCGTTCAGGGACAAACTCAAAGCAGCTTTTGGTGGGCTTTACTTTGTCGGCCACCGCATGCGGCTTTTGTCGGACAGTTGCAAGTGGCGCACCCTGTACATAGATTAATGTGTGACGCATACCGCATGATGCCTGACGTTCCACCCACTTTGTAGTTCTGATTTTATGATTTCACGGCTGAAGCGCGTGAGCGCGGTTAACCCGCCAATTTATGTCTTTGAATACTGACCGAATAAAATTGCATTTCATTTTAATATTGTTTGCGAATTTTCGATGTTATTGTACGCAGTCGTCAGTTGCATAGTTGTGCTTGCTATAATACGTGTATATTTTATGTACCGATGTGTAAAATAATTTATACACCCATTTGAATATTACCGAAAATAAAAGAGGATGCCTTTTTGCCGACTTTTTTCAATCATGGGCCAAACTATTCTAGTTTGCTGCCGAATAAATTTTTATCATATACACGAAATTGATTGGACATATTGATATCGGTATGATTGGGGCGTATACAATTCTCTCGGAGCAAGGGTTAGCTCGTATCTTTTGTAGTAAACAATCATAGGTATGTTCATCCGAAACCTATCTGATAAAGCAGTATTATGCCGTTACAATAAATGATTCAATTTCCTTTACGCAAGTATCGGATCCACTTAAGTATTATGAAAGTAATAGAGGAGAGGGAATAGTTTTCTTGCTGACGCTACTTTTACGATAATGATAGAAAACGCGGTCCAATATCTATAAAATATTACAGCCGTACTCGTCCGAATGCCGGACGCTAGCGGATCGGTCCGAACCGGAATGAGACGCTCGTTCATAGATTTGATTGCCAGAATTAACTTTAACCGATGGTTGAATAAGCTTTTATAATAGATGGATATATATATAATATATGGATATTGGTGGTAAATAAATCAAGAGATATGTGTAGAGTCGACATCTAATGTGTTCTCAAATGTAAGTTAACTTAGTATAACGTACCGCAGTCTAATGTTGGATTTTGGTAATTAAAGTCACATTTTCATGACTTTGATTTTGCTGCATTTCTGTTTAAAGCTTGGGAAATCTTGAAAACATACATCAGCACATATCATTGCATGTCACTAGACGAATTAACTCTATATACATATAGGAAGACAGAAGGGTACAAAACGAAAAATGTCCCTAAAAATACTCATACCCCTAATACCGACCCCTTTACTGGGAAAATACAGGACTGAGAGGGGCGTACTAATACCAGGATTTACTTAATGCTGGGATTTTTAAGCGTCAGTTCACTTAAACCTGATATTCTGTTCTATAAAGTATTTGTTTATTTTCAGACTTACTGTGAGGGAAAAAGAAATATGGAGTGGAAATAGTTTAAATGTTTGAGCAGCAATAACCCATTGGATTTGACGTTAAATTGGCGATTAGAGAGCCGTGGTTGACTTTAATACTTGAGTGTTGCATTATAAGGACACTTATCACGTACCTATAAGTCAGCTTAGTCAATAAGTAACACAGAGGAAGAAGTATTAATAACACTTCTTGTTTTGTCATTTTACTCCTTTTGGATGTATTCGATAACTGAACATTAGTGGCCCACTGGGAACAGTCACGAATTAAGACTTATAGCTCGTGGGCTCGAACCCAAGCTAACGCATTACTTTGTTTGAATTATTCCATCACTACTACTCTCAAAATGTTGAAGGATAGCATCGTAAAGAAACAGGCGTGTCTGGGCCCGTGCGGTGCCCACTCCCGTTCAAAGACCGATAGACCAGAGGACCTGTGTTTTAGGTCTGGGAACAATATAAGCTGATTGTCATACACTGAGTTATATTTAAATTCTCGCCTCATAGGCCAATTCCAGTGAATAAGTACCATTAAAATATAAATAAAACGCATATACTACGAGTGTGAAACGAAAATAATATGATAGAGAAGTATATATTCAAGACGAGATAAGTAGCTACTTCAATGTTCTTAGGACGAAGTTACTTGGGTATAACATAGTGCAAGCGGTAAGAGTTAACTGAAGTTAATTCATTAAACACCAGTTAGTGCGAACTAGCATTACTTGGCAGTAATTGCAAGCTTTAATCTTAGAACCAACCCGTACACCTATGTAATATTTGTTTCAGGTTCTATTTAAATTAACATAGCATTATGTTGGACACTCTCATCAATTAATCCATGATATACTCATATCTAACTATTTTAAATATATATAAAAATATAAAAGATGTCTGAGACATCTCACAGGACCGGGTCCATGGGTCTTCAGTTGATACATTTAAAAACACACAGCTAGCTAATAATTAAACATATTTAATCAATTAACTTCTTAATGCCTAAACTTAACTCGTCTCGCTTTAAAACAATCGACAAATTATTATACAGATTTGAACCGATCCTAAATTTGAATGAGTGTTCCTATCCATCCAGAACTATTTTTGTCTGGCAGCCTGCATGCTGCAAGGATCCTTCTAGCAGACAACACTCAGCTTTTCTAATAGGTACTCTATTAGAATCTTACGAACTAATTACACATTCGTGTTTCATCATAGTTAGAAGTTTTAAGTACCTATTGCAAGTTTCAAGATCACCTTTGTAGTTTCAGACTCCGATTTCGCGAATTTTGCAACTCAAATCAGATTCATATTGAATTTACTGAGGCGTTTTATGCGCAGCGTTTACTACGTACTTATTACTTCTGATAATAGCTTAAGCAGCCATACCAACTCCGATTTTGAGATTACAAGCAGCAAAATCAGATTTACACTTATTAATTTTGTCTTTTTTATGAGCAAACGTTACATTATCGCTTTATTAAGCAATCCTGCATCACAGGACACTAACCCGTCCACGTACAATACCTGGAGTCCTGAACGGTACACTGTTTGGAAAGCTGTAAGCACCGCTAATGAAGGGATTAACGAGAAAAAGTGCTCTGCCCCGGCTGGATGGAACCGGATTAACGCTGAGATCGCGTCATTAGTGAGCGATACACCTGATTAGGGCCTCGCAGATCCTTTGATACCGCTTGATATATGCTTTCATCTTACGTGACTAAGTGATTCGGATGTGGAGCCATGTAGGTACAGGTAGCTAGATGGCTTTTAGGCTGTGTTACAAGTAGTAGGTATAAGTAGATGCTTATGTAGTTATGGGTCTGTTACGTTTATTTGGTTCTTCGGTCACTTTTATAAAAGAGTAGCTCGCCTTTGTACATAGGCTTTCCTATTATATAGCATCTGTATTTATGTTTTTGTGTACAATAAAGAGTGGGAATAAAAATAAGTAGTGTATGTTTTGAAGTAAATAACTGAGAAAAAAAACTTGTAAGATATTTTGACCTCATCATTGATTAGTAGTTTACGTAACGATCATTCATAAAAAAGTTCATTCAAAAAAACAAAAACCCGACCGCTTAAAAA
Source organism: Orthosia gothica (assembly GCA_949775005.1). Classification (NCBI taxonomy): domain Eukaryota; kingdom Metazoa; phylum Arthropoda; class Insecta; order Lepidoptera; family Noctuidae; genus Orthosia; species Orthosia gothica. The sequence continues at coordinate 1,465,753 of OX459050.1, forward strand.
GCGAACTAAAAAGACGTAAACAAGAAGAAAATCATGTGGGCAGTCAGAGTATACATATTCGCGAGCTGGCTGACCAAAACCAGATGTATCCTGCGACTGCACAGCATGATTTTCTTCTTGTTTACGTTTTTTTAGTTCTCTTTTTAAGCAGTCGGGTTTTTTGTTTTTTTTAATTAACTTTTTTTTATGAATGATCGTTATGTAAAATACTAATCAATGATGAGGTCAAAATATCTTACAAGTTTTCTTCTCAAGTTATTTACTTAAAACATACATTTTATTTATAACTATTTAGTTATTTTTGTTTTGAATTAGGTACCGTTAAACATGTGTTGTATATTTTTGAAATCACCTCTTTAAACCTTTTTACTTTGATACCCGACACGATGGGTATGGTAGAAATTCAACGCGTTTGGTCTCTAGAACGCCACGTAGGAAAAAACAAACATACATACATACATAGACTGATAAACACATTACCCTCCTTCGGCAGTCGGATAAAAATAATGCTTGTCGGACTCGGTGATGTGATTGGCCTTTGAAAATATATTTTTCACATAGATGTTGCTATCAATTTCGTTCCAAAAAATTGACCAGATGCCTTTATCATTCTACTAGTGAAAGTAAAATAAGAGAAAATAAACAAGAATTTATTTCTTACTTTCTTTTAAAATAGAATACGGACAATATATATATATGCCAGTTTTAAATATTTCTCGTAAAATTAATCCTGCGCTTTTTCATATACAGGTTGTGCACGATTCATATAGTACCACCGAGCAGCCACTTGGCCCAGAGAGCGCCACTGTCGCATAATGCGACCACTCAGTTACCATGCATTACCAGGAGCCCTGTAAGTATGTATTATACAAGCTGTTTATCATAAAAATTACTATACTTTTAGAAATTTTCCTTTAGATTGTGTTTACAGAAAATTAAACTCGTTGCGTAATTATTATTATTTGATTGATGTAGCAGAGGCATCCCAGTGGTAATACTGTAAGCCCTGGCTTGCAAGTTTTCAGCCGTGAGTTTAAACCCAAACAGGCGCTCTACCACGACTTCTTTAAAACGTTGAGGAAAACATCGTGAGAAAACAGACATGTCTTAGAACCAATACCGAAATTTCCAAATATGAGGTGGCATCTATCAAGCCACCATGGGCCCGCCTGGTAGAATACAGAGAGGAGCCCGACTTACTACAATGGGAACTTTAAAAAATCTTATGAACAAATATCGGCTTTTTCTGTATTATTAGCAAGAATGTGAATATATTCCAACGAGAGTTTTAATGAATTTAATGTCTCAAGGGATGACATATTGAATCAAGTGCATTAGCGACATGTCAACGGTTGAAAGCTGCAGTAGATGAAAGCAGGTTTTTATAGAGTTCTCATTTTAACTCAGTGATACGCTATAACACTGAAAATAGTTTATCTCTTCTATTTACGCCCCTCTATTCAACGACGGATTTATAACAAGAACTTGTTGTTGTGTGTATTGTTATTAACTCGTGTAGATAATATTTTTACCCGACTGCCGAAGGAGGGTAATGTGTTTATCAGTCTATGTATGTGGTGCGTAAATAACAAGGGGATGATGGAAATACCTAAATAGTGGACTGTAATTTAAGATAGGTGCTGGCTGACTGACTCGTAGTTGCACATTGGAAAATTGTACCTAGGCTTGGACATACCTGCATATCCCGAAGGCGAATGCTCCTGCCTCCATGTACATATCACCAGGTTTGATATCACACACAGTCTTTTAACGTAGACTCTTCAGAAAAGACAACCGAAAATTGTGAGCGGCAGAAAGATGCGTTAGCTCGCGCGCCGACATCGAAAAAGTTTTTTATTGGTTGATGATGTATGACAGTTCGGGGTTCGCACTCCAAACGGGCCAATGGCGAGCGAGGGATCACATTAACCCGCGTAATATACAAGCATCCAAACCTGAGTAATTTTGACATAAACAACTACGAGTATTTATTATAAATTAACAAGTAAAATTTCACAATTTAAAAAACCCCCGACGCATTTATCTTGCGAAAACACCCCGATTCAAACAGTAAAATGCCCATAACTTTTGAACGGCTGAACCGATTTTATTCAAACATAGCTAAGAACACTCTCGACAAAATTACCTTTCAAACAAAAAAAACTAAATCGAAATCGGTTCATCCGTTTAGGCGCTATGATGCCACAGACAGACACACAGATACACAGATACACAGATACACAGATACACAGATACACAGCAACACACGTGAAACTTATAACACCCCTTCTTTTTCCGGCGGGGGTTAAAAATAAAAGCAAATAATGATTTTGATAAAACTGGTTTAACCAGTATGTATGTTTGTTCCTATGTGGCGTTCTAGAGACCAAACGCGTTGGCCGATTTTGATGATTCTTACGTCAATCGATTCATCTTAACCCTCCGAGTTTCACTGGCTACATTAAACTATGTCAAGTGGGATATAAAGGTACTTAAAAATCATCTTAAGTTTCCTTTCAACATTTATCTTTTAAATAACTGTTTAGGATATATAAGGATTTAAATTTGGTTTACAACCATTCTCTTTATTTACCTTTTATCTTTGAAATCACTGGACAGATTAATATAATTAAGACATCGTTAGATACCTCTTGGCCGCCAAGGTGTTCTTACACAAGCGACGTAAAAAACACATGTCCAATTTTGGGCACCATATTGTGGGGTCCCAGTTATTTTTATTTCAGTGGTGTATCAAAATAAAGGGTTTTCAGAGGTTATAACGAACATATATACCACTTATATGGTTAATGTATTATTTGTGTGGTGTATTTTTTGTTCGATTCTTAAGTTTTCGGTATTTTTTTAATTTACTCTTTTTATTTACTTTTAAAATTTATAAAAAAAAGTAGTAAATAAAAAAGAGTAAATTTATAATAATCAAAAACCCGACTGCTTAAGCAAACTAAAAAGATAAGGTTTTGGGCAGCCAGCTCGCGAATAATATGTATCCGCCGACTGCATAGCATGATTTGTGTTTACATCTTTTTAGTTCGCTAAAGAAGTTTAGTAGGTAAATAGACCATGACTAAAAGTTTGAAAATATTAGTCGACGCCATCTTATATTTATATTTTGATTGAAAAGGACACCTATATTTGGATTTTGAACCCCTACACTTCGGTTGACAATGCCAACCATGCCACGGCTTCTATGTCTAGCGTGCAAGTGATTTCACGCAAGTGTCCTGTTACTGTTTAGTAATTAACTATAAAAGAGACTTATGTGTCACTAGCTTCCGCCAGCGTCTTCGCCCGCGTTATCATCATCTATGTGCTATCATCATCATCATATCAGCCGAAAGACGTCCACTGCTGGACATAGGCCTCCCCCAAGCGTCGCCACATTGATCAGTCCCGTGCGTCTCGCAACCAGCGGATCCCCGCAACCTTCACGAGGTCATCGGTCCACCTGGTGGGAGGCCTTCCAACGCAACGTCTTCCGGTTCGCGGTCGCCAATCCAGAACCTTTCTGCCCCATCGGCCATCCGTTTTGCGAGCAATGTGCCCTGCCCACTGCCACTTAAGTTTGGCAATTCTTCGAGCTATGTCGGTAACATTGGTTCTCTTACGGATCTCTACATTTCTGATTCGATCACGCAAGGAAATGCCGAGCATAGCCCTCTCCATTGCCCTTTGAGTGACTGTAAGCTTTCTGATAAGGCCCATTGTAAGCTACCACGTCTCAGAGCCATATGTCATCACTGGCAACACACACTGGTCATAGACTTTTGTCTCTGCCCTATGTGCTATTGCAAACTGTAATCTATCTCTGTGCCAAGTTTTATCCAGATCCTTTCAGCCGTTCTGGAGTGATTGAATAACAAACATACATCTATACATCCATCCAAACTTTCGTTTATATAATATTAGTAACATGTTAAAACACACAATTAATTTAGTTTTTTTTTTTAATATTTTGCACCATGAATTTTGTTATTTTTTATAAATACATTTTTTTTTTCTTGCTATGGCAAGAATATTTACTTTTTAAAGTATTATATTATTTTATTGTAATTATTGTGAATGGGAAGACTATGTGGATCATTATTTTGTTTTTAATTTATCTTAGTTTTTAATCATGGTCTGGCAGTTTGAGTAGTTTATGCTGCCTACCCGAATGTCCTTTCTTTGGTATTGTTCGTCGAATCGTTAAGCTCCTTAAATTCTGAGTTGAGCTGCTCGGTTATTGACAAATGTGTGCACTGACTGGACAGGTCCACTCAATCTGGCTGGTTCTTTCCTCAAAAGACCATTTCAGACATCTGTCTACATGGTCTTCACATGATCGAACCAAGATTTTGTCAGGACTTTAAAAGAGACTGTGACCTCTGAGTTTGTTTCGGCCTTTCTTCTCAGAGTAGTCAGATAGGAAACGCCGACCCTCATCTAGTTTAAAAAAAAAATATGTTAGACATGTAAAAGCGTTTGTACAAACCAACTTACAGAAATAAAATCATTTATCATGATTTTCCTAATCAGGGTCACCTGTATGAGCCAGTTTAAAACAAAGAGAACATATGTAAAGTTTGTGCACTATTTTATGAATAGCGTAATAATTAAACGTAGATAAACAGCAAAAATGATAAATACTAAAACCGGCCAAGTGCGAGTTGGACTCGCGCACGAAGGGTTCCGTACCCTTATCGCAAAAAAGACCAAAAAATCACGTTTTTTGTATGAGAGCCCCATTTAAATGTTTATTTTATTCTGTTTTTAGTATTTTTTTGTTATAGCGGCAATAGAAATACATCATCTGTGAAAATTTCAACTGTCTAGCTATCACGGTTCATGAGATACAGCCTGGTGACAGACAGACAGACGGATCGTGGAGTCTTAGTAAAAGGGTCTCGTTTTTACTCTTTGGGTACGGAACCCTAAAAACGAACTATAGATACGAAGGTTACTTACAGATCAGATATTAAAAATAATACAGCATCATTACATTAAAATTGTTAGAAAACGCTGCTGCAGTCACACGTTTTAATATATGAGAAATCTTAAAATAAAAAGATCAAACTCGTAAAGAAAAACAGCAACCACATACAGCACTTTAGCCTTCTACAGCGTGTTTTATTTATACTCCAACCAGGAAGCTATAAAAATGGGTCGGTGGTCGTTACTCTGCATATTTTCTAGCTTGCTCACTGCCTGTTTCACTAAGTCCTGAATTATTTATTGGCTATAACAAGCTGCGGTGAGGTGATTAAAATATGGATACAATTGTCCTTTAAATTAACAAAGTTGAAAAAATTGGCTTCGGAAAAATATAACTTTAGTTAGGATTCTGGCAACGAAAACTTGCTGCTAGCACTGCCCTTTGCCATTGGTTACGCCTAAGTAAAAGCCAAAAATATACCAAGGGAACGTAGAACTGGGATAAAAAATCCTACGTATCTACTAATTCAAGCAATCATCAACATCATTATTTTAGCCGGAAGACGTCCACTGCTGGACAAAGGCCACCATGCGCCACCCTCACCTGCAGGCTCCCGCCACCCGCCACATCTGTCCACCTAGTGGGAGGCCTTCCAATGCAGCGTCTTCCGGTTCGCGGTTGCCACTCCAGAACTTTTCAGCCCCTTCGACCATCCGTTCTGCGAGCAATGTGCTGTTGTTTTTTTATGAACCATCTAAGCATACATGTGTTGCAAATTGTATGCAAACCTGTTTGCCAGTGGTGTCATTGATTTATAAACATCCAAACATACAGATTTCCATATGTACAATATCCATATCCATATCCATATGTTTAACACCTTAACTGCCAGAGAACGAGACACAATAGAAAATGTATTGTTTGTCAGACATCTGGCAGTTAAGGTGTTAATATTAGAAAAAAAAGAACAGTTAACATTTTTTTTTAATTACTGTATATAAAACCTACACTTGAAAGATGAGAACTGAGACGAAAATAACTTTTTTTTTTATAGACTACATAAACGAAATCAAGAGCAAAATGCTGGTAAAACAATAAAAACAAATTACCATTTGTTAACACAATTGTCAAGTGTTAGCGCAGATTGCGCGAAGTATTAACAGCACCTAATTGTATTATATCTCTAATCAGGCCATCTCTATTCAGCCACATTTTAAAGTTACATGTAATCCGGTCGAATGGTCTGAACGGTGGCTCCGTAAGTTTTAATAGAGGAGTCTCTGCTTCCCATGTTTTACAAAGCGGGGCTTTGGCACTTTTAATGATTTGTTTGCTAGATCGGACATGTCTGGAACATTGTATTTTTGCTATTGATAAAAGTATTGCTTTAATGTATTAACTTATTTTCTAGCGAAGTAAGATTGTTTGGCTGTTTGTAAAAGGAAATTTTTGGGTTTACTGATACGATTACGAATAAAAAATCTTTTTTTACAAAAATATGCAACCGACTTCCAACTAAAAACACTACAAAGTGAAAAATAACTTTCTTTTTCAAAGTCGGTGTCTTTGGTAGGTACCAATTTTGCGTTATGGACACCGACTTCGAAAAAGAAAGTTATCTTTCACTTTGTAGTGTTTTTAGTTGGAAGTCGGTAGTATTAGTAATTTTCTGGGGCAACTGTAGCGAGAGGGAGCAGATTTTCAAGGCTCAAAAGCGCTGCATAAGGTCAATGTCAAGTTTAAATATAACTGACAGCTGTGAGCCTGTGTTTAGGTCATTGAAAATACTAACCTTCCCGTCTCTATACATATTGGAAGTGTCAATTTTTGGTAGATCGAATTTAAATTTATTTCCGACACTAGCATTAGATTACGCTCAGGTCCTTTAAGACTACAATACAATAAATTACTACATACAGGAACATATAAAACAGCACTATTAAGAAAGAATATTAAATCAAAGGGGCCTAACATTATACAATAGAATTCCGCATAATTTAAAAAATCACCCTATACGTATATTTAAAACTAAATTGACTACATTACATTTAGAAAAATGTTACTATTCTATTAATGACTTCCTGAATGATAAAGATTTTTAAGTGTACCTTAAATTTTCTTGTAATTGACATTTTTTAATGATTAATTTTTTTTATAATTCCTATTTACCTATGCTTATGGATTTGTAATCGACTATGTATGTGACATTTTAAATGATAATATTTTTTTTATAATTTCTAGATATTGATTCTTAATCGACTGTGTATGTGACATTTAAGTTATTTGTGATTTTTTATTTTGTTATCTGATGCCTTGTTAGATACTAAGTCAATGACAATTATTGTATTGTACCTTCAAGAAATAATGTTTTTGCATGCCGTAAGGCAGAATGTAGCGGAAACACCCAATTCTGTACCATCTCAAACTTGTAACCTACATTGCTGGCAAATAAATAATTCTGATTCTGATATTTTTTTGTAAAAAAGTTTTTTTATTTTCACTTTTTAGTTATGCCTAATAGGAGGAGCTCGTGGCTAAATAATAACAGCCGCACGGGTCGATCTTCAAGTTTAAGCAACGCTTGCCGAGCTCGGTCCGTGGATGGGTGACCATTTTCAACAAACGGAGGTTCCTCCGTGCTTCGGAAAGCAAGTTAAGCCGTTGGTCCCGGCTGTCATTTGAAGATCTTTGACAGTCGTTACGGGTAGTCAGAAGCTTGAGATCTGACACAAGTCTTGCTAAGGGGTATGGTGTTACCCAGTTACTGGGTTGTGAAGGTCAGATAGGCAGTCGCTCCATGTAAAACACTGGTACTCAGCTGAATCCGGAAAGATTGGAAGCCAACCCCAACAACAATTGGGATAAGGCTAGGCAGATGAGTTGTACCTAATAGTAAGGTACTTATAATATCAGAATAGATTACCTGAATACCATGAAATTTGAACACAACCGGTGAAATGAGAGTGTACCAAAATTAACTGTACACATATGCGTAACCTTTTAGAGCGTACTGGCACGATGTTATGTTATGAAATGGTATAAACAATAAACAGACATGCGATTGCAGCAATCCCGAGAGATTTGCCGTTATTTATTGAAGAGTTCTGTTGTATATCTCCGAAGTTCTTCATCAGATCTTAACCAAATTAAAATGGGACCAATTTCGGAACATACACTTTCAAACAAAAAAAAGAATTTTCAAAATCGGTTCACAATTGACGGAGATGTCGGTGAAAATACAAAAAAAACACAGAACCTCCTCCTTTTTGGTAAGTCGTCTAAAAAGGCATGTTCCCTGGGTGGAAAAATAAACGAGTTTGTCCGTCAGTGAGATTATCAAATTATATTGGATGGATACGTACCTTATTTTTTAACCGACTTACCAAAAAGGAGGAGGTTATATTTTCGACTTCTTGTATGTTATTTTTTTTTTTTTTTTTTTTTTTTTTTTTTTTATGTATGTTCACCGATATCTCCGTCAATTGTGGACCGATTTTGAAAATTCTTTTTCTGTTTGATAGAGTATGTTTCGAAATTGGTCCCATTTTATTTTGGTGAAGATCTGATGAAGATCTTCGGAGATATACAACAGAACTCTTCAATAAATAACGGCAAATCCTTCGGAATTTCTGCAATCGCATGCCTGTTTATTGTATATACCATTTCATAACATAACATCACGCCAGTACGCACTAAAGGGGTACGCAGATCTCTCATTTTACTGTTTATTTTCAAGTTTCATGTTATTCGGGTGATCTATTCTGGCGTTATAGAGTACCTTACTAAACAACTTGCCTAGTTTAGGTAGGTACAACTAAAAAGGGAAAAATAAAAAACTTTTTTGCAAAAAAATACTACCGACTTCCAAATAAAAAACTACAAAGTGAAAAATAATTTTATCTTTGGAAGTCGGTGTCCATATCGCAAAAAAATGGGACAAAAGAAAGACACCGACTTCCAAAGATAAAATTATTTTTCACTTTGTAGTTTTTTATTTGGAAGTCGGTAGTATTTTTTTGCAAAAAAGTTTTTTATTTTTTGCTTTATCAAAACAATAAAAAATTGACAAAGATAAAGCGCGTGTGTGACGTCATAAGCCCCCACTCCGAACCTTGAAATTTGACGAACTATATCGTTTTCTTTTTTACGCGGCAAAAGAATTCGTGTCGAATAATATTTTGTCACTATTGCTGTGCTTTTACTGACAGAAAGCTACAATACCGCTGAATGTCATAGACTACTTTTTATCCATAATGCACGATTAAAAATAAAACGCGTTTTGGTTGGTCCTTTATTGTGGTCAGTGTGCTCAAAAGCCAATTATGAGATTTTGAAGTAATTATAAAACGTTATGTTTTATGAAACAAGATCTTCTAATTCTTCTAAAGAAAAGTCTTATTCTATCCCAACCTATGATACCATGTTGTGAATGATAAAAAATTGAAGGAAACAGAAACACATTTGGGAAAATTGATTCTCTTTATGCTTTATCATAAACTGAAAAGGGACGCAAGATTGATTCATACTAATATAAAGGAAGTATGAGTACAATACTAAAACGAAAAGGAAGCAACGTCAAAGGCTATATTATTTCTTAAAATACCTACGAGTCTTTAAGAGAATGTTTGACAAATAGAATATTTGCGAAATGGCATCATTAAATTTTATTATGACGCACATTTCAAAGTTTAGGAGTCATCAAGTGACAGTAAAATACAATCATAAAATTTCTAACAAAATGCGGCAAATAGCCGGAAATTTGAAGACCGCCATTTCTTTTTAAATTACCCAATAATAATATTTATGTTAAGTATGTGAAAATACAACATATTAGACATATATCCGATGGGGACAAAAGGTTAGTTAGGTAGTGGTGACTGCTTACCGGAAGATACTTTATTGGAAGACCTCCCACAAGGTAGACCGATGACCTGATAAAGGGCGCAGAGTCTGTCAGGAATAGAACCGGCCCATGGGACGACGTTTGAGTGGAACTTATGTGCAGCAGTGGATGTTTTTCGGCTGAAATGATAGTGTGAATATTCGTATTAACGTATCTAATTGGATTCACTAGCGTTGATTTAGCAATACACAAAGTCGGGTGAACAATAATGTAAAGTTAACTTTTATTATAAATAAGATGCCAAAACATGTGGTGATCTAATAAAATTTTACCCTAATCACTTCTTCAAAGATCCACCGTATTTCGATAACAATAAAACAATACTACTAGCTAATACGAACTACCATAATGACGTCACCTTAAATCAGAATAGCTGTTACTAGTAGGAAATTGAAATTTGAACGTGAATGTTCCATTATAAATCCAGGCAAGCTCTTGTTCCATTCCGTCCATATTATTATATCGATTTACATGAATAAAAAGTTTCACTTATCGAACTTCAACGTCTGTTATGTCATTGTTCACAGATTAAATAGAGAGATTTTTATGAAAAAGTTTTCGTGGAACTTGTTAGATTTGAATTTGAAATTGGAATTTTGTGAGAATTAGTTTATGACTTTACTTAAGGAATATGATGGTTTTATTTATGTACCTTTTATTTTGTAAAGAAACAATGTCCTTTCAAATAGAGTCAGGTGATCTGAAACATATGACCTTCAGACAGTTATTTATCTGTTTAATAAGACAGCACTTTTTTTTCCCAGTGTATGTAATGAAATGTTAAGATACATATTTATTTTTTTACTTTGACTGTTTAAAAAAAAACAATTGGGATTTTGGGCACCATATTGTACGGGTTTTTTTTTTTTTTGTTTTGGAACCATCGAGTGGGGTATCAAAATAAATGGTTTTAAGAGGTGATTGCAAAAATATATACCATTTACATGTTTAAAAGTAATACGAAAAAGAAATTATACATAACTAAAAAGTTATAAATACTTTTTTAGTTGTAGATACATATGCGAGCTGGCTGACCACCTGATACTCCAACTGCACTGCTTGAGGTTTCTTCTTGTTTACATCTTTTTAGTTCGTTTCTTAAACAGTCGTGTTTTTTTATTTTTGTATAACTTTTTTCTCCTAAACGATAAGCTTGACTGATTGACTGTACAAAGTCATCTTTACTCATAAACCAAACCAACCTTCTTTTATCACGAATATCTCGTTCAAGCACCAATTTCGACTTCACGGACCAAATATCGGGGTTCTAACAAGTCCCTAAGTCAGACAAAAATATTCACATGTGATAAAGTTCTCGTGTACGAAACACTCTCAATAGAGCCAGAGATTGGAACTGTGCCCGACAAATAACGACAAACCCAATACCAATGTAGACGACCTGTGAATGTACAATACTTGCGGGTTTCTTTGTTATCTTTGTAGATAACAAGATGGTTATAAAACCGGACTAAAGCAATAAAAGCTTGCTTCAAGGTTAACTGGTAAAAAACTATACTAATAATACAAATGCTACTTTATCTGTCTGTCAGTGACGCTTTAACGTCTAAACCACTAAACAAATTTTGATGAGCTTTGATAAAGGACATAGGATACGTTTCACTGGTAGGCAATTATGAAATAAAAGACAGTTTTACAAGTGTGATCAGCAAAAATCTTGGGCTATATAATATTTTATCATAAACTATTTTGATTATTTGGCAAAAGTCGAAACAAATAGTTCTAGAAAAGATAAATTTTCAACAAAGTACATTAGGCTTAGGCTTTTAATTACCCATATGTAATATTTGTTGTAAACCTATTCAAAGAGAAAAATGTAAATTATACATATTAATAATATTATTAATTTTTATATTATTAAAATTTAAGAAGAATTAAGAATTGCCAAACTTAAGTGGCAGTGGGCAGGGCACATTGCTCGCAGAACGGATGGCCGATGGGGCCGAAAAGTTCTGGAATGGCGACCGCAAACCGGAAGACGATACGTTGGAAGGCCTCCCACCAGGTGGTCCGATGACCTGGTTAAGGTTGCGGGAAGGCGCTGGATGCGAGACGCACGGGATCGGTCAATGTGGCGACGCCTGGGGGAGGCCTATGTCCAGCAGTGGACGTCTTTCGGCTGAAATGATGATGATGATGATATTATTAATTTATTATTTGTTGTTTTCTTGTAAAATAGATTTGTAACTTTTTTTTTTTGGTGTACAATAAAATATTCTATTCTATTATACACGGAATAACTGTATATTTTAGACACAATTACTTAGTGGGATTGGTCAGACTGTCAGACATAATATGATCAGTTGTCACAGATGGTATCAAGCAGCAATGTTTCCTGAAGCACGGATAACACAAGTGCTATCAGCCAAAACAAGATATAAACACACATTGATAGTCAACGCGTATGCGCCAGTAATAGCCTCTTTTCCCTAGGTGAGTCTCGGTACTTCCACGGAATTATAAGTAGTAGTTGTTGTAGTAGGTACGTGTTTGTCGGTAGGTGCTTACAGAGCTTACATACGTACAGTCATTTTCACAGCTTTAACATACGTACAGTCATTTTCACAGACCTAAGCAGTGACATAAATAAATTAATATTTGCTATTATGTTGACAAGTTAATTTGTTTTTTTACCCGACTGCCGAAGGAGGGTAATGTGTTTATCAGTCTATGTATGTATGTATGTAAGTATATATGTATGTATGTAAGTATGTATGTATGTATGTATGTTTGTTCCTATATGGCGTTCCAGAGACCAAACGCGTTGGCTGATTTTTATGATTCATACGTCAATCGATGCGTCTTAACCCTGCGAGTGTCATAGGCTACATTAAAATTGGAGAATAGAAAAATGGCTGATTTTGGGTGCCATATTGTGGGGGCCCAAATTTTTTTATTTCTTCCAAACCCATCGTGTGGGGTATCAAAATAAAGGGTTTTAAGAGGTGATGTCAAAAATATAAAACACTTATATGTTTAAATGTATCTAATTCGAAAAAAAGTTATAAATAAAAAAACTTAATTCAATAAATCAAAAAACCCGACTGCTTCAAAAGCGAACTAAAAAGTCGTAAACAAGGAAAAAATCATAGTGTGCAGGCGGAGGATACACCAGATTTTGGTCAGCCAGCCCACGAATATGTATCCTCCGACTGCACAGCATGATTTTTTCCTTGTTTACGACTTTTTAGTTCGCTTTTGAAGCAGTCGGGTTTTTTGATTTATTGAATTAAGTTTTTTTATTTATAACTTTTTTTTTTACCACAGTCTCTTGCTTACGCCTTCGTCTGTGTGAAAGACAAAAATAGTCCCAGGAAAAGGTTAAGGCAGGTTAAGGTCATGGTATGTGTTTCCATCGAAAGCCTTTCAGCAGTTAAGGCGTCATTGATTAAAAAACATACAGACTTCCTTATTTATAATATTATTAGGAAAAAAGATACGATGAGATTGTTGTACTAAAAAAACAATGCTCTCAAGACACAGGAATACGCAGAATATACTCGAATTTACACAGAGATTTAACATAAGGCAAACCTAGATTGCATTACACAAATCCTCACACTAACCGCATCACGTAATTCAAACACCTCAAAAGGAGTACGTACTCAGTACTTTAATTCGTTCGCCGCTTAGAACTACAAACTAGGAGAGAGGAGCTAAATATATATTTTTCTTCGCTTTAATCCGTTTGCACACTTCAAAACCTAACCATACCGTACCAAAGCAAATCAAATAGAGAAACTTGCAATAAATAGCGTTTTCGTGTTTCTTTTCAAAATAAAATCTCGTTAGACATTTCCAGTTTCATTTCCCCACTTCGTTCACGACATACTGGGATTAAAGTAGATCAAAGAGTTGCCATTTTTCAATTGGTAAGTTTCATTATATCATTCTGATGGAGTCTTTGGAAGTGCTCCAATATGTACGACGTATCGTTCTGTTGTTTGACGGTGTTTACTCATGTTTTCTGTCGGTTTAGCTTTGATCGGCGACTTGACTCGCGTCTAATTCCAAAATCTTCTAACGGGAACATACTACCGACGTAAAAGGTATTTAATACTATGTCCTAAGCCAGGTGTGCCCGTGTATCAAATGTAGTCCGAATCCGTTTGTAGACCGCCAATTTGATTTACAAACAAGATTTCCTTTTTCTCCCTATGGACTATGTAGGTCAAACCCCGCTAGTAATACCTACTTAGTACTCTCACATTTCATCTTTTATCGTGAAGGCTTTACGATATTTTCATCTATCGGATTTTGCTCGAGCCGTGGTAAACAGATTAGCCAATCATTAAGGTTTGTTACCGAGCTACCTGCCCAAGAATCGAGACGACCCTTGTGAAAGATATCGATATTAAAGTAACCAAGTTAAAGCTTCGCATTCTAATTTTCGAGCACCTTTTTATTTGCGTTGGAAGGCCTCCCTCTAGGTGGACCGATGACCTGGTTAAGGTCGCGGGAATTCGATTTATGAGAGATGCACAGGACCTGTCGATGTGGAGAAGCTTGGGGGAGGCCCACGTCCAGCTGAGGACGACTTTTGGCTGAAATGATGATGATGGTGATAGTGAATATTTCTTCAAGACACAAATATCAAGCAGCACCCTGGCTCTCAAATTCTGTATCTCAAGTTCCAGACGTTTAAGTATACGGAAAGTATTATACGGTCGAAGTATGATGGCCATAAAACCTTTATACCTAATATTATAGTCGTTTAAAATTTACATGCTCAGCTTACTACACGTCAGTCATTTCCAGCGATCCCCACAACGAAGGGGGAAGCCGACATAACCATCACTTTTGGCATTTACATTTACAAATTGTATCATTGATCGAACGTTACTAATTGGAATCGCAAACCCGTACAGATCCTGTACTGGTTTGCGTACGTACAAATAAAGATCTTTAAAACAAAAAAGATCACTTTGACGAGAATAGTAAAATTCTATAAGCAATAACTAGATATTGTCAAAAAATCTAAAATGTTCGAAGTTGACTAGTTCGAGGTTAAAGAATGACGACGCTCTCTTAAGTGCTCTGAAAATCTTAAACGGAGGGTTGCCAATGACGATGTAAGCCATTGTAGAATAAAAACGACTGGCGTAGCATGGTGCTACGACGTAGCAGCGCGCTACGCCGTAGTCACAAGCCTATTAAATGGCTACGCAGGACAGACAGTTCAATACCAACAATAAATCAACCCAAAAATGCACAAAAACAACACACGTCAACAAAGCACGGTAATAAATTAATTACAACATTAACAAATTAAGAAAAACACGGCGTGCAAATAAACGGACCGCACACTGTAACGTTATTTTGGACTCATTAAACCTGGGCTGATTTTACACACATATTCAGAGAGATAACTTTGCCGGCGTTATGCAGTTAAATGGATTAAATTCGGCCGCAGCTGGATTGTTCGCGTAATGGACACCCTGTACATGAAAACGTTGGGCAAACTTGTTACTGTGAGCGGTGTGTGTTAGCAATTTTTACCCCAATTTATCGGATGGTATTGACGTGAGACGTATTATTTTTCAATTGTTATTTTTTTTGTTTGAGAGAAGTCTTCATGCTGTTAAATTAAAAGGTTTATGGATATCGAATTTATTGATTTTTGCTACACTCGCAGCCGCCGCGTTTTAAAATATATATTCTGTTATATACAAAAAACATTTTTGGTTGTAGTCAAATTTTCATTCCAAGTTTTACTTCAATATGGACAAATAACTTTTTGCCTTAATAACTCTGATGTACAAAGGAATCCAATACATAAATATCAAATTTAAAACTCGAAACATCTCGTAACCTTTCTATAATCTCATAATAGTTGATAAAGAAAATTCCTTTGTATAAAAAAGTTTCCGGGGCCTTTCCGCCGCCCCATGCCATTTTTTTCCAATTTCATCGAAATTTAACGCCCGCGAAAGGCAATGGGCCTCGGATTATTGAAAGTCGTTCCAATAAATCATATAACAAAGAGTTCCCTTTTACATGAACCCATTATTGGTCGCTTTCTTCTAAGCAGATTTAGGTAACGTATTTAGTTCAGATACAAATAAACACACTCAGGGCTTTTAGGCCCTTAATATACTTTTTTGTTATTTTTATTATACACACCCGGCCTGCTCTCAAAAGCTAAACGTAATCCATTATGATTATCTTTATACTCCAAGTTCAGCCATATCGCCGTACTAAGTAACAATTTACAAGTAATGAATGTTTAAAGCTGAAACACACAAGTAATCGTCTAAGCAACAGCCTCGGCGTTACGCTGTTTAATTTAATGCGAACGCAGCTTAAAAACTTTTAAGGGGAAAGTAATAAAAGTTGAAGAAATAATTTCCACCTACGTTTAAAGAGGTTCCCGAAAATTTTAGTCATAAAACTCTGTCGGCGCAGGCACCAGCTACATTAACCAAATTGTACAAAACAAACATAT
Organism: Orthosia gothica; assembly: GCA_949775005.1. Classification (NCBI taxonomy): domain Eukaryota; kingdom Metazoa; phylum Arthropoda; class Insecta; order Lepidoptera; family Noctuidae; genus Orthosia; species Orthosia gothica. The sequence goes on from OX459050.1 coordinate 1,482,052, forward strand.
CTAATAATTACGCCGCGGGCACCGAGCCTCGTTTTGTGGAATTATGCGACCGCCTGTAACTTTTTCAATCTGAACTTCGACAATTAAATTTACTCCCAAGTCTGAACATAACATTTCAATAAGGGACACGGATCGGTTAGAGCCCGTGTTTGTGTTACAAAAACCTGTTTGCCTTCCACACAATTTAATACTTGATAGTCCGGGAATTACACAAGATAAAAAACACGCTAAGGTTCGACAGTACAATGGAGGTCTGTGGCTTGATAAATACGATAAGGAATAGCAGTTAGAGAACGGTTTGAAAGAGCTCGTAGGATATATCATTAATCTTTACATTACAAATTCATTCGGTAAGAACTCACTCACTTGGATTAAGCAGAATTATAAATGAAGTGTCACGCGAACGCGCACAAAAAGTGTGAAAGGAGGAAAACCTCTGAATAAAGCGACGGCTGCGTCAGTTTTTAACTTGGAGATGAAGAGAATGGGTCCCACCGTCCTACAGTCGCTCCGTCCCACCGTCCTACGCACAGGGGATTAATCGAGTAATTCTCAAGTTTAAATGTGGAAAAGAAATAAGGAAACACGGACGCTATACGATTTTGATTGTAAAATCAATATCGATAAGAGTTTATAGACTGCTCGCAGTAAATGGTCGTCAAAGAAGCTATTCTACGTGAAGATGTTTCATTAAATCTCTAATGATTTTATACGCACGGATGGGCTTGTAAGATAGCTTGAATTGAATCTTAGCTTGGTTAATAATCTCTCCCGGTGGGTTCCCGCATTGTCATGGCAGGGGAGCTCAGTAGCCGTGGCTTGGTCATCCACGGTGAAGCGAAGAGGAACCCGAGGAGAGGCCATTCGTTATGGCTTTTGCCGATTAAGCCGACGACGTAGCGGCCAAGAAGTAGGTTGTGGTGCCGCGTGGTAACAGAGGCGACATCGCAACTGAGGCGGGTCACGATGTCGTATGGAGCATCCCAGGTCCCATAGGATGGTCAGACGCCACGGGTTGACGGTGAGTGCTAACACGTGGGCACGGGCGTGTTTCCGCTATAAGCTACACGGTGTACTCCTGGTACACCGTGGAGTTTTAGTGGGTTGGAGTCCCACCAAACTGTGCTATCTCCCCGTGGTAGCGCAGTATGCATGAGCAATTCCCCAAGTTAAAAAAAAAACAATATAATGTCACTCAATTGCTTTACTTTTTGGGTTTAATTTTTTAAGTTTAATTGTGTGCAAAAAAATAAAGAGATCAAAGTCAAAGTCATATATATTTATTCAATTAGGCCAATAAACGGCACTTTTGAACGTCACAAGATCCGTAGTAGAACCAAGGTTACCAACATAACCCGAAGATTTGCCAAACTTAAGCGGCAGTATCCAAAACACGTTGCTTGCAGAAAAGATGGTCGATGTGACTGAAAGGTTCTGGAGTGCTCGTGCCGGAAGATGCAGCGTTGGAATTTTCTCGACGTCACATAACGAGTCAAATGGCAGATTTTTCATCACAAACATAACAAGACACGAGATCACGAAATAATACGTCATAAAACGATTCAGTATATGACTTTTTATGTCGCCATTACCCTCGGCTATGTCATTGTGAGTAGGCTGAAACTTTTTACTTCGCAAGTTCTTGACGGCGCGTTATAACACATGATATATAGCATTTTAGTGTTTTCTTGCAATGCAAAGCGATATAGCAGAGAGAATGTCAAACCCTACAGTATTTATTTTTATTTTATAAAAATGTTGTGCCACACTAGGAATTTCTCTTGTTTCGTGGGTGCGCTTACGAACATTTAAACGCTAAAACAGAAATAACCAAGTAATGTCAACGTTTGACAGGTTTTCAGACAATAGTAGAATTTGATGTTGTTGATTCTAACCCCATCAACACTGCATCCGACACGCATGCTGCTGAGGGCGACTACGACGACGTTAGACCCCCCTGCCTCACTCCGCACTCCAACCTAGTACAGGTTGGGCTCAGAAACTATAACAAAAACAACATGGTAGATAATAATATCTACCATTAATAACGATAAATGAAATATGTACTACACGCCAGTTACAAATACTCATGAACTTAAATACAAATGGAACAGTTGTATAATTCAGCGGTAATCATAAAATAATGAGACATGTGATTTGTTGAATAACTTTGGTCACTTGGTAGAGTAAATTTAGACTGGTATGGAACTATTTATAGCTGTGACCAAGCCTGTCATGTATCTCCACCCTGTCAGCACGGACTTGCGGTCTCCGTTAGCATACGACGACAATACGAGCCACAATTACCTCAAGACGTACCGAGCTTCCAAACTTAACCAGACGCGACGAATGCTAAATTTGCACAGACTTCATATAAAATGCATGGGAACAGTCGACCACAAGTTGTGGCGACTTGCGACCGCAATGTAGCCGCGGTTAGCAGCTTAGTCTGCAGCCGCACTTAGATAGACAAATGTACGTATCTCCGCTTATTATGAATAGCTTCTGCTCCGTGAAAGTATTTTGATGGCATTACTGGTTAAAAAAGTATCCATAGGAGTAAGTTTTATATGAATCCGTTTAGATATTCATGGGGTAAAAAAATTACAAACAGAAAGAGTTACTTTTTTTGAATAAAATTATTTATTACTGCTACGTATTTCATACTATACTCTCAAAACCGTTAAGAAAAGATCGTAGGGGAAACCGGAATTTCTCAGAACTAAAAATTCGAAGACGTATGACATCTACGAACCCGCACCGGACCCGCGTGTTGGCTCCACTCCTTCTCTCAGAGAAGAGCCCTGTGTCCCATAAGTTACATCTACACGTAGGAACGTTAAAAGACTGATTATAATTTCATACGATATAAGCATCTGCGGCTTAGCCCGCGTGAATGTCAGCAATTATTCCAAGGTCACATACTACCAAGATAAATCCTATGCCTATCTCTCTGATCTATCCCTTTACCAAAGTTCATCAACTTGGTTGAGCGATTTAGGCGTAAAATGTAACAATCAGAGTTATTTTCGCATTTATAAATTTAGTAGGGAAGTATGTATGTGTGAATATATGTCATCATAGTTAGGTAATAACAAACACGTCATGAGAACATAATTGCTTGTATTTGTGCCCAAGTATTGTGTTACATGTTGTACTGTTTATTCGTAATGTGTTAACAATGTTTGTTTTCTCTTCCAACGTGAAGACTCTGTTTCCGTATGGTAACGGGAATTATAAGAAAAACTAAAGTAAACAGTGATGTTTTGGTATACTGTCAAATAAATTTACCCAGGGTAAATTATATGCAAAATATTTACCTGAGTATTATCGTGTTGAATATTTATTGCAATGTTTGACAGCTTATTTTTAGCAGTGATTCCTAGTGGCAAACCGAAAATTATTTTTAGTTAGCATTATATTCATCTCCGTTTATTACCTTCGTTTCTCCGTTTTTCGCTCTACGTAAAATACTTGTATTCAACTGCATACGATTAGATTACACCAATAAAATTGGGAAAACGCTAGACTTTTTTCTACGCCAAATCAAGCAACAGTATTCATCGCCGATTTTTCAATAGGTAAACAACTTTTACCTGAGGATAAAAATACGTTATCACAGCTTTTTACCCAACTGCCGAAGGAGGGTAATATGGTTATCAGTCTAAAAAAAGTATTTTAAGAGGTGATTTCAAAAATATACAACACTTATATGTCTATATAAATCTCGAAAAAATAAAGTTAACTAAAAAGTTAAAAAATAATTAAAAAACGTACGTAATTAAACAAGAAAAAAAAGTATGTATCCTCCAACTGTACAGCATGTTTTTTTTTCTTGTTTACGAATTTTTAGTTCGCTTCTTAAGCAGTCGGGATTTTTGATTTTTTTTAACAATATAAAATAATTTCAAACAGCAATTTATTGCCCAATTAAAAATATCTTGAGTTTGTAAAAATTGCTCCAAAACTAAATCAAATACACAAAAGACAATAACAGGAACATCTCAATTCACTCAGACGCTAATTTACAATCTGCCATCTTTTTACAAAGCAATGTAAAAAGAAATGACGAGACGCGGGAAAACGCGTCCTTTGTCGAGAGACATACCACAGACTGACAGGGCGTTCCGATTTGTATGTAGATAAATGGAATAGGGTATTAGATCTCTCTTATATTCTGTGTGTTTGTGATAAAGATTTAGAATAAAAACAAGTTTTAATAATTCAGATATCAGTTTGTAAATAAAAGGTAACGTGACTGACATGTAAATTGCCATAAGTAACCACAATTTTAATTAGTTTATGCATTTCGTGGCTTATAATGTCGTCTCTAAAGATGGTTATTTCTCTTCTTTATCAACTTCTCATTTAAGGATAACATACTCGTAGATTCGTTTTTATACCAAATGTGTTTTTAATATCGTTGGCGCATTGTCATGTGTGTTGGGTGTGTAACGTTTGAAAAAAATAACAAAAGTTCTAATGATCAATGATCTAATTTCATTAATTATACTTTTTTTCAATATAACAATCAAATGATAAAGGTTTATTCATATAATTTCATTTAACCTAATTTTATATGGTTTAATGAACATTTTCTATAATGCACATTTGAATTAATATTCAATTAGTATAATATGCAAATCTATAAGTAGATATCGTTTAATATCATTTAGAAAAGTCTACTTTGTTTTGTATATTTTTGCAAAAACTGATCCAAGTCCAAGGGGAGGAAAAGGGAGCTCAGGGCACCCAGACACGGATAGGTTAGGTTCGAAGGGGTTGACGGGAACTGAAGTGTGCAAAGCGAGGGCACCCAGTTCCCGTCATATCCTTCATGTTAGGTTACTTTAGACCCTGTAGACATAAATAGGAGCCCAGCAGCGGGGCTCCGTCGACTTCGTTGCTTAAACAGTAATCGTACTTACCTACCATAATCATTGATTTTTATATAAAAATAGCATTACACAAATTAAAAATAATAATATTATTTTCAATTTGTGTAATGCTATTTAGTATTACGTTCATTTCATATTAGGAAATTAACGTTATACTAAATGTTTTATAGCAAAATATGAAGGTTATTTGAAATACTAGCTCTTACCCGCAGCTTCGCCCGCGTTAATATAGATTTTGTCAATAAATTGTGGTTGTCGACAAACAGGGTGAGAAATATCCAATGTTGCTGTTTTAGTTATAATCAAAATCGGCCCCTTGACTCCTTTGTAGTTTTATGCTATTCTTCGTAGTGATGATTTGGCCATCCACGCCCACTTGTCAAACTCAGCCTGTATATGTACAGGAAGCATTAACGTAAAAACGATTAACTTATTTCATTGAAAACGTTGGTCAATACAGGTATAGAGTCATAGGTTCTGCTTTGCTGCGACACGTTGCGAATTGAAGATACCACTCTATGAAAATGTTTATCTTCAGTTAATTTTAATTCCTTAATTAGGCCGTTAATCATGGGTACAACATTTTAGGACTCTGCTATATACTACATATGTTGTATGACTTTTCATTTGGTGCTACTACATACACATTCTGGGCCTTGAACATACGCGAACATCAGCAGCTACATGTAGCTGGCCGTGAGTAAAGCATGGCTTTTCCCAATACGCCCCTGCTACCTTTGAGCTTTGTTAATGGTAATAGCAAAACTAAGTTTGATTGGAAACTGGAGTCTTTTGAATTGAATTGATAGTTCAGTTCAGTTATTGGGATTCGACGTATGAACACGGTTTCCCCTTTTCTCATACCTGTTAATATATTGGCTCCTATTATGTTTTGCCCTTATTGTGTAATACATACATTACATAATCTAAATAAATATGCAAATCTCAATCATTTATCAAAAACATGCCTGCAAAGTTTCAACCAAATCGGAAGCCGCAATTAAAAGTTTCATACAAAGATCAGCTTTTCCCATTTCATCATCATCATTATATCAGCCGAAAGACGTCCACTGCTGACAATAGGCCTTCCCTAAGCGTCACCACATTGACCCATTTCCCATTTACCCCCTAAAATTCGAATTTACCAAAATCCTTTATTAACTAACGTTTACTATCTCTACACTACCGCCTTCCAAAATTCAGCTTCATGAAGAAAATTTGTACTTCTGATCTTTACAACCCCAAACCCCTTTTCGGGGTAAGTAAAACAAACAATACACTTTAATTTATTTGTTACGGAAGTATTTCCGCAAAGTTTGAAGTGAATCGATCCCCATAATGAGAAATTTCATACAAAACTAACCCCTTCCATTTCTACCCCTTTGAATTGTATGCACAAAGAAGTAGTTTTCAGGGTCTCATAATTTGTCCTTACCAAATTTCATATAAATCGGTTCATAATAGGAAGTTACATACAAAATTAATCCTCCCCATTTTCTCCCTCTTCGTGTTTTATGAAAAATACGTAGCCTACGTCCTTTCCCGGGTCTCAAACTATCTCCATACCAAATTTCATCTAAATCGCTTCATAATAAGAAGGAGTTGCATGATAAGAAGTTACATACAAAATTAATCCTCCCCCTACGTGTTTTATGAAAAAAAAGTAGCCTATGTCAATTTGTGCCCGGGTCTCAAACTATCTCTATACCAACTTTCATGTAAATTACTCTATTCCTGCTTCCGCACCCTCTTTTAGTAGCGACAACCTATCAGTCGGTTCGTACAACAGCAAGCTCTCTTGTCTCAGAATAACTGAGAAAGATATAGTTTCCAAATTGAAGGCCTTAGATCCTAATAAAGGAGCAGGGCCCGATGGCATCCCTCCTCTCTTCATTAAAAGATGTGCCCCGCTTCTGTCGTACCCATTGAAGGAAATTTTTAATAAATCCCTCATAAGCGGCACGTTTCCTGTTGAATGGAAGCGGGCGCGGATAGTTCCAGTCTTTAAGAAGGGTGACAGTGGTAATGTTAAAAACTACAGACCTATTTCGATGCTGTTATGTTTTTCAAAAATATTTGAAAGTATCATCTGCCCAGTACTAACAAGTCATACCAAATCCCTGATAAGAGTGGAGCAGCACGGCTTTCAGGAAGGCAAATCGGTTTTGACTAACCTTGTCGCTTACATCACACCTATCATGGACGGAATTGATGGAAATCAGCAGATTGACTCGGTCTACACTGGTTTTGCTAGCGCCTTCGATTGCGTAGATCACAAACTACTTATTAGTAAGCTGCAAAATCGGTGTGGTATTTGTGGTTCGATGCTGAGTTGGTTTGAATCATACCTCGAAAATCGTGAGCAGGTGGTGATTTTGGCCGGACACGAGTCTAACAAATACATTGCCAGATCCGGAGTACCACAAGGGTCCCATTTGGGCCCAATACTGTTCTTACTTTTTGTCAACGATATCGTGACTCAAATCCACCATTGCCGATGCTCCCTTTTTGCCGATAACATGAAAATCTCACGTCGCATCAGCTCAGTATCTGACGCCAATATGATACAGGCAGACCTGGACCGGGTTTATGAGTGGTGTTGCGTCAACAAAATGAAGCTTAATGCGTCAAAATGCCAACATATTCGCTTTACACGAAAAAGAAAGGTGATTGAGACGGGCTTTCGCATAAATAACGAGGAAATCGCTGTTGTACCAGAAGTTAGGGACTTAAGCGTGATTCTGGACTCTAAATTAAGTTTTATTCCTCATTACAGCAGCATGGTAAAGAAGGGTGCAAAAATGTTGGGTTTCATTAAACGCAACACCAAAGACTTCAAGCATACTGCCTCTAGGATAACATTATTTAATGCTTTGGTGCGTAGTGTGCTTGAATTCGGCAGTGTTGTCTGGAACCCACACTATGCTGTACACTCTGATCGTATCGAGTCGCTCCAAAGGTCTTTCACAAGGCATCTTGCATTTGTTACCCCTGGTGTCAGCATGCGATGTTCATACGAAGAAAGACTGTCTCGTTTCGGGCTACGCACCCTTCAGCATCGCAGACGCATGTTGGACTTGCTGTTCCTCCAGAAAATTGTGCGGAGTCCCACATCGTGTGATGGACTTTTGGAGCGTATCGGGATATGCGTTCCTAAATTAAATGCCCGGCGAAAATGTAGGAACTTGTTTAATACCCCCCAACAAAAATCGAATCTTGGGATGAATTCCCCTATGACAAGGCTTCCTTCAACGTACAATGCTTGGTGTGAGCTACTTGATCTAGACATATTTCATGACCGCCCCACTCAGCTCAGACGAAAGATCTTGGGAAAGGAAAAGAAAGAAGTGGTCTGTGTGAAATGATAATTTGATTTTAATACAATTATTTTTATTCTCATTGTTTTAATTTAATTGATTTGTAATTGTTAACTCACGATTCTTATTTTTTACTTATAATTTTTATTGTAATTTTGCTTATTTTATAATTACTTTTTTTTTCTTTGTTAAATTTGATTTTTGACATGTGATTATATTTTTGAAAGTGCTGTGCACATCTGTTATTGACATAGACACTAGAATAAGACCCCAGAAAATGTAATATGTCCATGTTTGTGTTTGTGTTGTTGATGTGCCTTGAATACATAAATAAATAAATCGGTTCAGCGGTTTAAGCGTGAAAAGGTAACAAACAGACAGAGTTACTTTCGCATTTATAATATTAGTATGGATCACATGAAATTAGGTTTTTTTTTTTATAGCATTATATGAAAATCATATCATGTGAACGTTATTTCAAGTGATTTATACTATCTGTTACTATGCCATATACTACACACTGTCTGTAAACCTTTACTTTTCTTTTGGTGCCATTTCCATCTGAGTCAATGTTGGGAGCCAGTTCTTGACCTTGGTTTCTTTATAACATACGATATATCAATCACCAGCATTCTTTCAAACCGAGTGTCTAGCCTTAATTAAACCCAAATAATTGAAATAAAATGTTGATTCAGTTAATTTCAATATCATCAAGATACATAAAGCGTCTATTTCTTTTCTCAATCAAAAAGCGAGTGAACAGTCCAAAGAAAACTTATACACGATAAGACAAACAAATGAAGAACATTGCCAACAATATGGCTGAATATCAATATCGTCTACAAAGTATTCATTGAATATACGAAGTAAACTATAATACTGCTGAAATGTATCAAATAAACTGAGTAATATATACTGAATAATATACTGTATTGAAACAGTATATTCATACGAATTTAGGTATTGTTTTTGTTAAAGTCTGTTTTCGACATCCATGAATAGTATTGGCAAATTTACTATTGACATCGTGTATTGAGGATTTGATTTGATTATTAAGTTTTAGAATAATACCTAAAGGACGTAGTATGTTAAGCTCTGTTCTGGGTCATAGTTTTTTTATTTATTTTTATGATGGTGGTGGAAGTTAGGCGGACTTAATGCCAACTTGCATTCTTTACATGGATTCCTTTTTTTTTAAATATATTAAATGTTTTATTCAATTATCTCAATTAAAATGTACATAGTATAAAATACTTAATTAAAAATAACTACCTATTTATACACTTAAATAAAAATAAAATAAAACTACGAACGCGAAAAAAAGGGCAGGGGCCATAGGGCGTCATAAAATTCGTCCACATCGCTGTCAACGTGAAAAATGCCCAGAACGCTGGCAGCATTGCCACGTTGGATGGCAATGCTTGTAATGCATCATTCCCCTGCCCTTCATTTTGTTACCCCACTTGTTGGATTTCGAAGACAAAATAATTGCAACCCGTACAATATGGCGCCCAAAATCCGCCATGTTCCTTTTTTTGAACGCCACTTATCATAGAACACTTGGGCGGCCAAGACCTATCTAACGAGATCTCAATTATAAAAACCCGTCAAGTGGTTTAAGAGATACGAGGTAATAAAGAATATTACATACATACATACAAGATACGCACGAAAAACACAACCCTTTCCTTGCAGCCGGGTAAAAGAACGTCTATTTGAAAGTTATGAGCGTCGAAAGTTCCTTAATTGAACACTAATTTCAACGCATCTTTGGGCGGAAATAAATATCATAAAAAGAATGAAAATTGCAAAACAGTCACCATACAGGGATAGATTAGCAGTTAAAAATTCAATATTTTTTTTATTTTAAACATATACATTTAGTGGTTTTTTCATGATACTCATACTCCCAAAGGCCTGTTTATAAAATTTCGCGCGCTCCTTTTCGTTCTCAATCATCATCCATTTATAATTTTATACAATGAGTGTGTATTCGTATGCGCACTAGCTTCTTACTGCTCATCACAGCGTCTATCCCTTTCGTACTTCCGAACGAACGAAAGGGATAGTGTTAACGAGTTCATGTAAAATGTAAACAACGATATTTTTTTGAGCCCCTGACGGAGCACAGCCCTGATATGTGTGGATAGACCTTAAGTCAAGTTACTCACAAATATTAAACATATGCAACCAAATTTTTATTTTGGGTGTATTTTTTTTTGGAGAATTGTCTTAATTTTTGAAATAAAATCTAATTTAAAAAAAACATCGTCATTTTTATTTTGTTCCGCAAATTTTGCCAGTGTGTTTAGTTTATTATTCAAATACAATTAAATATATTTAATACTGTTGTAATTGTTTCTGTGTCGAATAAATGTTTTCTATTGCTAATTTTATAATATTAAGATAGAAGTAGACTACTGACAGAGTTATAGAGCTTAACAACCAGTCATGCTACCCAAAAACAACAAAAATACTTAAGCTTCAGTAAAACAAAATAAATACATAAAGTCAAAACAATTTACATAAACCTCATTTACTTTGCTTTACCTGTTGACCTACATACAAGACAAATAACCAGCGTCCCAGTGAATCTGTCCACTACAAAAAATACGAATACCAAACTAGAAATAACATCAAAAAGGTGTATTAAAACCGCCACTTTGTAAAAAAAAACTAGCAATAACAAGATAATTTCAATTCAGCCCCGGCTAACGAGACTCGGACGGGTAAAAGGTAAAAATAAAAGTGTGGGTAGAGCAGAAAAAGCTATCTGAACATTCTGAACTACGCAACAGTCCTTTGATTCATTACAGTTTTCGATTAGGTACTGTTAGTTTGGCTTTAAAAAAATATAGTCGCTTTTTGTGTCTACCGTACCGAATTGCCAGCTTTTGGTAACTATTTTTTGTAAGGGATGTTTAATGTGGATTTAAAAACTTCGTGACGTAAGATATTTAGCACCCTCGGCGACATGATGGCTCAAAGGGTGGATTTATATCAAACCAATTTTGACATTTATAAATTATTTTCAAGGACTTTGATAATTTTCTCCAGTTCGTGTGGTTTTTCTTCGAACGAGACAGTGTCATCAACAAACCTGAGATGGTTCAATTTCCTTTCATCGATGTTAAGTCCTAGTAGTTCCCAATTCAGTTTTAGGAAAACGTTTTCCAAAACGGCAGCAAACTCATCCTGTATATATATACAAATATTGCTCGTTTAATAGTATACTTATAAGTTTTATTATAAAACGTTTGATGGCCAAGTACTAAGAAATTTTTAAAGGTAAAATCACTAGTTCTGCTTTTTAAACTAAACCACCTTCCATAACATACCTACTATCACGCTAATATGCCCCAAAAATGTAGGCGGACGTGTATCTTTCCTAGTACACCCACTGTTACAATTACATTATTCATTAAATATATTAATTATTGTTATTGAATGTTTTTTTAATATTTTTAATGTTTAGTGGTGTTTTTACTTAACACAAATTGCCACACAATATATTTTGAAGAAATAAACGACTTATGGGTACAATATACTGATGAGGCAACTTTTCAAATTATCAAGATTTGGTGAAAACTTCATAAAATTAAAAGTGTAGTTTAAAAAAAAAACCTAACCAGACACATCATACACGAAAAGCGGCATAGATCTATAGATACTATTTATAAAAAGTTTTTTTATTTTTATTCTAAAGCGATTGAAATAATTTGTTTTACTGACAAAAAGCTAACATTATCCCTGGGGTGATAGGTTAGTTTTTATTCTGTGATATTTTTTTTATTTTATAGGTATAGACCTCGTGAGCTAAGCCACGGGAAGAAGCTAGTACTTTATGAAACAAATAAACATCAACAATACAACCCACTCAACAAAGAAAATCCACTTAAAAAAAAGCAGTTATTATTTATTATTCTACGTCATTCAACCAAGCGAGCCATGACCAGCAGATAGGAAGATTAAGATTAACGAGACTACACAAAACGCGAACGATATGTTTCATTGTACGGCCCGATTGAATGACTTTCCATAAACAATGATACAACATTTCTGTCGGATACTGTCGGATCCCATATTGATCCGAGACTCGGATAATGGACGGATATATCGTACAGGTAAACGTTTGAGAAATCGGAATGTAATGTAATAGATTTTTGTTTCGTGCTTTGGAACACTTTGATGTTTTACAAAGCATTTTGTAGTTTTCTATCTGCGTATGGAGATGTTTGAAGGGACGATGTTGATATATTGTTTTGGCAAAGACAAAGAATTCTTGAGAAAAGGCGAACGGCAGGCTTGTATGGGAGTTTCGTACCGCTAATAGAAATTTCGTGTTTTGGGATATTTTTGGTTTTATTTGATAGTTAATATGATAGATAATCCCTTTTTAAATTCTTAGATTTTTAAAACTTGGGACGTAAATGTTATAACCAGTTTTATTTTTTAAGGTTATGTACTAGTGTACCAATGTAGATTGTTACATATAGGTAAATGTTGCATTATGTGTTAAGTAAATTATTTATTGCTATCTTTGTAGTGTTTTACTTACCATTAAGTAGGTAGATTGAGGTGCGGATCGTACCTACTCAGGGCATTAGGAGATACCTATATCCAGCAGCGGACTGCAACAGTTTGATAATGATGAGTTTGATTATATTTAATGTTATTTCTATTTCTAAGTAATTAATTATGAATTCAATATTTGTGTTACTTTACGTAAGGCAATTTCTAATAACTTATCTGCGTTTAGCGGACGATTTTATAACGTTTATATATTAAAATCTATAGGTTGATGTTATTAATTAATCTGAAGTTTTAAAAATAGTAAACTAACATGCAAATAAATGGCTTAGTTGACATTATAAGTGGTACAAATTCTATAACCGAACAACAGAAAAAGTATGCGGTACGAAATCTGCCATTCACCTTTATTGACTTTATTGTTTGATATAGTATTTTCTTTGGATAGTGTTGGTACTTCATGAAAGGTTACTAAAAAGGGATTATTAGGCTACATTTACTGTGTAGGAAACTAAGCCCTGATTTCTGAATTACATAAGAATTGTACGTTAAGTATTTGTTAAATTGTGCTATACCCTGAAAACTGTCAAAGTTTAGCCTTCAACTAGGGTTTGACACGTTTTTAAGGCAAAATAATCAATTCAGAAACAGGCCCGTGAATACCCATTTGCTCATGTTATACCTACTTACTTATTAACAACAGGACATTCTAGTGCTGTCCTTGTGAATAATTTATTAAAAGCCTCTAAAAGCCACCACAAAACCAACAATACAACCTACTTCCAAAATTTTATAAAAAAACCACTTCAACGAAGAGCCCACTAAAAATAATTTTCACTCCTCGTGTCTTGATGCAGTAAAGTCAAGTTTGAAATAGGAGGAACGACGCTCAAGTGTGCTCTCGTGAGAACCTCATTATTCCAAAGCACGGGGCCCTTTGTATGACGAAATAAGGTTCCTTAACAAACCTCACATATGTATTGTGTTAGACGAAAAAAAGTTCGTATTTCGCCCGTGTACGGACGAGATGAAATGTTTTTGGCGAATTAGAAATTCCTGCTTTTACATGGAACTTCAACATAAATGCTATAAGTGTTGTACTACAGATACATCTCTGACTAAACCTTTCAAATTCAGGCGTAATGTTAATTAGGTTATTGTTGTGGTAAGGATGCAATGATGACCTTACAGAAGAATAGGTTTTATTATTTAGAAAACACTAGGTATATTATTCATTTCATGATTAAACTCTTCCAGATCAGTTCTAAGAGTAGTTAAAGACTTACTCGTATGGATGTCAAAACAGGATCCTGTTATAGACTCGCGTTTCACCACTATATCACCTGATGGTAAGCGATGACGTGGTTGACGATGACGATGAAGCATGCTTGCATAGAATTAACCTCTCTTGACTTGAAGAATCTCAGGTTGTAGCAATCAGGAAATACAGACTCCGGCAGGGAATGCCCCTCCTTAACGGTACGCAAAATAAAAGTATACCCAAACCGTTTAATGCATATGGAAAAGAAAGTTAGAAAAATATTTATTTGTGACCCGCACAGGAGACACGAGAAATAAAAATACAATTAAACCAACCAATTAACCATCTACCCATTACACATCGCCGTCCGTCTTGTAGTCCGATGATGGAACGGACTGGGAGGAGTTACTTCATTCAATTCCATCGCACACTCCCCGAAATGTATCCGATAAAAAACCGACATGCTGGTAATTTGACGATGAAGTTCAAGGCTTCAAGCTTCTCATTGCCGATGAGCCACTTGGTCCGTTTTTCGATCTTGTGCATAAAGCTGGTATTTGGCTGATCCATCCCAGAGATGAGAGCAGTAGTAGTACAGGTAGTAGTATGGAAATGCAGGACCGAACTTGCGCTTGATACAAGTTGAGCAGCTGTTCTGGCGTGAAGTACCGTCTCACCTCGCAAGGATCCTCAACTTTTTGGAAGCCATCTGAGCTTTTGCCTCAATGTCTGGACTAAAATAGGGTTGATGTCAACGTAACACCAAGCAAAATACATGTTTGAACCAATAGGGAACATTACTGCCAATTGCTCCCGCCAGATGGCGCTTGTAGGATAGAAGTAAACAAAAACAACAACATGGCGTCTACTACTGTTTGTGTTTGTGGTTACCGAAATATTTTTCCTGTTTTTAAGTATAACTTGTGTTCAAAAACCAAATAATAATATTGCTAGCTGTTGGTCAAGAATGCATCAGTGCTGTGTTTATGGATGTAGAAATAAAACCGGCCATATGATCCCAGAAAACGCCAATATTCGCAAGCAATGGGAAATTACTATTCGTCGCAGAAATTTTACAAAACAGTCAAGGCTGTGTCCTGACCGTTCTAAAGCGGAATATTTAATAAAGAAGGTATTTTACAGGTCAGTCTATAATCCTAAGGCAACCTTTATTCAAATAATAACAGTAATGATTATGTTTAATGCTATAGACATTAAAAAGTAGGTACATAACATTGTGTACTAATTAAACACAACTACAAAATGGTTTTTATGTCTACATAAATACGCATGTTTAACCATATGGTGTTAATAAAACCTAATTTATACTTACAGGACTGAAACTTAATAGAAAAATATGGGGTTACCTACCATTGTTTGGAGAAAAAAGAGTTGATGAAAGATGAACAGAGAAGGAAACTTTGAACAAATTGAGCAGAAACAATCAGCACTTTAAATTGTAGGTGCTGTTGGAATAAGTGTCACAATAATGTCTTAAAAATAGTGCTTCAAAAAGCTAAATTTCTTTTGTGGTAAAACAACAGTTTGTAAGTAGAATAACATGGGCCCTTAACAATGTAATATACCCAGATAGCCTAGATTTAGACTCAACTCTGGACCTAAGTTTTATGACAATCCCTTCTAAAATTCTTGTTAATTGATGTGAAATATTGTAAATAAAGAAATATATTTCTTTTTAACTTAATTTGTTTACTTGGACAATAAATAGATTCAGTACCTACTCTCAGAAATAATAAGTTTCACCGGTTACTTACTTTAATGGCTATCTAATCTTATGGAGGGGCCGAGAAGCAGCTCGGACACTTCAACCCATTGGGATCTATTGTGGTCTACTTTAACAGTTGGTCTATTTTTAATGGTTTTGACACATTACTCAGGTGGACCAGGATTTCTTGTATATGAATTGTATTAGTAATCCTAAGGAAAATAAATAACATACAAGTACAAAGAATTGACATTTATTTCTTGTTTTAATTAAGTAACACACAGTAGGCACATTTTAATAGCACAGCACTGAAATTTAGGTAAATGTAGGTACTTATTTTATACACAACTATCTAGCCCTTGACCCTTCTTGAAAATAGGTGTGATACTATGTTATGACAATGGAAAAAAAAGTTTTGTGTCTGTTCTAGATATATTTCAGTTTTCATCCAGATGACACATAAAAATAATAATTTTGTTGTAGTAAAAATAGGTACTGATATTTTCATGGAGGCCTTAGACTGGGTGGTGTAATAAAACATAATAACAAGCATTAACTGCAAATGCCATTCTAACGTGCAGCAGATACGCAGATACATTTTCAGTTCTTTTTCTATGTTTGGATCAAACCTGAAAGAATGAAGACAGTAGGATGTAATTTTTGAGTAAGAACTATCAAAACAAAGATATTTAATTTATGCTTTTACAAATCACCTTCCTAAAAACAATATATATTTATTCGAAATGACTAAGGGTGGTAAGAAAGTCAGGGTTTAGGTCTTTGGCAAGGCTTTTGGCATAAATAGTGCATTGGACTGCTGTCCACCATTAAAATGTGACCGAGTGCAAGACGGTTCCACTGCAGTAATTATGTAAGTCATATAAAATCAACCTGGAAGTATTGTTTTGAATTTTAATTGGAAGTTCATTGATCTCATTACATAGTAAATTGTCATAATATCTACAAGTTACACAAGAATTTCAATTTTCGCATTCATATTCGTATCTTTCAACTAAATCCGTTTTCTTTTTCCTTTTACTGATGCACCGCGCTCTTGTAGCCGGGTTTTTAGGTACAGTATGGTCTGATTTCTTCAATTATTAGTTAGCTCCATTTTTCTTTCACTATTAGTTTTATATTTTGTATGCTTAAACTGCGAAATATTGCCGCTCGACTTTGTCAGTTTAGTTTGTTAACAACGTAGTGTTACATACTCTTTGTTGTTAACCTCCCGGCTTGGGTATATATGTTCTGTGGTTATCCTTTGTTTTCAGTGGCGCCATCTGAGCTCAGCTTTGCGGATAGTTCCCTATTGTCTGATTGACAACGTAGATAACGCTCCGAATGCTGTTAATTGTTAGAATAAAAGGCATTTTGTGTGTTGTGTAATTACCTCACTGTTAGAATGAAAAACTCTCTCACATTTTCAATGACACAGACATAACAAAGCTGTAGGAAAAAAACTTGGTATTTAATAAGAACAAAAATGAACATTTCTCCCCAAGCTACGTGCACAGCAAGAACACCTCAGTTCTAAAATTTAAGTCGCTTAAGGAGAATTCTCGGGTAACCCATGAAATTGTTATAAACATGCTTCAGTTCTATACGTAACCCGAAGAACGCGACCAGCCATTTGTTTAAAAAGGCTTTTCCACTTTGAACCTACGAATAGAACAGGTCAAAAGTGCTTCTACTTAGAAAGAAAGAAACAGTATTTATTGCTACAGAAGCTGACGCCTATAATTTTGCTTAAACTTAAATTCTTCCATAGTATTACGTGTACTTCGACTATCTATCAGACCTTCGCAATCATGTAGCTCAGTGGTTCCCAACCTTTTATGACCCTGGGACCAGTTTGATTTCGTTGCTAATCGTTAATTTTAAAACTGTTAAACTAAAAATACATTTAAATTATAAATTCAAATGTATACCGTATCTATTCTTTAAATTCAAAAGTCTGTCATAAGAAAAACAACATTTCTGACAGAAACTTGAAATTATTATTTTTAAGTTGAAAATTTTGTCATTTTAAACCTTTTGTGGACCATATTTTAGCTCTAATGGACCACTAGTGGTCCTCGGACCATAGGTTAGGAACCACTGCTGTTGCTGGATAACACGATACTCCTTGGCAAGACTTGTATCAGGTTTTTGGGCTTTTGACTACCTGTAAAGACTGTCAAAGATATTCACAGCCGGGACATCAACCACCCGTAGCCGCCAACAACGGCCGCTGTTGGCGGCTACGGGTGGTTACGCACTACATGTCCGTGTCCGTGATATGAGTTCCAAGTTTAAATTGTTCCGAAAGATAATAGATTATGGCGGATAGAGTTCGGGTGTAGTGCGTATGCTACCCTAATAGAAGTACTACAGCTTCTTTGGACCTGAAATTTCAAGTCACGGGTAGGATGTAGTGCTTAACCGCCCTTTAAGTGTTAAAGGGGGCCCTCAGTGCGTAACAGATATCCACACATCCACGGGCCGACCTCGGCAGGCGTAACTTAACCTTGAACATCAACCCATGTGGCTATAATTATTTAGCCACGAGCCCCTTTTCTGCTTCAAACCTACGAATAAATAATGCTAGTACTTGTAAGTTGAGTGATGATTAATGATACCATAAAATTGATGACAGTAAACTTATCTGACACTAGTTGATTTATTGAGCCAAAGTTGGGATTCAATCAGGTTTTTTCAAGCTGACTCGTTTGATTAAACGACGTGATCGCTTTTCTAACGAGTAGATTGTTTTAGATTTTTTGTTGAGATTGTGTAGAATAATTTGTGTTTTTAGGGGTTGAAGGTAATTTAGGTTGTCACATCAATAAATGCTTTACAAGCCTTAACCTACTTGAATTTAGCCACCAAATTATTATTTATTTCCAGTAGAACGACTTTTAGCTTAAGCTAAGCCCTGACTAGATATAATCTTAACTTACAGCCTGTATTATCCTAGTTACACATAGTTTCAGGTATGTAATATAGCCAAGTTAGCTATTGTTATAAGGGATACAGTAAGTCTTTAGAACGTATGCGACGCGTACTCGATTACTTGTACGGAGATTGTAGCGCCCGGAGAATGCGATTGCGTAGCAAGCGTGTAGCGGTCTCGTAGCAAGCGTACAGTGTGTGTAGCGGTCTCGTAGCAGGTGTAGCGGTGTAGCAGGTTCGTCCGTTGAAGATGTATTTTTTTACACTAACTTTAAAAATATGTGCCGCAAGGCAAGCTTAACTTGCGTCTCTCGAATATGTACTTCAGAATTAAAGTTTTTTTTTTTTTTCAATGAGGGCGATGTCAATGTCAATGCCTCAATGACGAGGTCGAGTCCTCGTCACCAGTCAATCTGCTTTGCCTCTTCGAGCTCCTGACTGCCTATACTAATTCGCTAAAGCAAGATAATTTCACTTTAGCGGGGACTCTACACTGACTTGCGCATGGAAGTAAGATGTTTTACTATTTTTTTCCTAAAAATATTAAAAACCTCACAAAACTCCCAACGTTGTACATACCTAAAGGAACAAGCAGAACAAACCAAAGCGTACGTCTGGAGAATCGTGATGAGGTGAAACAATGGCACGCGACAGGACGCGAGCGGGCTCGACGCGACTTACTAAATCATTTCGCTGTACGAAATCACTAAGCTCGCAGTCTTAACGCCCTTCCACACGTACCGAGCGGTGTCGCGACGAACAGTTCGACCACAGAATTTAATATAAGCGTAGTTGCATGTTCGCTGTGTGTTGTTAGGTTTCGCTGATGAGAAATTATTTTAAATGAAATGACTAGATTGAAATCAAGGTGCGACTAGACTAGGTTGGGTTATTGCGAGAATTCCAATTACCTTGTGTCTTAATATATATTACTTAGTAATCTTACATATATTTATATAGTAAGAAATCTTGCTACAATTATTATATACAAAACTATACAGACAAGCTTTTAAAATTACTCCCATGTCATACAAACCTTCTTTATTTTGAAGAAACCCTCAAAAAACATAGCGTATTTTAAAGTTGGTCTCATTTATAACTTTTTGTACCGATGCAAAGAATTGTCTACTATATCAAAATATACCTACGAAGTCTGATAAGCAATCAGGCAGATGCCGTGCAATAGTAATACAGTTCGTATGAAACAACATAACCGAAGCACAAAATATTCTCTCCCCAAACATTTCTGCACCGTTGACTTTTTTGTCTTGAAAAGAATTCCAGTTAGGGAAACGGTAAAGATTGTATTGTACTCAAAAGAATCTTCTGATGTACTACAACAAAGAAATTACGAAATCATTACAGGTACAATATGTTTGCTTTGAAGACGAAGGTTCTAGGAAAATGGTATTCTACTTGCAAAAGTTTGTGAGGATGGATGGAAAGATAAAACTACTAATCGAGTTTTGATGAAACTTTAGAGTAATCTACCTTATCCTAGTGAATAAAAACAATTAGGCTATCCTACTACTATTATAAACCTGACAGTTTGTGAGGATGGATAGATGGATGGATGGATGTTTGTTACTCATTCACGCAAAAACTACTGAACGGATTTCGATGAAATTTTACAGAAATATAGCTTAAACATCACATAGGCTATAATTTACCCAATTTGGTCAAAATGGCGCACGGTTGGCGCAGTGGTTGAGCGATTGACTGCTGCGCTGCGTGTCGCTGGTTCGATTCCCGCACGGAACAAATATTTGTATGACCTACAATTAGTTGTTCCAGTTCTGGGTAAAGTGTATGTGAGTTTATATGTTTGTAAACGCACCCACGATACAGGAAGAAATTCCTAGTGTGGGGCAAAGTTTAAAAAAAAATACATAATGTCAAAATTGGCTATAATTATCCAATTAGGCTAAAATGGTGGCAATACTGAGGTATACATTTTATAAGTACTTCCCCCATTCTGGTCAAATTGCACAATATACGCAGTAACGCGAACGGAGTCGCGGGTGGCAGCTTTTCTATCATAAAATAAAAGGTTATACAGTAAACAAGACGATATCGATTGTACTAAAAGTTTTAACAACTTTATTAATAACTTAACTGAAGATTTCAGAATTCATTTAGAAGTACAGTAATTGCTAAAGTGCTGTAAAAGTGTTTCATTTTACTAAAATACTTTTTCGTTATTTTTCGGAAAATATTTCGGCATATATTTGGTCGATGCCACAGAGATAAATCTAACTAGATGACGCGAGTGTATGTAATTTGCGTGTCAAAAAAGGAAGTAGAAGGAAATCAATGCTTTTACTTTGAGCTATTTTATTCAGCGTTATCGGGACCGGGCAACCCAAATCTAGAAGAATTCCAAATTATGCATATATGCCGTATTAACTTGGCCGATAAGTTTATTACATATAAATAATATTATCGTAAAAGAGCATGTAAATGATAATCAATTAAAGGCGTATTTATTTAGATTAATTATTAAACTTGGCCGAGACACTGAAAATATTTTCCTGTATGGGTATTTAACCGCCGAAAAAAAGAGGACGAGGTTCTCAATTCGTCGTGCCTATATTTTTTTATGTATACGCATAACTTTTTATAGAGTGGGCAGATTAGAAAAAAAAAATATTTTTATTGGTAAGAATATACCTCAAAGTTAGTCCCATTTAAATTTCAAAAATAATATCTACACCTAAAGGTAAAAAAAGGATTTATTATTCATTTTCCCACTGAGTTTTTAATAACGAACTGAAAGCAAACAATAAATGATCCGCCAAGTGCGAGTCGGACTCGCGTTCGAAGGGTTCCGTACTTGGTAAATTGCGGTTTACGATTTATGACGTATTAAAAAAAAACTCCTTACTAGATCTCGTTCAAACCAATTTTCGGTGGTAGTTTACATGGTAATGTACATCATATATTTTTTATAGTTTTATCATTCTCTTATTTTAGAAGTTACATGGGGGACACACACATTTTACCACTTTGGAAGTGTCTCTCGCGCAAACTATTCAGTTTAGAAAAAAATTATATTAAAAACCTCAATATCATTTTTGAAGACCTATCCATAGATAGGTACACGTACGGGTTTGATGGAAAAAAATTTTTTAGTTTCAGTTTCAAGTATGGGGACCCCCAAAATTAATTGTTTTTTTTTCTATTTTTGAGTGAAAATCTTAATGCGGTTCACAGAATACATCTACTCACCAAGTTTCAACAGCATAGTTCTTATAGTTTCGGAATAAAGTGGCTATGACATACGGACGGACAGACAGACAGACAGACAGACATGACGAATCTATAAGGGTTCCGTTTTTTGCCATTTGGCTACGGAACCCTAAAAAGGCGGCGCCAAACAAACTATCAACGAAGATCTAACTAGCTACAATCATTCTACGATGTAGGTAATTAATTTGCATGTTTGTTTGTTTGGCGCAAAATCAAAATGCTAGACAAAAAGGTTTTTTATGTATTGCTTTTCAGTTCGTTATTTCGTCGTTTATTTTTTTTTGTTAAAAGGGTTATTTTGTTTTTTAAATTGTGTGTGAAAAAGTGGCACACTTGGTTTTCATACAGATGAAGGACATGCATCATCTAGTTAGATTTATTTCTGAGTTGTTTGATGCCTTGTAGACGAGACTTGCAGCCGGTCTTTTATAAATTAGATTCATAATACGAAATTACAATGAAAATCTGGAGTATTTTAGTTTTACCTTCTAAAGTTTTGGTATTAAAAACTATAGAGGTGCTATGATATTCTTTAAGTACTATACTTCATATTCGGTACTTCAAAGCGGTGCGTTCTTTACGACGCATACTTTGTAATGATTTTATTTAAGTTTTTTTGTTCTTTTTTATGGTTTGCGTCGTGCCTGACGCAAATAAACTATTTCCTTTCTTTATTGGTCTCATAATACTAAATTTGAGTAGTCTGCTCAAGATTTTGTTTCAGTTACTTTTATTTTACTATACTTTTAACTGTGTGGCCCCCAATTTTTGACTTAAATTTTTAAATTGTTTATTTGACTGAAAACCCGTCAAACGTTTGGCATTAAAGTAAGGTTTGATACTTTTTTAAGTCCAAATATTCAATTCAGAAACCGTTTCCAAGGACCTATTTATTAATAAAAGTATTTTGAAACAGAGGCACATCTTTAACACTGCTCATAAACTAGTCTTCACTGACTAAGAACCTACCCATACTTGATTATGCTGATGCCAGCTATCTTGACCTTACCCAGACAATTACTGTCCATACCAGGTTGCCTGGAAGAGATCGCGAAAAGCGATAAGGCCGCCCATTGTATTTGTATTAATTTTAAGTTTCTTTTTATAATGTTATTGTAAGGTGTACAATAAAGCATATAATAAATAAATAAGAACTATCGACTATTGCCAAAAAACCGGAAGGAACATTGCATCGAAGTTACCTTAAAATTTTGTACAACATCATCCTAGGAAAGGCTTAACAACTCAACTCAAAGCCCAAAATCTTCGGAAACCTAGCTACTTAAAGGAACTTATTAAAAAAATTCAAAGCATACTCAAAACGATATTTTAATCAAGATATTCTTGATTGAAAAGTTTCGTTGGCTACGTACGGCTAACACCAGTTACCAGGGTATAACCAGTTACCAGATAATGGAGGAATGAATGATGTTGGTTAATGTAATACCCTATCAGCTAAAACTATTATAATAATCTCCAAAATACCAAATAGAAGGTTGTAGCATCCTACGTACCCTAAAAAATATTTTAAAATATCATCTTAGAGAAGGCTGAACAACCAAACTCCAAGTCAAGAAGCTTCAAAGCATACTCAAAACGATATTTTAATCAAGATATTCTAGATTGAAAAGGTTCGTTGGTTACGTACGGCTAACTCCAGTTACCAGGGTAGCAGATAACGGAGGAAAGAATGAAGTTGATTAAACTGCAGTGTCCGACTAGATGAGAATTCTGGAGGTTTTACTACCCACGATCATACAATGTTGCTGGATGTATAGCGCCGTAAAATACACGTGCGCTTCGCTTTACATTTTTGGAATTAATGAATGTTTCCTGGAGGGTCGGTACATGTTTTTTATTGGGGATTTTGTTAAATTAATATACTGGATATTCAACTTTTCTTTTCAACGAAATCCTGGCTTCGATTTACTTGTAAGTGTTAATGGTGTTTTCCATCTAGATTCGTATCCGGTTGATAGCAATAAGTTCGCTCATACGAGTATTACATTAAACATCACTGGCAAAGTATGTGTGTAGGTATTATAAGTACATCTCTGCCTAAACCTTTGGAGAATACAGTTGTAAGCGTAATGTTATATTATTCAGTTGTGTGCAAGTGACTCAACAACCAGTCGGATTATACCCACTCCCAATATGTGACTTTCTTCATAAAATCATAGAATGAAACGCTCTTGCTCATCCTTTTTATTGCCTGGGCCTTCTAAAAGGAAAAGTCACTTTTTAATCAAAAAATTAATGGCACGATTGTGATAAAACATAAGGACGAAATTAAAGTACAGTTCCTTCAAACTTAATACGTTCTTCTAGTACGCCATTACTTTAAATCCGCGTTCTCGTATCCTTTGTAGATCTAAAAGTAAGGCGAATGCTATACTACAGATTCAGACACACTGTGTAATTGAACCGTTTTACACTTAGTAGGGCGACCTTTTTAAATACGGTCTCTACCAAAAGTACTTCCATAAAAGGGTCTCAAAAATTAATTATTAACATGAAATCCACAAACAATCAACCCAGGATTTGTAACAACTGGCGGACCAAATCCTGTTTTCCTCGAAATAAAAACGGGCCAGGTGTTACAAAGAGCTGGCCAGTTTATAAAAATATATCTGAGGATACTATTTGCTTACGGATAAAAACAATTGTTGGTGTTCGTGTGTGAGCAAATATAATACGGTATAAATTTTAAAGGCACATATTTCATGGCGCCGCGCTTACATTTCTAATTTTAACGTGCAGGACCGAATTTATGCTTCGTACATGTGTTGCCATATAGAGAAGTGGCGTAATAACATTCGGCATTTGGTAGCGAGCACACAAATATTTGTTTATTCAGTTACCGATACGTATAGCCTTGTAATTCTGATATATGCGGTTGAGATTATTTCGTTTTATTTGCTTTTAGTTATTACTTTTACACTTTCTATTTTGGGAATCTAAACAAAGGTTTTCAGAATCGACTAAATAAACAGTTTTTTTCAATCAGGATTTTGTAAACCACGCAAATCCTATCAGAATAATGAAAGGTCACCACATATGGGTAGGTAGAAGGACACAACGAATCTCAATATCACCCATTAAAAATATGATCCCACATTCCACTTTTCCACGCTCTTTTAATACCACTATATGTATTATTTACGAGAATAAACAAGTAAAAGTTGAAAACAAACGTCATTATAAATTTTCTTGCACTCCTTCACTTGTTCACAATAAGTAAACACAAGGACTTTGAGTTCTTTCAAGTAACGATCTGTCGATTACCAGCAACGGCTGTTTCTCTTATTTTCATTTAAGATAGCTATAGATTATGCTAATATCTAGTACATATATATGATCAGAGTACCACTGTGTCATAAATACTAAAGGTAGGCAGAAACTAATGACTACTACATACATACATACATAAACTCACGCCTTTTTCCCATGGGGGTAGGCAGAAACTACAGAACGCCACCTGCTACGATCCTTACATACTTCTTTTGCTTCACACACATTCATACATCTAGTCATACACACACGTTGGTTATGGGTACTGCGCACTTGGCCTTTCTGAAGAACATCACCTATAAGGTCTATGTATGTATTTCTAGGGCGTCGTCCCGGCGTTTCCATTCACGAATCGGCGTTTCCAATGACTACTAATTGGTAATAATATGACTATCGGCTGTAAAAAGACGCTTAATGAAACTAGACCGGTATTCCAGATGCTCATGCTCATGCTCAACTGAACTTAAACTAGCAATGGACAGTTGTTATTGGGTGGCTAGTATTTTTTAATTTAACGTGCTCAAGTCCAAGATCCTAGATGCTCAAAACGTTACCGAACTCTTTTAACACAAAATCAGTGTTATTGAGTAGTGTTAGCAGATACTTGGAACATACTCGTACTCGCTAACTTGAAATTTTAATTTCATTCAATACCTACCACAGATTTTGTCTAGAAAGAATTCAGTAACGACTGGGGCGTCTGGGCTCGTGCTATATTGAGTATACATAATTATATCAAGCTGAAGAATCATATGCCAAACTCAAGAGCTGTGATTGGTTGGCAGTTGATTGGTAGGTGTGGCCAATTTTGAGTTCAAGTCAAGTATGAGTCGAGTTCGAGTCATTGTGCTCAATTTTTAACAGACTTTCTAAAAAGGAGGAGGTTTTATGTTCGACTGTTTTGTATATGTTCACCGTCAATTGTGGACCGATTTTGACAATACATTTTTTGTTTGAAAGAGTATGTACCCAAAATCATCATATCAGCCGAAAGATGTTCACAGCTGGACATAGGCTTTTCCCAAGCGGCGCCACATTGACCAGTCCCGGGCGTCCCGCATCCACCAGGTCATCAAAATGGTCCCTTTTAATTTGGAGAAGATCTGACGAAGAACATCGCAGATATACAAACAAACTTTTCAATAAATGTCGCCCAATCTCTCGGGATTGCTGCAACCATATTTCTGTTTATTGTTTCCACCATTTCAAACATATCATTATGCCAGTACGCTTGAAAGGGGTGTGCAGATGTATACAGTTCACCTTGGTACACTCTCATTCCACCGGCTATGTTCAAGTTGCATGTTATTCGGGTAATATTTTCTGGCATCACTTTAAGTATTGTTGGGTACCTTACTATGGAACTTGCCCAGTATGCACTACAAATAAAAATTAAAAAATAAACCGAGTTCCAAAAAACACTACAAAGTGAATAATAACTTTAATTTCGGCAGTCGGTGTCATAAAACGAAGAAACTAAAACAAGAACACCGACTGCCAAAATTGAAATTTTTCACTTTGTATTGTAGGTACTATTGAATCGTACATGGGAACCTCTAGTAGTTCCGGCAATTCAAAGTTCCACTCAAGCTACTTGCATACTTCTGCGTAGGTTACTAGTTGGCACAATTATGTATTCTTGGCTTGAAATGCTAGCCATAATGCACACGCTGATGATACGTATATCACATATCTTTTTTGTCAACTCTCCTTTCGTTGGAAGAGATTTGTTTAGTATATAATCGCCGCCACTTACGTACTTTGAGGTAATAAGTATCAAATTTGTACCTTTTTACCCGACTATGGCAAAGCCAAAAGGATGGGTTATGATTTTAGCAGTCAATGAATAAGTATGTTTGTATTTACGTATGTTGCTCCGTAGCGCGATCGACGAGAACAGCACAATTTGATTCCGCCTACCCCTTTCCATCATCGGACTACAAGACGTACAGCTATGCGCCATCGGTACATGGTAGACATCCCTCCCATACGCACAAAGCGATTTGCTAATACTTTCATTGTGCGCACAGCTAAGGAGTGGAACTCCCTTCCGGAGTCTTTGTTCCCTGATAGCTATAACCTTGGGGTCTTTAAGTCAAGAGTGAATAGGTTTCTTCTAGGCAAGCGTGCTTCATCGTAGACCACATCATCGCTTTACATCAGGCGAGATAGTGGTCAAACGCGAGCCGAGAATACAAAAAAAAGCACCTAAACTATTCTTCCGATTTTGATGAATATGGTGCCAATCGATTCGTTATTACGGCCCGGGTAACATAGGCTACAAAAAAAAAACCTTAGTCGGGTTACAGTTTTCAATTAAACTTTTTGCTTGTTTCTGTTCCTATTTCTTGTGTGTACATGAACTGTTAAATATATATATATATGTTGGAAACACGAGGGCTTCCTTCCATATACCCTCGGTCCTGTGGGCTTATCGTGGGTAATGCGCGCACGAGGCAGGTAACTTATGCCGATTTAGAGATATTCCATTGTCCAATTCTAGTAGCAAGTTGACGCGCCAATTTCTAATCACTTTCACTAGCCTGATACTTTTAGACGCAACTCCACCGGCACCAATAATGCCACTCATCACACTTAATCGCGATACCGTCTCCAGTTCTTTCTACCCCAGTCCACTCCGCGCTGCCGCGCGCCTTCGCGTCTCCCTCCAAATTGTCTGTCACGTGTCACTTTGCTCTAGGATTCAAATCCTTCACTAGCATTGGACACTGGAGAAAACTAAGTGTTACCAACCGAATAAAATCTTATTGAAATTTGAATCAGAAGCTAAATGTTGCCAATTAAACAAAACTGAATTAATAAGTTTACAAGCGATATTTCTTCGTTCTCAACTATTAATCATTTACCTTCCTCCGATATATATATATATATATATATGTCACGTCGAAGTACCTATGTATCGTAGGACCGCCATCATTACCCCCATTGCCTAGAGGCAATTCCTTTATTCTTGATAGGAACGGGTGAACTTCAATTACACACAATACTGGATTGAAACTCTCAAGAGCATTTATTTGACTTAGTTACAGACACTTTGAGTTTTCAAATGAACTTGAAGCTAAAACCACATCTTGTGGCTCGCTAGATCGCAAAGCCTCGGAGATCTAGCAAGAAACTCCAGAATACTCTTTTAAATCTTTACACAATCACTTTATGACAATTAGCGTTACATGTTTATTAGGTTTTCAAACATCTAATCAGTCAGCAGATTTATTAAACAGTTTTACAGTTATTATTTTTACACACACCGTGCACCGTACGCGCCATCCGCGTTCTAAGTGGGCGGGACCTCCATCCATATTGTTTTTGTTTAGACACTAATTATTTGGATAGTTGAGTAAAGTTAGCAAACAATACTAAAATACTGATCAGTTAATTATTTTAACATTAAACAACCTCAATACTCACAAATACAAAGTGGTTTGTAGTTTATTATTGAAATAGTCATCTAATAACAAAACTATTCAAGTTTCCGGTGATCTAACAATCTTACTAATTAGAAAGTTTCTCATTATTACATAGCTGTGTAAAATGGTCTTATGACTTCTTAGTATTTAATCATTTACTCAAATTTGTTTAGTTCTCGTATTAAATTATTAAATCTGGTTATTGGTCATAGAAATTATAACATCCGCCATTGTTTGACAACTTAATCTGAATAACATAATCAAACACATTTACTTAGTCAAATGTGCAATAGTTAAAATGAGAACAAATCCAAAAGTCCTACAATAAGTGTTCCTCTTTTATTTAAACATCTCGTATTAATTAAACATTGAAATTAGCATACGAATTATGAATCAATACTGATTCCACAGTGAGCCAATAGATGGCACTGAACTCAAAACCCAACTTAAATAGACATTGACACTTAACATTACTAATTACTATTAATTAGGATAATAAATTAGCAAATTCACGCCTACGCGGCGACACGGCCATACTGGACCTAGCTGCGGGCTCTGCAGCTAGAGGTGTCCTCAGTCTTGTGTCCTCAGTCTCGTGTCCTCAGTCTCGTGTCCTCAGTCTCTGTTTCTTGGTTGTTATCTGTAGTAGCGGAGAAATATTTGTCGGCAGATTATTGTTGTTTATCATCCTACAGTATTAATTAAGTTTAGGATCTGATAACAACTGGTTTTATTTTTCATTGACAGCTTGTAATAAATCTAAGCTAAGTTTGCCTTATTTTTGAAATATTGAATGTATTTTTACACCCACAGCTATATGCTTTAGGTATTCAACTTGCTATATGGTAAAGACCAATGTTGTTAGGAAACAACTAACTGCTACATGTCATGTCAATGAAGGCATACAATTTCTATTTCAGATTTTTGACATTGAATAATCAGTTGCTAGCTTACTAGTCCAATTTGAATCTTGTTTGCAGAATGTTATTGTTTGTATTATCTTACAATATTCATTGATTTGTAATAGGTAATAGTCAGTTTAAGTTATCAATTTATCACTGAATACTTATGAAATTGGGTAACTATTAAGTTTATCTCAAATTAAAATATTTGATGCATTAATGAGCACATACCTACTTATAAGAAGGCTTTCATAGCAGCCTTGTATTTGGTAAGTATAGTGTAGGTAGTGTAGGAGTATTGTGATCAGCTGTTTTTTGTTTAGTTTCATTCTCACGGGACGGTAATGCTCTGTGATAGACACAAAGTCTTTGATTTGACAGGATTTAAGGATAGGATCAGGAACACCGCTCTGTGATAGACACAAAGTCTTTGATTTGACAGGATTAAAGGTTAAGGAGTTTAAGATCATTGCTCCGTGACAGGCACGAAGTCTTTGATTTGACAGGATATAAGGAACCAGGCTCTGGGTGGTCTTGTACACCGTGGACCCAGCAGGATAACATGAGAGATTGTTCATTAGCGGCCTCCACGCCTAACCAATGGATATTAAATCTTTATTAGTTGCTTCCACAGCAAACCAATAGATTGTGTGTTGTATTATCACTATTAGTTTCCTCCACGGATTACTAACAGACAGCTTATTGTGTTATCATTATTAGTTGCTTCCACAGCATACCAACAGTATAGTTTATTGTGTTATCATTATTAGTTGCTTCCACAGCATACCAACAAGATAGTTGTGTTATCATTATTACTTGATTCCACAGCATACCAATAGGATAGTTTGTTGTGTTATCAATCTTAGTTGCTTCCACAGCATAATAAGATAGTTTATTGTGTTCTCATTATTACCTCAAATCCATCTCCATGGATGCTGATAGTTTGGTGTTGATATAACCTATTATTTTATTAAGTGCCTCCAGAGCTATAGGTTATTGGACATCTCAATAATTAGAGCTTGTTTTATTATTCATTTTTATAATTGACTAAATATGACAATAGAATAGCATAAACTGAAACGAGTTACAAAAACATAATAATAACAGTAGTCCTCCTGACTGTTGAGCCATCTGCATAAGGAGGTACTATGGTGCACAAGGCCAATGGCTCAACATGCTTTTTGAAGCATGGGGGTTCACCAATTTCAAAACTCTGGGCTGCTACAGAGGAATCCCTATTGGAAAAACCCCATAAACAAATTTTGCCCAACCTAGGAATTGAACCCAGGAATAATAATTTAAAAGTACTTTGTTGCATGGTAGTATCATGCACAAGCGTCATGTAGTTATTCGACATGGCTATTGTGTTGAGCCTTCTGATACAACAACACCGTATCAGTTAGCGAGGTGAGTAGAAGATAGTTTGAAAACTTCTCACCTTTTACTTTAGTTATGTTGGGCTGGAAGTCATTTTTCAGCTGACCTCTATTTGGTGGCTTGTATGTATGTTGGTAGCTTCTAAGGTCCTGACCCGGCGACACGGTCACTTGCAAACCAGGTATTTTTAGTTTTGTTTCCACATCCTTGATAATACTTGACTATGTAGGTAACCATTTTGATTTTTGATATGACACAGGAATCTGGAATGTGAGAAGGTATACAGATAAATAATAATAAAAGAAAAGATGATCCTATTAATATTTAAATAAGTAGGAGTTAGTACTGATAACAATTAAACTATGTTATTGTTTTGAAATAGTAAGTGAGTAATTCAAAGTTAACTAGAATCTGATGACACTGAAATGAATAACTATGAAGATTGCTGCATTACTTATGACGGTGTTTGCACTAGCTAAAGATTAATGTTAAAACATGTTGAAAACTACTTTTAATGATGCATGTTTGCATACCACACACGCAACAACCTATTTACACACCTATTACAAACCTATTTCATTACAAAACATTTATGTGTGAACAAGTTTGAATACAAGCTAGGTAAAAAGTTGCAAAAAGAAAAGAAAGTTATTGAATGCTAAAAGTGACAAATTATCAAAAAAACAAACCTGTCTTTTGATTGTTTTTATTCTGTGCAAGTGCATCCAATAACAAGCTTTGAAATCTGTCAGAAATTACTAATCTATTTACACCCATGTACCATAACAAGTAAAATTCAACTAAACCCATTGTGAGATTTAATTCATTAGGAAGGTTCTCAAATATTGAATGATTAAATAAACTTTATTATAACAAACTTAACTTGAACAAGCATAAATCTTAGAGCTTATAAAAGGCCCCATCAGTATCCAACTGACAGTCTGAACCAAGAATGTAGGGTCAGACAATTTTTTAATTAGATTTAACTTATAGCGCTATCACTGTCAAGAACCCCATAGCCAAAACAAATCTACCAGATCATGTAGACAGATAAGATGGAACACAGTAATCACATTAGATTCACTCAAATATGTCTTACATACACAGGACCATTAATTTACCAAAAATCACAAGGTCCATACATAATAGGTTACTCACACATACTAAGCGTACCTACTTGTAAATTAAAAGTTACCAGGTGGCTATCAGCTTATGACTATTTATTATTATATTATGATTATGCATGAACTGAAGCTCTGCTGATACTTACCCTGATTATAAAGTTTGTAATGACTCACCCAGGTGTATCACAACCCTTTCACCCATTCATACAAATACATTTATATTAGATGCATACTCACTCTACAAAAACCTCTAGATAATATTTTAAATATTGTTTAGTCTTGTAACCAAACAATTATTCTCACCCCAGCTACTTAAATGCAAATCGTTGTAAGTATTTTCTTGAGCACACTATAATTTTATTTTTATTTGTTGTGCTTTTCATGTTTAAGGAATGTGTTAATACATTTTCTTATCTTACTTTACTTTAAAAAAAGTATGACATGCAACGGGTTCCACATTATTCAATAATAAACCCCGTTTGGTAGTCGGGTAAAAACAATAAATTGCAAAAATGCCAATTAGTGCGTCAACATGAATATGTCATGGCACTTTCTGCCAAATGTTTACTACTTCTGTTGCACATACATTCTGTAACTTACTTAACTTATTTACCCACTAAACTTTTGTTTTAGCTACCTAAATGTAATGAATGCTATAAAAATAAGTTGTTACTTTTTGTCCGGTACAAAACTCAACGTAGGTACTTTGAATTGTTTAACATTCATACACTCACACCTTGTCCCCATGGGGATAGGCAGCAACCACAGATTGCCACTTGCTACGATCCTTACATACTCCTCAAATAAAATAAAATTTCTCAAATAACTGAGCCATTGCAATTCTTAAGACAAAAGAACCATATTTAAACAATAACATTGAGTTCCTAGTCAGCTGTCTTATTTTATGGAGTAATTTAAGCCGTTTCATTCATTTTAATTCCACAAATTGCCACACAAACAACAGCAGGGACCACTCAGTCAGTAAGGGGTATTGTGTTACCCAGTTACTGGGTTTTGGTTGCTCCATGTAAAGCACTGGTACTCAGCTGAATCCAGTTAGAATGGAAGCTGTCCCGGACTTGGTTGGGAAAAGACTAGGCAGATTGATTAAAATTATCACACAAAAGGTCACTGACCTTGCCTTGTATGATGAAAATAATTAAGAATGTTAAGTTACATAAATAAAAAAACAGAATACTCCCCTCAACCATGATGGAATCTATCAATGGACAGATCAAGTTGTTCGCTTAGCTGCTTCGGTCATTCTGTGCTGTATAAAGTTTTGGCCACAATGGTGTAGGACAGCATCCATGCCACTAGTCAGTAGCTTCTTCTGTCGTTTCAATAGACTTCAGATCGTTCACGTAAAAATATTCCAGTTATTTTCGCCTATGTCTGGGCATCGCTTACTCTTGGAAATTATCATAGGAAAATCTTTTGCCATACCCTCGGCGCTGGCGATGTTGTACAAAATTCTTCGGATGGCTTTCATAGCATGGGCAGAAGGCGATAGTGGGAGCTGAGCCCAATTCTGATGTCACGTCGAAGTACCTATGTATCGTAGGACCGCCATCATTACCCCCATTGCCTAGAGGCAATTCCTTTATTCTTGATAGGAACGGGTGAACTTCAATTACACACAATACTGGATTGAAACTCTCAAGAGCATTTATTTGACTTAGTTACAGACACTTTGAGTTTTCAAATGAACTTGAAGCTAAAACCACATCTTGTGGCTCGCTAGATCGCAAAGCCTCGGAGATCTAGCAAGAAACTCCAGAATACTCTTTTAAATCTTTACACAATCACTTTATGACAATTAGCGTTACATGTTTATTAGGTTTTCAAACATCTAATCAGTCAGCAGATTTATTAAACAGTTTTACAGTTATTATTTTTACACACACCGTGCACCGTACGCGCCATCCGCGTTCTAAGTGGGCGGGACCTCCATCCATATTGTTTTTGTTTAGACACTAATTATTTGGATAGTTGAGTAAAGTTAGCAAACAATACTAAAATACTGATCAGTTAATTATTTTAACATTAAACAACCTCAATACTCACAAATACAAAGTGGTTTGTAGTTTATTATTGAAATAGTCATCTAATAACAAAACTATTCAAGTTTCCGGTGATCTAACAATCTTACTAATTAGAAAGTTTCTCATTATTACATAGCTGTGTAAAATGGTCTTATGACTTCTTAGTATTTAATCATTTACTCAAATTTGTTTAGTTCTCGTATTAAATTATTAAATCTGGTTATTGGTCATAGAAATTATAACATCCGCCATTGTTTGACAACTTAATCTGAATAACATAATCAAACACATTTACTTAGTCAAATGTGCAATAGTTAAAATGAGAACAAATCCAAAAGTCCTACAATAAGTGTTCCTCTTTTATTTAAACATCTCGTATTAATTAAACATTGAAATTAGCATACGAATTATGAATCAATACTGATTCCACAGTGAGCCAATAGATGGCACTGAACTCAAAACCCAACTTAAATAGACATTGACACTTAAAATTACTAATTACTATTAATTAGGATAATAAATTAGCAAATTCACGCCTACGCGGCGACATATATATATACTCGAATATATCAATTAATTGCTGTTCGTTAGTTTTGTTACCCGACTGCCGAAGGAGGGTAATGTGTTTATCAGTCTATGTATGTATGTATGTATGTATGTATGTATGTATGTATGTATGTATGTATGTTTGTATGTATGTATGTATGTTTGTTCCTATGTGGCGTTCCAGAGACCAAACGCGTTGGCCGATTTTGATGATTCATACGTCAATCGATGCGTCTTAACCCTGCGAGTGTCATAGGCTACATTAAAATTCGATAATAGAAAAATGGCGGATTTTGGGTGCCATATTGTGGGGGCCTAAATTTTTTTTTCTTCCTAATCCATCGTGTGGGGTATCCAAATAAAGGGCTTTAAGAGGTGATTTCAAAAATGTATAACACTTATATGTTTAAATTATCTAATTCGAAAAAAAACGAACTAAAAAGTTATAAATAAAAAAACTTAATTCAAAAAATCAAAAAACCCGACTGCTTCAAAAGCGAACTAAAAAGTCCTTAACAAGGAAAAAATCATGCTGTGCAGGAGGAGGATACATCTGGTTTTGGTCAGCCAGCTCGCGCACATACGCGCTATCCTCCGACTGCACAGCATGATTTTTTCCTTGTTAACGACTTTTTAGTTCGCTTTTGAAGCAGTGGGGTTTTTAGATTTTTTGAATTAAGTTTTTTTTGATGATTCATACGTAAATCGATGCGTCTTAACCCTGCGAGTGTCATAGGCTACATTAAAATTGAATAATAGAAAAATGGCGGATTTTGGGTGCCATATTGTGGGGGCCTAAATTTTTTTATTCTTCCAAACCCATCGTGTGGGGTATCAAAATAAAGGGTTTTAAGAGGTGATTTCAAAAATATAAAACACTTATATGTTTAAATGTATCTAATTCGAAAAAAACTAACTAAAAAGTTATAAATAAAAAAAACTTAATTCAAAAAATCAAAAAACCCGACTGCTTCAAAAGCGAACTAAAAAGTCATAGATATGTATACATAAGATACATATTCGCGGGCTGGCTGACCAAAATCTGGTGTATCCTCCGCCTGCACAGCATGATTTTTTGCTTGTTTACGACTTTTTAGTTCGGTTTTGAAGCAGTCGGGTTTTTTTTAAAACTCAAAAACGGCTGGACCCATTTGAATCATTCTTTTTTTGATTGGTTCGCCCGAGAAAACAATGCTAGAAAAACTTTTCGAACAGTATTTTTTTACTATTATCAAACACGAGTTTCATTTTTTGACAAAATATGTTCCTACATACTTTACAACAGTCTAATAGGAACATATATTTTTATCTTTTAATCTAATTATGACAAAGATATTTAATAGCTTTTTATCATAACTCTGTCAAAACCTAAAATATTATTATGAAAGATCAATAGGAATTGTTCTAATAGAAATTATGATAATGAGCCCATTTCGGAAAATTACATGCATAAATGTATGTGAAGTGTTATGTAATATTCTTACTCAGGATCTAATAACTCTTTTACGACGGTAAACACCCAGATATTTAATAGAGGGAGACCAAGTAATTAATGATCACACAATTGTATAAATTATAGAAATTTTTTCAGGACGCTTTTTCTTAAAGTGATAACTAAATAAAAGCATCTTCTCTGCAAGTATTCTTTGTAAACGACGTCTTTGCAGGCAATCAAGCAAAGCGGTAGTCAAATGCAAGTCTGTCCAAATAAAAACAGCTACAGAACCCGAGGCAGTTTACTTAATACCGGCACTAATTCTTCCCCTCACTTGTTATTTACCGCGTTCCATTTCTCTAAATACCAAACGTTTTTGCGCATTGCACCTGGACGGAACCTAAAGTGTTAACCAAAAAATCAAAAGCAGATTCCAACGATGCGCATTTTCAAACAGTCGTATGTAGAAAATTTACACGTTGGTTGTAATCGCTGCAGAGTCATAGTTCCGTCACGTCAAAGTGCTACTGATAGCAGGAATATCTTTCGGACTTACACACGCGCGTGACAGGTGCACGCTATTAGCGTCCAATGGCACCAGCAGATTTATAGCTCGACCACACCGCGCATTGCCACAAAACTAAACTGCAAAATTTATGCGAGCGTCTAATAAATTTGAATTTCAGACGCGTTTTAGAAAATATCGCTACGTATTTTAAATACCACTCCAAATAAATTTATAGGGTTGAAAATTAAAGCGAAATTCTACCCGGACCGGATTGATCGTGGCCTTGAATAAGAAATGGAAAAGTTACAAAGAACTTGAAGAAATAATCCTAAAAATTTATACATTTTACAAAGCTCCTTGAATCCATTTCCTTTATTGGTAACAAAGTTGGATTGTTGTGTTTGAGATGTAATTTAATTTTAATGAGAAACAACTTTTTGGAATTGAAAATTCGAATTCTGATATCAAGGAAATTGCCATGATTGGCAGATGTAATGGGTAAACCGACACTGTTGTCTCTATTACCACATAATTTACTCAAACAAATCAATACACAGATTTATTTACAAACTATCAACTTACCTTAATTACTCACCTCGCATGTTCCATTAACAAAGATAATTTATATGCTACATCCACTGTGTGATATATCAGAACAATGCATTCCATCAACTAAGATGAGATTCATTTGCATAAATTCCTCTCCAGTGGTATGTTAGTTTCAACGCGAGTTCCCATCTCATTCACGTTTCGGTTACGTAGTGAAATTTCTTAGTTTATCATTCGTCTTCATACGGCTCACAAAAGCTGCAGTTAAGTGCAATATGATGTTTGTTTAGTTGTATTCTGTTATGCTTTCCTTTTGATTCTTGAGAGTTGGTTTGAAGAATTATGAGTTAATAGACTAGATTTTTGGTGTGGTGTGTGCTAAAAACAGGACTCTGTGTTTACCGCCGATTCGCTTAGATAACTAAAAGGAAATGATTTCCTAAAGCTTCGTTATTATTAGCTACCCATTAGGCTCGATCATTACAAGAAATGTAGTTATGAAGCAAATCTTGATAATAATTTGCTTTGATATCACATCAAACAAAACATGATGAGATTAAACACAAGAAAATACAATCAACCAAAGCTTTATTAATTAAAAATAATGTCCAACTCCCAGAGCTTAACAAAAGAAAATAATTTACTTAAAATGTTGACTATATTTAACAGAATCGCCCGATGTAATCGTCAATACAGTGTGCCGTTTTCCTCTGAATGACGGGCTTATTTTTTATATTAAATATTTTTCCTCAAGGCAGCGGCACAGTACTGTAATTGAAATCAGAAGCTTAAAAAGTTAAAATATTGCATTGAAATAATAATTCATTATGAACATTTTTTATTCTTATAATGAGCAGTACGGTTGACAAATAAAGAAAAATGTAAAATTATATCTTAAGCCGGGAGCCATTCTGGATTCCATTTATTATTTTGGTATCGCTCCAAGGGGCGAGGTTCCGTCAAATTTCGCAAGCAACTGATGCCTTCAGGACGATACAAATTTGTCATTCACAGTGTCCTTTTGTTTGTTAAAGCAATATTGCGATTCAATTAATGATCCCTATATTTTACTGTCAGCTCGCTTCACCTGACAAATCGCGTTCAAAATCTGACTTTTTGTCTACGTTTCGAGTCCCATTTGTGTGTAGAAATTATTTGGAGGGAGAGAAAACATTGTTTATTATTTGGGTGTACTGACAGGCTACATAAATATTTCAATTATTCACGACACATAACAATAACTTTCCGCATGTATATTTATGAAATTAATCATTCATTAAAATAAATACAGTAACAGTTGAATAACATTCAAGTGACCGTACATAGTTACCTAAGATTGAATGTATGACGCACAAAGTTTACAGATTACTCGAACATGACGCGAACGCTTGCTTTAATAAGCGTTTTAGTGCCCACAAGACTCTAATATAACCTGCCTCTTCTATTGAAACATGTTCAATGAAATAGTTATTATTATGTTGGAACGTTAAACAGTACCTAACGTCACGCGTCGTACCAACACGAAATTTCTAGAATAGGTAATAACTGTTCTGTTGCTATCCAATCTCACGTCGTTTTGTTCTAATTCCATGCTCAGAAACTATTAGAATTTCTGTTTACACCACTACAACGAATTGCTGGGCAAAATCAAATCGCTATAATCAAATTAAGAGGTAAGTAGGTAGGTATATAGGCAGCTTTCTTGCAAATACTTTTATAAATAACTAGCGACCCGCTCCGGATTTGCCCGAGGCAAATTTTTGACAAAAATCTTCCTCGTTTGTCACTCTTTCTATTGGTGAAAACCGTATGAAAATCCGTTCAGTAGTTTTTGAGTTTGTCGCGTACAAACGCGGCGGTGGACTTTATTTTATAATATTTAGTGATATTAATAGTGATGCAATGTTTACAACCCTTTCAGAATAGCTTTTACCAATGGCTTCGCCCCTTTTTTTAATATTAAGCAGGAAGTAGGACAGATATTATTTTCATTTTTCCTTTCTTGTTTATATGATAACAGAGGTGCACTGCATTTAATTACAGCTTACAGCTTCACACAACTACCTGGGCCCCTATGTAAGCAAGATAACAAGAGATGGGCCACTACCATGAATTTACAATGCACTACTGAGCTGTTTGAGATGCAGTCCTAATGCATTAGTAACGAAAATAGCTCCCTCCGGGGCTAACTAGACTAGGCTTAACACTTTGCTTAGACTGTTTGATATGTCAAAATAGTAGTGTTAGAGATAAGTACCTTAAAAAAAATGAGTGAATGTAAGTCGTCCTACGTCCACTGCTGGACATAGGCCTCTCCTAGGCGTCGCCACATTGACCGATCCCGTGCGTCTCGCATTCAGCGCATTTCCGCAATCTTAACCAGGTCATCGGTCCACCTAGTGGGAGGCCTTCCAACGTATCGTCTTCCGGTTTTTGGTGGACATTGCAGAACTTTTCGGCCCCATCCACTGCCCACTGCCACTTACCTGTCTTGGATCCCGCAACGAAATTAATCAGAAAATAATAACGGAGGAGTAGGAAAAATAATAGGTAAATTCATTCTCCGGGACTTCGTCGAGCTTCATTGCCTCGGCGCTTTTCTGGTGGTCGCCACTGTTGATTCTGGCTTTCAGGAGTTGCAGTGGTTTGGGAATAGTGCGGTGGGATTGTGCCCACTGCCACTTAAGTTTCGCAATTCTTCGGGCTATGTCTTGAAACCATGATGTGGTCACATCTCCCAGCATTAAGGAACCGACGCAAGTAGAAGGAGCTTAGTAGGTTTAGCTAAAGATCAAAATCTGTTTAGTCTGGTAAACAAAGAAAAATGTTCAGATAGCTACCTCTAATTTCATAACAGAATTACTTTTAGGTAACTAACGGGCTAATTTCTGAATTTACTACTAATATTTAAGAACGTGGCAAGCCCTACTTTAACGCCAAACTTTGACAGATTTTCAGACAAAACTATCATTTGATAGATACTCAACTTCAAATTCTTAATTATAAAATCGGGGTTTTCAATTATTTTGCAAAAGTTTAATATCTAAATCTCATCTTAGCCTAATATAGTATTCAAAATTTTAACACTAACTTCGCTTTTATTACTAACTCACTTAAGCACGCCTAAAATAATATCTATATCCTTCAAACTGCCACAGTAAAAAGACAACACAATAAAATTATTTTATATTTTACGTTTCATTATGCCAAACTTTTTGTCTACTCAAATTCATGATCTTCAAAGGTTTTTATTTTCCTCTTAAACAGTATAATTACCGTTTATTATCGCGCAAGTGCGTAAATACTTACCTAAGTAAGATACACGCAAAACCACTCAGAGTAATTGCCCGCCTTAGAACACACTTGTGTTTGTAAAACTCGGTAACGTGAAACATTAGTATGTAAAATAAGGACGATGTCAAAGCTTTGGTATGTCTGAGTCCTTATTATAGTTTGTAGTACCATCTATTTGTATGTAAGAATGTGGTTTGTAATGTGAGAGAAATGTTTGTGTGTAGGTACGATTTAGTGTTGAAATGTATCCGGGCTTTTCCTGGCAACGTAGGTACATATACCATGTACCTACGTTGTTTTTATTTCACGTGGATGTATTCAATTAGGTGCTGATAAGAAAATGTTGATGAAATAACACTGAATATCTGAGATGACCTTAAGTTCTTAGAGCAATGTTATTTCGAGTGTGCGTAAGGGACAGATGTATATGATCTGTCCCATTTTCCCAGTCGAACTATGATAGTTTTGACACGTCAGAATACGGGGGCAGGTTTGTTAATTTATTTAGACATCATTATGTCCGCTTTTGTAACTTTGATGTACAAAGAAACTGGTATTCTCTAAAATAAAATTGTATTTTTGTTCATTACCGACGCTGATTTGATAGTTAAGGTTTCAACGTTCATAAATT
This sequence comes from Orthosia gothica, assembly GCA_949775005.1. Lineage (NCBI taxonomy): Eukaryota > Metazoa > Arthropoda > Insecta > Lepidoptera > Noctuidae > Orthosia > Orthosia gothica. The sequence goes on from OX459050.1 coordinate 1,523,097, forward strand.
GATTGCATATACCAATCCAGCGGCAAAATCCATTAATAATAAAGAGAAATTAACTAGGTTGGTCTGTGAAACCAGATAAGACCGCACCACATGGGGTCGGCGCAACACGTTTTCTTCTCCCACACCGTCCTGTCCTCCATCATGCCATCACTGACTCCCTTTTCTTTCATATCACTCCTCACAAAGTCTATCCATCTTTTCTTTGGCCGTTCCCTTCCTCTGTATCCATTCACACTTATATTCATAACTCTTTTAGTAACATACGTTTCATCCCTCCCCATCACATTACCATACCAGGTTCTGTACGACAAAGTTCTGTAAAAACCCTAAAAAAGGCTAGACTCCAGCAGACAGCATTCTAATAAACATCAGCATAAATTAAAATAAAATCAACATCGACATTACAAGAAGACAACACAACAAACAAACGGAAGTCTCTGCTATTTCGTCTAGTACGGAAACTATCAGGAAAACATAAAGTGAACTTGTAAATCGATGGCCGAATTGGCTTCGGTCCAAACCTAGCTTACCAACACAGAACATTACAAAAATCTGTTGTTGCACCATTTGGCAGGGCCGAAGCTGCGAGAGATCACGTACTCGCTTTATTTAAAAGATTTTGTATAAACGCGCCTCGGGCTCTCTGGCTATTAATTTAACGACAGAAACGCTTAGTGCCTTTGATATCAGACGTGAGGAAATCGGGGAATTGCTGTGATGTTGTTAAGTTGTATTGGTTTCATTAGGATAATTGCAAAAATAACAATTTAATCAAAATTGTTTGGGAGATGGACCACTATACCGCCCAATGGGTTGATGCGGTCCACGACGGCGCGGAATTGCTAAGAAGCAACCTATTTACTTGTGAATTGAAAATTTTCCAGTTTATATCATCAAATATTTTAGTATTATATAGGTAGTATTATATAAATTAGTTACATGATTTAATAGCCTACGACAAAATAATAATATTGCATTCAGAACAAAATGGTACATTATGAAATTGGAAATTCAGAAAATTCGTGACTCAAAGAAAAGTGATTTCACCAAATAATTCAAGTCAAAATCTTCAGACGATTGCACCGAAAATCAATTACTTCGTCTGGCTATTCAAAAATTCATCAGTTCATTGCATTTTCGACTTACCACGCCAACCAGTCTTCCAAATGAACTTAACGAAATACGGCCCCAAACGCGAATAAAACTTCGCTTCCAAATAACAATTCGACAGAGACCAATAAAATAGAAGAACCTAATACTACTAAAATCTATGAAGAATAAGAAAAAAAAACAATTCTACGACCGTGAAAACTAGAATTCATGACACTAGTCTGAGTGAGGCATGCGTACATAAAGTATGTCTTGACAAGGCCTCTACAACTACAAGTAAAAGTCAAAGAAGTAGTACTTGTACGTCAGTTATATCAGTTTACGACGTCGTTTCGTTCCCTCGCTGAACCTCGTTCCGTTTTACTACTAGTCACTCATTAATGGAACGTAACCTTTCGCACTAGTGCGGAAAGTAGGACACCTGATGATTAATGAATTTTACAATGCATGTCCTCGAAAAGATCGGTTTTCCAAGCAGCCAAACTGTGCGGAAAGTGTCACTTTTTTTCACTAGTGCTTTTTACTTTCCTGATTTTTTTTAATTTTTAACTCCAACGTCAGCCCGACGCATAGAGTTTTTATTATTTGAGAAAAGTTTTAAAAATTAGTTATTACAGATTATTATTCATATAAAAGGTAAAATAAAACTAATACTTTATTTTAGGCGTTTTTAATTACTCTAGATTTAGATTTTGATCAATAAATTAATTTTAAATATTCATTAAATATGTTTGGCAGAACATATATTTTGCTCGTGCCTATTATTGCGTTACGATGTGACAGCTATTCGCACATGCGCAGTAGATATGCCCGAGGAACTATTAGTTAATCTGTGGATAACTAATAGTTCCTTAAACGCGCTTGAATAAGCCCGCCATTTTATTAATTTCATTTTATTAATTTATTTATTTCCTCGCACAATGCATAGTAAAATGTTGTATGATACACGTACGTAAGATGATTTCCGACTCGTGTCGATTTATCCACTCACTCGCTTCGCTCGCTCGTGAATAAAAATGCCACTCATCGGAAATCACCTACCTTTCGCACTTGTAGCATAAATAACTATTTGTTTACTTTGTGTTTGATGATGATGAGATGAGGTGCAGTATTATGTGCTATGCTAAAACATATGGTGTTGAGTTAGAAGAAAGCTATCTGTAACTTTGCCTTTACATGGTTATCTATGGATAAAAACTTACCAAATTGTCCATGGTTTTATACCTGTCTTTTTCTCTCCAGCCAGCGTGACGTTGAGAGTGACGATGACAGGTAGCTTTAGCTGTCAACTTCATAGCGTTTGTAAATTTTTGCCGGTAAAGACGGAAAATTTTCAAAGTTAAAAAAAAATGTGTGGGATTACGATAAATGATTGTATTACAACATACGGTGTCTTTTTAGAATACGTGTCAGTGTTTTTCAGGTGTGTTTTTGCATTATTTGATGATTACGAAAAAAAAAAGTCTCGGTAAGTGTTGGAGGTGACCAAATTTCAAATAGATATTATTATTATTCGAATAGGCGATCTGACTCTGGACTGACGAGTCCAGACGACATCTTCAAGCCCAGAGGATGAGGGCATTGTATCACCTCCGCCCGAAAAGGACGAAAATGCTTAACGTAAGTACAAGTCTGTACAAGTATGAAAGCTGACACTTTGTTCGGATTGTTCTTGTTCGGAACTGTGTGCGTAAAAACTAGAGATATTATATTATCTCTATTTGATTGACTATTAATAAGATAAGTGATTCGACTTCATACTTGTCACATTTTTTTTTTTAAATACCTATGACACGTAAGTGAACTTTCTTTGAGTACCGACTAATTAAGGTACTTACAAGGTTAATAATAACCATTTAAATATTTTATTACTAATATGGGAAATAACAATGATAAGAAAGAAATTTGGTTTTCCAATTTAAGGAAGGACAGTCTTTACAAGAAGACTTTGTATAATCTTGTATTTGTAAAAACTTTTAGAAGGAGTTGTGATATTTTGTCAAAAACAAAGATTATTTTGGCTGCCGCTGACTGACTGAGCATTTATTAGTAGGGTTGTCAAACTATATTTGGAACAATAATAACAATCCAAGTCAGGTATACAGGACAACTGGGCTACTACTGTTGAGTCGGTTTTAACAACTCAAATGATTTTAATGCTCCCATACATAGTTACTTCAAGGTTAAAAACCTCAAAGACTACAATTCTAAATAAATTGTGAGTAATAAATAAGCCTCTTGAGCCACATTTGAAGATATTGGAAATCAAAGACAATGAATAAGAAAATATTCTCAACCAAGAGACTTTGCAACCTGCAAGCTTCTACAGCTTCTTTAGGTTCAACAGACCTTGAACATATTTATTTTTGGTTCTAAAACAATACATCAATAAACACTTATGATTCAAGAAATTTAGAGAATGTTGTCCTATTATGGCAACAACAGGAAGAAAATAATGTTACTAAATTAGAATATTGAATAATTTGATAATTTATTGTTAAAATTGTCTGCTTTCCATTCATAAAGATACCTGCTTTTTAATATTCACACAACTATTTGTACAAAATATCAGGTACTTAAGATAATAAAGAACAACCTGCCATGTTGTTCACATTATCTTTCACCTACAACAAAAGAGAAATATAAGAGACCAATGCAGACATTCTATAATGAATGAACGAAATAAAATATAACTTGGAGGTTGTACTATACCCCTTCTTTGACCTCGGAGGTCTCAGGTTGTTTTTGTTAGTGGAACATGTTCTTTCAATTTCACAAGCAGGTATGGTCAATTTTTCTCTTGTAGGTAACTTTATGATGATTGGAAATTAAAATGTAAGTGAAAATAAATCATCAGGCCTATTTGCATTTACTGATGGCATGAACATAATGGAGATGCCTCCAGATTTCAAATGCACAACTATAATTCACAGTTTTTCTTAGGAGAAGCTTTATGTTTGAGCACCATCAAAATTAAAGACGTGAGCATAAAAAAAAAAAAAATTGGATTGCGGATATCCTATGAGGCCTATTTCTCTGGGTACGGAGACACTGAGAACATTGTTATCTTTGAATCAATTCTTAATTCTTTATTGTACACCAAAAACAATATTCAATACAATGTGATAATAAAGTACATGTACAAATCAACATAACATTAGCTATCATCACCCTTTTTTCTTCGGAGGAAATAAGCAGGGATGTATTTTTAGTTGTGATTATGCTAGTTATGTTTTAACTTGATTACCATGTGAGGGCACACCTTCGGTATCGCACTTACATTATTATAAGTTTGTTAGGATGGTAACATCCTCAAAGAGCTTTTGTCTGGTTTTTAGACGCATGATAAAATTATATCTGTTTCCAATATATAGAGCAATGAAAACAGTGTCTCAGTATTAAGCTCAGAGCTTTTTAATAGAGTTACATGTTAACAACTGTCACAGAAAACTGAATTTTTAAAATTGTTCTATCAGAACAAAGAAAGAGAAAGAAATACTCCCCCTCTCCCTATTCAACAAGACCTTAGACCGCGATTTAAAGTCATAGATTACAGTTCAACACTGGCCATGGCTGTACCAGAGTCAGAGTAATCCACCCTTGCTCAATAAGTAGTCCGTAACTATCTGAGAATTTAGCGCCATTTAAATAAATTCTAACATTGAGAATTAAAGGGAATGCAGTCATGTTGTATCTGTAGTCATAAATAGTCAGCGGATGACTTCACATACACACTAATTTGTCAGGAAGGATATTGAAGAAAAGGGAGTTACTTATAGATTCGGAATCTTAATAATGATCTAACTCTAGTAGCTATTTACTGAACTTCTTATTAGCGGGGCATTTCAAAGCGCATAGATATTTCACCCCATAAAGGACTATGAGGGTGCACACCTTTTACTTACAGTCCAACAGCGGGACTCTTGTTACATACCTCAGAGACTGGAGGGGAGTGGGGGGGGTGACATACCCTACACTAATAGGGCCTAAAAATGGGCTCCTAAGATTTGTAGAGCAGTTTTACGTAACACTCTTAGCCACTTACCTTCCTAGTAGTTAAATCGAAATTGCAGATTGCCTGTCAAGGAATTGCAAAGTATTTAGTAAGTACATACTAGAGTGTGGCAACTTTTGTCCCAGGCCGCGGAGGCTGTATTTCAATTCAAAATATGGGCCTTCTGCCCCAGGCTGCGGAGGCTATGTTCAAAATGGCGGGCGTCCCAGACGTAGATTGTTTCACGTCAAGAAAGATGGCTGTCGTACCAAAGGATTCCAGTGATGGTTCTGCGACATTTTCAGCCTAGATTGGGACTATTAGCCGGGCTGGGCATTCTACCCACTCAGCTTAATACTAGCTCACTGAAACAGTGGCAAAAAGGAATATAGGTCCTAATTACAAGGGTCATAGCAGAGCCAACACTAGACCATTAGCTGGGCTGGGCATACCACCCACTCAGCTTATTACAAACTCACTGAAAGAGTGACAAAGAGGAATGTATATCCTAAAAACACCAATGTGGACCAGGTTTCTGGTTTCCCAATTTGCAAGCGAGGGTCATAGCAGAGCTAACTCCGATAAAGAACATGCGGAAGGTTTTTAGTAGCTCGGGCTCCATGCGATTTCACCCTAGTCCACCAGTTGGTCTTAAAAAAGAAAAAAAAAACGGAGGAGGGCTAACCAAATAGCTCACTGGACCAGACAGAAGTTGTTAAGAAGTAACTGGCGGACAGCTACTTTAACGACATATTATGTCTTAGGTTCCAATAAAAGATGTTTTTTCTGGTGTGATTCCATTAAATATCCAAAAGCATCTTAGGGCCAAGCAAGCTGCTAGATTATTTGGTACTTATAGAACTATTTTCTTGCATGAATTGCCTGTTTAAACTGCATCAGCAGTTTTAATTTAAAACATTTTTCTTTTCACTAGGTACCCAGTTTTTTTATTTTTTATTTTTTAGCTGGTCAGTCTAAAGCTGAACATTTATTGATTTATTTGGCTTACCAACTTAACAAAGAATTGAATAAATTCAAGTTCTTTTCTTGAAATCACTAGCTGAACAAGTATATAAATATTGTTGGCCTCAAGTTCTAAGATTTATATATAATCTTACTATTCTAGAAAAGAGCGATGGAAATCTAATGTCTGTGGAAGAAAAGTTGACTCTGTGGCCAAAGATTTTATCAAAAGTAAGATATTAATATACTGTCAAGTAGGTTGTTGCGGAAACACCTAGACCATTGTGTATTTATGGTCAAACACATGTACTGTCACAAGTTTATTTATTTGTCTGTCAGGGAATATTAAACCTGCTTTTAGTACTTCTAGTACATTGCAATTTGTGTGGGCATAGATTTTTTTTTTAAAGATACTAACATTAGTAACCCACCGGGCAGTACCTATTAGGTCAACTGTGGCCTCTAGAGTAGCCTAGAAGTATATTTAGAAAGTAGATCTGAACAGGAAATTAACTGGAAAAGTACTAAATAAAACTTAAATTTAAGTATTGTTTGCCAGTAAATAACTCAATATATATTATCAGCATTCAATGTTGGCTGAATTTGTAATAAAAAGCTTTTTTATATTTTTGTGGAGACTAAGAATTAATTCTTTGACAGAATTATTTAGAATTAATTTTCTGCTGATTTTGCAGAAAATTATTTTTATTTTTTATTTAACTTGAATGGTACAAGTGTATAATAAAACTGATTATATTACAGAACAGTTTTGTAAGTTGTTCATCATAGCGTTTGTGTTTATCACCAGCAGATACCAAACAGGTCTTCTAACTCAACACCATATGTTTTAGCATAGCACATAATATGACTGTTTTGCATTACAACAAAACAGGTATTATGTGTGGATAAAACACATGGTGTTACAGCAATTCTCTTGCTGGTGAGTTGAAGACCCTATGAAGTTGACAGCTAAAGCTACCTGTCATCGTCACTCTCAACGTCACGCTGGCTGGAGAGAAAAAGACAGGTATAAAACCATGGACAATTTGGTAAGTTTTTATCCATAGATAACCATGTAAAGGCAAAGTTACAGATAGCTTTCTTCTAACTCAACACCATATGTTTTATCCACACATAATACCTGTTTTGTTGTAATGCAAAACAGTCATATTATTGTTTAAGTCTGTTTCTACTCCATGGGACCAACATAGTTTAAGATGACATCTCTACCTTTTACAGATTTTATTTTCAGCCTGATTTGTCCAACTGCAGAACAAAGGCCTTCCTTACCTTTCAATTTTGCCTGGTTTTGGCCAAGTGTAGACCAGTCCAGGCGAAAATGTTTGCCTGGTCCTGCCGCGATGTCGCGTACGTACTTCATACATTTCTCGGGGACCACAACGAAAACTTATTTCATAAAGCCCAAAAGGAAATTTTCATGTCTTATTACACCTCCTTTGATAAAAAAGACTATCTATCTTTACTTCTGAATTAAGAATTTAAAGTTGAATATTTATCAAACTCTAATTTAGCGACATAACCTGTCAAATTTCACTAAAATAGGGTTTCACCTGTTCTTAACTCCAAGTATGCGATTCAAAACTGCCCATGCAACCATTGATTTACTGGTTATCAAAATCGAAAGAAACAAAAAAGAAGTATATTTAATTTCTTTCATAAAGAAACCAATATCAAAACACACTAAACAAACCCTTAACTTCACATCCAATTCTCTCAAGGGCAAGTTCTACCCACAACAAAGAGAAAATCCGTTGAAGACGATGCAATAAGTGTTGAGCACTAAATTCCCTGCCTGGAGGCCTGGAGCTAATGGTGCGTAGGGAAATTGCATAACTTACAGCAATTTTCCCCTACTTTAGGCCCCATCGGGGTAACGCATCATTTGGCCAAGTCACCGCGTCGTTACTTCTCAGGCAATTATGAAAGTGGCCAGTCACAGCTTCCAACCTGTAGTAATTGATGATACGAGAGTAATTTCTGTTGTGCTTTTATATGTGGCTCTTGGGAGAGGGAACTTGGTGATCAAGTAGGTATTATAAATAGTTATCGTATACTGACGCAAAAAATCCTTTTCGCGTCCTATTTTTTATCTTATGCCATAAAATGACAATAAACTCTGTATTTCGAGATACAGTATTTTATGGTTTTACTTGGTTTTGGTTATTTAGAAATGCATTTTTTTTTCGATGTATCTTAAATATACTGAAAAACACAAATGTTTCTATAAACAGACATCAGCGGTTTCTGAAAATGCTACAGTGTTTGGTCATTGCACGATATAGCGATGCATGCGTAGGGGGTTAAGGCTCACGAGAAAATTTCTCATCGAAAGAGTGTTAACACACCGAAAAAGTTTTCAGCAGCCCTTGCCATCCGACGAAAATCCTCAAACATTGGTAATAAATAAAAAAATTGGTTTATTCCCATCGGCCACCCCCCAGTTGCCACCCCGGTGGCCGATGGGAATGATTTAGTGAAATTTCCTACCTTCCTTTATTCCCATCTGCCACCGGGGTGGCGGATGGCACTAACTAGTGGCGTTTGCCACCCCGGTGGTCGATGGGACTTATTTAGTGAAATCTGCCACCTTCCTTTATTCCCATCTGCCACCCGGGTGGTGGGCGATTCTCATGACATTTGTCACATAAAAGTGAATGTTGATGCTGTGACCGGTTTACTTTGTTACTTGGATCCAACTGGTGCTGGCCCTGATAACTTAATAATATCATCTAAATTTCTAACTAAATGCGCGCCTTGCATTGCCCTACCTATTTCAATTTTGGTTTTTGGAAGTCTGACTCAGGGTGTTGTCCCCATATTATAGAATTCTGTTTTTATTTCACCCGCACATAAGACAAAAAAAAAATTGATGACATCAAAAAAAAAAAAATTTTTGCAGACTCAAAGGTCCATAGTTTTGTTAGTATTACAAATTACTTAAAAATTATGTTAGTAGTACACTTAGACACGTCATTTTATTTATATTGTTAGTACACAATACTTACAAACTATGTTAGTAACAAAACAATCAATTCATGTATCTGTTGCGCTCACCTGACGCACCGGGCACATGCACGTGTACATGTACCCAGTGCGCCATGATGGCGCAACACGGCTTATCACGGAAAAATAGTCAAATATGAACCTTGAAAACTTTCTTGATATTTTTCTATTCACCCCGTTTTACGGTCATGAGAATCAACCACCCGACTAAACTTATGAAGGTGGCAGACGGGAATAAATCGGCAAACGCCAATAGTTAGTGCCATCCACCACCCCGGTGGCAGATGGGAATAAAGGAAGGTAGGAAATATCACTAAATCATTCCCATCGGCCACCGGGGTGGCAACTTGGGGGTGGCCGATGGGAATAAACCAAAAAATTTAGTCATCCAACATTCCGAAACGAAGAGAAGCCCACTTATATTTTATATATTTTATAGAGTCTAGTTTTCCACAAGTCACGGGATCTAATCTACAATACGGCTTGCATAGCGAAATCAATCTACGACCAATCCTTGCCTTTTTCCGCTCGCTCTGCGTTCTTCCTTCCTTTCTAGAGTCATGTTCTTTGCATTCATAGAATATTGTAAACTATTAGCGATGCATATGAATTATTTCCTTGTTTGTAATGGAATCGAAAAGAAACACAAGGGGGCCTAGACAAACTGACATTCTATTTGGACTTCTCGCAATCGTCATGTCAGTCCCAAATATTTTGGAATAATCCAAAAGGCCAAAATATCGATTTTCAAACATTTGGTCTTTTGACAATTCTTTTCTTTAATAGAATGTCACTTCGTAAAAAACCTAAGACAAAATTCTTCTTTGCTTGAGTCGAATTTTCTAACTTCTTAAACATTGTTACAAATTAAGTAATAGGTTCACAATTGCATTTTCAGACGTTTTATTCTACACTTAAATCTTCATAAAATAAAATACGATCTTTTGAGAAACAGATTAAGACAATAGCTCTTAAAACTTTTCTCTTTACATGCATTTTTACTTCTCTGGCTATTTTAATTGGCTTTTTGATGGACGCTCAAGTAATTGTTTTCGAACGCGGGGTCGTAAAGGCGATATAAACAAAACTTCTTTTAGTATGAGAGCTGTAATATTGATATTCTTTAAACATTATATCACTGTAAGATATTCAGTCTTTCTACGGGGAAAACTAGTGAATTATTAGAAAAATTAAATTTTGCCAAAGTGCTGGGGTCGTCTACGTCCTAGCCTAGGCAATACTTATGAATAAATTCACAAGGTAGTTAAAAAGGATACATAGTCATAGCTAAAATAATGAATTCGATTTTCTTCAAGCATTTTCTTGATGTATGTATCTGTAGATTTGTAAGGGTCATAGCAAGTGGCATTGTACACTTTTTGCCTAACCCTTTGAATTATTTAAACGAACGAAGTTTGATAAGCAAAACAAAATATTACATCCAGCGAAAACCCCCGATGTTGAAATAAGCAATATTTCAACTATTTATTAGACCAAAAACTTTCATAAATTCTCATTTCTATTTTCCTATAAACATAGTGAGCCCATAAATTCATAAATTAGCACCCTAGCTCCCTAACTATTGGCTTTTTACTGAACAGAAAGCGTCAGGTGTCGGCGTAGTGAATAATTAACGACTTAGTGCATGCGGAGTGGCCGCTGCACATAATAACTTTGTTAGTATGCTGGATATTGGAATGTGCAATTTACTATACGGGGAATGGGGATGTAAAAAAACTAGAAAGTTAAGTAGTAATGAGGAATTAGAAAGATGGGCAAAAAGAGCCCTGTCTGAATTACGAGTAGGTCTAGGAGCTGGTTTCTGAATGGGAAATTTGGAGTCAAGTTCAAACCTTACGCTTTTCACGTTAAACTAGAATTTTACAAATACTCAACTTTGATTTCTTCAAATTCAGAAATCTTGAACTCCTTGCCCAGTTTTGATTATCCACCAATTTATTTGCATGAACAGCTTCTTATCCCTCTTCGGCACCTTATCCTAAGAGTGCTAGGTACCATGAACCAATTCAGATTAAATTTGGTATGGAGATAGTTTGAGTCCCTGAACAGAACATAGGATAGTTTTTAGCCCGACAAAAATCATTCTTTAGGGATAGATTTAAACTTTTATCCACCTGTCCAGCAGGGGGATAAAATTTTTATGGTGAACGAATCATTTCTCAAGTAAGGCGGCCCACACCATTAGATATTATAGCGCGATATAAAAAATAGGCTATTCAAAGTACTAATGCTATGCAGATGAAGTCGCAACAGCTAATAATACTATTAACACGAAGGAACTGTCTGTCTATTACCTTTTGACTTCTTAACAGCTGATTCTATTGAAACTTGGCACACGGGCAGACCATGTCTCGGATTAGAACATAAGATAGATAGGATAGATACATATTCGCGGGCTGGTTGACCAAAATCTGGTGTATCCTCCGCCTGCACAGCATGATTTTTTCCTTGTTTACGATTTTTTAGTTCGCTTTTGAAGCAGTCGGGTTTTTTGATTTAACGTTTTTTATTTATAACTTTTTGGTAATTTTTTTTTTGAATTAGATACATTTAAACATATAAGTGTTATATATTTTTGAAATCACCTTTTAAAACCCTTGGTACCCCACACGATGGGTTTGGAAGCAAAAAAAAAATTGGGCCCCCATAATATGGCGCCCAAAATCGGCAATTTTTCTATTGTCCAATTTTAATGTAGCCTATGACACTCGCAGGGTTAAGACGAATCGATTGACGTATGAATCATCAAAATCGGCCAACGCGTTTGGTCTCTGGAATGCCATATAGGCACAAACATACATACATACATACATAGACTGATAAACACATTACCCTCCTTCGGCAGTCGGGTAAAAATGTATTGGGTCAATTTATTAATATTCCAACTTATATGTATAGCTACATTATCAGCAATTAAAATAATTTCGTTCTTTCTTTCTTTCCTTGTTTCTTTCTTTCTTTATCCCGGGAGTACGATCACTTGAGATAATTTCTGACTCTCACCCGGGTCATATATATTTATAAAATACTAGCTTCTGCCAGCGGCTTTGCCCGTGTGAAAAGTGTTTTATTATCCCAAGCTAACATTATACCGGGCGAAAATGTACCCTATGTGCTATTCCAGACTATAATCTATATCGGTTCCAAATTGCATCTAGACCCGTTCAGCCGTTTTGGCGTGATTGAGTAACAAACATATATCCATCCATCCATCAAAACTTTCGCATTTATAATATTAGTAAGACTGGCTTTATATATATATATATTTTGTCTTATTGTTGATAGGCTCGCGCTTGACCACTATCTCAGCTATGATGTGGTACCCGGTGTAACAAGCTTTCCTAGAAGAAACCTATTCACTCTTGACTTAAAAACCCCGAGGTTGTAGTTATCGGGAAACACAGACTCTGGCAGGGAATACCACTCCTTAGCTATAATATTAATAGATAAGTTAATTTGCTCCACTGACAACGAATTGCCACGTGACCACAACCCCTAGTAACCCTTTTCAACTGCAAATGATTAGCGAGAACATCCTAACGAGCCAGTGATTTAGAGATAAGAGCACTACAGAAATAAAGGATAGGACTAGGATAAGTGGCGTAAACAAAGTGAGGTCTACTACAGTACCTACTCAACATTAGGTGGACTCAAGCAGAACCGGGAATAAAACGATTGGAGCGTGAGGAACGATATTTCACGACGTCTGTGTTACATAGATATACCAACATAAGATTATCATTATCTAGATCATAAAACTAGTAATAAAATTAGCAGTCATATAAGACCCTATATAGATTTCACTGAACTTGTCTAATATTTGTCAAAAAAAAAAAAAAAAATTCTCTCGTTAGTTGCTCTATAATGGAGCAAAAAAGCCGGTTTGGCACCTTGGCAAATTGCTGGTTTCATTGAATAGGTCCCTAGAATTGTAGACTGACATAACTATTCGTGTACCTAATAGAGGATTAATAATTCTACTAACAATTAAAAACCATTCGGGACATTCATATATATATTAGAAACAATAAAATGTTGTACGGTTTAATTCCGTTGCAAGCAATAACAACATTATTGGCGTGTACATAAGTTGCTCGACTCGATTTCTAAACTAAACAAATTTAAAATCGAATAACTATCGAACAACCAAACACGATGTTTTCGATCAATGAACACATTGTTTAGATCAATGCATATTTCACACGATTTTTCGCTCTACACGAGTGTATACCCAGGTTTTTAAAACATCACTACACACTGTATAGGATACTTATGTTGATGTAAGATAGTTTGGTAAACAAATGATAATGTTTTTAAGCATTTTTGTAAAATTGCAATGTTTTGATAAATAACGTAATTTATTAAAAATAAATCACTTGATTCTTAAAACTCATTAATAAAACACGGCCAAGACATCATCATTTAATTTATTTGGGTTCGACGTATCCTTTCTTTCCTTATAATCTCTAATACAATCCTTCCTATGTTGCTTATAACACGGCCAAGACACGTCCCTAATATTTTCGGCAACCGAAACGAAAAATCCTATCACCTCGCAGTCCGATTAATTTGCAAGAATTGCTCGCCCTATACATGCATCCCCGTCACTACCTACACCGCTGTAGGTTCAATAAAATGCACGTAATTTGTGCGCGAACTCGCAAACACGTACCCATTGCCGTTCATTTGGTGCACAGGTGTTGCTCGCTCTGTGAACAAGCCCTCAATTTCGGCTAAACCGGAATGAGATGCCGATATTATGCACAATTTTGCGCCTTTAGGCACTTTAATCTATAAGCTTAATGATTTTGTAGAATCCGTGTCGTGTGTACACACTTTTCTATCAGTATTTATTATACTTATCTCTTATAACTATATTTTTAAGTTCTAATAATTACAAATTGCAGCTTGAAGATTTCATTTAGTATGCTAAGAATATATAGTAAATAGTTTAGTCGTAAAATGCTATGAAACTTAGAGTAGCCAACTTCTTCGTTTCTCAGAAGTGTAATCTTGAAACTAAGCTGCTTTGCATTGTAGAGTAGGTACCCTACAAGTTACAACAAGTATGGACCTAGGTGTAGAAATCCGACCTAAGTATAAACAATTTAGAAACACTTTAAGAAGAGAGCTTTTAGTAACTACCTAGGCAACACTATCTTTCAACGACTAACCTAGAACAATATTTAGTTACAAAAATTCCGCAAATAAATCTTATGAATAAAAAAAGATGAGCAAAAATATAATGGCCCATAATTTCCCTAATTTCGCCATTTCAATATCCGACGTCTACGTTTCTTCCGATTAATTTCTTTGCAAATTTCACGACTCTGAACAAGTGAATTTATTCAGATAAACGCACAATTTCCTGAAGATACCTATTTAAAAAGAAAACTGCATGTAAAATAATCTGGGTAATTCAAAGGAAATTTATTTATAACGGCTTATTTGTTTTCACTTTTTCCAAGTTTCCCTAAACGAGTACTTCACGTAATAACGAGTACTTTCCGAATTACTAAGAAAGTTCTGTATATGAAAATAACAATGATCCAAGATAGGGAAACAATTTAAAATAATCACATATTGTACATACGTATACTTGCACAAATCAGCCTATAATAGACAAAATCAAAATGTATTTATTCAATTAGGCCATTAAGCGGCAATTTCGAACGTCAAAAAAAATAAAAATAACTAATACTAATTGATTCTACCGTCCATTTGGAAATGTAGCTTGTTGTGGAGAAGAATGGACAAGAAACTCCACACTTACTCTTTTAAAAAAAATGTGTTTTACAAGTATTTGGTTACATTATCTCGTTGAAAAAAAAATACATATATGTGAGAACGATGTAAAAAAAAAAGTAACGCACTTAAAAGCTTCTACAGTAAAACAAACAATTAAAAATACAATAAATAGGTAATTAAAAACAGGCGGAGGCAGCTAAGTTATGACCAATCCCAACTGATGGCGCCCGTTCACGAACATGACACATGGATCGGCACCACTCAGCTCAACCATCATGAAGGGAACCGAATGATCCAACACACGTGCCACCATCAGACAGACATTAGAGAGAGCATGACACACTATCAACTGCCAGGGCACACTGAAGTCAATGAACGACAGAAAGGTACAGCAAATGGGAGATTTACAGTTGGTACATAGTAATCACATATGTGCTGTGCAGTTATATAGTACAAAAATAAATTAAGTTTATACAACACAAATACATTCATACAGTCTTCAGCAGGTCCAACAATACTTCAGAACTTTTCTGCTTATAACTTGTCATTGTGCCCTAGTGACTGTGGAGCTGGACTAGCGTTGAGCCAAGCATTTTTATCAGCGATATAATCCCCCAACTTATAATATGCCTGCCTGCATAGTGTGCGTTTTATAAAAGTTTTGAATTTCGCCTCATTCAGTTCAAGAATGTGAGGCGGTATTTTATTGTAACATTTTATACAGTACCCCATAAAAGATGACGCTACTTTAGCCAGCCTGAAACCTGGTTGAATTAATTGGTCCGTATTTCTAGTAACAACTATGTCTATCGCTGTTTTTACTAAAAAGATGTAAATTCTTTCTCACGTACATGATGTTTTCGTAAATATATTAACAAGGTACCGTCATGATGTTAATGTCCTTAAACAGTTCTCTTAGAGAATCGCGCCGGCGAAGATTGTATATCGCTCTGATGGCTAGTTTTTGCAGATTAAAAATTGACTGAATGTCTGCAGCCCTTCCCCATAGTGATATACCGTAAGACATTATGCTATGAAAGAAACTAAAATAGACCAGCCTCGCGGTATCTACATCAGTAAATTGACGAATTTTTCTAACAGCATAAGCTGCCGAACTTAACTGCCCCGCAAGTGATATCATATGAGGACCCCATTGTAACCTTGAGTCTAGCGCGATCCCCAGAAAAACCGTTTTCTCGACGAATTCTAGCTTCTCGTTGTTTAATATAATGTCACAATCATAACTTTTGATATTCGGCAAGGCAAATTTTACACACTTAGTTTTTTTAGCATTTAAAACTAAATTATTAGCAGTGAACCAATTCAGAACTTGCTACAATGCATTATTTACGTCGACAACGTTACTCGTACGTCTATTTATCTTAAAAAAACAAAGAAGTGTCTTCAGCAAATAATACCATGTTTAGTTTGTAATTCAATAGATGGGGTAAATCGTTAATATATACTAAAAATAAGAAAGGACCTAAAATTGAGCCTTGGGGTACGCCCATTTTCACGTTCAACCCCGACGAATTGACACCGGTTATTTGGACTAATTGCTGTCTATCATTCAAATAGGATTTTACTAAACTTAATGCTAAAAGGCCTAGCCCGTAATGCTCAAGTTTCAAAAGCAATGTTTCATGATCAACGCAATCAAACGCCTTCGACAGGTCGCAGAAAATACCTATGGCATCTTGCCCCTCCTCCCACGCATCAAAGATGTGTTTTAATAAGGTGACACCAGCGTCGGTTGTACAACGTCCTTTGGTGAAACCATACTGTTTCTCGTGTAGGATTTCATTCGTATTAAAATGAATGAGCATCTGATTTAGCATTATCTTTTCAAATACCTTGCTGAAAACCGGCAGCACGGACACTGGTCTATAATTATTTGTGTCTTTACTGTCCCTGGATTTAAAAAGTGGTTTAACCTTACTATGTTTCGTTAGATCCGGCAAGACTCCTTGATCTACACACACGCTATAGTCTGAATAATGGAGGTACAAACTTTGATGGACATTCCCCATAGATCTTCGGTCAGTTTTACCTTTATTTTTAAGACCACGCCAAGAATACAGACAGTGGGATCGCACACAGACACTTAGGTTCCTACTTATTATATCGGATCCTACCTACTCTCAGCTGCAGAAAATGTATGTCGATACTGCTCTAGCCAGGTTTTTCAACAAGAAGTCCACTACTAGGAAAAGCGTAAACACCATAAAGTATGTTTCACATAATAGTACCTGGGCGACCGAGCTCTGCTCGGATGAAAATAGTAAAAACGACTTTTTCTAAAAATGAAACCTAGCTAGATCTATTTATCGCCTCCGGAACTCCCTGCATACTAAATTTTATGAAAACCATTGGAGCTGTTTACGAGATTCAGATTATATGTATCCATATATACAAGAATTGCTCGTTTAAAGGTATTAGATAGATAATTTACCATATCTTCAATTTGCACCGTATGCCACCTCTTTACTTTAAGCTCTCCCGGCATGTCTCCTATTTCATTGAGCTTTGTTTCAAATGAGCAACCCACGGATGCACTATTATATACACCTGTGAATATAAATACCCTGGAGAAATGGTGAAAAGGGTGATTTTATGTTTTTTAGACAGACATAATTTTTACAGTCAAATAAATCTATTTGTGGTAGGCGTGTATGTGAATTTACAGGTTTAAACAATTATATGAGAAGGCTTACATTATATTCATATAGCAAACACACGACGAATTTTCGCCAGACTCCCTCTGCTCCTAAGAAATGCATATTAGAAACCGGCAATGTTTTTTGCAGCAATAGCGCTTGCAGTTACCAGGAAAGCAGGCCAGTCAAGCAGTAAATCTATACATATTGTTTGCGCACAGTAGCAACGTGTCCCTAGCAGGATCCATACGAACTGAAAATCACGTCTCTTCCCGGCCACATCATCATGATATTTCACAATTAACCACTAGAAGCTGCTAGAAGCTCCTGCAGTCCCAGTGTTACAAGCGAGGCGGATAATATTTGCCTTTATGGCAGCCGCGTTAGTTAGAGATCGGGTGCGGGCATTAATCCCGTGATGTACGGCCGGCCACGCTTTCCTGCGTACATTTCGTTATACACAACAGTAATGCGGATAGGTATGATTATTGGAGCAGGGTTTTCGGTTGATTGGTGAATGAGGTCGTGGCACAAAGTAAACGCATAGTCGAAAATTAATACAATGTCTGCGCCATACTAACGCCTGATGTTTTTTATAGCACCAAATTGCACATTCAAGTGGTGCTATATCTAGCATGTAATTTTTACTTACACCCGCACAACCCGCAGTTTTGATCATTTTCGCATCATAAATTTGTACACGGCTGTGTCGTCAACGATTGCCAAAATCCGAAGGTTAAAAGTGTTTTGAGAAGAAACTGAGGTTTTTCATTAATAAACCCACTAGCTACTGTCGTGGCGAAGGTTTTCGATGGTCTACTTGACGATCAACTCAGTAAGTACATTAAACTCAATGACGCGCAGTTTGGCTTCCGTGAGTCACTGTCGACTGAAAGTGCTATCTTGGCTTTGAAACATACTGTGAACTATTATGTAAACAAAAAAACACCTGTCTATGCTTGCTTCCTTGACTTATCGAAGGCCTTTGACTTAGTGGACTACAACAGGCTCTGGGCCAAGCTTGGAGAGGCAGGGGCTCCCACCGAACTCATTAACATCTTGTCCTTTTGGTACAAAAATCAAAAGAATTTCGTTAAGTGGGGAAATGCATTGTCGGACGAGTATGCACTGGAGTGTGGTGTGAGGCAGGGAGGCCTGTCCTCTCCAAGACTATTTAACTTGTACGTTGATCAGCTGATCGATGGGCTCAGTAATTGCCGTGTCGGTTGTCATATAGATAACGTCTGTGTTAATAACATCAGCTATGCTGATGACATGGTGTTGCTCAGTCCATCGCTCAGTGGTTTAAGAAAATTGCTCGATATTTGTGAGTCATATGCTGCGGCTCACGGTCTGAGGTACAACAAAAAGAAGAGTGTGTGTATGGTCATTAGAGGTAGTAATAAACAACCGGAGCATGTACCACCTGTCTATCTGAACGGAGTACCTTTAGAACGTGTCGCTCAGTTTAAGTACCTAGGGCACTTTGTGACAGAGACCCTGAAAGATGATGTGGATGTTGAACGAGAACGAAGGGCGCTGTCGGTGCGTGCTAACATGTTGGTTCATAGATTCGCAAGGTGTTCAGTAGACGTAAAAGTGACACTGTTCAGAGCCTACTGCCAAAACTTGTACGCCAGCGCTTTATGGTTCAACTACACCCAGCGGGCCTACAGCGCTCTTCGTATACAATACAATAACGCCTTTAGGATTCTGGTGAGGCTCCCCCGATTCTGCAGCGCGTCGGGTATGTTTGCTGACGCAAGAGTCGATGACTTTTATGCCATTATGCGCAAGAAAACAGCTTCTCTGATGCGTCGGATTCGGGGGAGCGACAACGGAATCCTAAGGATGATTTCTGAGAGGCCAGACTCTGAGGTGTTGAGGAGAGTCATCCAGCTTCACGTGACGAGGTGACACTATTATGATTAATATTTTACTAACTTTGTTTTAAGACCTTTGTTACTAATAACTATGGACATGTAATTAGTCTGCAATAAATGGATTTTATTAATAATTTTCCAAATGTCCACTACTAGACATACAAAATGACTGAAAATAACGTCAAAAAGTCAAAATGATAGGAACTGACAACGTGACATTTCGGTAGGGCTATCGCGTTTGAATTTGCCACTAGGGGCGCTGGTGTAGAGTGAGGTATTATAAATGTCAAATTCATAGTTTTGTGGCTTTTATATTCTACTTTTTTTATTGCTGCGAATATTTTAAAAAGAGCGCACGAAATTTTATAAACAGACTAAGGGAGTCTAAGATATCATGAAAAAACAACTAAATCTATATATTCATAAAATAACATTATTTGCATTGTTGAATTACTAAACTATCCCTGAATGGAGGCCTTTTTGCAATTTTCCTTCTTCTTATGGTATTTATTTCCGGCCAAAAATGCGTTAAGGCGGTACCCCGAGCAAAACGCCACGCAAGCCGTTTGTCGTGCTGTTTTTAGGAGCTATCTACTCGTTATTTAAAAAGAAATTAATAAAATACATTGAATTTCTACATAATATTGATTCTAAAATGGTAGATTTAGTTTTTTTTTTAATGTTGTATATATTTCACTAAACACTTTCCAAAAAAAAACATAAAAATGAGAAATAATTATTGATAGCATGCATCTCCTCGTAAAGTGTTCATTAATATTTTTTTGTACTAACACTAATGGATAGACAATTTAATAACGAACATTTTTGTAGTAATTTTTTTTTCAAAAGACCAAAATTCGATTTTATAAAGATTTTATTCTAAAATCTGGGCGTATTCACTACTGTAATTCATGCGCCACCAGTGCCACTAGACCAATAGGAATGCTCATATCTCATGCCGATTTTTTGGTCAGGGTACCGTCTTAAAATTAGTGTTGAAATATGGAACTTTCGACGCTCATAACTTTCAAATGTATTATTTTTTTACATTTTTGTTTCCATACAGGACTAGATAATGATGATTATAATAGAAAATGATTTGTAAAAATTGATATCATTTTTTATTTTGAACGTACACCGTCAAACAGTGAAGTGATCTGTAGACTACGTTTGTATGGAAGAATTATCGACTAGTGTAACCTTAACTTTTTTAAATTTTTGGTTCACTATAATACTCAGCTAGCTACGAGAATAATACCTACGTCGTCTAAAAAAACATCTCGTATTAAATATAAACTATGCAATTCAAATATACAAATGTTAATTCAATTTAGGTAAATAAATTAATAAGTAGGTAATAATAGACAATAATAGTACATGACATGACATAAAATAGAAAACATAGACAATTTATTAGGTACATTAAACCAAATAAAAACATTGGAAATACAACTGAAATGTCATTGCTTTTTTTTTTTATATTACCCCTCACTAGGAATTTCTTCCTGTATCGTGGGTGCGTTGACAAACATATAAACTCACATACACAACACCCAGAGCCGGAAAAACTATTTGTAGGTCATACAAATATTTGTTCCGTGCGGGAATCGAACCCGCGACACGCAGCGCAGCAGTCAACCGCTCAACCAGTGCGCCAAACGTGCAATAATATTAACCGCCATTCCTCTCTTCTAGACACTGACTGTATCTAGAATGTTGCTGTGTTCTGTAACTTATATTTACCACCTGTAAACACATTATGGATGCAACAAATTGAATTTGTATTTGACACAGTCGATAAAGGCTCAATAAAATCAAAAAACGAACCTTACAAAACTTTATCCAGAACTAATACAGCACAGGGTCTGATTTAATTAAGCTTTATAACCCAGTACACTACCCATCAGTTACAAATAACGGCCTACTTTGCAATCTAGCCCCTTTGATTTTATGCGGTGACCCATTATTCCCCGGAGGCCTGGCTAAATCTCCCGACGTTTCCTCGGTACATATACGGGATTTATACTCATTCATCAACCTTTAGTCGAGTCGAGAGATAAGTACCAATTTACTTGCAGCCATGAGCCACCTTAGTTTGCATGTACTTTCAACGTGCTGGCTAGGATCTGCATTTTAATAAAATATTGGGTTGCTGAGGTGTTTACCTTAAAATATTATACGTGATTTTATTTTAAATTATGTTGGCAAAGTGTGGTGGTGCCTGTATTTTCTGACTAGGGAAATAAGTTGCTAGAATGTTATGTGTGTTATATACTTCGTTACATTTTTGGGTTTCGCGACCTAGACGGTAGTTGGAGGTGTCAAGGCTAAGCTTTAGTATTTCTAAAATACGGTTTTCTAAGGAATTTAAATAAATACCTATGTCACCCATCATCTGCTACACTTACATCCGTTTTCTGGAAAGAAATTATCGTTAAATCAAATGACACGTATGTTTATAATTAATGACCCCCGCGGCTTCTCTCCCGTCAAAATTATAGCCTATGTTACTCGGGAATAATGTAGCTTTCCTTTGGTGACAGAATTTTTAAAATCGGTCCAGTAGTTTCGCAGCCTATTCGGTACAAACAAACAAACAAACAAAAAATCTTACCTCTTTATAATATTGGTATAGATTAATTCAACTTACTTCAGCAGCAATGTGCGTTTGACAATGTGTCACATTCATTGATACAAAATCTAACAAGATAACGCAAGTGCCTCCATCTGTATGAAAACCAAGCCTGCCATTTTTTCAAACACGCTTTAAAAACAAATTTACTTACCAATGGTCACCTTAATTTAGCAACAATTTTTGTTTCAAATTCTGGCTATTTCCAAAGAGCACGAAGATCCACCCTTTGGAATTCGAAATAGTCAGTTTTTTTGTTTATTCATAGCGATCCTGTTTGAATGTGTTATAAATACCAGGCACTATTGCACGGCCATACTTCAAGCACATGCTCCAACTCGCCGTACGAACGAATATAAAAATATTGTAACAACAAACCTATAACAATAAGAATGATTAATGATTGCCATGTCCCATCTACCAACGGCATGACATATGAAATTTTATGAATATTTATCATGCGGATTTTTCATTTTATTATAGAATTCTTTCGACGTATTTATTATCATTTTATGTAACGATGTTTTCTTCTAGACCGGTTGAGGTTTACTATTCTTTTGAACAATGAATGTAATACTTAGAAGACTCATTAAAATGGTAGTAGGAAGCACAAGGAAACACCGGACGAACCAGCTCAAGACATCTCAAAAGAAATCCACAAAGCAGAAAAACTCTCATCAGAACCTGTTTAAAATGTATATTTGCCGGCCAAAACACCTAACTAAACCGAATTTGTGCCCGCATATACCTCGTGGGAGAAAATTCACGATGTATAGAAGATCTCAACCGCCCCTGACCGCAGCCGAGCGCTCCAATAAAGAGCATCTCGTCGGTCTCAACAGCAATTTAATCAGCTTTGTTCTTTATAAATAAGCTACGGTATTCGCCCGACCCAGGCATGCTATTAAGCTTTGTCTTTTATTTTTTTCGTCGTCAGTTCAAACGTATAAACTTGGCCTTATTAGAACAATGTTGTGTGATGACAAGCCTCGGGTTTATCTTTGAATTGTTGGACAAAACGTCGAAGGTATTGTTCTATTGTATTACGACTTACGAGTTATTGTTTCTATCTTTGCTCTGCTAGACTTGTAGTTTAACTGAGCTACAATGAAAAATGCTTCAAGAATAAATCTCACATTTATGAATTCAGAATATTGGTAAACGCTCTAAGTTCTAAACTAATAAATCATTATAGGTGTTCGCAAACTGTGGATAGTTGAAGTTATCCAAAGTTAAAGGGCACACGCGGATAAATTTGACAAAATAATCAATCCGAAGTTTGACAGACGGAGTCAGGAAAGGCACGTAGCTCTCGAACGGGTTCGTTATCTCGTTCGAACTGCACTGCCACCCCCAAAGCGGCACCCTGCATACCATGAACGTACGACTGACGTGGAAATACAAATTACTAGACGAGACTTTACTACCGAAAACAAAATTATATTTTTTGGGTAATTTCTTATAGTGGCTATATATTTTACAGTCACTTTAATCTTCTTGTTTATAAATCGTGGCAAGCGCACAAGTTTACAGATCATAATATCGTTGTGATTATGACAGAAAATAAAATCCAGTTTTATTTTCAACACTAAAGAATTACGTCGAACAATAATGCGGTAATGAGTACAGGGGGTATCTTTTAGCAGCATTCTGCTGAACCCGTCAAAGGCACGTCTGCTCATTTCTATGTGCATGATCTACTGAATATCAGGACGTATTCGATGCTGCACCTGTTCCCCCGACAACTCGCTAACTTAGCTTCACAAGTTTGCTTAAAGTATTACGAAATTTGAAGCGGACGCCCGCGTTGCCAACTTGTCCCACATTATGTTTGTAAGCCTGATGAAATCGACGTCCTGCAAAACTTTTCACCTTGTTATTATCACTTTTTAAAAATGGAGTCCGTATTTCGAACGCACAATAGAAATTGGTAGTGAAATTCTAAGTTGACCTGCTTGGTTTGTGGTAAGGAAACTTGTTCTCGGTGACTTTTGAAACTATCGCATCGAACCTATTTCACAAGGGGGCCCTCTATAACGTCCCAAAGCTGAGAAGTTGTTTTAGGACTGCCTGCTTTCCGGAGTTATTTTGATTCAGTTTTGAGTGGTCACTTTACATCCAGTTGAATTTTTCACAATTCAAATTTTGAAAAGTTTCTTCCAACTAGACTTGCAGTCAAAGGAATCTCTTTTTTTTATTTACAAGCTTTTATTCAACTTGCAATATATGTATGTGAGTGTGTTCGAGTCAAATCTTGCAACTGAATTTTAAAGTTGTTATCCTCCACCGATTAAGATGAAATTTTGTATACACGTTTAGTTTGGATGACAATGCATGGTGGATGATGGACGGCTCAAGATGGCGGACTAGTTATTTTTTGTGCACTGCTAGCGTATCAAATCATAGGCTATGCTGAGAAGAATATGAAAACACCTTGTTTTAAAAAAAATATTTTTAATGAATAATTAATTTTAAATAAAAACGACTTTATTTAGAAATTCTTTGAAATTATTGGCGTCAACTCACTGAGATTTGCCCTTTTTTTGTTTCTTCTGTGATCTATCTTACTATGACTAAAGGTGAAACATACATAGAGTAACGCCTTTTTCACATGTGGGTAGGCGTGAAAGTATGTGTGTATTACTACAGTTTTAACTCTACAACACAAACATTGACGTAGTTCATCATGCAGAGAGATTTTATTATTATGTCCTTTATTTTATTCAATTTCTTATTTTATACATTTTTAAATATTTTTAAAAAACACATACAAAAAAGAAAAACATTTAAAAATATAAAAAATAGAGGCCCACCGGTATCGGGAACAGGGTCCAGGCTAATGGCGGTCAGGGCTCCAGAGAGAGGAACCTCCTAACAATACGAGCCGTTTCCAGCAATTCTGCTTTCTGGATCAGGCCCTTGACCCAGCTGCCTAACGAGAGCCTCCTAAGGTGTTGGTCGAAGCTCGTGGCTATTAAGCCATTGGCCGACACGACTATCGGTACAATGATCGCTGTGTCCACATCCCACATGTCGACAACCTCGCGAGCAAAGTCAAGATACTTGATTTGCTTATCTTTCTCGGCTTTCACGAGGTTCCCGTCATGCGGGACGGTAATGTCAACAATCATAGCACGCCTCTCGATTCGGTCCACCACCACTATATCAGGCTTATTAGCGATAATCGTCCTGTCAGTGATGATGGACCGATCCCAGTACAATGTGATATTGTCATTCTCGAGAACTGGGTTGGGCATATACCTGTAGTATGGCACCTCCGATGCCACAAGAGTGTATTTCAGAGCAAGTTGCTGATGGATAATCCTGGCTACAAGGTTGTGCCTATGCAAGTACTCTTCGTTAGCTAGACGAGAACAACCAGAGATAATGTGGCGGATCGATTCACCCGGACGGTGACATGCCCGACAGATGTCAACCGTGCCATCCTTCACAATAAATCGCCGGTAGTTATTCGTCATGATAACTTCGTCCATAATTGCACAGACAAAACCTTCGGTTTCCCCAAAGAGGTCACCGAAACGCAGCCAGGCTACGGACGCTGACTGATCTACATCGGACCCATGTAGGGCCCGGAAAAAGCGTCCGTGAAGCTCCTTACTCTGCCATACCTCCCTGCGGTCGTTAGTGTAAAGCACTACAGGCTTGCGCCAGTTCTCATTCGCCAAGGAGAGCGGGGTGAGTCCCTTGTCCACTGCTACTACATCTCGATGCATTCCCACGTCGGCTCAATCTCAGAAAATATTCACTGAGATTGCATATCTCGCGGTTGTGGAGATTCTTGACATTTAAAAAGCCTCGGCCTCCACACTTCCGCGGGATATACAATCTCATGACCGACGATCGTGGGTGATGCATTCGATATGCAGTCAGCTGTGTACGGACCCACCTATCCAGGGCGTCGAGTTCCGTTTGAGTCCATTTGAGTATGCCGAAAGAGTACATCAATACCGCCATGACCCAACCGTTGAAGGCGCGCACCTTGTTTCCACCCGAAAGAAGGCTATTAAAAACCTTTTTCAGGCGGCCAAAGAAGCGCTCCTTCAACGATTGCTTCATGTCAGTAGTGCTGATACCTAACGCTTCCGACATACCCAAATACTTATAGGTTTCGTTTGGAGAGAGGGATCTCAGGTTTATGGAATCCGCGAGTTGAATTCCCATGGATTCCACAATCTCCCCTCGCTTTACATGCATGACCGCACATTTGTCCACGCCAAACTCCATCCTGATGGCGCTACTAAAAGTTTCAGTTACCTTCAGTAGCTCCATCAGCTGAAGATTGCTGGGAGCAAAGAGCTTCAGATCATCCAAGTTAAGGAGGTGAGATATAACCTGACCACCTCTCTTCAACCGATAGCCTAGTCCTGAATTCTCCAGCAGCATACTTAGAGGATTCAGGGCCAGGCAAAACCAAAGTGGACTCAAACTATCGCCCTGGAATATACCTCGCTCGATCCTTACGGGTTCGCTATTCCTCTGGATATTTTATTATTATTTCCTTTATTCGTGCACATTGTCGACGTTTTATAAGTGCCCATGTAGGCCTATATGAAATAAAAAAAATTGATTTTGATTTTGATTCAATTTCTTTTCTTATTCTTTACATTTTTAAATATATTATAAATTCAATTACAAAAAAAAAAAAACATTTAAAAATATAAAAAATAGAGGCCCACCGGTATCGGGAACAGGGTCCAAGCTACCGGCGGTCAGGGCTCCAGAGAGAGGAACCTCCTAACAATACGAGCCGTGTCCAGCAATACTGCTTTCTGGATCAGGCCCTTGACCCAGCCGCCTAACGAGAGCCTCCTAAGGTGTTGGTCGAGGCTCGTGGCTATTAAGCCATTGGCTGACACGACTATCGGTACAATGATCGCTGTATCCACTTCCCACATGTCGACAACCTCGCGAGCCAAGTCAAGATACTTGATTTGCTTATCTTTCTCGGCCTTCACGAGGTTTCCGTCATGCGGGACGGTAATGTCAACAATCATTGCACGCCTCTCGATTCGGCCCACCACCACTATATCAGGCTTATTATTATTATATTCTTTATTGTACACCAAAAAATATATATACAGGACAAAAAACACAAAAGCAAGTGTACAATGGGCGGTCTTATCGCACAGGGCAATCTCTTACAGACAACCTTTGGATGGACTGTACGAGAGGAGAGGAATTTAGGGTTGTCAGTGTACAATATAGTGTATATCTTAAATAATAATACTTAGACATAATAACATAAAATACATACATACAATAATAAATAATATACTAATAAATAACAAAAATATTACAGAGAAAGGAGAAGACTAATTATAATGAAAGGAAATGCTCCTTCACCATTTTTTTGAATGTTGGTAAGGATTGAGCACGCCTCACTTCAATAGGTAATGCATTCTACAAACGCGCTTCTTGAACTGTAAAAGATTTGTCGAAGAAGGATGTGGAATGCATACGTATACTTAATTTTAGATTCTCCGATGATCTCAAGGACCTAGAATGTGTGTCACAAAGGAACTGAAAGCGTTCTTTAAGATATAAAGGACTAGATGGATTAAAGAGCACGTTATATAGCAAAGAAAGTATGTGAGCATTCCGGCGAAGGCGAATAGGAAGCCATTTGAGCTTGGTTCGAAATTCAGAAACATGATCATACTTGCGAAAACCAAATATGAACCTGACACAGAGATTTTGAAGTCGCTCAAGCTTGTCCAATTGGTCTTGGGTGAGATCAAGATAGCTGGCATCAGCATAGTCCAGGATAGGGAGAAGTAGAGATTGTGCTATCGCAATTTAAGTGGTTATGGGAAGAAAATTACGGTGGCGTCTCAAGGAACCTGCAGAAGCAAACAGTTTACGACTAACCTCCTGCAGCTGTTTGGTCCAAGAAAGAGTGCCGTCGATATAAATCCCCAGGTTCTTCACAGTGTGAGTTATAGGAACAATGGTATTGTTGAAAGAAACCTGGGGAAGTGACGCCCAATCAAACCTACAGACAGTTCGGGAACTACCTACAACCTCCACTTGAGTCTTAGTCGGATTGATCTGCAACCCAAACTCAGTGCTCCAGTCACCTATTCGAGCCAGATCCATATTAATAGTCTCAATAGCGTCAGATAACTCTCCGAGAGGTGCTTGGGTATTAATTTGGAGATCATCAGCATACAGGTGGTAGAAAGAAGATAGACGTTGAGTGATAGCATTAATAAAGAGTGCGAAAAGTAGAGGAGATAAAACGCCACCCTGCGGCACACCGGCAGAGGTGTGGCACCAAGAAGAGAAAGATTCCTCAATGCAAAGACGCTGCCGGCGGCCAGACAGGTAACTATGAAACCAGCCAATTACCAAAGGAGATATGTTAAAAGAGCATAGGACGCCCAGTAAAATGTCGAAGTCAACCGTGTTGAATGCATTGCTAAAGCCAAGCAAAGCAAGTACAGTTAACTTGCCCATTTCCATGCCTGACCTAATATCATCCGTAATGTGCACAAGTGCTGATGTAGTGCTGTGTCCCGGACGAAAACCAGATTGGAAAGGATTTAGTAGTTTGTTTTTGGAAAGGAACGAGCTGAATTGATGGTGGACAAGTTTTTCAAGGACTTTGGATAGGAAAGGAAGAATAGAAATGGGACGATATTATCATTTATTCACATGTGTAGTAAGAACCTGTAAAAACAACAGTGTAGTAAAAACAAGAGATGATAAAAGATGGATAACAGAGCAATGTGTAAACGCAATCAATATAAACACGTTGATTATTCGATTATTCTCATATTGCGCGTCCAATTTAAAATAACAAGGTGCACACTGACTGCACATAGGCATAATAAAATGGTGAGTGTACGAGTACGTGTCATCGGCTTTTGCGAGCTAATCGCAGCGGGGACGCTTGATTGCATGCACCGTATTTTTTTTTTAGAGACGTGTTCAAACTGGCTTCATTGAACAAAGCAACTATTGCTGAGCTGGGATTATTGAACCAATTTAATTTAAGCGGAATAAGCTTTTTGATGCAGCTCTAATGAAAAAAGAAACGAGATCTCCCTGATTGGGCGTTATGTGTCTGCTACGATGGATATTTGAAGGCAGTTTCTAGGATAAAAATATTTAGAAGGTAGGAAGATTAGTTATTGGAACATTCTGTTCCAGTGCTGAGGAGATTAGTCGGGCATTTAATAGCGGGACTAACCTGTTTACTAAATATAAGATTTAAGTCGCTGTTTTTCGGTAAGAATGTTTCATTTGAGCTTAAAGTTATTATAAATTCCGAGTAATTGCAAATTCAAAGTACAACGATAATTATAATGAGACTAAAATATTTCGATAGTTGTTTTGATAAACAGAAATCCCACAGTGAGAGGACTACTAAAAATAAAGTTTTAGACAGAATAATAACAATTACTTTCTACGTAAGTACCTACAGTCTCCGGTTTAAATAAGACGGCCTTCGTCTCCCGTTTAATCTTTTAATTCAATTACTGGTCTGTATCTATTTCATATTGAAAAAATTAATATGAATAAGCTATCACGTTCACTGTCTCTCTCATGTAAATTGAGAAGTCGGTTCTGTTCGAAAATCAAAATTCAACCGCCGAAGTGAATGAACGAATTATTTGACTGATGTTTTATTTATTATT
This sequence comes from Orthosia gothica, assembly GCA_949775005.1. Taxonomy (NCBI): domain Eukaryota; kingdom Metazoa; phylum Arthropoda; class Insecta; order Lepidoptera; family Noctuidae; genus Orthosia; species Orthosia gothica. Next base: position 1,552,790 of record OX459050.1, read on the forward strand.
CTGACCGAAATAACGAGGATGGTCTTCGGTAAATGTGAAAGTTATCATTTGTATAATTGGAGCATTATTCGAGAATACAAAAAGTTAGGATTTTCGTTAGTCACAGACAGTTCAAAACCCTTGTCATGTTTTATATCGGAGAAAATAATTTGAGATGGACGAGTGTAATTTTCCGATTATCTTCGGTAGATACCGTTTATTGCTGGTCGATTGTGAAGCTTCAAAAGGCGAAGTTTTTCCTTTATGGAAAGGAATATGTACATAAGGATTTGGGTAAGTCGTTGAGGTATTAAAAAGGCGGAAGACTATTCGGTTTGACGGAATATGGGGAGGCGTATGTCCAGCTATGTATTGAGTTACACGGACAGCGGTGAATTGTACCGGCTTAGTGTGCGTGAAATTGGTTTGTTGACAGACCTTTTCAAGTTTGGTATGATTTGGTTGGTTCATATAAGTTATTCCTAAGTAGAATTAGGGTTTATGGAATGTATGAATAGTACTACCAGACTAGCAACGTACATTACCCAAACGAACCTTCGACCACTATGGCTCATTTACATTGGGTCGTTTTGACTAATTCAGTTGCAGCCCGTATTCGGTCACCGGCTAGTGTAAACGGGTTTTCGGTTAGCCGTATTTGTGCACAGCCCGTATTCGGTCACCGACTAGTGTAAACAGGTTTTCCGTTCGGCTGAATGCGGTCACCGAATCCGGTAAACCGACAACTTAAACGAATACGATCGCCGTATTCGGTGACCGACTTAATGTAAACAGCCCAATTCGGTTAACCGATCTATTTCGGTTCAACCGAAAACGGTCGCTGTATACGGTAGTAGACCTAATATAAAAGCGTATTATTGGATATTTGGATATTTTGCCATCATCACGTAAATATCGCATGCATACGATCCATTACTTATGAGAAGATAAAAAATCCTCAGAAAACTTTGATTTACAATGGTTCTGAAGTCGTCAATCTATTTCCTGTTTAATTATGAATGTGAACATGACAAAATGAGTTTAAATTACAATCTAAATGAGCAGTGTAAATTGCAACCAGCAACGCCATCTTGCGGTAGTTAACGATCCATTGACGGTTCAAATCGGATCATTTACCGCGCGTACAGAACTTTCGATGAATAGTGCTTAATGTCGACGACCTGGTCGATAGAACCCTTTTCACTATTTGTAGCCTTTACAACTTACGAGCGTTTGAAGACGGAGAAAATTTAAACTGATGTTTTGAACCGATCTAAAAAAGTACTTACTAATAATAGGGGTTAATGTGTGAAATAGCTATTTTATTGTTATAGGTAGGTACTTCGAATTAACATAGAACCTTGATAGTTTGAGATTTTTGAGTGAAACTTTTTTTCACATGGTACCTATGAAGTTCTTCTTTAAAAAAATGTGCAACATTCGATTATCGACTATCATTTGTTTTTTTTATTCAGCTTGGACAAGAAAGATGGATATTTCGAAAATTCAAGTGATTTTTGGATACGAGTTCCGACGCGGAACTAACGCGGCAGAAACAGCTCGAAATATCAATGTTGCGTTTGGAGAGGGGACTGCTTATGAACGCACCGTGCAATTTTGGTTTAAACGTTTTCGTGATGGAAACTTTGATTTGAAGAACGAACCACGTGGAAGACCGCCCACACAGGTGAATAACAATGAATTGAAAGAGATGGTGGAAGCCGATTCGATCCAAGCTACCCAGGAATTAGTGACATGGTATAACGTTACCTTACCAACAATATTGACTCATTTGCGTCAAATCAGTAAAATAAAATAAAATATGTAAAATGGGGGCCTCATGATTTGACTGATCTGCAGAAAGAAACGCGTGTTGAAACTTGTGTTGCCTTGTTGAATCAATACAGAAATGAAGGAATATTGGATCGAATTGTGACATGTGGTGAAAAGTGGATTCTTTACGATAACCGTAAGTGAAAAATGAAATGGCTGACCCCAGGTCAAACGCCATGTGACTGTTCCTAAACGATCCTAGGCTGATAAAAATTTCGTTTTTCCTAAAATGTCCTAGATTTAGTGTTAATGTCGGCCCTTTTTTTATAAAAGGGAAACAGCGCCCCGCCAAGTCCGCGCTGCACATTGAATTTCGTCACCTGGCTTGGTCAATTCTCTTCCGATAAGTGAATTCCAAATTATTTTTTTGTTTTGTTTTGGAATTCACAGTTATAAAATTATAACTTGGAAGTGGTTTAGAAGGATAAAATATAACTAAAGGGATATAAACTAAATTGTTTCAATTAACTAAAGCTTGTGTGAGAAACTCTTTACCCTAATGTACAGAGTATATAAATCAAAGACCGAATAATGGTCGCGGAAGGTGAATATACATTCAAGGATTAATACAAATACAAATAACTAAATTGGCAGAGAGTTTAACTCAGGAAGTAACTGGAGTTGTTAATATCAACTCGCCTACAGACAGCCCCAAAAGCGACCATCCCGCCATCGTTTCGTAGTGTAATAGCTGGTAAGAAGAAATGATGAAACAAACTTCCAGCACACATTTTCTGTCTGTTAGCCTTAAGGGCTATGCATGTAAAACAATAGTGAAGTATGAAATTAATTAGACAAAGGGATTGCAAAGTGCATTATTTACCTAACGAAAGGGAGTTGGTAGGATCGTTACGCTTGCATTGATAAATAAGTTTAGTTGAATTACGTTAATGAGTACTTTGGCAATAGTCTAGATTCCCACCCAAGTGACGTGAGACCGCTTTTCAGCAGCAGGTCCATCGTAACGTGTACTACTCGGCCTAGACTGCATTTTCTAGTGAGAATCTGCTGCGGCTCCAAGAGTACAGGCTCCCTAAGCTCTAGCATGCCTTGCCCAGTCCTAAGACAGTGGTCAGTTTTGTGCCTATTTGCCTCTGCCATTTGAGCGAGACATGCTACCAGATACACTGGACGCGGGCTATAATAAGTAGCACTCTCTCGGCCTATTCACCCTTTACTAAGACAATACAAAGATAACGCAAGCGTACCGTAGACTCAGTCTGTAGCAGAACTCCATTGCGAAAATTTATTCGTCGCTTCTCATCTCCTTAAACTGCCCATTGCGTGGATTTTGGGGCCGTTCGGAACGGCAGCCATCCAATAATCGTGTCTCGCTAAATAATGGAGATTTAGTATGGCCAACAACGGCTTGGTGTGGTTTTAACGAGACACGTTCCCTAAGCGGTTCTTAGTGAAGCCTACCGGCTGAAGCCTACCCCCACTCCCTAGATATGAGCGACAGCAAGTATTTCGCGAAGTGTTCTGAGCTAGACCTTCTTTAGGAAACAGTATATTTTAACAACTAAACATTTGGTTCTCCTACGTGCTCAATTAAGAGCGGCCATATTTAGCCTATTTTATACAGAAATGAATATTAGCGGTTCCGCCTTCCATGTATGTAATGTCAGTTAACTCACAATAAAGGTCCTTAATCAAATGAGTAATTGTTTAGTGTATAAATGGTGAATTAGGGTATGAAAGTGTGAAAGAAGACTTCACCGCGTCCCTAAACCAAATTTTCGTGACAAATGCCTGCCAAGGTTGGATTGGAGGATTGGAGGATTTATACAAGGACTCGCCAAGCTAGAATAAATAGTACATTAGTGAATTGTCCCTACCTATATAAAACAATAATTAAGACTTACCACAGACATTCCAGCACTCACTCACACTGTATTAATACGAGATTAGACTAAACTATAATTAACTTAATAATTAAACTCGTTAACACGATACGTTACAACGACGCGACTTTTCCTTATTCGTTCCAAGCCTAGCCTCTCCCTATGAGTCCCTTACACTCTAGTATTCGACCAGTACGGACTTCCTTCGATCTCTCAAAATCAGTCCGTACTTTCTGCACGCCTAAAGTCAAGTGTCGCACTCTCGCCTCTACAAGCCCGTCTCCAACCTTCTTTCATCCGCAAACCATCTGCTTTCTCTTCAGTTCAGTTTTTTTTTGTGCAACGCTTAATTGCTTTGGGGCTGGTACGTGTTAGAAATCAGATATTCCAAGACTCTTTAGAATACTACTTTTGTCTTGACAGCTTTTACTTTAAAAGGCAATTTATGAGCATCTTTAAAAGGTTCGGTATTTTTTTATCCTGTTTAAAATGATCGTGTTCCATAGTTCATGACATTGCCTGTGAGACCGTACTTCAAACTCGAAGGTCCGTTTCTCAATGTGTTCACCACATCTGGCCGGCCATGCGTAGTTTTTAAATATTAAAATATAGAGATAAATGACGTGTAGTCACAGCTACAACAGTGTCCTAAAGCAAAGCTTACCAATAAAAAGATAATGGTAACTGTTTGGTGGTCTCAGCCAAGTGTTATTCACTATAGCTTTCTCCGATCTGGTCAAGCAATAACGGCAGATGTCTACTGTGCTGAACTCCGAACAATGGTAGAAGAACTAGCAGTGAAACAGCCCCGACTCATGAATCGATCTTCACCAGTATTGCTCCATGATAACGTGAGACCTCATACAGCACGAGAAACTGTTTTAATTCTACAGGAACTGCAATTAGAAACCATTCGTCACCCTCCGTATTCGCCAGACCTTGCTCCAACGGACTACCCTTTTTTTCGCGATTTGGACAGTTTGTCGAATCTAGATCACCAGAGTTCTATCGCAAAGGCATAAATGACCTTCCTATTAGATGGCAGCAATGTATCGATAATAATCGTAATTATTTTGATTAAATAAATATGTTAAATAAAAAAAAAAGAGTTTAAATTTTTCGGTGCAGTGTTTTTTAATAATATTAAAAAAAAAAACAAATAAGAAAGAAATTAAATAAAGGACATAATAAATAATACCACGTATATAAGTGAATCTCCTTTACTTTGAAACACCGCCTTTTAATACCAAGTTTTTTTTTAAATTAATGATAGTATATACCTATTAATTTTATTTTTATTAGACCTACTTCCCCTCAACCCGCAACACCCCTATATATCCAAACAGTGCTGCCTGAATATGCTGATGTTGGTTAGCGCATGACAATTTTGTATCAATAACGTAAACAATTATTGTAAAATAGGTATCTTGCACGCTTACTTGTGGAATCGATGTCAATAACTACAGAAAACTAACTTCATTGTGGTCACAGAGATGGCGCGCACGCGGAGTATATCCTCCTGCCCATAGATGTCGCTTTTTATACACGGGTGAGGTTTCTCTGCAGCTGTATGTACATACATGCATAAATCAGCCTATAATAGACCACGCCAAGAACATAGACAGTGGGATCGCACACAGAGACTTAGGTTCCTACTTATCATATTGGATGCTACTCTCTGCTGCAGAAAATGCATGTGGATACTGCTTTACTGCAGGTTTTTGAACAAGAAGTCCAGTACTAGGAAAAGCGTAAACACAATCATAAGGTATGTTTCACATAATAGTACCTGGGCGACCAAGCTCTGCTCGGGTGAAAATAGAGAAAACGACGTTTTCTAAAGATGAAACCTAGCTAGATCGATTTATCGCCGCCGAAACTCCCTGCATACTTATTTTTTATGAAAACTATTGGAGCTGTTTCCGAGATTCAGATTATATGTATCTGTCACGTCGAAGTACCTATTAATCATAGGAGGACCGCCATCATTAACCCCAATGTCTAGAGGCAATTCCTTTATTCTTGACTGGAGCGGGTTACTTTAATAACACACAACACTGGATTGAAACTCAGAGTGTTTATTTAATTTAGTTACAGGCACTTTGAGTTTTCAAATGAACTTGAAGCTAAAACCACATCGTGTGGCTTGCTAGGTCACAAAGCTTTCGTCGGTCGCTGGAGAAGACCTAGCCAGAAACTCCAGGATACTCTTTTTAAATGTTTTTATAGATTACACAATCACTTTATGACAATTAACGTTACATGTTTATTAGGTTTTCAAACATCTATTCAATTACATTTATTCATCAGTATTACAGTTATTATTTTTACACACACCGTGCACCGTACGCGCCATGCACGTTCTAAGTGGGCGGGACTCCGCGGGACTTTTATATTGTTTTTGTTTAGACACTAATTACTTGGATAGTTGAGTAAAGTTAGCAAACAATACTAAAATACTGATCAGTTAATTATTTTAACATTAAACAACCTCAATACTCACAAATACAAAGTGGTTTGTAGTTTATTATTGAAACAGTCATCTAATAACCAAACTATTCAAGTTTCCGGTGATCTAACAATCTTACTAATTAGAAAGTTTCTCATTATTACATAGCTGTATAAAATAGTCTTATGACTTCTTAGTATTTAATCATTTACTCAAATTTGTTTAGTTCTCGTATTAAATTATTAAATCTGGTTATTGGTCATAGAAATTATAACATCCGCCATTGTTTGACAACTTAATCTGAATAACATAATCAAACACATTTACTTAGTCAAATGTGCAATAGTTAAAATGAGAACAAATCCAAAAGTCCTACAATAAGTGTTCCTGTTTTATTTAAACATCTCGTATTAATTAAACATTGAAATTAGCATACGAATTATGAATCAATACTGATTCCACAGTGAGCCAATAGATGGCACTGAACTCAAAACCCAACTTAAATAGACACCGACACTTAAAATGATTAATTAGGATAATAAATTAGCAAATTCACGCCTACGCGGCGACATATCCATATATACAATAATTGCTCTTTTAAAGGTATTAGATAGATAATTTACACACATCTTCAATTTTCACCGTCTGCCACCTCTTCACTTTAAGCTCTCCCGGCATGTCTCCTATTTCATTGAGCTTTGTTTCAAATGAGCAACCCACGTATGCACTATTAAATAAACCTGTAAATATAAATGCCCTGGAGAAATGGTGAAAAGGGTGAGTTTATGTTTTTTAAACACACATAATTTTTACAGTCAAATAAATCAATTTGTGGTTTAAAAAAATATATGAGAAGGCTTACATTATATTCATATAGCAAACACACGACGAGTTTTCGCCAGACTCCCGCTGCTCCTAAGAAATGCCTATTAGAAACCGGGCAATGTTTTTTCCAGCAATAGCGCTTGCAGTTACCAGGAAAGCAGGCCAGTCAAGCAGTAAATCTATACACACTTCATATTGTTTGCGCCCAGTAGCAACGTGTACCTAGCAGGATCCATACGAACTGAAAATCACGGCTCTTGCCGGCCACATCATCATGATATTTCACCATTAAACCAATAGAAGCTGCTAGAAGCTCCTGCTGTCCCAGTGTTACAAGCGAGGCGGATAATATTTGCTTTTATGGCGGCTGCGTTAGTTAGAGATCGGGTGCGGACATTAATCCCGTGATGTACGGCCGGCCACGCTTTTCTGCATACATTTCGTTATACACAACAGTAATGCGGATAGGTATGATTTAATTTATTGAAGCAGGGTTTTCGGTTGATTGGTGAATGAGGTCTTTGCACAAAGTAAACGCATAGTCGGAAACTCATACAATATGACTGAAAATAACGTCAAAAAGTCAAAATGATAAGACTTGTCAACGTGACATTTCGATAGCGCTAGCACAAAATAGTAAGTATACAGAAGGGCCACTCCCGCCGTTTAGAAAATTGACAGATAAACTTGACAGATTCACTAGGGTTGCTACTATATTGATTTCGAATTAAAAAAAGAGTAGGTTGCCCAAGTTACAAACATAAATACATAGATTCGTCTAAAAATTCATCATTTCATGCTTACATGCCTTAGAGGGTAGACAGGGCATCAAACATCCATTTAATATCACGAAACATTTAATATTACGCCACATACGATGAATATTGGAGAGTAAAAAGACGTAGTATAATAATAGTGTAATAATGATCCCACTTAAAAAAATAAATTGTAAAAAGCTCCAAGCTCGACAAAAATATAAATGTGAAAAAACAGGTACCTGTTAAACAAGAAGAAAATTATGCTGTGCAGTCGGAGGCAACATATTTGTAAGCTGTATGACTTGAACCTTATTATTATGACAAGTTCCCAATTTCATCTATGGGCTTAAAATAATTTATTATAATCCTAGATAATGAATTTCTAATTTGTCATCTTGAAAGATTAATGACCTTTATAACATAAAAATAATTGAAAGAAAGAATTAAAAACAAAAAAGTAAATTCAGTCTGTAACAAATAATAAAGGTAACCCATCCAATGCAACCAACCTCGATACAGTACTTAATGTATGAATGACGTGACAAACGCATGCACAAAGCAATCATGACAGCCGCGACTGAGCTCGGTCCAATATTGCCCAATATTCCCTGTAAAACCGAAATGTCAAAGTGAGAGTGGCCCCTCTGTCTGCGGCGCGCCGCCCGCTTACGTACTTTGTGGCGCTAGTTATGCTTCTTTCGCTAACGGAATTTAATTTTTCGGAAAATTTTACCCTCCTTCTTATCTGCAGCATACTCGATTTTATATTTAATCGCACTTCCATAGCATTAGAAATGATTTTAATTCAAACTTTGCTTCGTTGCGCGTAATAAAAAAGTTTAACAGCTATATTATTATTATTATTATATTTAAGGACACACTAGTGGCGCCAACTTGTGAGCTTAAAATCAGAAGCTCTTTTTCCATACATTTCACATCATTCATTCATTTCATTTTTTTTGTTTCATTTCATTTTTTATTTGTTTGACATTTTAACAATAGCTGTCGTGACGCTTTCGATCATAGAATGTCACGTCTCTAAAGTGTCTGGGTTAATATTTTAGATTAAATTATGTGCCAAGGTAGATACCGACTACATAATGACTGCCAACGTATCTATGTTAACTTTTAAATTTCTGAAACACGATAATACTCAGCTAGTCGTCTTAAAAAATCATGTCGTATTAAATATAAACTATGCATCACGCACAATGGTCCAGCTGAAGGATTAAGTGCGGAAACCAAACCCCATAACATAGAACATATAGGTATACTATGCATTTCAAATATACTAAGTGTAATTCTATTTAGGTGAACAAATTAATAAGTAGGTATTACTAGACAATAATAGTAAATTACATGACATAAAAATAGAAAACATAGACATTTTATTAGGTACACTAAACCAAATAAAAACATTGGCAATACAACTGAAATGTTATTGGAAAAATATTAAGCGCTAATCCTCTCTTCTAAAAACTGATTGTATCTAGCATGTTGCTGTGCCCAACAGGGTCCATAATTGTTTCTGTAACTTATATTTACCACCAGTATGTACATTATGGGTGCAACAAATTGAATTTGAATTTGACACAGTCGATAAAGGCTCAATAAAATCCAAAAACGAACCTTACAAAACTTTATCCAGAACTAATACAGCACAGGGTCTGATTTAATTAAGCTTTATAACCCAGAACACTACCCACCAGTTACAAATAACGGCCTACTTTGCAATCTAGCCCCTTTGATTTTATGCGATGACCCATTATTCCCAAGAGGCCTGGATAAATTTTCCGGCGTTTCCTCGGTACATATACGGGATTTATACACATTCATCAACCTTTAGTCGAGTCGAGAGATAAGTACCAATTTACTTGCAGACATGAGCCACCTTAGTTTGCATGTACTTTCAACGTGCTGGCTAGGATCTGCATTTTAATAAAATATTGGGTTGCTGAGGTGTTTACCTTAAAATATTATACGTGATTTTATTTTTAAATTATGTTGGCAAGGTGTGGTGGTGCCTGTATTTTCTGACTAGGGAAATAAGTTGCTAGAATGTTGTGTGTGTTATATACTTCGTTACAGTTTTGGGTTTCGCGACCCAGACGGTAGTTGGAGGTGTCAAGGCTAAGCTTTAGTATTTCTAAAATACGGTTTTCTGAGGAATTTAAATAAATACCTATGTCATCCATCATCTGCTACACTAACATCCGTTTTCTGGAAAGAAATTATCGTCAAATCAAATGACACGTATGTTTATAATTAATTAATTCAACTAACATCAGCAGCAATGTGCGTTTGACAATGTGTCACATTCACAGATACATTAAATCTAACAAGATAACGCAAGTGCCTCCATCTGTATGAAAACCAAGCGTGCCATTTTTTCAAACACGCTTTAAAAACAAATTTACTTACCAATGAAAGAAAACATTTCCAATGCCTCGGCCAACTTTTCTATAAAGTTTTTACAGCTCAATATGGCACAATTAGGTATTTTTCTACATTTCCGTGGATTTCCAGTTCCGATAATGCTGAATGAAAAGCTCAAAGTACGATCATTGATGGTAATTTTACTCCGTTTTTTGACACGTAAAGTACATACAATCGCGTCATCTAGTTAGATTTATATCTGTGGTCACCTTAATTTAGCAACAATTTTTGTTTCAGATTCTGGCTGTTTCCAATGAGCACTAAGATCCACCCTTTGGAATTCGAAATAGTAGGTTTTTTTGTTTATTCATAGCGATCCTGTTTGAATGTATTATAAATACCAGCCACTATTGCACGGCCATACTTCAAGCACATGCTCCAACTCGCCGTACGAACGAATATAAAAATATTGTAACAACAAATCTATAACAATAAGAATTATTAATGATTGCCATGTCCCATCTACCAGCGGCATGACATATGAAATTTTATGAATATTTATCATGCGGATTTTTCATTTTATTATAGAATTCTTTCGACGTATTTATTACCATTTATGTAACGATGTTTTCCTCTAGACCGGTTGAGATTTACTATTCTTTTGAACAATGAATGTATTACTTAGAAGAGTCATTAAAATGGTAGTAGGAAGCACAAGGAAACACCGGACGAACCAGCTCAAGACAACTCAAAAAGAAATCCACAAAGCAGAATAACTCTCATCAGAACCTGTTTAAAAATGTATATTTTCCGGCCAAAACTCCTAACTAAACCGAATTTGTGCCCGCATATACCTCGTGGGAGAAAATTCACGATGTATAGAAGATCTCAACCGCCCCCGACCGCAGCCGAGCGCTCCAATAAAGAGCATCTCGTCGGTCTCAACAGCAATTTAATCAGCTTTGTTCTTTATAAATAAGCTACGGTATTCGCCCGACCCAGGCATGCTATTAAGCTTTGTCTTTTATTTTTTTCGTCGTCAGTTCAAACGTATAAACTTGGCCTTATTAGAACAATGTTGTGTAATGACAAGCCTCGGGTTCATCTTTGAATTGTTGGACAAAACGTCGAAGGTATTGTTCTATTGTATTACGACTTACGAGTTATTGTTTCTATCAGTGCAATGAAAAATGCTTCAAGAATAAATCTCACATTTAAGAATTCAGAATATTGGTAAACGCTCTAAGTTCTAAACTAATAAATCATTATAGGTATTTGCAAACTGTAGATAGTTGAAGTTATCCAAAGTTACGGGGCACACGCGGATATATTTGACAAAATAATCAATCTGAAGTTTGACAGACGGAGTCAGGAAAGGCACGTAGCTCTCGAACGGGTTCGTTATCTCGTTCGAACTGCACTGCCACCCCCAAAGCGGCACCCTGCATACCATGAACGTACGACTGACGTGGAAATACAAATTACTAGACGAGACTTTACTACCGAAAACAAAATTATATTTTTTTGGTAATTTCTTATAGTGGCTATATATTTTACAGTCACTTTAATCTTCTTGTTTATAAATCGTGGAAAGCGCACAAGTTTACAGATCATAATATCGTTGTGATTATCACAGAAAACAAAATCCAGTTTTATGTTCAACACTAAAGAATTACGTCGAACAATAATGCGGTAATGATTACAGGGGGTATCTTTTAGCAGCATTATGCTGAACCCGTCGAAGGCACGTCTGCTCATTTCTATGTGCATGATCCACTGAATATCAGGACGTATTCGATGCTGCACCTGTTCCCCCGACAACTCACTAACTTTGCTTCACAAGTTTGCTTAAAGTATTACGAAATTTGAAGCGGACGCCCGCGTTGCCAACTTGTCCCACATTATGTTTGTAAGCCTGATGAAATCGACGTCCTGTAAAACTTTTCACCTTGTTATTATCACTTTTTAAAAATGGAGTCCGTATTTTGAACGCACAATTGAAATTGGTAGTGAAATTCTAAGTTGACCTGCTTAGTTTGTGGTAAGGAAACTTGTTCTTGGTGACTTTTGAAACTATCGCATCGAATCTATTTCACAAGGGGGCCCTCTATAACGTCCCAAAGCTGAGAAGTTGTTTTAGGACTTCCTGCTTTCCGGAGTTATTTTGATTAAGTTTTGAGTGGTCACTTTACGTCCAGTTGCATTTTTCACAATTCAAATTTTGAAAAGTTTGTTCCAACTAGACTTGCAGTCAAAGGAATCTCTTTTTTTTATTTACAAGCTTTTATTTAACTTGCAATGTATGTGAGTGTGTTCGGGTCAAATCTTGCGACTGAATTTTAAAGTTGTTATCCTCCACCGATTAAGATGAAATATTGTATACACGTTTAGTTTGGATGACAATGCATGGTTAGCTAAGTGACGTTATTCTAAATGAAGAACGGCTCAAGTTGGCGGACTAGTTATTTTTTGTCATCATTATAACTATTAACCGTTTTTTTTTAATAATAATAATTGAAAATTGTACCAAATAACAATTGAAAATTGTATTAAATAATAATTGAAGAATTGAAATTAATAATAATTGAAACATTGTATTAAATAAAAAAATTGTTAAGTATAAATTATATTTATAAAAGGTGATTAAATAATTATGATAAAATAGTTATTTGTTATACAAGAGTGCAACGTTGCTTTTTAACCACGTGTTCAATTTTGATGACCGAGCAAGCGAAGGATTCAAAATTAGAATCTTGAGCGTTAGCGAGGGAATCAAAAGAGCACGAGGTGAAAAATCTTTGCACTCGAGTGCAACACGTAACTTTTCATTCCACCTCAGCGAGGAAATGACTAAATGCAAAAAAAAAACGTTTACAATCACAAGATAGGTACACTTTTATTTCAGTTTAGGTATTAATTACTACATTATGACAGGTAAGTATTACAGAATAATCTTTAAATTATAACAAAATAATACTAAGGTATAATTAAGAAAATTTTAAAGTAACGTTGCTACAGTTATTGTTGAGGGAGAAAGCTCATTTGCGCATTATTAACAGTTTCAGTCAATTCTGTTGGCGTCAAACAAACTTCCTCGTCGCTAGAATCACTCATTTTAGTTTTTTCACTTGTTTTCAAGTTTCTTGTTTTTAATATAAGGTTTAACAATGACGTGAAAAATGCCGCGTAAAGAACCGCGTACAAAGCAAATTGAAAAAAGAACACCAAGAAGGTTCCGAGTCTGAGTTTTTAACAAATTAAAAAAAAGTTGTATGATATATTCGGCCATAGAGGTAGCAGTAAATAAATAATAATAATAATAATTCACAAACTTAGTGCACACGATGTTCTAAATTCAATTTACTTTATCCTCTAGTGAATAAAAACGGCTTTTCCACTCAAATATTGAAGATTAAAAATACTCTTTCCGAGATGGTGGGATGAAAATAATATTGCTATCCATTTTTATGTTTGTATGGATCCCTTTCGGGTAAAAGCCTCCTCCAAGGAATTCCACTTTTCTCTGCGTTTTGCATTCTCTAGCCATCCACGGCCCGCTACTGCCGCTATTTCGTCTGCCCATCTAGCACAAGGCTGGCCTCTCATTCTGGTGCCTCGCGGTCCCAACCATTTCATAATTCTCTGTGTCCATCGGTCGTCGGTCCCAGCTAGCAGTAAGGTGCATCTGCGGATCCTCGTCCTACTTACAAAATCATAAATGCCTACTTATTATCCTCGCATTTCTAATGCATTCACATTACAGAGAATCCAGTATTGAGAAAAGTCAACTTAATCTCAACACTGCAAAAATGTTTCATTGCAATAAAATAACTCAGAAAGCTGAATTCCCGAGAGTTCCTAAGATTACAAGCATTTTTGCATCTCTAAACTATTCAAGGCTCACTCAAATGCTCTATTTTTCTCTCATCTAGATTATGAGTGAAAATACTGGAATAACATGTGAATAAATTCATAAAATCATTATTCACATGTGTAGTAAAAACCTGTAAAAACAACAGTGTAGTAAAAACAAGAGATGATAAAAGATCCATCAATCAATCAATCAATCTTTATTCGTGAACATAGGTATTACAATAAAGGTCTTATGTGGATAACAGAGCAATGTGTAAACGCAATCAATATAAACACGTTGATTATCGATTATTCTCGTATTACGCGTCCAATTTAAAATAACAAGGTGCACACTGACTGCACATAGGCATAATAAAATGGTGAGTGTACGTGTCATCGGCTTTTGCGAGCTAATCGCAGCGGGGACGCTTGATTGCATGCAACGTATTTTCTTTTTTTTTTAGAGACGCGTTCAAACTGGCTTCATTGAACAAAGCAACTATTGCTGAGCTTGGATTATTGAACCAATTTAATTTAAGCGGAATAAGCTTTTTGATGCAGCTCTAATGAAGAAAGAAACGAGATCTCCCTGATTGGGCGTTATATGTCTGCTACGATGGATATTTGAAGGCAGGTTCTTTTGCAGGATAAAAATATTTAAAAGGTAGGAAGATTAGTTATTGGAAAATTCCGTTCCAGCGCTGAGGAGATTAGTCGGGCATTTATGATTGGGACTGACCTGTTTAATAAATATAAGATTTTAGTCGCCGTTTTTCGGTAAGAATGTTTCTTTTGAGCTTAAAGTTATTATAAATGCCAAGTAATTGCAAATTCAAAAAACGGCGATAATTATAATGAGACTGAAATATTTCGACAGTTGTTTTGATAAACAGTAATCCCGTAGTGAGAGGACGACTAAAAATAAAGTTTCAGAAAGAATAATAACAATTACTTTCTACGTATGTACCTACAGTCTCCACTTTAAATAAGACGGCCTTCGTCTTCCGTTTAATCTTTTAAACAAATTACTGGTCTGTATCTATTTCATATTGAAAAATGAATATGAATAAGCTATCACGTTCACTGTCTCTCTCATGTAAATTGAGAAGTCGGTTCAGTTCGAAAATCAAAATTCAACCACCGAAGTGAATGAACGAATTATTTGACTGATGTTTTATTTATTATTCTGACCGTAATAACGAGGATGGTCTTCGGTAAATGTGAAAAATATCATTCGTATAATTGGAGCATTATTCGAGAATACAAAAAGTTAGGATTTTCGTTAGTCAGACAGTTGAAGACCCTTGTCATGTTTTATATCGGAGAAAATATTTTGAGATGGGCGAGAGTAATTTTCCGAATATCTTCGGTTGATACCGTTTATTGCTGGTCGATTTTGAAGCTTCAAAGGCGAAGTTTTTCCTTTATGGAAAGGAATATGTACATAAGGATTTGGGTAAGCCGTTGAGGTATTGAAAAGGCGGAAGGCTATTCGGTTTGACGGAATATGGGGAGGCGTATGTCCAGCGATGTATTGAGTTACACGGACAGCGGTGAATTGAACCGGCTTAGTGTGCGTGAAATTGGTTTGTTGACAGACCTTTTCAAGTTTGGTATGATTTGGTTGGTTCATATAAGTTATTCCTAAGTAGAATCAGGGTTTATGGAATGTATGAATAGTACTACAGACTAGCAACGCCCATTACCCAAACGAACCTTCGACCAATATGGCTCATTTACATTGGGTCGTTTTGACTAATACAGTTGCAGCCCGTATTCGGTCACCAACTAGTGTAAACGGCTTTTCGGTTAGCCGTATTTGTCCACAGCCCGTATTCAGTCACCGACTAGAGTAAACAGGTTTTCGGTTCGGCTGAATGCGGTCGCTGAATCCGGTAAACCGACAACTTAAACGAATACGATCGCCATATTCGGTGACCGACTTAATGTAAACAGCCCAATTCGGTTAACCGATCCGGTTCAACCGAAAACGGTCGCCGTATACGGTAGTCGACCTAATATAAAAGCGTAATATAGTTTATTTGGATATTTTGCCATCATATCGCATGCATACGATCCATTACTTATGAGAAGATATAAGTTCCTCAAAAAACTTTGATTTACAATGGTTCTGAAGTCGTCAATCTATTTCCTGTTTAATTATGAATGTGAACATGACAAAATGAGTTTAAATTACTATCTAAATGAGCAGTGTAAATTGCAACCAGCAACGCCATCTTGCGGTAGTTAACGATCCATTTACGGTTAAAACCGGATCATTTACCGCGCCACCGCGCGTACAGAACTTTCGATGAATAGTGCTTAATGTTGACGACCTGGTCGATAGAACCCTTTTCACTATTTGTAGCCTTTACAACTTACGAGCGTTTGAAGACGGAGAAAATTTAAACTGATGTTTTGAACCGATCTAAAAAAATACTTACTAATAATAGGGGTTAATGTGTGAAATAGCTATTTTGTTGTTATAGGTAGAATAGAATAGAATAGAATAGAATAGAATATACTTTATTGTACACCAAAAAAAGAAATAACACATATTATACAGCAACTTAATACTATGGGTACAAAGGCGGCAACGAAGCAGAGAGGGCCGCTTCCAGGCTCCCTATCTCGTCTTCTTCTTGAAAGCTAAGGCTTTCAACGCCCTGGAGGATGTTCACGCATCATTATGCGTGTACCAGCAGCGGAGGGGGACGCGCGGGTGGAAGGGTCACACAGCTGATCGAGACAATGGCCGCGCCACCGCCCTCCACCACTACTCGCCGACTCGCCAACAGATGTGGTCATCAGCAGACGTACCACACAGTGCGATCTATTTTATAAGTATATTAGTAACCGAAATAATCTGTATTAAATCTAGTAAAATCCAAGCGAGTCAGATTTTATTCATATCCTCAACAATTGGCGTGGGGCGGTAGGTAGGTACTTCGAATTAACATAGAACCTTGATAGTTTGAGATTTTTGAGTGAAACTTTTTTTCACATAGTACCTATGAAGTTCTTCTTTTAAAAAATGTGCAACATTCGATTATCGACTTTCATTTGTTTTTTTTATTCAGCTTGGACAAGAAAGATGGATACTTCGAAAATTCGAGTGATTTTTTAATACGACTTCCGAGGAGGAACTAACGCGGCAGAAACAGCTCGAAATATCAATGTTGCGTTTGGAGAGGGGACTGTTTATGAACGCATCGTGCGATTTTGGTTTAAACGCTTTCGTGATAGAAACTTTGATTTGAAGAACGAACCACGTGGAAGACCGCCCACACAGGTGAATAACAATGAATTGAAAGAGATGGTGGAAGCCGATCCAATCCAAACTACCCAAGAATTAGCGGCATATGGCTAAAATTTCCATAATGGGCCGTTGATTTTTGGTGCGGGGAGGGTAAAGAGGGGAGGGGGGAGGTTTGCTTACCTCCCAGTACCATCCCCACTACTCGGAGCCCTATGGTTATGGAGATATCCATGGTTAAAGTTTTCAGGTTAGAATAAAAATTTCCATATATGTCCATCGATTTAAGGGGCGCGGAGGTACCTTACCAACAATATTGACTCATTTGCGTCAAATCAATAAAATGAAAAAATATAAAAATGGGTGCCTCGTGATTTGACTGATCTGCAGAAAGAAACGCATGTTGAAACTTGTGTTGCATTGTTGAATCGATACAGAAATTAAGGAATATTGGATCGAATTGTGACATTTGATGAAAAGATTCTTTACTATAACCGTAAGCGAAAAATGCAAAGGCTGACCCCAGGTCAAACGCCGGAACAGCAAAAGCAAAAGCAAATCTTACCAATAAAAAGGTAATGGTAACTATTGGTGGTCTCAGCATGGTGTTATTCACTATAGCTTTCTCCGATCTGGTCAAGCAATAACGGCAGATGTCTACTGTGCCGAACTCTGAACAATGATAGCAAAACTAGCAGTGAAACAGCCCCGACTCATGCATCGATCTTCACCATTATTGCTCCATGATAACGCAAGACCTCAAACAGCACGAGAAACTGTTTTAACTCTACAGAAACTGCAATTAAAAACCATTCGTCACCCTCCGTATTCGCCAGACCTTACTCCAAAGGGCTACCAGTTTTTTCGTGATTTGGACAATTTTCTACGTGATAAAAAGTTTTCTTCTCAGGAGGCAGTACAAAATGCTTTCACACAGTTTGTCGAATCTAGATCACCAGAGTTCTATCGCAAAGGCATAAATGACCTTCCTATTAGATGGCAATTTGACAATTTTGTTTCAACAACGTAAACAATTATTGTTAAATAGGTATCTTGCACGCTTACTTGTGGAATCGATGTTAATAACTACAGAAAACTAACTTCATTGTGGTCACAGAGATGGCGCGCACGCGGTGCACGTAAACGTCGTAGTATATCCTCCTGCCCATTGATGTCGCTTTTTATACACTTCTAACGGGGTGAGGTTTCTTTGCAGCTGTATGTACATACATGCATAAATCAGCCCATAATAGACCACGCCAAGAACATAGACAGTGGGATCGCACATAGACACTTAGGTTCCTACTTATCATATCGGATGCTACTCTCAGCTGCAGAAAATGAATGTGGATACTACTCTAGCCAGGTTTTTGAACAAGAAGTCCACTACTAGGAAAAGCGTTAACCAAATCATAAGGTATGTTTCACATAATAGTACCTGGGCGAACGAGCTCTGCTCGGGTGAAAACAGAGAAAACTACGTTTTCTAAAAAATAAACCTCCGATACTCCCTGCATACTAAATTTTATGAAAACCATTGGAGCTGTTTCCGAGATTCAGATTATATGTATCCATATTGTAACGGCTAGGTCTGCGCTAGGTAAGCCGCGCAGGCCGCTAACTGGTAGTTAGGAGGTAGTTAGAGAAACAGCTTGTAATTTAATACATATATTTAAAGTTAAAAATAACAGCTAGGTCGAGGGTTCTAGCGCCACTCAGTTCTGTACAAACGCCGTCACGCGGATAAAATAGTAAGGGGGTACCGTCCCTTGGCAGCACGTGGTAGACGCGGGGACCGGTCAGCACCGGCACAGCGATTGGTCGCCGGGACCGAAGCAGCTTGGGGTGCGCAGGGTAGGCTGCGCTGGCACCGGCTCGCGCGACGGCAGGCCGCAGGTAGGCAGGCAAGACCGGGCAGCGTGCGTAGGCTGGCACGGCGGTAAGCCGCAGGTGTCAGGTAAAAGGACCTGGCGGTGGGCGTAGGTAGCGTGCAGGTAGTTGGCAGCGTACAGCCGTGGGAGAAAGGCAAGCCTCAGCCCGTACAAAGAACCCTGAAAGCACCATAGGGTGCGCATGTTAGATGCGGTGCAAAAAGCAGCAAGCCGCATGCGATGTACCAGCTTCGTCCCCATTTTAGGCCAAGGAACGGTATGGGAACATTGTAGGTGAAAGCTCAGCACATCGCAGCGGTTAACAGATAAGAAACTTGCAAAGATAGCAAGCACATTGACAGATGCAAAGTTAGGTTAAGTATGAACACGCTAGCATTTAATAACATAAGTAAACGTGATCACTTACAATATAACACGGAGACACAATTCAATGCAGTAGAAACACATGCTCATTGCAATCTCCTTTGTCCCCAGGCGACCCTTAGCCACGCGTCCAACATGACAGTGCAAAACTGATATTAAATAGGTGATGGAATCGATATTGGTCGCCTGGCGCAAGGAATAAGGTACAATAATTAAACTAATGAGAAACTCACCCTAAATCGGGGCACCAGAATCGTGAGGATAGAAAATATGTAATTAGCTAAGCCACCGGAATCCAAATGACCGAGTGACAGTACTCCGGAAGGTTAGAGTTGTGCCGTGTTTTTAGAGATGTGACTATTGACCGACTAATTTTGATATTAGTATCATTCGACTATTTTCAGTTGAGATCTCACAACGCTACAATATATACAAGAATTGCTCGTTTAAAGGTATTAGATAGATAATTTACACACATCTTCAATTTGCACCGTCTGCCACCTCTTCACTTGCTGCTCTCCCGGGATGTCTCCTATTTCATTGAGCTTTAAATTGTTTCAAATGAGCAACCCACGTTTGCTCTATTATAAACACCTGTAAATATAAATGCCCTGGAGAAATGTTGGAAAAAGTGATTTTTATTTTTTTTAAACACACATAATTTTTACAGTCAAATAAATCAATTTGTGGTAGACGTGAATGTGAATTTACAGGTTAAAAAAAATATATGAGAAGGCTTACATTATATTCATAAAGCAAAAACAAGACGAGTTTTCTCCAGACTCCCTCCGCTCCAAAGAAATTCCTATTAAAAACCGGGCAATGTTTTTTAGCAACAGCGCTTGCAGTTGCCAGGAAAGCAGGCCAGTCAAGCAGTAAATCTATACACACTACATATTGTTTGCGCCCAGTAGCAACGTGTACCTAGCAGGATCTATACGAACTGAAAATCACGGCTCTTCCCGGCCACATCATCATGATATTTCACCATTAAACCAATAGAAGCTGCTAGAAGCTCCTGCTGTCCCAGTGTTACAAGCGAGGTGGATAATATTTGCCTTTATGGCAGCCGCGTTAGTTAGAGATCGGGTGCGGGCATTAATCCTGTGATGTACGGCCGGCTACGCTTTTCTGCATACATTTCGTTATACACAACAGTAATGCGGATAGGTATGATTTAATTGATTGAAGCAGGGTTTTCGGTTGATTGGTGAATGAGGTCTTTGCACAAAGTAAACGCATAGTCGGAAACTCACACAATATGACTGAAAATAACGTCAAAAAGTCAAAATGATAGGACTTGTCAACGTGACATTTCGATAGCGCTAGATATGCTTCTTTCACTAACGCGTTTTAGAATTTAATTTTTCGGAAAATTTTACCCTCCTTCTTATCTGCAGCATACTCGATTTTATATTTAATCGCACTTCCATAGCATTAGAAATGATTTTAATTCAAACTTTGCTTCGTTGCGCGTAATTAAAAAGTTTAACAGCTATATTATTATTATATTTAAGGACACACTAGTGGCGCCATTTTGTGAGCTTAAAATCAGAAGCTCTTATTCCATACATTTCGTACTTCAGAGGCTCTAGACCCTAGAGCCTCTGAAGTTCACATGTTTGACATTTTAACAATCACTGTCGTGACGCTTTCGATCATAGAATGTCACGTCTCTAAAGCGTCTGGGTTAATATTTTAGATTAGATTATGTGCCAAGGTAGATACCGACTACATAATGAGTGCCAACGTATCTATGTTAACTTTTAAATTTCTGAAACACGATAATACTCAGCTAAACTATGCATCACGCACAATGGTCCAGCTGAAGGATTAAGTGCGGAAACCAAACCCCATAACATAGAACATATAAACTATGCATTTCAAATATACGAAGTGTAATTCAATTTAGGTGAACAAATTAATAAGTAGGTATTACTAGACAATAATAGTAAATTACATGACATAAAAATAGAAAACATAGACATATTATTAGGTACACTAAACCAAATAAAAACATTGGAAATACAACTCAAATGTTATTGGAAAAATATTAAGCGCTAATCCTCTCTTCTAAAAACTGATTGTATCTAGCATGTTGCTGTGCCCAACAGGGTCCATAATTGTTTCTGTAACTTATATTTACCACCAGTATGTACATTATGGGTGCAACAAATTGAATTTGAATTTGACACAGTCGATAAAGGCTCAATAAAATCCAAAAACGAACGTTACAAAACTTTATCCAGAACTAATACAGCACAGGGTCTGATTTAATTAAGCTTTATAACCCAGAACACTACCCACCAGTTACAAATAACGGCCTACTTTGCAATCTAGCCCCTTTGATTTTATGCGATGACCCATTATTCCCCGGAGGCCTGGATAAATTTGCCGGCGTTTCCTCGGTACATATACGGGATTTATACTCATTCATCAACCTTTAGTCGAGTCGTGAGATAAGTACCAATTTACTTGCAGCCATGAGCCACCTTAGTTTGCATGTACTTTCAACTTGCTGGCTAGGATCTGCATTTTAATAAAATATTGGGTTGCTGAGGTGTTTACCTTAAAATATTATACGTGATTTTATTTTTAAATTATGTTGGCAATGTGTGGTGGTGCCTGTATTTTATTATAACTAGGGAAATAAGTTGCTAGAATGTTGTGTGTGTGTTATATACTTCGTTACAGTTTTGGGTTTCACGACCCAGACGGTAGTTGGTGATGTCAAGGGCTCAAGGCAAGGATTTGATATTTCTAAAATACGGTTTACTGAGGCATTTAAATAAATACCTATGTAACCTATCTTCTGCTTCACTTACAACCGTTTTCTGGAAAGAAATTATCGTCAAAACAAAAGAGACGTATATTTATAATTAATTAATTTAACTAATATCAGCAGCAATGTGCGTTTGACAATGTGTCACATTCACAGACATAAATCTAACAAGATAACGCAAGTCCCTACATCTTTATAAAAACCAAGCGTGCCATTTTTTCACACACAATTTAAAATCAAATGGGAATGCCCATTTTGTAAGGGAAGTTGGGCCCCTTTGAAAAAATGGTTGTATCTTGATGAATTTGGTTTTATATTGTAGTAAATACACGTCATATTCATAATTAGAAAAGATGTTTTATTTATTTTGCGGGGTTCTCGAGATATAACGATGTTTCTGTTCTTGAAATGAACCCTTATAACAATGCAATAAGGTGCATACAAATGTCCAAGTGAAGGCACCTGATCTTTTGTTGTCTGTACATATAAAGTAAAGCACACGGATGAAAAAATATACAAAATATAAATCCTATTTCTGAATATTATTGAAATCGCAGACACGATACCTCATAAGGGGCCTGTGTATGGGCAATCACTTTTACTTACCAATGAAAGAAAACATTTCCAATGCCTCGGCCAACTTTGTCTATAAAGTTTTTACAGCTCGATATGGCACAAATAGGCATTTTTCTAGATTTCAGTGGTTTTCCAGTGCCGATAATGCTGAATGAAAAGTTCAAAGTACGATCATTGATGGTAATTTTACTCCGTTTTTTGACACGTGAAGTACATACAATCGCGTCATCTAGTTAGATTTATATCTGTGGTCACCTTAATTTAGCAACAATTTTTGTTTCAGATTCTGGATTTTTCCAATGAGCACTAAGATCCACGAAAGGGCACCCTTTGGAATTTGAAATAGTCAGTTTTTTTGTTTATTCATAGCGGTCCTGTTTAACTGTATTATAATTACCGGCCACTATTACACGGTCATACTTCAAGCACATGCTCCAACTCGCCGTACGAACGAATATAAAAATATTGTAACAACAAATCTATAACAATAAGAATTATTAATGATTGCCATGTCCCATCTACCAGCGGCATGACATATGAAATTTTATGAATATTTATCATGTGGATTTTTCATTTTATTATAGAATTCTTTCGACGTATTTATTACCATTTTATGTAACGATGTTTTCCTCTAGACCGGTTGAGATTTACTATTCTTTTGAACAATGAATGTAATACTTAGAAGAGTCATTAAAATGGTAGTAGGAAGCACAAGGAAACACCGGACGAACCAGCTCAAGACATCTTAAAAGAAATCCACAAAGCAGAAAAACTCTCATCAGAACCTGTTTAAAAATGTATATTTTCCGGCCAAAACACCTAGCTAAACCGAATTTGTGCCCGCATATACCTCGTGGGAGAAAATTCACGATGTATAGAAGATCTCAACCGCCCCCGACCGCAGCCGAGCGCTCCAATAAAGAGCATCTCGTCGGTCTCAACAGCAATTTAATCAGCTTTGTTCTTTATAAATAAGCTACGGTATTCGCCCGACCCAGGCATGCTATTAAGCTTTGTCTTTTATTTTTTTCGTCTTCAGTTCAAACGTATAAACTTGGCCTTATTAGAACAATGTTGTGTAATGACAAGCCTCGAGTTCATCTTTGAATTGTTGGACAAAACGTCGAAGGTATTGTTCTATTGTATTACGACTTACGAGTTATAGTTTCTATCTTTGCTCTTCTAGACTTGTAGTTTAACTGAGCTACAATAAAAATTGCTTCAAGAATAAATCTCACATTTATGAATTCAGAATATTGGTAAACGCTCTAAGTTCTAAACTAATAAATCATTATAGGTGTTCGCAAACTGTGGATAGTTGAAGTTATCCAAAGTTAAAGGGCACACGCGGATAAATTTGACAAAATAATCAATCCGAAGTTTGACAGACGGAGTCAGAAAACGCACGTAGCTCTCGAACGGGTTCGTTTTCTCGTTCGAACTGCACTGCCACCCCCAAAGCGGCACCCTGCATACCATGAACGTACGACTGACGTGGAAATACAAATTACTAGACGAGACTTTACTACCGAAAACAAAATTATATTTTTTGGGTAATTTCTTATAGTGTCTATATATCTTACAGTCACTTTAATCTTCTTGTTTATAAATCTTGGCAAGCGCACAAGTTTACAGATCATAATATCGTTGTGATTATGACAGAAAATAAAATCCAGTTTTATGTTCAACACTAAAGAATTACGTCGAACAATAATGCGGTAATGAGTACAGGGGGTATCTTTTAGCAGCATTATGCTGAACCCGTCAAAGGCACGTCTGCTCATTTCTATGTGCATGATCCACTGAATATCAGGACGTATTCGATGCTGCACCTGTTCCCCCGACAACTCGCTAACTTTGCTTCACAAGTTTGCTTAAAGTATTACGAAATTTGAAGCGGACGCCCGCGTTGCCAACTTGTCCCACATTATGTTTGTAAGCCTGATGAAATCGACGTTCTGCAAAACTTTTCACCTTGTTATTATCACTTTTTAAAAATGGAGTCCGTATTTCCAACGCACAATAGAAATTGGTAGTGAAATTCTAAGTTGACCTGCTTGGTTTGTGGTAAGGAAACTTGTTCTCGGTGACTTTTGAAACTATCGCATCGAACCTATTTCACAAGGGGGCCCTCTATAACGTCCCAAAGCTGAGAAGTTGTTTTAGGACTTCCTGCTTTCCGGAGTTATTTTGAGTCAGTTTTGAGAGGTCACTTTACATCCAGTTGAATTTTTCACAATTCAAATTTTGAAAAGTTTGTTCCAACTAGACTTGCAGTCAAAGGAATCTGTTTTTTTTTATTTACAAGCTTTTACTTAACTTGCAATGTATGTATGTGAGTGTGTTCGGGTCAAATCTTGCAACTGAATTTTAAAGTTGTTGTCCTCCACCGATTAAGATGAAATTTTGTATACACGTTTAGTTTGGATGACAATGCATGGTTAGCTAAGTGACGTTATTCTGAATGAAGAACGGCTCAAGATGGCGGACTAGTTATTTTTTGTGCACTGCTAGCGTATCAAGTGATAGGCTATGCTGACAAGAATATGAATACACCTTGTTTTATAAAAAAGATTTTTAATGAATAATTAATTTTAAATAAAAACGACTTTATTTAGAAATTCTTTGAAATTATTGGCGTCAACTCACTGAAATTTGCCCTCTTTTTGTTTCTTCTGTGATTTATCTTACTATGACTAAAAGTGAAACATACATAGAGTAACGCCTTTTTCACATGTGGGTAAGCGTGAATTTATGTGTGTATTACTTACTTACTTACAGTTTTAACTCTACAACACAAAAATTGACGTAGTTCATCATGCAGAGAGATTAAATTCTAATAGACGTAATCAAAACACTCAAAAAACCTTGTTATACAAAATCATAATAAATAAAAAAATAAAAATAAAATAAAACTTTATTTCATTCCATGCAAACAATTACAATGAGTAATATCATAAGTCGTACAGTTAAATTAGCACTATTTAAAAATTAAAAAATATTATAAATAATCATCATCATTGTAAATATTAACCGTTTTTAGGGTTCCGTACCCAAAGGGTAAAAACGGGACCCTATTACTAAGACTCCGCGGTCCGTCTGTCTGTCTGTCTGTCTGTCTGTCTGTCACCAGGCTGTATCTCATGAACCGTGATAGCTAGATAGTTGAAATTTTCACAGATGATGTATTTCTATTGCCTCTATAACAACAAATACTAAAAACAGAATAAAATTAATATTTAAAGGGGGCTCCCATACAACAAACTTGTTTTTTTTGCTGTTTTTGCAATAATGGTACGGAACCCTTCGTGCGCGAGTCCGACTCGCACTTGGTCGGTTTTTTTTTTAATAATAATAATTGAAAATTGTACCAAATAAGAATTGAAAATTGTATTAAATAATAATTGAAGAATTGAAATTAATAATAATTGAAACATTGTATTAAATAAAAATTAAAAAAATATTATAAATAATCATCATCATTATAAATATTAACCGTTTTTTTTTAATAATAATAATTGAAAATTGTACTAAATAACAATTGAAAATTGTATTAAATAATAATTGAAGAATTGAAATTAATAATAATTGAAACATTGTATTAAATAAAAAAAAATAAAAAATTAAGTATAAATTATAATTATAAAAGGTGATTAAATAATTATGATAAAAATAATATTGCTATCCATTTTTATGTTTGTATGGATCCCTTTCGGGTAAAAACCTCCTCCAAGGAATTCCACTTTTCTCTGCGTTTTACAGTCTCTAGCCATCCACGGCCCGCTACTGCCGCTATTTCGTCTGCCCATCTAGCACAAAGCTGGCCTCTCATTCTGGTGCCTCGCGGTCCCAACCATTTCATAATTCTCTGTGTCCATCGGTCGTCGGTCCCAGCTAGCAGTAAGGTGCATCTGCGGATCCTCGTCCTACTTACAAAATCATAAATGCCTACTTATTATCCTCGCATTTCTAATGCATTCACATTACAGATAATCCAGTATTGAGAAAAGTCGACTTAAGGCGGTACCCCGAGCAAAACGCCGCGCAAGCCGTTTTTTGTGCTGTTTTTAGGAGCTATCTACTCGTTATTTAAAAAGAAATATCAATTAATAAAAATACATTAAAATTCTACATAATATTGATTCTAAAATAGTAGATTTAGTTTTTTTTTTAATGTTGTATATATTTCACTAATCTCCTTCCAAAAAAACATAAAAATGAGAAATAATTATTGATATTATGCATCTCCTCGTAAAGTGTTCATTAATTATTTTTTGTACTAACACTAATAGATAGACAATTTAATAACGAACATTTTTGTAGATTTATTTTTTTCAAAAGACCAAAATTCGATTTTATAAAGATTTAATTCTAAAATCTGGGCGTATTCACTACTGTAATTCATGCGCCGCCAGTGCCGCTAGACCAATAGGAATGCTCATATCGCATGCCGATTTTTTGGTCAGGGTACCGTCTTAATCTCAACACTGCAAAAATGTTTCATTGCAATAAAATAACTCAGAAAGCTGAATTCCCGAGAGTTCCTAAGATTACAAGCATTTTTGCATCTCTAAACTATTCAAGGCGCACTCAAATGCTCTATTTTTCTCTCATCTAGATTATGAGTGAAAATACTGGAATAATATGTGAATAAATTCATAAAAACCATTCCACCATTATAGAGAATGTATTCACATGTGTAGTAAAAACCTGTAAAAATAACAGTGTAGTAAAAACAAGAGATGATAAAAGATGGATAACAGAGCAATGTGTAAACGCAATCAATATAAACACGTTGATTATTCTATTATTCTCACATTGCGCGTCCAATTTAAAATAACAAGGTGCACACTGACTGCACATAGGCATAATAAAATGGTGAGTGTACGTGTCATCGGCTTTTGCGAGCTAATCGCAGCGGGGACGCTTGATTGCATGCACCGTATTTTCTTTTTTTTTAGAGACGCGTTCAAACTGGCTTCATTGAACAAAGCAACTATTGCTGAGCTTGGATTATTGAACCAATTTAATTTAAGCGGAATAAGCTTTTTGATGCAGCTCTAATGAAGAAAGAAACGAGATCTCCCTGATTGGGCGTTATATGTCTGCTACGATGGTTATTTGAAGGCAGTTTCTAGGATAAAAATATTTAAAAGGTAGGAATATTAGTTATTGGAAAATTCCGTTCCAGCGCTGAGGAGATTAGTCGGGAATTTATAATTGGGAGTAACCTGTTTAATAAATATAAGGTTTTAGTCGCTGTTTTTCGGTAAGAATGATTCTTTTGAGCTTAAAGTTATTATACATTTCAAGTAATTACAAATTCAAAGTACAGCGATAATTATAACTTGACTGAAATATTTCGACAGTTGTTTTGATAAACAGTAATCCCACAGTGAGAGGACGACTAAAAATAAAGTTTCAGACAGAATAATAACAATTAGTTTCTACGTAAGTACCTACAGTCTCCAGTTTAAATAAGACGGCCTTCGTCTCCCGTTTAATCTTTTAATCCAATTACTGGTCTGTATCTATTTCATATTGAAAAAATATGAAATAGATACAGACATGAATATGAATAAGCTATCACGTTCACTGTCTCTCTCATGTAAATTGAGAAGTCGGTTCTGTTCGAAAATCAAAATTCAACCGACGAAGTGAATGAACGAATTATTTGACTGATGTTTTATTTATTATTCTGACCGAAATAACGAGGATGGTCTTCGGTAAATGTGAAAGTTATCATTCGTATAATTGGAGCATTATTCGAGAATACAAAAAGTTAGGATTTTCGTTAGTCACAGACAGTTCAAGACCCTTGTCATGTTTTATATCGGAGAAAATATTTTGAGATGGGCGAGTGTAATTTTCCGAATATCTTCGGTTGATACCGTTTATTGCTGGTCGATTTTGAAGCTTCAAAAGGCGAAGTTTTTCCTTTATGGAAAGGAATATGTACATATGGATTTGGGTAAGCCGTTGAGGTATTGAAGGCTATTTGGTTTGACGGAATATGGGGAGGCGTATGTCCAGCTATGTATTGAGTTACACGGACGGACAGTGAAGTGTACCGGCTTAGTGTGCGTGAAATTAGTTTGTTGACAGACCTTTTCAAGTATGGATTGATTTTGTTGGTTCATATAAGTTATTCCTAAGTAGAATCAGAGATTATGGAATGTATGAATAGTACAACAGACTAGCAACATCCATTAATCAAACGAACCTTCCAACACTGTGACTCATTTACATTGTGTCATTTTGACAAATTCAGTTGCAGCCTGCATTCGGTCACCGATTAGTGTAAACGGGTTTTCGGTTCGGCTGAATGCGGTCGCCGAATCCGGTAAACCGAAAACTTAAACGAATACGATCGCCGTATTCGGTGACCGACTTAATGTAAACAGCCCAATTCGGTTAACCGAGTTTCTAAAGTCGTCAATCTATTTCCTATTTAATTATGAATGTGAACATGACAAAATAAGTTTAAATTACTATCTAAATGAGCAGCGTAAATTGCAACCAGCAACGCCATCTTGCGGTAGTTAACGATCCATTGACGGTTCAAATCGGATCATTTACCGCGCCACCGCGCGTACAGAACTTTCGATGAATAGTGCTTAATGTCGACGACCTGGTCGATGGAACCCTTTTCACTATTTGTATTCTTTACAACTTACGAGCGTTTCAAGACGGAGAAAATTTCAAATGATCCATTCAGCTTTGTAGCTTAGCTGCTAGTAGTGCTTAAGTGTATTTCCGATAAACTGTTTTAAACCGATCTAAATAAATACTTCCTAATATTTTTATAGTTAACTAGCTGACCCCCGCGGCTTCGCTCCCGTCAAAATTATAGCCTATGTTACTCGGGAATAGTGTAGCTTTCCATAGGTGAAATAATTTTTGAAATCAGGCCAGTAGTTTCGGCGCCTACTCGGTACAAACAAACAAACAAAAAGATCTTTCCTCTTTATAATATTGTTATAGTTAACAAAACGTCATTTCCCCGCAAAGCGAGACGAATGCAAGGTGGGGCCTGAGACAGAATCCAGAGAATACGTATCACCGCAACTATTAACATCAAAACAAAAATATATATACACTAGCTGTTCCCCGCGGCTTCGCTCCCGTGGGCCTCCCCACAGGACCCGTTTTCGGGATTTAAAAATAGCCTATGTCACTCGGGAATAATGAAGCTTTCTATTGGTGAAAGAATTTTTTAAATCGGTCCAGTAGTTTCGGAGCCTATTCGGTACAAACAAACAAACAAAAAAATCTTTCCTCTTTATAATATTGGTATAGTTAAAATCACGCCTGTTTCCCATAGGTGTAGGCAGAAAATACTATGATCCTGCTAATTAAATACTGCAAAAAAAACTTGTCTGTGATTTTGTCGCTGGTTACTGATTCTTCTTCCTGAAGATTGAAAACTAATTAATTCTATATATATTCTAATTTTTTAAGTATATTCGTGTATTTAGTTTATATGTTTGAGTATTTATTGTATGTATTTATAGTATGTATGTATAGCGTTGTATTTGAATGACCCTACCTTAGGTATCATGTTTACTTTAAATATTGCACCTACCACTATTTGTTCTCTGCATCACCCTAAGGTCGACTGGTAGAAAAAGCCTAAGGCATTAAGTCCACCTCTGTACGTTTGTGTGCATGAAGTATTAAATAAATAAATAAAACGAGCAGGAAAACCACCACGAAAACTAATCTCACCACTGAAAGTTTTCCATCGCGCTTGCACACATTTCCCAAAGCACCTTCTTTTGTCTGGAGCACACCCTTTATACGTAACGTCACACCACCGTTAATCTCATAGACCGTTGATCGAAAAACGTTTAAGATAAAACGGGGTTTAAAAAATAACAGCTCGCCAGTGACGTCGATAAATCATGGTCGTCGTTACGCCCCGCGCGCCCCCTGTCAGCGCTACGCGAAAACTCGCAAAAACATCCCAAATCTGTCTGGACCCACCCTTGTAATCGCTGGATAATGGGTGCGGATTGAAAAATCATCCCCGCTATATGTTAAGGGCATGCAAGCCTCACTTGTGCCCGTAATTTGTCATTGCGGTACAGTTTTAGGTTAGGTTTGGTATTATTAATGAGAGTGATCAATTTTGCAATGAGGGTTGCAGATTATGTGTGGATTTTGCCGTTCCCCTTTGGTTATTGGCTTGATGTATTTTTAATTATTTTTATTTTTAAATTTTGGACCGAGGGTGTTTTAAATGACAGGCAATATTTTATGCTTACTTTTTAATCGACTTTAAAAAAGGAGGTTATATTGTGTTCGACTGTATGTTTTTTGTTTGTAACCTTTTAACCATGTGAGGTATTTCTGATGTATTAAAATTATTATTTATAAATTGAATACTTAAAAGTAAATCTATGAATGTGTACCGTAAAAGTAATATATCGCCAATAAAATATCACTCAAAACTTTATTATATTATACAAAAAATAGCAATTAACCGTTTTGTAGCCATAAATATATTTTACTAGTACATTGCATTTCCACAACAGTAAAGTTTTAATATCCAGTGGATGTAGTTGATCTTTACGACACTACATAAAATTCTCAATATACCAAACATCGAAATAAAGCTTCAGTATAACAGATAGCATGCTTTTACATTAATTTTATTGGATAGGAGTGTAATTCGGATTATAAAGCTAATATTTTGTGTTGGAATATTCATTTATTGATACAGGAACCAACGGGTGTTGACCCCCATCACAAATAGAGTAGTTTTTTAACAATTGTCACCTTTTTCTTAGAAAATACTTCACAGTTGAAAGGAACTTCATAATTTTAGCGAAAAGCATCCACGGCTAAACATGACAAGCGTCGCCACATCAACCACTTTTGTGCATCTCACTTTATCGAAAGTGTTCTTAGCTATGTTTGATGAAAATCGGTACAGCCGTTCTAAAGTCTTGGGCGTTTTATTGTTTGAATCGGAGTGTTTTCGCAAGATATCGTAATTACGTGTTCAAAAGATTGTCGACCGAAGCGTATCTACTAGTAGATAAATTATATGGCATGAAACAAAAATGAGGCAGGGATATACATCTTTTTAAAATTTTACTTGTATTATTTATATCTTAACTTATTTCGGGTTGGCGCAACATATCTTCCACTTCGATGTATTGGGATTACAACATTAAGCTCTACAACTTTTTTTTAGTTCTTAGTTATCTGCAGTGCTTTTCAGGATACATAGGCGTGACGGTTATTTACTAATGTCCTGTAGTTTGTATTGTTCCAGCCAGCGAGTGTGGCTTGAACAAATGAAAAAATTGGCCCTGCAAAAACGACGATTTATATATTCGTATGTGAATGATTTAGCG
The DNA here is from genome assembly GCA_949775005.1 of Orthosia gothica. Lineage (NCBI taxonomy): Eukaryota > Metazoa > Arthropoda > Insecta > Lepidoptera > Noctuidae > Orthosia > Orthosia gothica. The sequence continues at coordinate 1,584,940 of OX459050.1, forward strand.
GTAAAGGGTGGCCCAGTATTATGCTTTTAAAACACCTCCACGTTAAAAAAGCGTAGGTAGGTAGGTACTTCATTTGTAAAAACATTCATATGGTCTAACACCCGAGTAATGAGAGACCTTCACCCACCTGTTTAATGGATGAAAAGCATTTTATATCGGAGAGTGACCAAAAGTGGTACCAAAAAGTCTCACGCATCATGACCAAAATTTTATAGTAATTAGTTTCATATTTTTTTACGACTTTACTCGTCGAGATTTGATTTTTGAATAGGGAATTTACTTCTGAGTTTAAAAGTAAGGATATTTTTACTCTCTATAAATAAAGTTCCATTTAACATGATATGATCATAACCTTAATTTTTGAAAGTGTCATGATCACTGTAAAAAATTATACGTTTCCAATTGTACATTAATTTAAAAAAAACTAGAATTGAATCTTTACTTAAAAGATTATCATTATTTTATCTATGGCCGTTCACAGCCGGTGGTAAAGATGTAGAAGACAATATAATCGATTTTTGATGAATAGACTAGCCAGTAATCGTTTCTTTTGCTTAATAAATAACTATAACATCCGTGTATAACGTGTCTATAATAAAATACGTTGTTGGTAGCGTCGAACAATATATACCTAGTTTTTAGGTTATTTTAGATTTTATAAAATAACGCCGAAACCCGGGTTTTATTTAAAAAAAGAAGTTTTGTAGTAGTTAACATAGTCAGTATAGTCTATAAAAAACCAAGTTTGATTTTGATACAGCATGGTACGGGATTCCATACATCGATAAAACACAAGTGACTTTCTGAAAAATCTTGTCAAGAATGTATTGAACATTTAAGACAGACCGGGTAAATAACAGTAATGAGATTATTATTATCTGAAACAGCATTTTATTTACTACATTTAATACTATAAAAGTTTCGGCCAATTATGTCCTGATTCTGAATCCCTTCACCAGCTTTTCGATGAGTTAAGAAAAACCAAGTAACAAACAGCAATGTGGCTCATATTTTCTTAAAGGTCTACTTAAGTTCTTCATTTTATGTTTAGGAAGCTAAAGTGTGTGTCCCAATGACAGGGATTTTTCAGACAACCCACTCGCGATTTATTTTTTAACATATAAAATTTGATATAAAATACTTTTCATCCATTAACCTTATGGGCGCAGGTCGCTCCATCCTCGGATCCTTTAGTATATTTATTTTTTAATTTACTAAAGCATTCTATAAAATAATTTAGCATAATTTCAGACGAAATACTTGTCCACTGCATTTTATAATATTGATCGAATAGCATCGGTAAATCGACCGTAAAAAAGAGCTGTTACTTTTCATGATTTTACATGATTTAGCGTTTTTAGTGTTCCGAATCCAAAGGGTAAAAACAGGACCCTATTACTAATACTAAGACTTCACTGTCCGTCTGTCTTTCTGTCTGTCTGTCATCAGGCTGTATCTCATGAACCGTGATAGCTAGACAGTTGAAATTTTCACAGATGATTTTTTTTTCTGTTGCCGCTTTAACAACAAATACTAAAACAGAATAAAAATAAATATATAATTTAAATATTTAGGTTACACCCCACGTGTTAAAAAAACATGTTTGTTGTGTGTGAACAACAAACGTGAGTTTTTTGCTGTTTTTGGCGATAATGGTACTTGGCCGGTTTTTTGTTAATAATTTGTTTGTTTTTTTTTTCTCACGTGACTCCTGTGTGGGTCACAAACACATTTTTTTCTTTCTTTCTTTCATATCAAGTAAAAAGATTGAGAAAACCCACAAACATAATATGCTAACCCCAAAGTCGCTTCGCCCGCTTCCTTCACATTGTTGCGTCAAACATATTGACTAAACCAGTGACAATACAGTCGCGAGTTCGTGCAATAAATACATGCAAATATAACTAATGCACTAAATATGGCAATTATGGAACTGTGGGTGTTACAGGCAACATTTTGGATGGCATAATTGAATTATCTAGAGGCACAAGTCCGATTTGAAACAGCCGTTCTGACATTATTGTTTGGATTATAATTATTATGCAGCATATTATGTGCTTTGTGTAGTGATGACGCATCTGTTTTTAGCTGGAATGTAGTAAAATATGAATATAGTAACCGAATAAATGGTATTTAACATTTTATTTAGCAAACCTAGATTCTGCCATCGACTTCGCCAGTGCTTTAGACGGAAATAATCCCAAACTGCCTCTATAAAAAGAAAAAGGCCAGAGAAGAGGTATAAAATAGTTATTTATGCTACAAGTGCGGAAGGTAGGTGATTTCCGATGAGCGGCATTTTTATTCACGAGCGAGCGAAGCGAGTGAGTGGATAAATCGACACGAGTCGGAAATCATCTTACGTACGTGTATCATACAAAATTTTACTATGCATTGTGCGAGGAAATAAATACATTAATAAAATGAAATTAATAAATTGGCGGGCTTATTCAAGCGCGTTCAGCATATCCACAGATTTACTAATAGTTCCTCGGGCATATCTACTGCGCATGTGCAAATAGCTGTCACATCGTAACGCAAAAAGGCACGAACAAAATATACGTTCTGCCAAACATATTTAATGAATATTTAAAATTAATTTATGGATCATAATCTAAGTCTAGAGTAATTAAAAACACCTAAAATTAAGTATTAGTTTTATTTTACCTTTTATATGAATGATATCTGTACATAACTAATTTGTAAAACTTTTCTCAAATAATAAAAACTCTATGCGTCGGGCTGACGTTGGAGTTAAAAATTAAAAAAATACAGGAAAGTAAAAAGCACTAGTGAAAAAAGTAACACTTTCCGCACAGTTTGGCTGCTTGGAAAACCACTCTTTTCGAGGACATGCATTGTAAAGTATCTTGGTCTTCTTCAAGGTTCAGTCTACATCTATACCACAGCGGTTTACAGCGTTACCTTCGCATTTATAATATACCAAAGTACCTATATCCATAAATTGAATGCAGTGGCCTAGTGATATCGACCACGACTTAAATTGTAGGTCGTGGGTTCAAACACAGGCAGGCGCTTTACTTTGTGTAAATTATTTCACCACCATTGCTCTCAAAACGATGAAAGAAAACATCATGAGGAAACTGGCATGTCCTAGAAACAAAAATTTGAGGACATGTGACATCCACCAACCCGCATCGTGCCTGCGTGGTGGATTACGGTCCAATCCCTCTCACAGAGAGGAGGCCTGTGTCCCAGCAGTGGGAACATTGAAAAGGCTGATGATGATGATGCATACATTCGCCAGGACACGGTTGAGTACTAAATTGTGTAACATGGCATTTTTACAATCTGGGCAATTTTATATCTGAAGCAAAACAACATATCACGCCCAATACGGCCTCGAAGGGTTAGGCAGAGGTGAGCTTATTAGTACATACACATATCGCCAGTTTTTTTTTAAAGCCAGTGTAATATGGACGAGCCTATTGACTTCAACCGGGCACAAATCCAAACTCCATAAATATTTTCGCTAAAATCTACGTATTTTTTTACCCGACTATGTGTGTATGTATGTTCATCTATTCCCTCATAACTTCTAATTAACTTATAATTTGACAAATGAGGTGTCGTTGGAAGTGTCTTGTGTTTGTCCGCTGGTTATAGGCTATTTGACGTCACATTACATTGAATATGGATTCCTCTAGGGGACACCAAATCAATAACAAAAAAAAAACGCCCCACCCCATCATGTGTGGTATCATTGAACAGGGATTTTAAAATGAAGGTAGGATTTGGTACATCATATTATTTTTCGAAATAATTTCTCAACTAGCTTCTGCCTGCGGTTTCGCCCGCTTGTATGTCGAAAATTATACCAAGGAAACATATTCCTGGGATAGAAAGTAGCCTTTGTGCTATTCCAGACTATAATCCGTCTCCGTGCCAAGTTTTATCTAGACCCGTTCAATCGCTTTGGCGTGATTGATTAACAAACATACAAATACACACACATACATTCACAAACTTTCGCCTTTATAATATTAGTGTGGTTATAAAAATACAGGCTCCTTCTTCACACAAATCCCAACCACTCTTCTTACGAGTCTATTTCGGTAACTGAACATATAGCAGTTGGTCATTTATAATCAACAACTCGATATATCTTGCCCTCACAAGCCGGGCTATCATCTGTCAGGCTTCTCACAGACAGCGATCAAATTGAGGATTTCTGGCTTACTGCCCTTTGTTGATGCCTCGCCTCCCACCTGGAAACTGAGATTATACCTGCCTGTCTCACCGTCTCTATTCTCCCATTGATTAACTCCACACGTTTCATGTTTCGTTGGTACTATTGTTTATCTAACAAAAAGGCGATGAACTGTGATATTGGCAACAAAATCATTCAATCGGTGCAAACTATCTGCAACTATCTGGAAAATCCAATGAAATAAAAAATGGATTTTGCGCTTTATTCTTGTGTTGTGGGTGTAAGGCGATGGTTTAACCGACAATACATTTTCCGGTGTTCATTAATATAGTTTTGTAAAAATGAAATAAGAATTCTTACAAGTAGGTAGGAAGCGAAATCTGAAAGCGATTTATTCTTTATATTTTGTAAATATGTACACTTTGATGTTCGTTTGTTAGTGACAGTTACATACAAAGACCTTATACTTCTTAATACTAGACTGTGCACTATGGCGCAAAAACCGGTCCGAGCGAGAGGGCTCCCTTTGGTAGTGTGTCTCTTTCTAATGAGGTGACCATGACCAAACATAACACGGGACAAATTGATTGTAAAAACAATAGTGTAAGTATCCCAATATATGTATTTATGCTACCTAACTACGCTACCTAAACCTACCAAATTCATTAAAAAAATAAAAATGAGTGTATACCTATTTTTTGGAATCTACGTCACTTACCGAGTCGGTGTCGAGCGTACAGAATTTAGACATCCCATGTTTTTCCATTGGTGTCGTAAGATGCGACTAAGGGACAAACCAGAGAATGATCAGCAGCGTTCTCTGTGCATTTGTAACAACCATACTGGGATCGCCAACCCGCCTGCAAAGCACTCCCCATGAATAGCACAAATAAAACATAGTCCCTAGTGCCCGGCAGTCTGCCTAACCTCGACTACGGTAGCGGTCTAGGTTACGGTATGGCAAGGGGTGCAAAGAATCCGTTTACCCCAACAAATACCGACGACAGGACCTGGTAACGTACAACACGCGCACACTCCGGACTCCGGACCGAGAATAAGATGACCGAAATCGAAGAGGAATTGAGCAGTGCACGATGGTGTATTCGGGGAAGACTCGATAATCCTCAAATCCCAAGTCTGCATAAGTCTTATTCTTCAAGACCCATCGTATAGATAGGAAAAAAAACTCTCTGATCTTACTCTCAAGCTCATGAAGGAGAGGCGTTAGATGATCCTGCAGTCTTCAGACGATGCTTTGAAATACCCCAAAGGATCTCAATGATTACACATTTTGTTCAGTTGCGTAGACAGTTGAGACACAAAACTACACCAATTTTATATCACAATATCCACTAGGAATCAATTTGCAAATAATATTAACAGCCGCTGAACTTCACTCGAAAAAATCCCGCCAAAAACTCCAACCTGGTGGTCTTACATTTAGTATTACCAGGCCCAAACATTTAAAAGTACTACTCTTACTCAGTATTAATGTTTTTTTTTTTAATACAATGAATTGATTAATTATAGGAACTGTAAAAATATTTAAATACGTTTCAAAGTTTCATAGACTTTGAAACGTATTTAAATATTTTTTTTATTCGTTCGTTTTGGTATAACATAAAAATGAAAAATATAAAATTTGCTACCATTTCTACCAAATCAAATGTTTAGTTGAGCTAGCAAGATGTTAGACAAGGACACACTACCAGCGGGAACCCTCTCACCAAGACCGCTTTTGGTTAGCTACCGCTTATAAGGAAATAGCTAACCTAGGAGTATGATAATAGATTTCATTTTAGCTAAACAAAAATTTTTGGTGCACAGTCTAGTAGTAAGAAATACGTATAAGGTCTTTGGTTACATACAAGTATCACTTTCTTCTTGTCTCTAACCTAATTTTTTTTCGTCCAGTATTAGTTTTATTCACTTTTCACAATCGGCTTAATGTATCACATTTTCCAAGAAAACATTACCTAACAAGTAAAATTTAAATAAATTCCAGACACATTTTTATTTCATGCTACATATTTATCTAGTAGAAGACACACTTCGATCGACAATCTACTGAACACATAATTATGACACGATATCTTGCGAAAACACCCCGATTAAAACAATAAAATGCCCATAACTTTATTACCACGATATGAACGGCTGAACTGATTTTCATCAAACATAGCTAAGAACACTCTTGATACAGTCACCTTTCAAACAAAGTAAAAATTTCATTTTTCATTTAAAAAAAAAAATTGAAATCGGTTCATCCGTTTAGGAGCTATGATGACAGATACACAAATACACGAACACACAGGTAAACACGTCAAACTTATGCCACCCCTCTTTTTCCGTCGACGGTTAAAAAAGGCGATTTCAAAGCTTAAAGACACCCTTCATTCCCACATAATAATTTAAAGGAATATTGTGCTAATTGTGACTGGTGCGTAAAATATCGGATTACGCAAGCGGCTTGGCGGGCGGGAACCGTGTCTAGTGCACCCGCCCCGCGTTACCAAGTCAAATTAAATTTACATAAATAGTCAAATACACAAGGCCCAAAGTAAACCATTCTAAATTCGATGGCCCGAAAGTTGTATCTCTGCAAACACGGACATTCGGAGCGGCAAATGTGACCCGAATTAATATTTGACCAGCGTGTTTGTGCTGTACAAGTTGTGCCTTCATTTGGTTTCTGCGGGGACTTTACATCTGGTAATTTTCTATGAACTCTAATTTCAGGAATTAGTAGTCTGACTCGCCTTTGCCATATTTAATTTACACCACATGGGAATGTTGAAATTCGTATTATTTTGAGATAAGTTAATACACACCTAGGGAAGTTATAATGAAATTCAGACAACTTATGATCCTAGCAACCGCGTTGAATTTGTTGGCGACGAAGATAAATGGAAAGCTTGTCATGACCGAGCCTACTGCACTGTCTTATGAGATTTTCGGTTGAACCGCCAGCTGTTTTCATGTAATATTTTTTTTCGTATTTTTAGGGTTAAACGGGGCATATTTTTATGTATTCCTACTTATGTCTGAATGATATCTTAGTATTATCGTAGTCTCAAATTACTTTTCGAAACTGACGATTGTGTCACCCGTGATCATGTAATTGTTAATATGAACTAAAAACGGATATTCTGCATCAACAAAAACTTCCTATTCCTTGGTAAATGGCATCGACATTAACAATACAACACGAGTCAATATTAAACCACAAGTACTCATCTATAAAACTTATGAGACATTTTCCTTAAGAAACATCCCACCAAGACACCGTGAACACCAAAAAAACCACAGCCCCTTCAAAAATCACCCCGCAGATTATAAACGCACCTGTGTATAAACCGTGTGAGTTTATTTAAAAGATAAACACGCTTGTTCATTGACGCGTCTGAAACATGAACAGCAAGCACTCAGGCAGGGTGGCATTAAATATTTCATTTTAGAGAAGTTTTTATTACCGTCAGTGAACGTGTCCGCGATAAACGTTGCGAACGTGACTAGAGAACCTTGCTTAGATCGTCCACTCACCTATACTTGTGGAGGTAGAGAGGCTGGATGTGACTAGGGAAAACAAACAAGTAAACAACATGTTAATGCTGCTGTTCTTATCTTGTTTTATGATAGCTCATAGGCTCTAGACAAGTATCATTCGATTTCAGCGATGGCGATGGTCAAAATGTCAAAATGTAAGAAGAAAAGAAAGCAAAGAAAGAAAAGCAAGAAAATAAATAATGGAAAGAAAAGAAAAAAATATGGAAAAGAAAGAAAAAAACGGTAAGAGAGAAAAGAATGAAAAGAAAGAAAAGAAAGATAAGAAAGAAAAATAGAAAGAAAAGAATGAAAAGAAAGAAAGGAAACTAAAGGAAATAAAGAAAAGTAAGTAGATAAAGGAAATTAAGAAAAGAAAGAAAGGAAAAAAATAAAGAAAGAAAAATTGTTTATTTGCGCCAGGCACGACGCATACCATAAAAAACACAAAATAATGAAATACAAACATTACAAAGTATGCGTCACAACTACGCAAAACGGTCATTACTTAGCATAATGCTGGGACTCGTGTGCAAGACAGAGCCACAGCGCTGGTTTTCAGCGATAGCCGGTGTCGAATGGGTGACTCCGAATCAATGAAACCTTAGTGGCAAGTGATGGAGCGAACAGTTTATGTTTTTGTTTATGTAAGGGATTTATCACGTGACGTTTCGATAGCGTTTGTCATTTCCATATATATTTGACATATTTCTGATCGCTATCGCCACGCGCTTTCGATGATAGAATGTCACTTGTCTAGCACGTAGGCTCTAGACAAGTGGCATTCGATGTCAGCGAAGGCCATAGTCCATATGTCAAAATGTAAAGGATTAATCACGTGTTTTATCAATATTACTTGTCAATCCCATAAAATTTTGCAAACTTCCGACAACTGATTAGTCACTCAGATAAATTGGGGTTAGTGCTCATAAATGCTCTCCTTAGGTAGCTTTTTATGACAAAGATCCTTGCTGTATTATGACGTCACAGTACAGACGAAAGATGGGAACAAAATATATACAGATGCAATTCAACTGAAAGAAATAATGAAATTTGAAATCCGAAGCTTCTGACTACAGTCTGAAGTCTTCGAAAACGGCCTATGAGCTGCCACTGACGATGTTGTGGAAGTATCGAAATAATGAGCCAAAAATAATGTTTGTTCCATCAACACAAAGAATAAGAAGCTTCTGACGAGCACTACTAAAATCAAAAGAGCAAACAACGAAATTTTTACTGTAAAATATAAAATAACCATGTTATTTTTAACCCCAGTATGAGACGCAAAGGCGACGGGGCGTTCATGAGACGACAGCGGGGCGGTCGCGTTAGAAATGTGCTTCCTTGCACCGCCCACCTTTCGCTAATTTGTTACAAACACGACATTATCACGATACTTTTAGCCTGCATGCAGTATTTAAAATGGGGGAACATTATTTATTTTCATGCGTAAATAACGTAGATTTATTGGTTTACGACCTTTACACACAAACGCGAATATTAAATCAATGGTTTTGGTCAAAGATCTGTCTTGACTCCCACGTTTTACAAATCAGACTTCTCCACTTAAAACATAGAGTTACAGGGTTTTTAATATTACTTTGCATCCGTCTGGCGAAGATACTAGGTAGATAAACTCGATCATATTCGGGACAAAAACCACCCATACGTAGATAACATAAATTGAGCATATTCCAAACTTAGCTTTTCCACGTATCAGTTAGGTTCAGCACAGTTCAGTAACTGAATGATGCGTAGCCGATAGCAGAAAATCCCTTTAACAGATATTTTTATCTGATACAGGCTCAAAAAATATAAAAACGTGACACCATGTTCAGGTTTCACAGTTCACTGTGCTATTTCTACATCATTCAACAGGAATACCGCATTGCAAAGCTTAAAATAAAACCCAGAACCGTGTTGGTAGTTGGTACTTTGGTCGAGGTTTTCATGTCACCTATCTTTATTAACAAACGTGCGAATAGTGGATTGGTTTTACTCCGCAAATCCAATTCATCAAGTTTTTAAAACATTGTCAATACGATGCACTGATATTTAGCACAGAGCGGTGTCATCGGAACTCAATTATGTAGGTACTTGGTAATACCGAAAACCTGGAATAACGAACTTCCTACTTGCGTTTGTTAACGTTTCCATTCATAGGACTTTTTGTGTCTGGTTCTGGGAATTGGTGGTTTCTTAGACCCAAAGCATGTTATTAGAACCAGAATCTTCCTCGTCCTTTATTGTTCGACAGCTCCAGATCCAGGCCAATAGCAAAAATTACTACTTTAAGAACTTTAAGCTCTAACAGTGATGTTCCTTCGAGCGACAGCTATCAAATATAATAAGTTGACGAGAAGCTTCCTAGGTCACTACACGCTTGTACCACCATCGACAGTCTTGTGCCATGGCACTCACTGCCGAGTCTCCTTTCTTTTGTGACATGCTTCCCTGTTCCACTCAAGTCTATAGGTAGTGACAATCTAGATAGATTTTATCATCCACTGCCGTCCGAACATTTCATTAATTAATCGTTGCTCAAGAATAGACTTTAACCTTTCCTCATATACCTTCGTATAAAGCTTTCACAGAAATTTCGAAGCATTTCCATGTATCCGCGTTTAAAACACGCTACCTACAGCCACGCTTGGCTGGCATTTAATTTGGTCGATTCCAGTTAATTCGCATGTATGTGGCACCTATCGACCTGCTCGCCCGAACTTTGTCTAATACACTTTGCACCGTACGTACATATTCCCATACGCTGCAGTTACTATAATTAAGATTTTCTCCATAAAAGCTCGAATACCAAACGGTTTATAAGTTTGATTATGTTTTGGGAATGTGTTAAAAGTTTGGTGCCAAACGAAATTAACAAATAAACTCACGCCCACTGCTCATGGGGGTAGGCAGACATTACAGAACGCCACTTGCTATGATCCTTACATTGCTTCATTTAAGTTCATACATCTAGTCATACACGCACGCAGGTTATGAATATTGCGCACCTGGCGGTTCTGAAGCCTGCCAGCGTTTCCACTCACAAGAAAAACACGAAAACGAAACAATCATAACACATGAAATTCATATTGTGTGTAGATTGATACAAGAAAGCTCATAATGTTTAGGTACGTAAGTACCTATATTAAGTTGGTTTCAGATTATTTTATCAACGTTAACTGAATATTGACGTTATACAAATACTGTTTCTATGTGTTTAACTAAGCCAAACAAAGCCTAACACCCAACAGCTGAAATCTAATTAGATACCAGAACTTTAATAAAAAATACCACTACCAACTGGGCTTCACAGTTTCTCATGCACAAAATCTAAACTTCAAATCTAAAATGTAGCTCAGTTCTCTTTCAAATTGTTGTTCACTTGCCTACTATAAATCTTTCGATACCAGATCACGACGACTGTTCAAAAACATTATGAAAACATAAAACAATGTTCTATAATTTGTTATAGAAAGTTATTACATAGTTTTGATTTAACTACAATAAGCTGCCTCCGACGGGTTTACGATATGAAACTGAACAAAGAAATAGCCTGAGTTAACTTAATAATATTGTATAATACCATATTGAATCGGCGACGACCCGACGGCGAAATTAAACAGTTTATTAAAATTTCAATTTCCTTGATTGTAGCTGTTATCCAACATTTTAATAGAATAACAGAGTAGGCTAAGGTTCAGAGATTACGTAACGCAAGCCTTGTAAAGAATTATGATTTTGGTTGTATGTGACGGGGTCTGAATTATTTATTTAAGGAAATAAGCGAAGATTTGTTTTTAGAAGCCTTATCAAATCTTGTTTCTGAAATATATTATCGTGTTTCTTTTTGTCAGAAATAAAAACAACCAATCAAATTGCTTGTCACGAAGTTGTACTTATTTACTTACCTAACAGCTGACTTTGATTTATATTAAAACTTTTTCTGAAACGGTCCAGCTTTTGATTAAAAACGGCCATGCATTTCCCTCAAACTTAAAGTACAGATACAATCATTATCAATTTATAATATAATGACATCACAAGCAGCTGCTCAGAAAACATCCCACCACTAAAATATTAAAGTAACCATAATACGTAGGTACTTGCAATAATCAACACTGCCACGTAATCCGGCCAAATTATTCCGATCCACATTTAATACAGCCTCTACAACGACAAAAGTTGTAGACAGGTACGACCGCAGAACCCATGTCATACTAGCCTAAGATCCCACCGTAAATTTACAAGTATTTTTTTGATTAAACTTAACTTTCAAGAAAGATACTTGATAGTACGTCTACTAATTCAAGCAACCCCCATCGTGCGAAGCTGGCCCTTAGTTTTTTTTAATTTCCTATATCTTTTTTCTTAGTTTTAATTTATGACTCTTAATTTTATTAAAGCTCGACTGAGCTATACGTAACGTTACAGTTTCGGATAGATTACTGCACGGTTGCCTGGCAACATCTTGCCGCAAATACCTTAATTAAATAATTGTTATTAATGTTTGTTAATTAAGGCGGTACCCCGAGCAAAACACCGCGCTAGCCGTTTTTCGTGCTGTTTTTAGGAGCTATCTACTCGTTATTTAAAAAGAAATATCAACTAATAAAAATATATATAATTTCTACAAATTATTGATTCTAAAATGGTCGTGGTCACTAATCTCCTTCCAACAAAACCATAAAAATGAGAAATAATTATTGATAGCATGCATCTCCTCGTAAAGTGTTCATTAATTATTTTTTGTACTAACACTAATTGGACAGACAATTTAATAACGAACATTTTTGTCGTATTTTTTTTTCAAAAGACTATAATTCGATTTATATATCTCATGCTGATTTTTTGGTCAGGGTACCTACCGCCTTAAGCCCAGATATAAAGAAAGAAAAGAGAGGAGTTTGTGGCTAAATAATAACCGCTGCACCTTGCACCAACGCTTGACGAGGTCAGTCCGTGGATAGGTGACCATTACAACATACCTAGTTATCTCCTTGCCTTGGAAAGCACGTTAAGCCCCGTTAAGTCCCAGCTATCATTTGAAGATCTTTGACAGTCGTTACGAGAAGCTTGAGATCTGACACCAGTCTTGCCAAGGAGTACCGTTTTTCCAGTTACTGGGTTGTGGAGGTCAGATAGGCAGTCGCTCCATGTAAAACAATGGTACTCAACTGAATTCGGTTAGACTGGAAGCCGTCCCTAATATAGTTGGGAAAAAGGCTAGGCAGATTGATTTTATAAAGAAAGAAAATAAATTATTATTATTATTTTAGAAAGTAATGTATCCTGGCAACCTATAAATTGCGGCTAACTGAGAGCTGGCTGATATTGCATACGCACACACGATTCAGGAGAAATTTCTAGTGTACCAAGGGCAAAGTTTAAAAAAAAAAAAGAAAAATATAAAACATATTTCCACGGAACCCTGCAGTAATCTATTCGACTATCAAGTGTCATTCATAAAAATAAAATTTTATCATAAACGAAGTATCTGCAGATTTTTGCGGTGGGCTCTCGTACTATCCAGTCAGTAACCAAATCACGATTCTCATTAATGACAACCATTAGCACAGGTGTTTAGTAATACGTATACCAGTGTTGATACCGCAGTACAGGCTAAATGTAGCTATTGGCTATAAACTGCTAACCAGCATTACACAAATCGACGCGGCATTAACATCGCCGTTTTCAATTGTCGACACGCTATTCTAGAAGATATATAGAGCTGTATGTGATGACGTGACGTCATATTTTAGGGTTTTTGTAAGTAGATGTTTAGAATTCGAATGGGCTAAGGAAGTGGCGAAAATTTATCGTGTTGAATGATTTGGTTTTTAAATTGATACATCTATATTTTTTTATCCATAGGAAGGCCAATCAAAAACCTGATAATAACAAAATCGGAGGATACAGTTTAATGTTTAATATCCGTACATTTCATAGACATCTAAAATTTAATTACTTCACTCGATAGCTAAAGGAAAAGGGAGGTATGTATTCGTTAACATGTTAGTGTCCACGATACAGTCACACCCTGATATTCCTAGAAAGTCGCACAAGATTTAAATAATATTATATTTATGTCTAATTCTAATACTGAATTGATGATGAACGCTAGTAAATCTGTTTATCATATGGATTTTAAACCCTATATTATAAAGTTAAAATTGGTAGGGATTAAGACGTATGAAGTCAAAACTCGCCGACTTTTGAGGTAAGAATTTGGTACTAAAAAAGTTCCAAATAAGATGACAAATGATACTTTTTGAACAACTTAGTTGCAGAATTCCTTATTTTAAAGCTTTTTAACCACTTATTATCGTGAAACTACCTTCAATTTCAGACTGCAAACATGTCAGAAGTAATTTGCGATGTCATCTCTTTTTGAAAAGTTTTGATACTTTTCTGAAGTTTATAACACGTCTCATTTGTGAGAGGCATGAGTTCACTCACTTTTACCAATTTTCTCAAGTACCTGCTATGACTAGTAATAATTTTATTTTATAGTTTTTTGTAAAAGAGATGTTGTGCAACTTTTTTGGTGTACAGTGTGACTGAGGTCACGGTGGGGCTCCGCCCAAGCGAGGCAAACCTCCCAGAAACCCGGGCGTTGCCTCCCGTTTTATCCTGAACAGGAATCTCCCAAAACAATACTCCCTTGAACTGTAACCATCTACTGTTCAGCATTTAAGTCACTTTATACAAAAAATATATAAACGAAATTATTCTCTCGTAATTATTCTGAATTCAGACGTCTGAGCCCGGATTTATGGTCATATAAATTGGATTAAACTATTAACTTTACCTATTACCGCTTAGCGTTCCCAAATAGTTGTATGTGAAACATTTGACCCCCGTCTCGTAACTCAGTTAGGTTTATTACCCCTATTAAAAGTGGCAGATAAATTCGTGAATATTAACCCTTTACTGTGAGTCTTCTTCATAATAATATTACATCGTTATAAGCGTAATACCAGGTTATTCAAGTTGGTAACAAGATATTCTGGAACAACGAAAGTTATTTACTCTGATTCACAAAAAAAATAATATTGCAATAGAAACTGAACAAGCATGGTGAACTGCTCTTTCTTTTTTTTAGGGTTCCGTACCCAAAGGGTAAAAACGGGACCCTATTACTAAGACTCCGCGGTCCGTCTGTCTGTCACCAGGCTGTATCTCATGAACCGTAATAGCTAGACAGTTGAAATTTTCACAGATGATGTATTTCTGTTGCCGCTATAACAACAAATACTTAAAACAGAATAAAATTAATTTTTAAGGGGGGTTCCCATACAACAAACTTGTTTTTTTTGCCGTTTTTGCGATAATGGTACGGAACCCTTCGTGCGCGAGTCCGACTCGCACTTGGTTGGTTTTTCTAAAAAGGTGAGGCCCGTGGCTTTCGAGGTAATTGGTTCCATCGCAATAATATTTAATATTATATTCTAACAGTAAGTTTTATTAGAAAGAAAATATTTATTATCATATTTTAATATTATGAATAAATATGTAATTACATATATATTAAAGATGACTGGTTTACTTCGGTGGCTCCGTAACTATTAATGTGGCCACTTCTTTTACTAAGTGATCGAAGAAAATGTTTGGGCAATTTTTAGCTATAGGTACCTAAGTCATAATTATTTTCTGTGAATAACCGAATTATTTAAAAAAATACAATCTACTTTAATACTGCCAATTCAGGTTGCCATAATATTAAAAAATATAATAATATTAGCAGCCTGATTAAGCAAGCGAAATTAAAAACGGTTCATAAATAGCAAAACTTTATTAAATAAAAAACCTGCAATATTGTTTAATTAAAAATAATGTTTTATTAAACGCGTGGCGAAACAGCTCGGTTGTAAAGCAAGGTTTTGTAAAAAGTCAGAAACAAAACATTATGAAAAATGTTTTAATTCAACAGTGCTCAGTTTCCACCGACCCTAGGCAAAAGGAGACTAGGGCAGGAAAAAGACAGTTATTTTATACCAAAGTATGTACTTCCCGTGGCTTCTCTCTTCAGTCTTGGGAAGATGATCACACAGGATAAAAAGAAGGAAACCCCATATAGGCTTCAGCGATAGTGGACCTTTCGAGCAATGAAATAAGTTTTGAAATCCAATGAGCAGTTTCGGCCATAACCTCCTACATCCAAACTAACAAAATAAATCTTTGCATTATATCTATACCAATATTATAAAGAGGAAAGATTTTTTTGTTTGTTTGTTTGTGTGTTTTTGTGTACCGAATAGGCTCCGAAACTACTGGACCGATTTCAAAAAATCTTTCATCGTTGGAAAGCTACACTATCCCCGGGTGACATAGGCTACTTTTTATCCCTGTATTCCCACGGGAAAGGGAAATACGCGGGTGAAACCGCGAGGCGTCCACTAGTATTTAATACAAAAGAAACAAGAAATATAAATATACGTAGAGTCGTTTCAACAGTCATTAAGTTGGATACTAAAATATATAATACTGAGATGATAAAACTTTAGGACAAAACATTTCTCCAAAACCGAAACCAAAATTTACATCGATACCAAAATAAAAACCAACCAGGAACAGACAATACAGACGACAAAAAGCATAAATAAAAACATTAAAAACGAAGCCAGCACAAACCACACCCAATCTTCAGTATTCCCCGTATCGTATGAACCGAAAATTTCTGCGTTCCAATTTCATACACGTCTGTACACAAATTTGCCTGAAATAAGTGGCCTGCGCGGTTATCGAAAATTCAACGCGCCTCAGACATGTGTATCAAAATCGGTAATATCAATGAATATAGACGCGAGTAATTTTAAATTAGTTAAATGGAATTTGGGGAAAGGTGAGGTTAGCCATGCAGATCAAATAAACCTTTGATTAGAAGATGATAAATTGAGATTAAATAAATATGTTTATTTAATCTCAACTGTGATGATGTTAGTTTCTTCTTTTGTTTTTGTTACCTACTCTTATTTTTGTCTCACTGCTGAGAAAAGGGGAGCTCTTTTCCAAGTTCCAAACCTTTCTGTCCTGCGCGATCTCTGATGGTGATGTTTAGTTCAAATAAAAATAAAAAACTTGATATTCCTAATCTCCTCCATAAATAAAGAGAGATTTCGAAGGAAGTCTTCATAAGACACACTGCTAAAACCTAGAAGGCTGTACTGAAAAACGACTGCTTTACCAAAGGAGGACAACCATTTTATGTATCTACTTATAAAATACATTCAAAAACTTGTATTTTTTACGAAAATAGGAACATACGGAAAATTTTTACTTTCTCACAGAGACAGGCTTTGGTCCATCAAAAAGTAGAAGAGCCCAGTTGTGGGATATTTATCTCTGCTTATTAAACAGTAACACTTATCTTTACTTATCTCGATCGTTGTGTAATAAATGGGTACCAAATCAATGGTCGGCAACGTATTCAAGTTCGTTTAGATACAGTAAAAATATCAATAAATATAAAAATATCTAAATTGATAAAACCCTTTTGGCCTCGGAAATAAAAAAATATGACGCAGACTAAAATATAGTACTAGTATCAAACAATAACAATTTGGGACATGCTTATACTTAAAAATAATTGTTGTCATAAAGACGAAAATAAAATTTTCACATGTATG
Source organism: Orthosia gothica (assembly GCA_949775005.1). Lineage (NCBI taxonomy): Eukaryota > Metazoa > Arthropoda > Insecta > Lepidoptera > Noctuidae > Orthosia > Orthosia gothica. The sequence goes on from OX459050.1 coordinate 1,602,283, forward strand.
AATATTCATGTTTAGTGACCGTAACCATATAGCACATACCTATAGCCTAAGATCCCACTGCAAAAATCTCCAGGTATAATTGTTTTTGATTAAACTTAAATTTCATGAATGATACTTTATAATAAAATTTACTGCTGGAGGGTTGCCAGGACGATATCTAGTCGCAATTAACTTAATTAAATAAATTAAGGTATAAATTTGTTAGTTCAACTCAAACATAATTACAAGAATTTCAAGTGAAGTCAACATCATTTGAAAGAAGGTGGTGTAGAAAATAGGGAAAAAGAAGGTTGCCAGCTCTCAGTTAGCCGCAATCTGAGGGTTGCCAGTTTATCTACTAAACCTGGCAACCCATGTATGGCGGCTAACTGAGATCTTAATGATGATTGCATACGCTCCCAAGATACAGGAGAAATTTCTAGTGTGAGCCAAAAAAATACTGTTTGTGATCAGTTAAGGAATGATTCGTAAAAATCAAGTTCAATCAAAAACGAATTATTTGCAATTTTTGCAGTAGGATCTCATACTACTACTACTACCTAAATATACATTTATTTGAGTAAAGCAATATTAAAATGTATAGCGTCCACTACATGTTCAGATTACTGGAAAACAAATTACAAAATATAATCTGTTCATTTAAATGCAATACAAGATGTGAAAATGTATTACACTATTATGTGGTTAATTTTCACACTGATCTCTTGTAACAGTGCATTAGTATTTATTTATAAATGCTTATGATATTTCAACATTTAAATGAAAAATTATTTAATATATATTTATATGCCTATATTTCAATTAAACATTTTCCACATGCGCCGTTACCTTGAAATACGACCCATTGCCGCCCTCAAAATTATACCAAATACATCTCGGGTACCTACATGTATATTGAGCAAGTATATCTACACATGTATCCGGCGTATACGTCCGTGGTACAGCCGATAAATCATTGTGACATTTCACTGAGATGTCGACATCGGTCGTTAGTCGCGTCACCAGCGCCGCCTGCCGATAACACACAAAAACAGGAAAACTCACTACTAAATTGTATACTTTATAGCTACCCTAACTTTTGCAAGCGGCTTTGTGCCTCGGGAATGTACTAACCGGGAAAAAAGTATCTTAATTATGTTCTAATCCAGGCCCGGTCTATCCGTGTTCTAAGCCCGTTCTAAGCCCGCCGTGAGGCGAAAAAGAAACATCCAAACATACAGACTTTCAAATTTATAAAAGCTCCATATAACCTGTGATAGGGTTTTACTAATTACAGTTCATATATTTTAAACCAACAATGGTAAAGAAAAAGTCAGGGTTATGTTTATGACCGCTATGTAAATATGTATGTATATTCAACTGTTTTCTCATAACTTCTAAACTACTTGCTTATCACAATTTGACAAATGAGGTGTCGTTGTCTGTGTGGAATTATTGAACATTTTAAAATGAAGGTATCGTAAATCGTAATTTTGTCTAGGGTAACGTTTGCGAGATAAATCCCCTCAAAGTCATGAAAAGTAATTTATACCCGACGGCGTCGCATAGTTGCATGTATGTTAATTTGTTTCCTCAGGCTCAGTCAGTTTTAGTTATTGAACTTATTTTTTATTAGTGTTGCGTATGAATAAGTTTCATTTTTATCTAGTCTGCCTAGCAAAAATGTTGCGGTTCGCTTCCTGCGAATCAAATTTTTTCACTGAGCCACTGTCATCTGGCTTCCGCTTTCACTTCGATGCGCCATCGATGTCGTAATAGCATCATAAATATTGAAGTTCTCCAGTAAAATCAAATTAAATGGAATTCCCTGCCGGAGTCTGTGTTTCCCGATAGCTACAATCTAGGGGTCTTTAAGTCAAGAGTAAATAGGTTATTTCTAGGCAAGCGTGTTTCACCGTCGACGACATCATCGCTTACCATCAGGTGAGATTGTGGTCAAGCGCGAGCCTATAGATTATAAAAAAAAAATACTTTTTACACAAAACAGTGATGCCATATTAAACTAACGAATGAAGAAAAGCAACGTTGTGCATGGTAACGTTACGCTAATTTACGAGTATAGCGCTTGAATCTCTGATAAATCTAAACTAATATAAAAGGTGGAAAATTGTTTGTTTATCTTGAAGTACTGATGCGATTACAAAAATTCTTCACTGTACTAATCGCAGGCCTCTTTTTGTGATCCAATCCAGAAAAATGATTGGTACGTATGAGATAATACACCGGAGTGAAGCCGAGGGCAAAAGCTAGAAGGAATCAAAAACAAAACTGATATTAATTCACGTTAAACCGTTGCTCAGCAAATTGACAAGTAAAACATCTAAGAAGACATGTAAACACACATAGATACTAATGATATTTTCTCAATCACAGAAGACCCAAACTAGAATGAAGATTGTCCGTCGAATGGAAACAAAGAGGGCGACAAATATTTGTCGATGGGTGTACGGGTAAATCCTTTGAGAGCGTCCTACGCTGTTACAAATTTACCCTTATATGAGTCCAGTGTTAGTAGCTTGTTTGCAAGATGAGAAACACGAGATGTGTGTTGGATTGACGACCGAGGCCGAAGAGGATTTTAAAATAAAACAGGTACGGTAATGATTAATTAAACTTAGTGTACTGTTTAAATGCTAGTTCTAATAAAAAAGATGCGTTTGGAGACACATACACTACAAAGATAGACTAACGTGGATGTCATTTGTGACCTCGAAGAAGTTCCTACTAACTTAGAAAGGTTTATATGGGTCAAGGCATACAAACAAACTATTGAAGCGTCAATATAAATGTATATTGCAGATTAACTCAAATCTTGAACATATTTCTATCAAAACATAAAGACACCACGCAATATAAAGACGACTGGCATAATTATTTTTTCAAACGTTACTCTGCTGCCGGTATCGAAAATATTCTCAAAATTGAGATCCTTTTAATACACCATTGCTAGATACAGGCCTCGCTCAAGAATCCCTTTAAAGACTTTAAGGTGTTTAATCACCCTTTGATACTATTTGAAAACAAGTACCTCCATATAGTTAGGTATTACATCGATAGTTGGCACCCAAAGTGTCGGGAGGCGCTATACCGTTGTCACAAGTTCCCCGATTGTTAGAACTTCAGTACCTACATGTAGGAATTAATTTGGAATGGGGTAACTAATTGGGCAACCACGCCCTTAGTTATTAATGTCATTTTAAACGATTTAAAAGTTGACAATTGGAAAGAATTTTGCGGAGGAACAGGTAAAAATACCCTTTTTAATATATGAAATCTATTGTTTTAGTCAGAAAACTCTTACTGGAAAGGTGTGATTTAAACTGGCAAGTTTTCTCCTTTAAGTTACCAGTTAGATTTCAATCGAACACGTCTTTTGATTGCCAAAAGTAGGCCGTTAAGCCTTCAGAATACAGAACGTACAGTAAATAATATGAATGACATACAAATCCCAACATCAAACAATATTCTGGATCAATCAGTAACATCGAAGTAATATCTCGAAGATTAAGCGAACACGGAACGTTTTCAATTCAAGCTTTATTAATAAATTCTAAATATAGAACGAAACTTCTTGAATGGAACTCAGGAATCGATATTTCAAAAATTCTTCAAGTTACTTCTTAAAGCAACACTCCAGTGCGCTTTTCCGCAGACGACCACCGGGATCCTTGAAACTTAACGAAATTCTCAACTTTAGCCCGATTCATCATGCCTTATACAGAGAGGTAGCTTATAATATCTTCTGGGCCATTAAATCTGAATTATTCCCTGTACCACGTTCAAAAGTAGGTAATAGGGTAACTTAAGTGAAATATAAATTGCCACAAACTGTTGTAAAATATGGCTCAATATTTTCGGCTAGGAGGTAGATAATGTTTATTTTAGCATATACAAATTAGATAGGGCTAACTTTATTTATGTTCTTATTATAAGGAAGAGCTTGTAACCAGATTATGTTATTTCATTCACGTTTATAAGTTTAACCTCATTTATTTCATAAACACTACTTTAACTAGTAAAGATAAAATTGTTTGTTTACTTTTTATGTATGGAAACGGTACCTAATCATTCTCTGCAAATACTGAGGCCTTAGACAAGTTATATTCTAAGTGATATCAACAATAGCAATTGAAAAAACATCAAAAAATATATATTGAAAAGCGCTGTCGAATTGTCAGGATCAATCGCATACATTTTGTCAAGAGCCTCTGATACGATTAAAGAAATTATTTCACCGATAGAACCCTACACATTCGCTTAGTATCTACTTACTCTGCCCGGTTGCTACTGGATAAAAATGCTAGTTTTAAAATTAAGCACTATAACACTGACTGGTTACGCACTACATCCGATCCGTGATTAGAGTTCTGAGTTTAAAATGTTCTGAATATTGATAGACTAGCGGACGCCTCACGGTTTCACCCGCGTAGTTCCCGTTCCCGTAGGAATACAGGGATAAAAAGTAGCCTATGTCACCCAGGGATAGAAAGGGCTTCCCAACGGTGAAAGAAGTTTTGAAATCGGTCCAGTAATTTTTAAGTTTATTCGTTACGTACAAAAAACCATATCTTTTCTCTTTATAATTTTAGTATAGAAGTACACGGCGACGGATAGATTTCGGATGTGATGCGTAACTCGTACTAGAACTACTACTTCGGAACCGAAATTTCACGGAAACGGATCGGATGTTGTAGTGCTTAACTGCCCTTACTCTCAACACTATAAAACATCAAAACACAAATCTATTAAACATAAAAACAAAAAAGAACATGCTGCTCAAATCACCCTATCCAACAAGCATTTATGAAAAACCCAAAAGATTTACTGGCCCCCCTGCACGTCACAACTATATCCCGACATAGTTGGTAAAAGACAAATGACAAATGTTCCTTGTGTTGGCCCACTGCTAAGAAAGCGAATGTTTATTTAGGGACACAAAATCCCGTGGTTTGCTCAGAAGGGTTACAACGGTTATCACGTTTTCTTTTAACTGGAGACAGGAAAATAACGGTCTTGTATTTACATTTGCGAAGTTTATAGCAAAGTTGTGAACGGGACTAAGCTTTTTTTTGTGTAAGTTCTATAAAATATTATTTTATGTCTGTTTATGTTGTCTTACTGCAGGTCAAAGATCTCCCATCCCTATTTCCATTTGCAAACAATCTATTACATCAATTATTTTCCAAAGAGACAGAACTAAAAATATCCCATGTGCCTGTTTGAAGTTGTACTATACGCGTATATTATGTAGTCCTACGCTACCCTACACCTAATATTAAACCCGGAAGACAATAAACCATTCATAATAATGGATATTCTTTGAACTCACGATCTCTGTACATAAGTGCGTAATATAGCGTATCTTAACCTGTACTAGTACAACAGAACAGGGCAGGAGGTCTCATTCAGGCCACCATAGCTTTTGTTCTGCACCGGAAAATCAAGGAGCACAGGAATAAAGGAAAGGCCCTTTACAAATCCAACGAAGTCCCACCTGACCTCGTCGCAGGCAATTACAGTAACTTTCTTTAAGAATAGATTGTCATTCACAGCGTCTATATTGTTTGGCGCTTGTAATTTCGAATATCCGAATATTTTGCTTCGAACAATTATTATTCTTCATATTTTGGAGGACGGTTCGAAATTAAATCCAAAGAAATCTTTTGTAACGTGGATGTAAAATAAATTAATAAAGCTCCCGCTGTGTTATTGATTTTAATGAATTGGTATCCTGTAGGTACTAAATATTTATGTTGGAAAATCTTTTCAGATATTTTGCGATACAAAAAAAACAACTGACAAAAAATAACTGAAATTATTATCTATATCGCAATATAACATACGACTAGCGGCAGGCCACTGCTTCGCCCGGGTTATATGTGTGAGTAAAGATATAATTATTGCATAACTGTGTACATTAAGTTCTTATTAATAAACATTAAGTCAGATCTTTCTGATCCATACAGTATGACAGGTCTAATCAAGGACTTGTAGATTTTCCCCTTTAACTTGAGAGCACCCGTGTGTCGCAAGTTGTTCCAGTGGCCTGTGTCGCCATTTCATCCATCTTGAATTGATCCGGTTTGTTACGTCTCTGTCTACCTCACCATCCTCTTGGACAATCGATCCTAGGTACCGGAAGTTGGAGCAGATTGGTATGAGAGTTCCACCGAGAGCTTTGGGCACGGAACTGGAGAGACCCTCAAAATCGCAAAACAATTATTCAGTTTTGCTTCTGCTCAATTTCAAGCCAATACTCTCCAGTCTGTGCCACCACACTTCCAATCTGCTCCGGACCTCTAGGCCACTCTCGTCAACTAGCACAATGTCATCGGCAAACAGCATACTTCATGGTGCCTCTTCCTGTATGTCCGACGTTAGAGCGTCCATTATCAATAGGAAGAGGTAGGGACCGAGGGCCGACCCTTGGTGCAAGCCGACTGCCACACTGAAGCTGCCAGTATTGCCCACTGTAGACCTAACTTGGTTACTGTATCGACTGTACATCGCTCGAATCAACTCTACATACTTTCCAGGCACTCCTTTCTTCTTAAGGGCCCACCATAAAACCTCACGAGGAACCCAGCCGTATGCCTTTTCGAGGTCAACGAACACCATGTGCAAGTTTTTATGTGCACCTCTGTATTTCTCGCATAACTGGCGGATTGTGAAAATGGCATCCGTAATTTAACGTATATATATAAATATGTATTTATTATATTTTTTACTAGCTGTTGCCCGCGGCTTCGCTCCCGTGAAACACCCCACAGGACCCGTTTTCGGGATTAAAAAATGCCTATGTTACTCAGGAATAATGTAGCTATCTAATGGTGAAAGAATTTTTCAAATCGGTCCAGTAGTTTCGGAGCCTATTCGGTACAAACAAACAAACAAAAACATCTTTCCTCTTTATAATATTGGTATAGATAAATCTTAAAATGAGATTTTTCTCCGAATTGCATCAGAATTTCATAATCTAAAGAAAATATTTTTCAGAAACATGAACAGTCTTCTCAACAAACGCCGCGACGGCTTTAAAATGCGAAAAGCATTCTCATTATCATAATTATAGCAATCCTTTGAATAATACCACACGTGTGAGCCGTCCTAAGGTGACGGGTCGTCTGAGTCACCTTTATCTCATTCTTTATCTTTACCAAGTAAAACACTTTTCACAAATGAATTATGAATACCATTTTTCTTTTTTGAAAGCTTAAATTGACTGCGAATAATGAGTTGAAAAATATTAATGATTTATTTTTAGATTATTCGAGAAAAATACTCGATAGTGAAGATATATTTAATAATAATGTCTATTACTAACTAGATATCTATGAATATCTTATTATTTTTGGTACCTCGTTATGACTATAATCGGAGATGATAATGATTTATTTTCAGATTATTCGAAAAAAATACCAGATAGAGAAGATAGTTTTGATAAAAATGTCTATTACTGACTACTTATCTATAAAATAACTTACATAGGTATTATATTACAATTAATAATACCAAAAAAAGAATTAATGCCCTACAGGAAAAACCCTAGTGTTTTATGAACGTGATAGTAGATTTAATAGAATTTTCTGAAAATAAGCATTGCTACAGGAACTCCCACCTAGAAAATGATCAATAATTTTTGTAGTAAAATTTCCTTTAGAAGTCATTACCAGTGGAGGAACTGCAAAACAAAACGAGACGTGCACGAAGACGTGTGAAGGAGGGTAAACAATTGCTGGAAGAACTTCAATAACTAATTATTATTGTTCTTGATTACAGATGACTACCAGTGTAGACCGTGAACACATTACTGGTATGTTGATTATCTGCATGATGTTCAAACAAAAACTTCTATGCAGCCAACACGACTAGTAGGTTTTTTCGGAGATAAGGGCACTCATCTCCGAAAATAATGAGTTAAAAAGAAGATTGCCCACACTCAGGTAATGAGGTATCGTGGTTGCGATTTAAATATTATCGTAAAAACCAGCTTTTGTTTTTGTTTTTCCAACCGTGTCCTTTACTTTATATGCACGGACAACAGCATATCCACTTTGACATTTGTATGCACTTTATTGCATTGTAATAAGAGTTAATTTCTAGAACAGAAAATAATTATGTTATGGGTGTATGTTTTTTAATTATGAATGTAAATTGTTTTTCCACAATAGACAACAAAAATTATCAAGATACAACAATTTTGTTAAGGGGCTCAAGTTCCCTTACAAAATGGGCAATCTCCTTTGGAATAAAAAAAAAAATAAAAATAAAAAAAAAAAAAAGTTTATTGATTCAATAAAAGAGTGTTACAGTATTAAGATGTGACACTGGATTCTGCACTAGGATACCCTGTGTCGCAGAATCCAGTCTCTCTCGACAAATAATATGATTGTTTTATTATATATATAGCAAATGCAACGGTTCCAATCACTAAACAAAAACAAAAACTGAAAGGTAAATACATACCAGCACACTTACGCTTACACCTTTAGGTGTAAGCGTAAGTGTGCTGGTATGTAAGTGATGGAGTGTATGCGATGGTGTTTATGTGCTGGTGTGTATGTGGTGGTGTGTATGAGTGTATGGTATATGTCGAGTTAACACTAAATTGCTAGTAGGTTTTCAGTTTCGTTATAGGTAAGTCCTAGTAGCCAATCCCGAACTTGTTGTTTGCACCCAAACTTGGTCATGGGGAGGATTTTTAGTTTGTCATTGACTTTCTCATACAGATGTGGACCGATATGTGAGAATGCTTTGTTGCCAAATTTAAGCCTGCTGGAGACTCTGTTCCACTTAGGCTTTCTACGCGAGCGCTGGTCCGTAACCACTGTGACAGCTGCAGTTTTGTGGAACTTGAGTAATACTGACATAATGAAAAGTTGGCGCACCGTAAGCACTTTAGTCACCCGATATAACATATCAGTAGGGTATCGGATTCCAAATCTATGAGAGACCTTTAGGATAGCCCTTTGTGCACGTTCAGCAGCAATCATAAAAGTTTTTCCAGCGGAACCCCACGATAGTATGCAGTAACTAAGTACAGACTGACATAAGGCTAGGTAGATCATCTTCAAAGTACTTTTGTCAGCTACAGATCGAAGTCTTTTAAATATATACAAAAGCTTCCTTACGCGAGCAGTAACCGATTCTATCTGTTTAGCCCATGTCAAATGTTGATCTATGTTAATTCCTAGGTACCTAATATACCTAACCTGCTCAAAGACAGGACAGCTGCAGACACGACCCGCATCACAATTGCATTGGTGAAATTTAAGTGCAAGTTTATCAGGGGCATCTGTCTTTTTACTCACTGAAAAGTTAACAACCTTAGTTTTTTTGACATTTAATGTGAGCAGGTTGTGCTGCAACCATCTGGAAACTTTCTGCATTCCAGCCTCTGCGGCACTGTAGGCTTCCTTCCAAGATTTGCCATGGAAAATAATAGCTGTGTCATCAGCATATGCGTATATTTGCGCATTGTCCAACTTGAGTGAGCAGAGACTATCAACGTAAAGAAGAAACAGAGTGGGACCAAGGACACTGCCCTGGGGCACCCCATATGCCACGTTTGCAAAGGTACTTTCGTAGTCACCGAGGCATACTTTCTGTTTGCGTTCAGTGAGATAGGAGGTGAACCATTCCAAGGCAATGCCCCTGATACCTAAGCGTTCCATCTTCTTGATAAGAATCGGCCTGGATACGGTATCAAAGGCCTTGGCAAGGTCAAGAAAGACGCCGACACACCTGCTACCACCATCAAGATTACCTATGATATGATCAACCAGGTTAGAGACTGCGTCCTCCGTTGACCTAGCATTACGGAAGCCGTATTGGTTCACGGACAGCAGTTGCTTCCCCTCTAAATACGCCAAAAGTCGCTTGTTCACCAGTTTGTCCAGAATTTTGGACAGAGATGTAAGAAGAGATATAGGCCTATAATTCGATGGAACCGACGCATCACCAGCCTTGAAGATGGGACAGATATTAGCTGTTTTTAACTGGGATGGAACTCTTCCCGACGTCATGCTTAAGTTGCACAAATGAGAGATGGGACCGGCTAGACAATGTTGTGCTAGTTTCAGAACACGGTTGGGTATACCATCCCAACCGGGAGCCGAATCGTTTTTAAGATTGGCTATAATAGCTCTGACTTCAGTTTCATCGGTCGGAGTCAAGAAAAAGGACTGTGAGGGAGATGGATCAGTGTCATCCAGCGTAGGAGCCAAAGTAGCTAGTTCCATCTCCGTCATATTTAATTGAGTCAAGGAGTGCTCGGCAAGTTGTATTCCTACATCAGTAAAGAAACTATTGGCCATATTCAGCGAGATTACTGGATCAGGATTTGCGTTAAGTAAGGTTAAGCTGTTTGATTTTTTATTTTTGAAGTTACATATTTTTTTAATTGCTGTCCAGGTTTTTTTACTATCTGCTTTAGAACTGTCAAGAAGGTTTTTATCGTGTGCATTTTTAAGGTTTTGTATAATGTTATTACATAGGTTTCTATAGGTTTTATATTTTTTCTTCAAAGAGTAATTGTCTTTATTTTCTTCTTTTTTTGTTTCAGAATGAAGTGTGTCTCTTTTACGTATGCATTTAAGCAGTCCTTTTGTCAACCAAGGTCTTCTAATGGTTTTAGAGTTTCGTAGTACTTCTTTTTTGGTATGCTGATTAATGATACGACGTAAATTATTCGTAAAATCATTTACTGCCGCATCCAAGTCATCGGAATTTAGAATAGGAGTCCAGTCTGTATGTTCAATGTCGTTAAGTATTTTAGAATAGTCCAACTTAAGTTTAAATTTATTTTGCCGAGGGCCTAAAAGTTGACTTGATGATTCTTTTCTAATACCTATCAGAACAGTATCATGGTCGGTGAGAGAAGATTGACATACGACAATTTTAGTGGATTTTTTTGTCTTTACCAATGCATGATCAAGGCAGGAATTTTCGCGTGTTGGAAATTGGTGGCCAGGGTAGAAACCATGGAAACCAGTGATGTCAAGAAATTCGCTGGCACGTTTGTCTTCTGTACCAGTTTTAATATCTATATTTATGTCCCCTATAATTGCCATGGATGATGTGTTGTTGGCATCAAGGAGGGTTTCTAAAGATACACAGAAGCTACTTATGTTGTATATTGAAGGCGATCGGTAGATAGCAAATATTGTAAACTCTGTGCCCACTTTAATAACTAAGCAGTTCGCATCTTTAAAAGGTGGCTCATCTATTGTGATATTTAGTTCCGATTTATATAGAATTGCTAAACCATCGATCTGAACATTGAGAATAGTGGCATTCGTAGCCATTAAGTTGGACTTTTGGAGTGTGTTCTTGAAGTCTACATTCAGTCAAAATAATAATATCAGGTAAAAAATTTAGCCTGGATAGAAAAATCGAAAAAATATCAAAGTTTTTTAGTATACTTCGTATGTTTTGATTAACGATGGTAAGCTGGTTTTTAACGTCACCCAAGTCATTCACACATTGTTCTGGGTTATTATGTATAGTACTAATAAAAATATCCGTACTATCAATGTCATCAATTAGGTCAATTTGATTAGCCATTCTCAATATAAGTTATCTGCATGATTCTGATACGTCTTAAAGTTTTGGAAAGATAGACAAAATATGTAAGTGCTAAAAGAATAAGCAATGGTTCATATTTGTATTTAGAACATAAGTTTGTGTAAGAATTGTTTACTTTTGTGCAGTTTAGTGTTTTTGTGCATTTCAAAAATAATAATGTTAGTGAATACTGATGTGTTTTGATTTTGGTGTTAGTTACCTTAAAGCATATCTTAAAACAGAAAATATTAGTTACATAACAATAATAAGTGTTAGTTACATCAACAAGGAAAAAACAAAGATAATAAAAATAACTAGATGACTGAAGTAAAAAAAATGTACATTTAGTTATCACGCAATTGTAAGAGAGTGCTTTCATTTTTGACGAGTATGTACTTAGCTCCTTCTTCCTTTCGTAGAAAAATTCTTCCGTTTGCGATCCAGCAGAAGCGATATTTTTCGGTGGCAGCGAAGTCTCGAGCAAGAAAATGCAAACGCCTGGATTTATTCGTGAGGTGTTCCGAGAAATAGAGGGGTGATGATGTGCCAGCAAGGCCCAAATGGGTGGAATCAAGCCGACAACTTCGATGTTCAGAGTTATACCGTTTCGTACTCTTCAGGAATTTTTCCTTAGCAAAGATATTGGAAAATTCCACTACGACAGTCGATGTTGTAGCACTCGCTTTGTAGGGGATACGGTACACATCCCTTATTTCGTTGAGTGATTCCATGCTTATTGACTTCATGAGGTTAATGGCTTGGTTTAGGAGGTCTGCCTTACTTTCTTTTCTCATAATGGGAAAGCCTCTAATCTCAATGGAGGTTTTCCTAATGAAACGTTCTAGGTTCTCCGCCTTTTCTTCAATATCGGCTATGCCAATCCGTGTAGAAATAATCTCCTCCTCAAGCTTGCATATTTTAACTTCAGAATCAATAACTTGATTTTTCAGAAATCCGAGTGTCTTTTCCATCTCCGCATTAGACGATATAATGTCTGTATTCTGTTGTGTGATGTTAAGTAAACACTTTTCCACACCATCTAGCCGTGCAATCAGAGGGGCCAACTTTGACGTGAGCATTTCCATGACATCCAACTTGTACTGTTCAAATTTATCAGTGACCACGCTATGCTCTAGACAAGCCCTTTTCGAGTTAAGTCTCACGGTGACGTTCAGACTAGGGGTACGATTTGATGACTCCAATCTGTCCAAATTGGAGTCTGAGGCAGAGAGAGATTTCGGTGGTGTGCGCGACATTTTTCTGAGTTAGGTACTAATGTAGAAGTGTATGTATTCAAAAAATAAACAAACTTACGACAGTGGTGCGCAGCGAGAAATAAGTATTATGAAGTTTACTTATTGTTTATGTTTATTTTCTTCATCGAGTCAGGCGCAGGATACAAACAAAACAAACAAATCCAGCAGCAGCGGTGCGAGAACGGGATAGCAATTATTAAGTAGCTCTCTGTCCCGCGGCTCGAGGTGCGGGGCGCTTATGACGCGGCGACTCTCCTGGCTAAGCGGCACCGTGTTCTTACAACAATCTTATTTATTTAGTTGCAAGTAGAAACTATTATCGCAGTTGAGTTAACTTAAATCGACAAGAAATTGGTAAACACGTCTACACTGGACAACGATTCGGACGAAAGAGGAATAAATACAAAAAAAAAGTTTTTACTTATAGATTACCTACATGAAAACCAGCAGGACACGCACTGATCGTTTTCTTTGAATGCATAGAATTTTTGTGAGTTTTGTCAATTTTCATCACGGACTGTAAAAAATCAGTTTTTTCATTAGGACGTCGGTATCCTAAAAATACCAACAAAAATCACAAAAATATCACACAAAAATCCAAATGGCTATGTCTAAACATGTTCAAAATAAAAAGGCCGTCGCCAGCTGTTTACCATTACTAACATAAGCATATTTTGGTAGCAGGTGCGGGATATTGATATAATTTTAACGCAAACGACGACGTATATACTCGCAGAGGCGACAGCGAAGAGGACATGTTTGAATAAGTCTCAAAATTTGGCAGGACTCCATGGACACACCTACGCCACGTAACCCTCATTTTGATGCAGGTAAATAAAAAAGTTGATCTAAAAATGGCTTTGTATTTTTTGGTCGTGTGTGTTCCGTGGGGTTACCTTGTTTTGTTAGGAGTGACATTGCAATAAAAATAATCCAGAGTTTCCATCAACTGAAACGAGCCAACACTAAAAAGTTGCAAAGTAAAACATATTCTTCGATTTATTCAGCTATCTTATTTGAATAAATAGTCACTCATGTTACTCACAGAACAAATTGAATAAAAATGTATAAATGACAATATTCTGAAACCTTATATCATACGTACCCGTTCAAAAACAGAGTATTGTATGACAGAATTGCATTTTAAAACATTTATTCGAACCCCATTCTGTGGCGTCGCACAAAACGGCAAAGAGATACTTGAAGCGTTTTTTCGCTGACGCATAGGGAGGTATCACAAAAAACACAATTCCTTTTGCCTTGCCTCGGGGTACCCGAATAGTATTCTATTTCCAATATTGATCGATATCTCTAGCAAGGAGGAAGTGTTTCAATATTCAGGAGTAGGTACAAACCGGTTTAAATCTTTGGCTTTGTATATTTTTAGGTTTCCGTACCTAAAAATATACAAAGGAAAAATCGATGCTCTTATAGGATCACTTAGTTGTCTTTCTTCGTCTTTCGTCGATCGAAAACTCGTGCAGGTATCGAGTTGAAATTAATATTGTATACTCAAGTTGCAGCTGTGAAAAAATATAACTTCTAGATCAACGTAAGCAAGAGATACAGCCGTTAATGACGCATATTTTACAGTCGCGAGGGAATCAAAACCTACAGGGTATTTCTCGCTGACCTAGATTCATGAAATTTGGCAAGAAGCAATGTCTTACATATAGCACAAATTAAGGAAAAAATCCTCAAACCATAAATTTATACCTACATATAAAAAAGATTATTATCTTATTTGCAGTTGGTAAACTGACCGCGACTTATGTCGATGTATGGGGACAACAGTTTTCCAACCGTAAAGTTAATTTTGTCCTTTAATTCTGTTTACTTTATCGTTAGAACAATGTTCGGTGTCTTCATAGTTTATGAACTTCAGTAATGTTATTTAATTATAAACCCCCGCCGGAAAAAGAGAGGTATTACAAGTTTCACGTGTGTTGTTGTGTATCTGTGTGTCTGTCTGTGGCATAATAGCGCCTAAACGGATGAACCGATTTTGATTTAGTTTTTTTTGTTTGAAAGGTGATTTTGCCGAGAGTGTTCTTAGCTATGTTTGAATAAAATCGGTTCAGCCGTTCAAAAGTTATGGGCGTTTTACTGATTGAATCGGGGTGTTTTCGCAAGATAAATGTGTTTTTTTTATTTGAAACTTTACTTATTTTGCTAAATGTAGCTGTTGTATCAGCCTCAGTGCCCGAGTCCGTTTCGTACTTGGCCAGTTTTTCAAGTTATCTCTGTTTATCGTAATTAGTGCCGGATTAGGGTACAGAACAGTCATCTGTTACGTTTGATTGATGTTGATGTAACCAATATGTGTGTATGAACCATTATAGTTGTCTCTCCGAAGAGACCTTTCTCGTTATACTGATGCAGAAAGCTTTATAGTTGCGAATCCAGCTACCATGCAGTATAAAGTTTTAGTGACTTGAAGTTTGTTGATCATCAGATAAGATGGTCATCTCTATCTTTATTTCAGCTTTAACTATTCTGCTCCTTACAGTTGAATAAATATTGGCAACAAAAACGACACAATTAATTATGTGTATTAAAACACTTTTATTTAAAACTTAATATTTGTGCTAAATAGTGGAGCTACAGTTTGATCTGCTTAAGCCTTAGCTGCTCCAACTTTTTCAGCCAGCTCAATGCATTGTCGCATGAGTGACACATAGCTCGACAGTATTGCTCGTTCTGAAACAATAATTCGTGAATAATTCTCTAGTATTAAATCTCATTAAAAATCATCATCATCATCTGCCTAGCCTTTTCCCAATTTTTGTTGGGGTCGGCTTTCAAATCTCATTAAAAATATTATTAGTAAAATTGTGATGATACCTAGTGTGTTGTACGTGAGTGTAATATGTAGTTCAGGGCAGGTTCTTCCTGAGCCTACTAGCAAAAGGGATAATATATTTTTTTTGGCTCGCGCTAGACCACTATATCAACTGATGATAAGTAATGATGTGATCGACGATGAAGCACGCTTGCCTAATAACACTTTTCAGTTTAAACCAGATGATGCCGGTCTTCCTAGCTGACAACTCTGAGAAGCTTTTATTAACCGACATAAAAAAACGAGGAAGTTCTCAAAAAGAAAATTGGTGTCTTTGGTACCTATTGTTTTCCGGTTTTTTGACACCGACTTCTGAAAAGAAAGTTATTTTTCGCTTTGTAGTGTTTTGTTTTGGCAGTCAGTTTGATTTTTTTGCTAGAAAGTTTTTTTTCTAGTACCACATCGGCGATATGTTAATATGTTTTCATCATATTCATCTTCCTGCTCTATTTCCAACTGAAAGGTACAGGCCAAGAACAGGGAATGTCACAAGTTTAAATTTTAGTTTTTTATTGGAAGCAAATCTTTATCTATGGTAGTGAGTAGCAAATCTTTATTTATTCTCAATCACTAACTTTTTTTAAAAGTAAACGTTAGGCGCCAAAAAGACGTTCTTGTTTATGGCCGAAACGAAAAGAACCGTGAATGTCCATGCTCTACCGGTACATACCGGTAACGAAGAATTTACATACTTCTAAACTTTTTACTGCGTTTTTCTCAAAACCTATTAATTACGACATTCCGCTATCATTTACTATCTTTCCTTTCATAAATAAATGATTTTACACACAATTCATCCGTCTTTTCATTCTCCCTCTCAATCCATTCTCATTTATATTCATCACTATTTAAGTCACATGCATTCAAGTGAAGCGATAGAATATGCAATAGATTAGGCAGACTACTACTCTACTTGTCTTTGCAACACCAGGTTTATTTTTTGCATCGGATACACAAACAGTCCGACCCGGAACAACAAGCTGTACGCCATAAAAAGATTTGTTCCGTGAGGGAATTGAACCCTCGTCATGCATCGCAGCAACCAATCGCTCAGCCACTGCGCCATCCGTGCCGACTCTCGGGGTCTACTCCCTAAGCATGAAGTCCGTAGTTTCAGCCTTCGTTACGGGCGTTTCCTACTCCGTATCGCATACGGAAGCATAATTTGTTCGGGGCCCGAAATACTAATGAATGACAACACAATATGGCAGTTGTACCTACTCCGAGGTGTTTTTACCAGTCCGATCTTTTTTATCATTACGGAGTAGGCCGAAGTCCGAAGTACCGGAGTACTTTCGGATGGGCCCGTAACTTCAAATGGGGTCAAACTCCGTAGGGAGTAGACCCCCTATTTGGCACTAGACAATTTTAATTCATTCAGAATCTTCATTTAATTCATTCAGAATCTTCATTTAATTCATTCAAAATCTTCATTCAATTCAAAATAACTCGTCGTCTAACCCTTCGCACTATCGTTTGTACAAAGTACGTGCGAAGTATTAGAATAAAACTTATCCATAAGTCTGAGGATAATTTTAATAGAGTTTTCACTATTCTACAGCTTATTCTTCGAAGGTTTAAAACTATAGAACTTGAAGCTTTGTCTTCAGAATATTGAACAGTGAATGTGCGATAAGTCAGACAAACTTTTGATAACGTTCAATCATTGTGGCTTTTATTGAAATATTTGTAAGTCTTCAAATGTACGAGATATGTTTTAGGAATAAGTGATAAGGTTTTGTTAAAAGTTTGATATATGCATTATCGTTTTGAAGCACAACAAATAAAAAAGCAATTTATAACAAAACACAAATCATTCGTTCCATTTGCTACACGATTCAAATATCATCATGGAAATACGAGTATTCTATATACAATCGGAATGAAAACCGAGCCGATTTTTTGGCTAATACATACAGTGTGAATTCGCACAAACTAGAGAGGGATCACTGAACTAACGTTGGACTTTAATCGCATCAAAAATTATACGCCACGCAACAATAACCACAAACAAAAACCGGTACAGACTACAGCCACATTTGTAGACATATTCCAAAGACCTTATACTTCTTACTACTAGACTGTGCACTATGGCGTAAAAAACGGTCCGAGCGAGAGGGCTCCCGTTGGTAGTGCGTCACTTTCTAATGAGGAGACCATGACCAAACATAACAAGGGACAAATTGATTGTAAAAACAATAGTGTAAGTATCCCGATATATGTATATATCCTCCCTAACTACGCTTCCTAAACCTACCAAATTCAAGAAAAAAAAAAACTTGTGTATATTTTTTTGGAATCTACATCACTTACCGTATGGTGTCGGGCATAAAGAATTGCAACATTCTATGTTTTTCCATTGTTGTCATAAGAGGCGTCTAAGGGACAAACCAGAGAATGGGCAGCAGCGTTCTCTGTGCATTTGTAACAACCATACTGGGATCGCCAACCCGCCTGCAAAGCAGTCCCCATGAATAGCACAAATAAAACATAGCCCTTAGTGCCCGGCAGCCTGCCTACCCTCGAATACGGTAGCGATCTAGGTTAAGGTATGGCAAGGGGTGCAAATAATCCCGGACGAGATCCGGCTACCCCAACAAATACCGACGACAGGACCTGGCAACGTACAACACACGCACACTCCGGACTCCGGACCGACGATAAGATCACCGAACTCGAAGAGGAATTGAGCAGTTTACGATGGAGTATTATAGGGTTATCTGAAGTTCGAAGAGAGCGGGGGACTCGATAACCCTCAAATCCCAAGTCTGGATAAGTCTTGTTCTTCAAGACCCATCGTATAGATAGGAACAAAAAGCTCTCTGATCTTACTCTCAAGCTCATGAAGGAGAGGCGTGAGATGATCCTGCAGTTTTCATGGTTTGAAATACCCCAAAGGATCTCAATTATTTCACTTAATGTCCAGTTGCGTAGACAGTTGAGAAACTTAACTTAAACAATTTTATTCCACTAGGAATCAAATTGCGAATAATATTAACAGCTGCTGAATTTTACTCGAACAAAACCCGCCAAAAACTCCACAAACCTGGTGGTCCTACATTTAGTATTACCAGGCCCAAACATTTAAAAGTACTACTCTTACTCAGTATTAATGAATTATTTTTAAATACAATGAATTGATGAATTAAAGGAACTGTAAAAATATTTAAATACGCTTCAAAGTTTCATAGACTTTGAAACGTATTTAAATATATTTTTTATTCGTTCGTTTTGGTATTACATAAAAAAGAAAATATAAAAATTTTCTACCATTTCTACCAAACCCAATGATTAGTTGAGCTGGCAAGATGTCAGACAAGGACACACTACCAGCGGGCACCCTCTCGCTCAGGACCGCTTTTGGTTAGCTACCGCTTATAAGGGAATAGATAACCTAGACGTATGACAATAGATTTCATTTTAGCTAAACAAAAATGTTTGGTGCACAGTCTAGTAGTAAGAAATACGTATAAGGTCTTTGACATATTCATATTCCAATAATAGTCGATTTCGGCGCGAAAAACCGTGACATTTACGGATGTGGGTAAATCAATTCAGAGACGGGTGCAAACATTACCCATGTCAGCGAAGCGCGAAGGTTCCGTGGGCACTGGCGATTGTTTTGCACAGAAATGATTTGAACCCTAACCAGACGACATAGGTACTATGTTGAAGAATTTACCAGAAATATTTCTGTGCGTTCATCGCGACAAGCTCGCAGCAGACTGTTGTCATAGATAACACAACGGCCAGCCCAACGACTCAGGTAAACATTGGTTTGTCAAATATTATGCGGATGAAATTTCAAGCATTCGCTGTTTCCACCTCATAAAACTCTCGTTTGTTATTATTTTTCTTTTCATATTTTTTTCAGCAAGTTTTTTTGTTGCATACTTTTCCGAACTTTATCTTATTTTTGGTCAGTTTCTGACTCAACAATGTTTGTAGTTAAAATTCAACAAAACACTGCGCGAATATATCGAGCAGCGTTGAATTGAATATGAATACCTGGAACTGAACCATTAATATTGCAGGTATTAAATATGCCTGTAATAATACTGACTCTTTTAATACGTAGAATTTCATGACCGAATTGAGAAAGCCCGACACTTCCATAATTATAAAAAATAAACAAGAAAACAAAATGTTGGTCAGTTACTACATGTCAATAAAAACTGAATTTACAATGGAAATGCCAGTCCAGTCCAGACTCACACGAGGCCTGTTTGGGCTCCGATTAACGGGGTGTGAGATGAGGTGTGCCGAGGGACGCGCGGGGGTGGGGTTGTCCGTCAGTTGATCCGATCGTGGGCCAACTGATTGATGACGACGATTAGTGATGCCCAACCCGCCCACGAATAAATTGTCGACCGATTTTTTGCTTCGTAAACTTAAGTCCGAAACCCGCCTTTTTATATGTCGAAAATTTCCAGACTCGACGTTGTGTGTTAATGGAAAAAGGATTCGAAAATAATTTCAGATTTGGTCGCCCCCTTCCACTCCCAGTCGATTTGTCTTCTTTTTAAATTCGAGATTATGATAAATCTGTTGAAAAATGCACTTTAAATTATCATGAAAACAACACGCAATGCTTCATTTTTTTTGTTTTCTCCATAGCCTTTCACTTTTCTCTGTGTTACCTTGCATCATTAATATTGACACTTTCTTTTTTCTGATTACTAAGGACTCGTATTGATAATACTCAGAATTACGTATGTACCACATAAAGAGGAGTTGAAAATTACAGTTTCAAAATTCTAGGAACTATTCATAACATTTAAAATGATATTTAATATTTATGTTTAAATACTGGTACCAAAAGACAAAATGTGGTTTAAAAAAATCTTATCGATATGAAACCCGATATTCCGGGTCCTATTGTTCAAATACGACCCACAGAACTGCACAATCATCATTGGCTACCTCCGTTTCGTTTAAGAGTTGAAATAATTTCAGCTTTACGCTTTATTTATTTTCCATAATGGAGCGTGACTCAGCGCGTTTTCTTCTACTAAACGCACAAATGGCGCCTGTATTTGTGTAACACATTTTTGAAAAAAGAATACCGTTTTATTATAGGGTAAAGACGAAATAATTATTACCTACTCAATATCGAACAGAAATTCATAAGAAAGCAAAAATTGTTCTGAAAATATTAAAATTAAACATCTGCTCTGTTTTAAATATTATCTAGCGTCATTGTTTAAAGTCAATCTTATTGAACACACGAACGTACTCTTCACTGAATCGAATCCTTTTTGCGTCAGCAAATATTGGAAAACATTACAATATAAAAATAAAGCAAAGTGAAAGGCATTTTGTCTGGGTCTGCAAATAGGAATACAGAATGTACCTAAGTATTGTATAGACAAATAAACCTTTTTGAGTTAGGTCCCTTATCACTAGAATATACCGACGTCGGAAGCTTCAGTATTTTACTCGTCGAGTGGGAAGAAACTACAGAGCGCTACATTACATTCAAAGATGGAAGGTATTTGATTCATCCAAGTAGCTGCAGTCAGGGAACTTACTTATTAATCACGCGCAGATTGAATCTCGCTTGCACGTCACAAAACAACAAGAACTTGTTGTACATACTTGTTGTAAGAACTTGTTTTCAACCCTATTGAAGTTTTGCTGAAAATCGTTGTCAAAAGTGGTACACAATTAATTTCTCTGACTTAACATAAAAAACGAATTACATGCGCGGTAAGTAAGCACTAGCACCATGGAGGTACTTATAACAAAACCCACAAACACATGATCAACTCCTAGATAGGCAACATTAAAACAAATTACGTTCGTTCTCCAGCTAATGGCAATCTTGATTAGCATAGCGCCAAGCGGTACGCAAGCGGTACATTACAGGTACGTATGAGGTACACCAGCGGTACGTGAGCGGTAGGGTGCGGTAAAGCCGGTAAGTAACAGTTACGAAAACTATAAACTATCGCATCCGACGTACCGCGTTGAAGTGAGTCGATAATAAATCGCTAACTTGCTGTGGAATTACTTGGACGGGGTGGGCAAAGAGTAGAAAAATATCGATGGTTTGTTTTATGCGTTGTATCAAATGGTTTTTTTTTATAGGCTGTCATAACTCTCGCCACTAGCAAAAATTGCTTGCAAGAGTCCGTATAATCAATAAATGACCAGAATAATTTCTGCCTATGCACAGTTCGCACCCCCAAATACAGAACGGCCCTGTCTTCTGTGCTTGAATCTGTATCATAAATGATCTGTAACTACGTCACTCAAATATTATAATATCATAATATTCAGTTCAGTGTTTAATTGTTACATTATAAATTCAAAGTTTGGGTACCCACCCTAAGATTAAACAATAATCATTGGCAAAATACCGCCACCGGCCGCGGCTAAATACCGGTAGCAGAAAGAAAGCTGGAGCAAGCAATGCTTTTCTTCACTGACATCTTGGGTTTTATGAAAAACAAACAATCCTTTTCGCGTCTCTTTTGTATATATTCCCATGCCCTTTGTAAGCTAAGGGCAGGAGGCAGGAGCACGTCGGCCGCTCGTCCCTGCCCGAAGCGACTCGTCTGCACCATCCGCTGCCGACCGAGCGTTATATCAGCGACCATTTTATTACACCGTTTATTTAATACCTTACTTGATTGTGTCTCTTCTGTATAATAAATTACTATGCTCTCAGTAACCCAAGGGCAGGCACACGTCGGCCGTTCGCCCCCGCCGGACGCGATGCGTCTGCACCATCCGCTACCAACCGAGCGTTTCTTCTGTATATATTACTAGTCTCTGTAACCTAAGGGCAGGCACACGTCGGCCGTTCGCCCCCGCCGGACGCGACGCGTCTGCACCATCCGCTACCAACCGAGCGTTTCTTCTGTATATATTACTAGTCTCTGTAACCTAAGGGCAGGCACACGTCGGCCGTTCGCCCCCGCCGGACGCGACGCGTCTGCACCATCCGCTACCAACCGAGCGTTTCTTCTGTATATATTACTAGTCTCTGTAACCTAAGGGCAGGCACACGTCGGCCGTTCGCCCCCGCCGGACGCGACGCGTCTGCACCATCCGCTACCAACCGAGCGTTTCTTCTGTATATATTACTAGTCTCTGTAACCTAAGGGCAGGCACACGTCGGCCGTTCGCCCCCACCGGACGCGACGCGTCTGCACCATCCGCTACTAAACGAGCGTTTCTTCTGTATATATTACTAGTCTCTGTAACCTAAGGGCAGGCGCACGCCAGCCGTTCGCCCCCACCGGACGCGACGCGTCTGCACAATCCGCTACTAACCGAGCATTTCTTCTGTATATATTACTATTCTCTGTAACCTAAGGGCAGGCACACGTCGGCCGTTCGCCCCCGCCGGACGCCACGCGTCTGCACCATCCGCTACCAACCGAGCGTTTTTTCTGTATATATTACTAGTCTCTGTAACCTAAGGGCAGGCACACGTCGGCCGTTCGCCCCCGCCGGACGCGACGTGTCTGCACCATCCGCTGCCGACCGAGTGTTATATCAGCCGCCATATTACACCGCGAGTTTATTTTATAGATGCCTCACTGTTATAGGTATTATTGAAACGCTTCCCAGTTATGCTTTTCGTTTTTTCTGGGTCTCAGTGGCAATAGACATGACATCAATAGACCAATTTTTGTTATCGGGAGGAAACCTTCAAAAGCGCCTGAACTTTTGGGGAAAACACCAGAGACAATGGGCTTTTTACCTCACTAAAACCACCTTGGCACACCACCACACATGGCAGAGGCTCGTCAGTCATAATAGTCCTAAAAAACATTTAACCAGTTCCAACCCAATTCCTATAGTCGATACTCGGATTCTGTCATAGATCCCTGGCAGTTATCTTTTGAACGTTTGCGACATGACTTTGATT
The DNA here is from genome assembly GCA_949775005.1 of Orthosia gothica. Classification (NCBI taxonomy): domain Eukaryota; kingdom Metazoa; phylum Arthropoda; class Insecta; order Lepidoptera; family Noctuidae; genus Orthosia; species Orthosia gothica. Next base: position 1,625,828 of record OX459050.1, read on the forward strand.
TGATAAAATAAATAATTCAAAAAGTACTGACCACCATCATTGCATTGGGTGCATGGGAAGACTGCTGGAGGTGCATCACCAGCGCCTGTGTTTCCATGATCTTGGAGAACCCTGCCATTAGCTGTAATATCAATAACAATGTTATAAACATTCAATAGAGGTGAATCGTTTCTTAGCTGCAAACAAAATGTAGCAAATTAAACACGGAAAACTAGCTAAATTAGCATTGCTAATAAAAGTTTGTTTTGTTATTAAATAGTTTTTATTTTTCTCTTTTTAGTTTTTGTACCTTATAGGTATTACCATGAAAATACACACATTATTAAGGATAACTTAAAAACTACTCGGCAGATCTCGATCAAATTTAAATGGAAAAGGAGGAGGTTCTCAATTAGATTCACTAATTGAGAACCTCCTCCTTTTTGAAGTCGGTTGAAAATCGAATAAACGGGTCTATAGTGCATGCTTATTATTTTTTTAATATTAGTAGTTTTTTTAATAGTAGTATTCAGCTTTATAATAATTCTGCATCATGACTTTAACTTTAATTGAGTGAAAGATTGTACAGGACACTCTGCTATTATTAAATATTATAATTTTATTGTTTTTTTTGGAAGGAACCTGATTTCCAAGATACAGCCAACTGCCTAGTTTGGATATCAGCGATTGACAGTTTATATATTTTGCCTCATTCTATAAAAAAGCTAGTTACTAGCGCTTTACTTCGTGCTAGTAGACCTAGACCGACAGTCTTATTGCGTAATGAATTTGGCAAAGAATAAGAACAATCGACCAATCACAAGACTGAAATCCACATCGCATCTTTCATCTCGCCATGTGAGATTGAAGCCTTGCTATCCGCGATCATTCTATTCTATTATATTCTTGAATTCTTAATATCTAAGCCGTAAGTAAGCAGCATCTTACATTCAGAATCCTTGACCATATCCTCAACAACTTCCAACAACACTTCGGTGTTATTCATGATGTCCACAGTACCCATCAATACCTTCAACTGCTCCATATTCTGATAGTTCTAACTTTTACAGAAGCTTAAGACTGTTACTTATAAGAAAATAATATCTTTTTACAAATAACTAAAACTATAAATAGTAATCTACAGCTATTTTCTTATTTTCTGTCAATGAGATCCATAGAGAAAAGTAATAAGTCGGTTACATTATGGTTACATCAATCATTCATCAATGACACAAATCGGCATTTATGGGTCAATTTACGAAGGAGGCTATTAAAGTAACCTATTGGTTATTGAGATCGTAGCACTGGTTAATGATCAAAACTGGATTATTTTTAGCTTCTGATCGCCTAAATTCAGTCATTTAAGTTCATCTTAAGATTTGACTATAAAAATATTATAATATTCAACACATTGTTCGTGAGGTCCTTTGTTCGTCCAACCCAGGTCGAACAAAAAAATAATATATTGTATATACATACACAACTTTTTTCAAAAAATAAATGGTGTTTTCTATCTGGAATTTTTTGGGAGCACCCTAGAGTCCGAATTTATGTCTAGACTTTCTGGTTGTTGGTCTTACGGCTTGTGTACACCTAATCCGTTATCGGCCGAAGTATGATCGGGCGTCGTCGGCTAAACATGGCCGATCGAATTAAAAAATACGTATAAGGTCTTTGAATCAAAATGCATGTAAAAGAAAGAGAGCCCGTACAACCACCATCATCCGATGACGCCCGAACCGGCGAGTCCGAACTTGTTAGGATTTCTCGCCAGTTTGCGGCAGGCGGCTACTAAGTCGCTTAAAGGTACAAGTTCGTAGCCGGTTGAGGACAGCAGCAACATGCGACTTGTTAAAAAAAATGGATATTGAAAAATTTATTGGTTGCTTTTACAGTAGGCCACCACTGTGAGACAAATATTCAAAAAGTTACAATAATCGAGTAATGCAAAACGGTTATGGGCCGAAGTTGCATCAGAAATTGATATAGCTTATGTAGACCACGAATTTTCTAAAAGATTCATGACTTCGAAATCCTCCATGTTTTTATACGCGTCTTCACTCTGTACCCTGCACAGTCAGACTACACATCAAGACCGGCAGCATCTGATACAGGCCGATGACTCGATTCTGCTGTACGCGTACCGATATACTCTCCCCTTATTACATGGAACTTTATAGTAACTGGTGAAATGTGGGTGTTCTATTAGCGGCTACTTCAAAATAATGCATGTATTGTCCCAATGGGTGTACAATACACCTCTGCGCAAACCTTCGGCGAATACAAGCATCATGTTTGTCATCGGTAAAGCTGTTTGATCGACGTTTGGAATTCCTGAAGGCCTGCAAAGCTTACGGTTCAGATAAGGAACCTAGGAGTTTCAGGAAGTAAGCTACATCTAAGGTCACTGTGCTATGATGTGCATAAAAACGTAGTCATTGGGTCTTAAAAGTTATTTTACTCCGTCTCTGTTCTTATCTGATTAATTTCGTTGCTGCATCCAAGACAGTGGAATAATACTATTTTCGAAACTCGTCGAGTTTTGTTGCTTTGGCGTTTTTCTGGTGATAACCACAGTTGGCCTGGCTTTCAGAAGTTACAATTCATAAGTTACAGTGGGAATAGTGCAGCGGCAGTCTTCCAATACAAAAACAGTCGCTAAAAGATACTTGAAATCAGTAACTTCATCATAAAATATCAAAAATCACAACCTATATTACACAGATTTACGATCAGACATTAGTTATAAAAGAAGCGATATCTAAACTCCTAATTACCAGTGATTCGCTAAAGTGGGTTCATTATAGCGCCGGTAAATCATGGACAATGGCAGTTTTATAGATCAAAAGAACAATCGTCTCTGATACCGGAGTTAGTGTAAAAGCCGGTGAGAAAAATTAATGAACACAGGTTGGTAATACTTGGTTGGTTATAACGGGCTTACCAACATAACGGTCGATCCATTCATTGATGAAATGAGTGCTAAATTAAAATCTTTCTGTGGTAAAATTGGCCTAGATTTTTACGTTTATGACAAGTTTTAACTTTCGATCTTCGGCGACCGATAAAAGCACTGTGTAAATGGTGATATTTATAAGGGTGGAAAAAAGATAATTATTGAGAAGACGACATGGAAGAAGAAGACGTTTTGCTCCGCACAGACCTACGAGTTTGAACATAATAATGACTTACCACAGCCACGCACTACACATAAATTGCTTGCCACGGTTCGCGTCCGTCTATGTGGGCCTAGATTCGAAACCATTTTGTTAAGGGGCGTCCGTGTGCATGGCACCGCACATTTTAAGTTACCGACTCGCGGCGGATCCGACGTACCGCTACGTACTTGTCTGCGCTTCCAACGACGACACTCTTTCCACGGGGCGTCAGTGCGGGCTGATCCGCATCCGTCCTCTCAATAATCGCACCGTGGAATGCCAGCTGTAGGCATACTCTACCAGTCACCAAGGATGGTAAAAAGATAACAATGCAGGTGCATTGTTTAATCAGTGTATATTCAGTGTGAGATTGTACTTTATAAGCCACGTAGACGGGTTTTGCAAAGCAAGATATTTGCACGACTACCTTAAATGGTATATGCTACCAGGAAATAAGAAGAGTTCAGTCAATTTTGGATTTCTCAATTTCTCATATTGAATTTTTTTTCATAAAACCCTTTCGTTGTTGTCGAGCCTAAATCCAATATTTATTAATTAATTTTGTAATCCAATTTAAAGTTCAAACTACGCAAACTAATACCTTGGGCTTAATGAAAATCATATTTGCGTCAGAATCTCAATCTAAACAAAAACTCAATTTATGTTTTCGCCAAGCATTTAAACTTGTATATCGAATCAATTTCAGTTTATAATACAATTAGGGTATAGTAGTCTATTGATAAAGGCTTGTTCTGATTGGCGCAAGATCCCATCACCTTGATAGAAATATTTTTAATTAATTTAATGATAGAGTCGCGTCCGTTCATTGCGCGAATACGCGATCATCGCGTTCATTTGTTCGACAAAACTTTTAAGGCGCCCGATGACAAGAATCATCCTCTGTCGACGAGACGATTACAGAGGGTGCCTTCCACCAAGAATGATCAAGGATATATTTTTACACTACATGTTTTGCCACGTATTAGGTGAAAAGTTGGGGGAGGCCTATGTCCAGCTGTGGACGTCTTTCGGTTGATATGATGACGTGAAAGGTCCCTGTGGGCTCCAACTTACATGCAAACATACCTACATAAATAAACTTACGCCTTTTTCCCATGGGCCAGGCAGAAACCAGAGTATGTACGCCACCTGTTTACTAACATTTATGTAGTGATCTCAGAATCCGTTTGCGTACTGAGCCCTAAATCTTAGCTTCTGCTAACATATTCATCCGATGTTTCGTCTTAGTTAACTATCACGTACTTCAAACAAACTTAGTTAACTGTCATTTGAAGATATTTGATAGTCGGTACGAGTAGTCAGAATCTTGAGATCTGATACCAGTCTAGCCAAGGCGTACCGTGTTACCCAGTTGCTGGGTTGTGGAGGTCAGATAGGCAGTCGCTTCATGTAAAACACTCGTATTCAACTGAATCCGGTAAGACTGGAAGCCGACCCCAACATAGTTGGGAAAAGGCTAGGTAGATTGATTGACAAAGCTACTCTATCACTGATCGAGTGTCTTATGATACTTTTATCCCGGCAAAAATACATCGTCTTTGCGGCATTGGCCACGGGGTGGGAAAAAAACTAGTAACCAACGTAAGGTTTCAATGTGGCAGAACTTTAAGGCGGTACCCCGAGCAAAACGCCGCGCAAGCCGTTTTTTGTGCTGTTTTTAGGAGTTATCTACTCGTTATTTAAAAAAAAAAAATAATTAATAAAAAAACATTTAAATTCTACATAATATTGATTCTAAAATGGTAGATTTAGTTTTTTTTTAAATCTTGTATATATTTCACTAATCTCCTTCCAAAAAAACTTAAAAATGAGAAATAATTATTGATATTATGCATCTCCTCGTAAAGTGTTCATTAATTATTTTTTGTACTAACACTAATGGATAGACAATTTAATTACGAACATTTTTGTAGATTTTTTTTTTTCAAAAGACCAAAATTCGATTTTATAAAGTTTTTTTTCTAAAATATGGGCGTATTCACTACTGTAATTCATGCGCCACCAGTGCCGCTTGGCCAATAGGAATGCTCATATCTCATGCTGATTTTTTGGTCAGGGTACCGTCTTAATGCATTAGAGACCTTAAAATATCTGACCCCAAGCTCCTTAGCTTAACAAGTCAAATCAAAGAAGCAAATCCCCTTTGATCTTGAAATCTTAATTGATTCTTCGAAACTGTGAATTTTAATTACTCCGCCGCAGCACTTTAATTTTTAACTCCGGAAAAAAGGGATCATAAAAATTGTGACGTGTGTACCTGAGTGTTTGTGTATTTGAGTATTTGTGTATCTGTGACATCATAGCTACTAAACGGATGAACCGTTCGTTTTGTTTTGTTTGGAAGGTAGTGTTTTTAGCTATGTTAGATGCAAATCGCTTCAGTCGTTCAGTAGAGTTATGGTCGTTTTAATGTTTCATCGGAATGTTTACGCAAGATCATTATCATCATCATCAGCCAATTAATGTTCGCACTGCTCGGGAACAGGCGTCCTCTCTGTGAGAGGGAAGATATCGTGTTTGGCGAGAAATCGTGTTATAATTACGTGTTAAGCAGATTGTCGATCAAAGCGTGTCTACTACTAGATACTTTATCACGTGATCACATCATCAGCCTATTAATGTTCCCACTGCTGGGACACAGGCCTCCTCTCTATGAGAAGGAATGGGCCGTAATCCACCACGCGGGCCCAGTGCGGGTTGGTGGATGTCACATATCTTCGAATTTTTGGTTCTAGGACATGCCGGTTTCCTCACGATATTTTCCTTCACCGTTTTTTGAGAGCAGTGGTGAAGAAATAATTTACACAAAGTAAAGCGCCTGTTTGGGCTCGAACCCACGACCTACAACTTGTAAGTCGCGGCCGATACCACTGGACCACCACTACTCTCATACTTTATGTAACATGTAAATGTGTCGGAGTTTATCAACTTTTAATTTTACTTGGTACTTTAGTCTATTATTATTTAATAGGCTTTTGATGTAATGGTTGTAAACTGATAACAATATTATTAAAAAATTAATACGAAACCTTATTTAGAGTTAACTTTATATAACTCAGTGGTGAGAGGGAGATGTCAATGTAACCATATAAACTTGTGTTCTTTTATAATAAAGGGCAGTATAGCAACAGCATTCGTTGTATCACTTACTCCTAATATCACTCATCCGTACATGGCGACCGTGACAGCGTAAACGCTAGCAGCGTATGTTTACATTTCTTTGACCAAAACGGGTGTCGCAATGTATTGTAACGAGACCAATCTCGTACTGGGACTTAGCGTGGTCACTATTCTATTTTGTGAATATTTACCACGACAATCACAAAATGGGTACAACTAATACGAAGGAAGAAGTTATAGTTCCACAAAACGCAGCAGGTGGAAGTAACAGCGCTGACATCACGCAGCTGACGATACATGCCAGCACAACAAACATCATTTTAATCGTGTTACTTCTTATAGCATCGTTGGCGTTTTTGTATGGTATCTTCAGAATCTACAAGAATTGCCATCAGAAATGGATGGGTAATGAGATCAGGAAGGACAGATTACGATGTTCTATATGGAGACGTAGAGCTGACGCAGAGGAAATGCGGACGAATGCCAGAGGCTACAAGAAGGACACTGAGGACGTCATCTGAAGAGTTAAAAACCCAGGGTTTACGAAGAAAAGTGCGCGAAAGTTGTATTCGTTACGTGTCAGTGCGTGGTTATATATAAGGTGTTGTCTATTCTCTATTAGTAGTAAACGTGTAATAGCATAAAATATACATGACATTATTTTAGTGGACTAAAATAAGTGACAAATGAAAAAAAAAATGAACGCTGGAGTGTATGCAGTATAAAATAATGGTATGTAATTCAGTACCAACTAAGAAAATAGAAATAAGTATTTATGTTAAATGGCAGAAAACTTAAAAACATTGTACGACAAGTTAATTGAAATCAGAAAATATTTGATAAAGATAGGTCCAGATAGAAGAAAAGGTAACATTATAGTCGTAAAATTAGCAGAGGCAGACAACTTACTAAAAGAGTACAACTTATTTTTAGAATATTATTCAAAATCGAAAAGCACCGTATGTGAGAGTGAATGTTCGCATATTCACGAGCTTTGCGCAAATTTTGATCATTTATATGAACAAATATTAGAATTGTGCTCACAGAAACCTAGTACGGCAGATAAAATGGCAACTACTTGTAAATTTGATTTAAAAGTTGCTTTAAGTTTATTACCAGTTTGTACAGACGATGAGGCTAGCGTAAAGCAACTTATAGATGGCATAGAGTATTACAAAACAGAGTTAGACGAAAATTCACAAGGAAAACTGTTAAATTTCGTATTAAAAAATAGACTCTCACAGACCGCAAAATTGAAATTAGCGACTTCATATGTCAATATTGACGACTTTATAGCTGACTTGAAGATTCAGTTATTGCCTAAAAAATCGGCTACAGCAATTCAACGAAAGCTGCAAAGTCTTAGGCAAAACGATTTATCAATCGATGATTTCGGCAAAAAAATTACGGAATTGTTTGTTGATTTGACGATCTCTCAATCGGGGGCCAACGAGGCCAGTTTGAAAGTTTTAAAGCCAATTAATGAGAAGCAAGCTATCAAATGTTTCTCAGATGGATTGAGAAATCGACGACTTAGTACAATAATTTCAGCCAGAAATTTTACATCATTGAAAGATGCAGTACAGGCGGCCATCGATGAAGATATAACAAGTCCATCAACATCTTCCGATATTTTAACGATGAATTATAGAGGGAGATCGTCTTATAACTGGTCACAGCGGAGAGGCCGCTTCTCATACGCAGGTAGAGGACGCGCACGTGGCAATCAACAGGTTATCCAAAACCAAGACGAACAGCAGGATCAGGTTCGGAGAGGATCGCAGGCAAGCTGGCGCCGGTCCACCCGACCATTTCATGGAAACAGAGGTAGGTCCAATTATAGCACCTCCAGGGATCAACACATACATACATTGGATGACTCAGAAACGCAGGAAAATACAGAAACAGAACAGCGGAATGAGGACCAGTTTTTTCGGGACTAAAAATATAATTTTATCATGCAATAACGTAGGCTACGTAAATATAAAATCGCATAACCATTATTCATACCAATTATTAGTAGACACCGGTGCATCCATATCTGTCATAAAGTATAAACAAATTCTCGACCAAAACATTCCAATCCATATCGAGAAGACACTTGTAAACGGCATCGGGGGCAAAGTACAGGCTATAGGATATGCTTATTTGCGCCTAGTTATTGGAAATCAGACCCTACAACATAAGTTCTATGTTTTTAAAACATTGCCTTGTAAAGGTAGTGGCATACTGGGACAAGACTTTTTAAGCAAGTATAAATCAGTATTAAATTACGGTAACCAAACTTTGTTACTATGGAATAACAACTCAAAGGTATCATTACCATTAATAATGACAAACAATCATTTTAATATACCGGCAAGATCAGAGTCTATTCACTTTATTCGAACATGTGAGATAGAAGAATGTGTAGTTAATGGAACAGAACTGCGAAAGGGGATCTTTGTTGCAAATACTTTAGTTAAGCCCACGAATGGGAAAATACCAATTAGGATTTTAAACACCACGGAGACAGATTTAGTCTTGACAACAATTAGTCCAACACTTTACAAAGCAAGCGAGTATGATGTATGTTCATTTCAAGAAACCAATAATAATGCTGATCGTGTCAGAAAGGTATTCGCTTCGCTATCACTGAAACATTTAAATAAAGAGGAGCAATTGTCCATAGAGTCCATTTGCGCAAAATATGCAGATATTTTCTTCCTACCGGGTGATAAATTAGGAACAACTAAATTATATGAACACTCAATAACATTGAAACCAAACGTGGCACCAGTGTACGTTAAGCCCTACAGAATGCCGCATTCACAGAAAGCCGAAATAAAAAAACAAGTGGACAACTTATTGGAACAAGAAATTATTGAACCTTGTTCCAGTGAGTGGTCCAGCCCAGTACTCCTAGTGCCTAAAAAATCAGACGCAAACGGGGAAAAAAAATGGCGGTTAGTTATAGATTACCGTAAGCTCAACACTTGTATTCAGGATGATAAGTTTCCACTGCCAAACATCACGGATATACTAGATTCCTTGTGTGGATGTATTTATTTCACACATTTAGATTTAAACCAAGGATTTTTTAACGTAGCGTTAAACAAACACAGTAGGAAATATACTTCATTTAGTGCAGACGGTGGTCAGTATCAAATGACAAGAATGCCTATGGGACTCAAAACTAGTCCCAGCTCATTTTCGCGTATGATGACCATGGCAATGACCGGGCTATCCTACGACAAGTGCTTAGTGTACCTAGACGATCTTATTTGTATGGGACGGAACTTAACTGACCATAACAAAAATTTAATAGAAGTATTCGAAAAGTTGCGCAGTGCCAACTTAAAATTAAATCCCACTAAATGCGATTTCCTTAAGAAAGAGATGCTTTATTTAGGCCACGTGGTGACAGGCAATGGTATATTGCCGGACCCAGATAAGATTAAAATAATTAAAGAGTATCCAGTTCCTAAAAGTACGGACGAAGTGAAACGCTTCGTTGCTTTTGCAAACTACTATAGAAAATTTATAGACCACTTTGCCGACAAAGCCTATCATTTAAACCTTTTAAGTAAGAAAAACACTAAATTCAACTGGGATAGCAACTGTCAAACGTCATTTGAAACTCTAAAACAAAGTATGATGTCACCGCCAATCCTACAGTACCCAGATTTCTCAGAACTAAATCAATTCATAGTACAAACCGATGCATCTGGGTACGCAATTGGGGCAGTACTATCAAATTCAAATGGCAGACCAATAGCTTACGCTAGTAGGAGCCTTAACAAAGCGGAAAAGAACTATCCCACCATAGAGAAAGAACTCTTAGCTGTAGTTTGGGCTGTCAAATATTTCAGACCCTATTTATACGGTCGTACATTTAAAATACTAACCGACCACAAACCCCTTGTATACTTATTTAATTTAAAAGACCCATCTAGCAGGCTCTTTAAATTTAGACTAGCTCTAGAAGAATACAATTACGAAATAGAATACGTAAAAGGGAGTGAGAACTGCGTTGCAGACGCATTATCTAGAATAAAAATTACGTCAAAAGAACTTAAAGAAATGAATGAGTGTCTGTGTGCAGTAATGACTCGCGCTCAAAAACGAAAATTAGATGCTGTCGCCCCGGCAGATGAGTTGCCCACCAACAACTTGCCAGTTCAACCACATGTAGTGGAAACTCATATCAAACCAAGAGGCGCAGTAGAGTTAAGATTTGCACCCAGTAGCAGTCTTAAGAAGTTAAAGAGCGATAGCTCAGTAGTGTTACAAACACACATAATATTATTGTATAATGCCCAAATGAAAACTATATTCATAAACTCGGCATCTCAATCACAAACTACGCGAGCCGAGTTTGCGAGAGAGCTGAGTGATCTATGTAACAAGCTAAATATAGAAGAAGTATACTTCATTAAAAATTCGAATAATAAAATTTTTGTAGAGAAATTAACTAGTGAGATAAGAAAACAAAGCAACTGGAAAGGGCCCAGATTATGTATATTAAAAGATGTCGAAAGAATAGAGGACAAAGATGATAGGAAAGTGATACTCAACGACTTTCATCTTTTGCCCACTAGTGGGCACGCGGGCATGAGAAGAATGCTGACTAATATAAAAAAATACTATTTTTGGCCAGGCTTAGAAAGTGATGTCAAAAATTATGTCAAAAAATGTGTTCAATGTCAGAAGCATAAGTATACAGTTCAGGTGAAAGAGCCAATGGCAATCACCACAACTGCTCATTCGGCTTTCGATAAAATCTTCTTAGACTTGGTAGGACCATTAGACAAAGACAGCAACAATTTTTCTTATATATTGACATTGCAATGCGAGCTGTCCAAGTATGTATGTGCGTATCCCCTCGTCACTAAAACCTCTACAGAAGTAGCACGCACCTTCGTGGATAACTTCATACTTCAACATGGCATCCCGAGGGACATAGCTACCGACAGAGGCACAGAGTTCATGTCCGAGACCATGACACAGGTTTGTGAATTACTACATATTAAAAAGTTAAACTCAACTGCGTATCATCACCAAAGCATCGGAGCGCTAGAGAACTCGCATAAAAATCTAGGTGCATTTTTGCGAATCCAAGCAGAAGGAAAACCCGAATTATGGAGTACTTGGTTACCATTCTGGTGCTTTGCTTATAATACGACAGTTCACTCGTCAACAAAATTTACACCATTCGAACTCGTATACGGTAGAAAGTGTAACTTGCCCAATAATTTGGAAAAGTGTGTAGAGCCTCTATATAATTACGACAGTTACCCGCTTGAACTTAAGTACCGCCTACAGGTTTCTCAAACCGAAGCGCGGGAAAATTTGATAGCCAATAAAATAGGCAGAAAAAGTAGATACGACCAGCATGTAAATCCAATACGCTACAAGCCAAACGATCAAGTTTTAATTAAAAATGAAACTGGCAATAAACTTCAACAATTATATTCTGGACCTTACAGGGTGATTAGAGATTTGTCACCAAATGTTGAGGCCAATTATAAGGGAAAACCCGACATTATTCACAAAAACAGAACGAAACCGTATCATGTTTAAGATAAAAACAATAAGACAATTAATTACCAATGCTATAAGCACTTAACAATAGCTATTATACAGGTCAGCAGAAAACGGAGACGAATAATAAGCGCCAGCTGTGCGCTCATAGGTACTCAGGGATTGATTGTTATTATAAGTATGTAACTACTTATTATTGTATAACTTTGTATACCAAACATAACGAACATATGTACTACGATTATGTTATAACTATATTTTATACGTGTTAGCCTAAGAGTATCAATGTTTAATTTGTGCTTATATTGTATCCATGCAATAAAATAAAAGTAAACTTTTATTTTAGTTTTAGGGAGGAGATGAGAGGGAGATGTCAATGTAACCATATAAACTTGTGTTCTTTTATAATAAAGGGCAGTATAGCAACAGCATTCGTTGTATCACTTACTCCTAATATCACTCATCCGTACAGTGGTCTAGTTGCACCATAGATGACGAGACTTTTTTTTATCTCTAATCATAGCTAAAGATAAGTGGTAATTATAATTTACAAATTGATATTTTACTTCAGTCTGATCAAAGTATTATGCTTAAAGCTGGAACATTTTGCATTACGATGCGTGAGACGGCCCAAAACAGGTGATAAAAACATTCCTTTTTTTTCAGATCGATTTATTTATTTAGACTACATGCGCAAAAGGTACAAAGGCGGACTTAATGCCTTAGACATTCTCTACCAGTCAACCAAGGGTGGTGAAGAGATAACATGGCAGGTGCATTGTTTAATTTAAAGAATAAAAAAGCTGTTATTAACATATCAAAATAGGTAAAATACTCATATTTAAATGAATATAATATTTATATCAAAGTCAAAGTAAAATATATTTATTCAATTAGGCCAATAAACGGCACTTTTGAACGTCACATAAATTAAAATCAAAATCTAAAAGTAATAAAAAAAATAATAATTTAAATGTAATAAAAAAAAAAAAAATTATTCTACCGTGCATTCGGAAAGTAGATTGTTATGGAGAAGAACGCAGAAGAAATTCCATACTGTTTTTTTAAAAAAAAGGTGTTTTACAATATTAACATACGTACATGCATTAAAATTTTCTCAATTTTTCCGTTTATTTAGTTGCACCTGCCTTATTTTTATCTCTGCACCACCCTAAGGTCGACTGGTAGAAAATGCCTAAGGCATTAAGTCCGCCTTTGTACTTGTGCATAAAGTTTTAATAAATAAATAATATATGTGAGGACGATGCACCCAGAATAGCTCTACACACAGGTATAAAGTATTAAAAAGCATTAACAGGAATATTAATTAATTTGATAAGTAGGAACATGGTTCTCACATACTTACAAATATTACAAACATAGGTAAAATACCTAATTCAACAACAACGGAACAGTGTGTGAGTCAATTTCAAAAAAAAAAAAAAAAGTCAATGAGTACAATAACTATGAATGGGAATTCTTCATAAGTATACGTATATATGCCAATATAAATATATATGTATACTTATGAAGTAACAGAAAAGAAGAAAGTGAGATGGCTCTCCTTAGTTCCTTAGCTCCTGTGCATTTTATATACCAAATTGGTAAATATTTCGGCATCGTACGAAATTACACAATACCGTACAGTCACACGTACGTAGCACATACACGGCAACACCATGACAAATAATAAAACAAAAGGCGAAAATAAAACGAATATTTACGACACATTTTATGTTTCTCATTTTCCATTAATGAAATTTTTTTCATTCACGATATAAGGCGAAATGAAGGTTATTTGTGCTGAAATATGAGCCACCATATGTTCTCGGCGGCTTTTTCTGTAATTGACTTGCCCCTAATGAAACGCCGCTCAGTCACGCCCCCGTGTTTAGCATTTCTGTAAATTCCTTTTTATTTCGTGTTTTCTGCTTTCTAAATACATTGGTTTTTAGTTTAGGGGGCTATGGTGCAATTGGTTTGTTGAACCAATTTTTTTTTTGTAATAAATGGTAAGTTCATATATAAGTTTTCATACAAAACTATTTTTAGTTTTTTTTTTCGCTATAATTACAAAGTTATATCAAATTGAAAAGATTTTGTTGAATCCAGAACCAAAATACCTCGACAGTTCCCGAACAAAACCCGAGCCCATGTGACGTCACAACGTTCATTTCTACTCATTGTAGCACATAGCTGCCCGGCGAGCATGGCCTACTGTGACATGGCTTAAGTCACACTTTTTATCACAGTTTGGGCGATAAAGCCATTTTGTCATAAATGCTAGCACGGCGGCGTGAGATATTTTCTTGACTTGTGGCATAACTTCTTGACGTTTTTATTTTTCTTTTTCGGAAATTTGCCAATTTTATTGCAGTTTCGATTTAATCTTGGCCATAAAAACCATTTAGGTTCTGAGAAGCATAGCCCTACGACGCACTGTTTCCGAATTATGGGCCTCCGAATTTTATTTAAAATGGTTCAAAATTTGGCCCCCCCCTTTGCTACCCCCACGCTAGCAGTATCCCAACATGAATTTTAAGTTTTTTTTTTTTTTTGGTTTCATGGTTTTCGACTTTAACTACAAATTCAAAAAGTTATGATAAAATATGACATGTCTTACAATTTGTCTTAAATGCTAGCACGGGACAACCATGTGACAGAGTTTAAAGGTGCGACATGCCTTTCTTGTTGCTGACTTCATAGTGCGATATAATCTGAATAGACGACTAAATAAAATAATACGTACAAAAGTGTGCCGTTCATACAAATAAACAACTTTTTAATTTTATTGGGAACAAATTAATATTTGACCCACGACCATAGACACTTTATTTTTCTTTGTTTGATTGATAACATACGAGTAGTAAGTGTTTGTTAGAAAGATATAATTATTGTGAAATTTTTTATAATTACTTAAAATATAATAGCTTGGACCCTGTTCCCGATGCCGGTGGGCCCCTATTTTTATATTTTAAATGTTTTTGGGAGGTTTATTGAAGAAATATTTAAAAATGTAGAAAGTAAAAAGAATATGGAATAAAAGAAATTATTATAAAAAATAATAATAAAATAAAAATAAGAATAATATAAAATTAATTGTAAATCCTCTAACATTTCAATTAATTAATAAGCATTGATGACCACACAAAAAATAAATTTATTGCCATTTGGTGCAGTAATTAGAAGGAAAATATTTTTTTTTTCAACTGTACAATTTTATCACCACCTCCGAACGAAAGTGATACATTTTTCTCAATCATCTGTCAAAATGTGACATTTGTGATAAAATGGGTGCGCCCGTATTAGCAAATAAGACCCGATGAGTCCCAAATAAACGTCACGAAATTTTCTCACGCCGCCGGTACTAGTATTTAAGACAAAATGGCTTTATCGCCCAAATTGCGATGAAATGTGTGATTCAAGCCATGATACAGTAGGCCGTGCTCGCCGGGAAGCAACAAAAAAGGCATGTCGCGCCTTTAAAATATGTCACATGGTTGTCCCGTGCTAGCATAAATGACAAATTGTAAGACATGGACAAATTTTATCATGTCTTGTCACAAACGTCTTGGGTTTGCCATGCTCGCCGGGCTGATATACTGTTTTGACTTTTAACCGATACTATCTTGTTATTATCGTGAATATATTGATGAAAATCAATTCATAGATCAAAAACATTAAACCATAAAAGTTATCGTTCTTGCTGCATACCATTATGTACGAATATTACAAAAAAAACCCTTAAATGAGCATCGCGCAATAGCCAAGTACCTAGCAATCTGTACTATAGTTTTGAGAAACGTTCTATGTCTAACTAGATTCCAATTAGAATTTGTTAATTATGTTGTTATCTTGTTCTAATTTAATATTAGCTTAGATATTAGATTCGTATTAATCTCTTACTTTGATCATTAAAGAATGATAAAAGTATTTATTTAATGGAACTTTCGTGCAAAGGTGACATTTTTGTATAATTACGTAAATTGAAAACATGATTTTTTGTTTATGGAGATATATTCATTATTTTATTCTGAAATGATCTGTCAGGCGTAAAACTAATATTTCTGTTTGAATTGTGATAATCGGTCGACGCATTTAAGAGATATTTACTAAAGAATTAGTGGAAGAAAAATCTACCAAGTTAATATTTTCACGTTTTTGTTCTACAAAGTTTTTTAGTGTTTGCGAATATATAATATAGATATTAGTGTTTAATATTATTAAGAGATATGTAAATAATAGAAATAACCCAAAATTTTTAGGATTTTGTGCAAAAAGTAAATAAAAAAAAAAGCTCCACATATTTCGGGTTATATCATATTTAGTGGTATCTAATGAAGTTTTTTGATATCCAAAGTCAAAGTTTCGCGCCAATCGTGTTTGTTAACTTTTTATTTTACACTAAATATTACTCACCCATAAGTGAAAACGATTACGTTATGACAATTATGTTTCTAAATGTACCTGGTAAACAAGTATAACTACTTTATTTCATAAAATACTAAACCTACTAATATTACTATTTATGCTCAAAATTTTCCAAATCGTCGATCAGGTGGGTTAATTATCGAAATTAGCCTATATGAATCCTTTATATTTACATATACACATGAGTAAATAAAATTTGCTGTTTTAAATAATATTTTTGCACAATTTTTCGGATATTTTTAGTCAATTCACGTGTAGTTGACATCACCAACATGGCGACTAATCGTGGCCCGTTTGTAGTCACTTGGTTATTTCTATAATTTTATCGATTTTCAATTGCTTATAATTAATTGAAAAAAAATATTTAATAGTTTTTTGAAACGACAATATTATTTATGATATGTAAAGTTTCGAAATACATAAAAAAATCGTCTTTTTTTTTAAATTCAACAACCCAATTGCAACATTGAAACGCGTTAGTGACTTACCCGATGGCTCGATGCGATTCGATTTATATCACAGCAATAAGCGATTTTTACTAAGCTATATTGCGTTCACATGGACGGAATGCAATACAATAGGGTAGTTGACAAAAAATATCTATTTAGTCCGTCAGTTAGATAACATAAAAATATTAGACACGTATTTTTCTTTTGTCAAGGTAACAAAAAATTACAACGATACAGTGCGTTGGAATATCATGTAACGTCGTTCGTCATTGTCGGCGTGTGACGTCACAAGCCCCCACTCCTGAGCTGATGCACTTTATCTTTGTAAATTTTTAATCATTTGATCAAGCAAAAAATGCGGTTTCAATATTATTTGATAATCTCACTGACGGACTAAATAGAATTATAATTTTTCTCCCTCACGATCAGAAGGTCTAAGCAGCTAAATGTCCAACAGCGCGAAATGTCTAATGAGCAGTAAGACTAATTAGCAAAATGTCCATGTAGCACAACGTCCAAACATCCTTATTTAACCAATTTTCACTTGAAATTTTCTTAGACAATTCGTGCGCGATATCGCGTATAGACGTAATATAAAGACAATGAAGTGTTCTTCGTTGTTCTTGTCATCAGGAAGGTACCTCAGAATGCGCAGAGAATTCTGCTGTCCATTCTCTAGTAATAAGTCATTCTAGTCTTCACATCATCAGCCTATTAATGTTCCCACTGCTGGGACACAGGCCTCCTCTCTGTGAGACGGAATGGGCCGTAATCCACCACGCGGGCCCAGTGCGGGTTGGTGGATGTCACATGTCTTCGAATTTTTGGTTCTAGGACATGCCGGTTTCCTCACGATGTTTTCCTTCACCGTTTTGAGAGCAGTGGTGAAGATATAATTTACAGAAAGTAAAGTGCCTGCCTGGGCTCGAACCCACGACCTACAAATTGTAAGTCGCGGCTGATAACACTGCGCCACCACTGCTCTCTTCGCTGGATGCGAAAAGCACAGAAGCTGTCGATGTGGCAACGACGTTTGGGGGCGACTTTTGTCCAGAAGTGCACGTCTTTCGCCTGAAATGATGATGAATCACATTCTCACAGAACCGTATTCATTATTGTACACAAAACACACATTATATACGAATACAGTAGGACAGTTTATGTACAAAGGCGAGCTTAACCCATAATTGGGTTGTCTTACAGCAAACCTCAGTGTCATAGAGATTGTTGATTAAATGAGGACCATATACTCAAGTGCACAATAAAACTAAACATTTAAATTCTTACTAACTAAATAACCTAACTAACCGTGGACGTATTAATACGAAATTTTTGTAGTTACGGCCGCCATGGCTCACGTACAATAATCCTCACTAAGGACTAAGTGCGGCAAATCAAATCCCTAAAGAAGAAAAATCTTCGACACTTCAGTTAGAAAGGGCCTGTAAGACAGGTGTGAATGAGAAAGACAATGCTCTATAATGTCCAGTTCAAAAACTTGATTATCCTTATTAAAGTAATACTGTTCATTGTACAACCTATAAGAAATATTATAGGCATATTTTGCTTGTCGTGTAGGGTAAGAAAGCTCGTGGAATATTCTACTGCATCATTTCCCTTGGGAGGATGTTCGTAACAACTTTATCTGGCAGTTTTCTTCACCTGAAGACTGACTGTATTATTAGGTAGGTATGTCATACATATGCATTATGCAACTGTAGTTGTCTTTAATATTATATGAATACCAGCTGGGTTGGTGATTTCTGATTTTTACTGTTTATATTTCCAGGTTAACTCTGTCTGTGATCTCTAAAATAAACTTGTAAAAGTAACATTGGTACTAGCCCGGATTTAAACCGACAGCCTTGTGCATGAGAAGCGAGACCTTAAAGCACTGCGCTATCACGACGTTGTTTCAATGAAAAACTCCTCAATCTTTACAATCCAATTCTTATTATACAGGGTGTTTGGAAGGGAGCTGTACATACGCCTAGGGTAGAAACTAGGGATAGTCTGCTACCTACCCCCGCCCATTATATTGACCTTGGCCTCAAGGTTTTTTTTTAATTTATTATTATTTTTTATTTGACTTTTTTATGATTTTTTGACTAAAACTACCTGTAGCTCAAAATCTATCCATGGGACCGGTCGGCTAATGGTCTTGTTTTAATCGTTAGAGTCTTAGGGTCCTGCAAAAAATTATTTTACACCAGAAAATTGTGGAGAAGAAAAGTTATGGGGCCTGAAGTACCGTAGTAAGGTAAAGAAATAATTTTAAGGGCAACTTTCTATGGGGTTTAAAAAAAAACTAACAGGGTTGGAGTTCTTCTGATTTTTTTAAAACATCCTCAGTCCATGCCCTTTCTAACGATATGCTAAAAGTGTAATTATCACTTTTAGTTTTAAAGTTATTAATTAATTTCTTTACCTTACTATGGTACTTCAGGCCCCATAACTTTTCTTCTCCACAATTTTCTGGTGTAAAATAATTTTTTGCAGGACCCTAAGACTCTAACGATTAAAACAAGACCATTAGCCGACCGGTCCCATGGATAGATTTTGAGCTACAGGTAGTTTTAGTCAAAAAATCACAAAAAAGTCAAATAAAAAATAAAAATAAATTAAAAAAAAAACCTTGAGGCCAAGGTCAATATAATGGGCGGGGGTAGGTAGCAGACTATCCCTAGTTTCTACCCTAGGCGTATGTACAGCTCCCTTCCAAACACCCTGTATTTTGCCTGTGTGATATTTTCTAATAATAATAACTAAATATAATGAGAAAATTATGATTCTGTTGTTTCAGAAGCGAGAGTAATCAACAACAGTTGTATAAACTTTAACCATTATACCACAAACTATTACAAAGCTTTATGTTTAACAATAAAATAAATTTTAATCTCAACTGAAATTGTTGTCTCACATATTTGCAAAACATGTCCATTTTGTGTGTAATGTATGATACAATACCTTCATTATGACTTTATGGGTATTATAACATTATACTAAACCGGAAAATGGCCGAAGCGACATTAAAACGTTGTGTTTCTTTCAAAAATCTTTGTCTGCTTCATAATAATAACAAAAGGGCCAGGTGAGAGAGCTAATAAACAGAATGGCTTTGTCCTCTTAACGAGCTTTCACGGAAAGACTTAGCCGTGCAAATATAAATAAACTGCTGTTGTTCAGAACCTCTGCTTTTAGCGATCCGCTGGAAAATACAGTGAACGCTCACTGTTTATCTTTTTAATTACTGATTAGCCGATACAGACGTTTCCTTTTCTTTGCCACTCAGATGCTCTGTGCACTATGTTTCATTAAGTTCTAAATAAAAAGCGAAGCAAAAATTAAACTTTGTGTTCGGGATTTGGATTGGTTTTTACTTTTGTGATTGGCAATCATTTTTATTTCCCGTTATACTTAAAATCATACAAGTTTTAACGTTAATTTTGTGATACTGTCTAATATCTTTATTTTCTCAATGAACTTATTCACCTGTCTACAATTGATAATTTTTCTGTGTAAATTATGTTTTATTTCAATCAAACCAAACAACAAAATAATTCACTGATTGTATCTACGAAACTACGTAGCGGAAAATTTTTGACATTCAAAAAAAACTTAAAACCCGACTTCCAAATAAAAACACTACAAAGTGAAAAATAACATCATTTCGGATATCGGTGTTTCTGGTTCCGTAACTTCGTTTTTTGACACCGATTTCTTATTTTTCACTTTGTACTATTTTTATTTGGAAGTCGGTAGTATTTTTTTAAGTTTTATATTTTCCTCTTTTTGGTTGTGGTACCTAGTGGGCTATTTTTATAGTAATGTAGAATAAACTGACATGCGATTGCAGCAATCCTGAGAGATTTGCCGTCATTTATTGAAGAGTTCTGTTGTATATGCCCAATTTTATTCATCAGATCTTAAGGCGGTACCCCGAGCAAAACGCCGCGCAAGCCGTTTTTTGTGCTGTTTTTAGGAGCTATCTACTCGTTATTTAAAAAGAAATATCAATTAATAAAAATACATTTCAATTTCTACATAATATTGATTCTAAAATGGTAGATTTAGTTTTTTTTTAAATGTTGTATATATTTCACTAATCTCCTTCCAAAAAACCATAAAAATGAGAAATAATTATTGATATTAAGCATCTCCTCGTAAAGTGTTCATTAAATATTTTTTGTACTAACACTAATGGATAGACAATTTAATAACGAACATTTTTGTAGATTAATTTTTTTCAAAAGACCAAAATTCGATTTTATAAAGATTTTATTCTAAAATCTGGGCGTATTCACTACTGTAATTCATGCGCCACCAGTGCCGCTAGACCAATAGGAATGCTCATATCACATGCCGATTTTTTGGTCAGGGTACCGTCTCAACATAATTTATACGGTGGTCCCTACGGAAAGAATACTATCAAAAACAAAAAAATACAAGATCTGTCCTTAATGGATAGTAGAAAACACACATTAAAAATAATAAAATCGATCACAGAACCTTCTGCTTTTTGGGAAATCGGTCAAAAAGTGGCTTCAAATTGGATTTTTTTTATTTATTTTTTAATGCTTGTTTATTTTTCCCGAGGGAACATATTACCGGGATAAAAAATGTCCTATGTGCTATTCCTGACTATAATCTATTGTCTGTTTCATCCAGATCCGTCCAGCCGTTTGAGCGTGAAAAAGTAACAAACATACACACACTTTCGCCTTTATAATATTAGTGTGATACGGAACCCTAAACATTAGTGTACAAAGTGAACCAAGATACTGTAACAGTTCTCCACGGGCAGTTTTCATTTTAATCTCCTTATTCCACAGTATATTCGAATGTTCAACTTAAATGGAAAAAAACTTTTTTGCAAAAAAATACTACCGACTTCCAAATGAAAAACTACAAAGTGAAAAATAACTTAACTCTTGGAAGTCGGTGTCTTACGTAGGTACCATTTTTTTTCGATATGGACACCGACTTCCAAGAGTTAAGTTATTTTTCACTTTGTAGTTTTTCATTTGGAAGTCGGTAGTATTTTTTTGCAAAAAAGTTTTTATTTTTCCCTTTTTAGTTTTGCCTACCTAATAGATACGCAAGTTGTTTCCTAAGGTCCCTATAACGCCGAATAGATTACCCGAATAACATGAAACTTGAACATAACCGGTGAAATGAGAGATCTGCGTACCCCTTTAGAGCGTACTGGCGTGATGTTATGTTATGAAATGGTATAAACAACAAACAGTAATGCGATTGCAGCAATCCCAAGAGTTTTGCCGTTATTTATTGAAGAGTTATGTTGTGTATCTCCGAAGTTCTTCATCAGACCTTCACCAAATTCAAATGGGACCAATTTCGAAACATGCTCTTTCAAACTAAAAAAGAATTTTCAAAATCGGCCCACAATTGACAGAGATATCGGTGAACATACACAAAAAAAAAAAAAAAAAAAAAAAAACAAACATAAAGTCGAACATAGAACCTCCTCCTTTTTTTGTAAGTCGGTTAAAAATCAAAATGTACAAGCGAAATGGCCCGGGAACCGTCTTTATATTTTCAGAGGCAAGAACAACATTGTTAATTAAATTCAATGATTAAGGTTAGAACGTATTTAGTTCAAAAATAACCCTGGTTGGGAATCCTTTAGAATACTTCTGTAAATACGGTGAAATGTTTCCATTTATTTTTTTGCACTGCTCTGTTAAAAAGTTTTTAGATAGGAATACTCTTTATTGTACGCAAGCATATTTTTACTGACTTCAAAAAAAGGAGGTAATTAATTCGAAACGTATGTAAGTAATATTGTTGGAATTGCACAATATTCACATATGCTACTCTGTATGGGCTTTTAAACACGTATCATAAGTGTATGTATGCTTGTTATTTGTTTGTCCAAGTATTTCTCCGAAACTGCTTATTGAATCGTGATTATTCCTATTATTTAAGTATCTTGCAACTTACGGAATAGTGTAAGTTTCATCAAAATCAGTTCAGTAGTTTTCAAGATATGGAATAAAAATTGAACTCCTTAGCGACAAACAGCACGAATATGTAAATTATGTTACTATAGGTATTTGGTCAATCCTTTTGCCTTACCATAGACTTCGCTCACTTTTTATAGGGTCCTAAAACTAAATTGAGAAAAATATAACTTTTTCACAAAAAAAAAGCCGGCTTCTTGTTTCAGAAGACGGTGGTACCTCTTGTTTTTATCGTTTTTCAACACCGACTTCCGAAACGAAAGTTATTTTTGCACTTACTAGTGTTTTGCTTTAGGAGTCGGTTTATTTTTTTTGTGAAAACATCATCATCATCTGCCTAGCCTTTTCCCAGCTATGTTGGGGTCGGCTTCCAGTCTAACCGGATTCAGCTGAGTACCAGTGTTTTACAAGGAGCGACTGCCTATCTGACCTCCACAACCCAGTAACTGGGTAACACGGTACCCCTTGGCAAGACTGGTGTCAGATCTCAAGCTTCTGACTATTCGTAACGACTGTCAAAGATCTTCAAATGACAGCCGGGACCAACGGCTTAACGTGCTTTCCGAGGCACGGAGAAAACTCGGTATGTTGAAATGGTCACCCATCCACGGACCGACCTCGTCAAGCGTTGCTTAACCTTAAAGAT
Source organism: Orthosia gothica (assembly GCA_949775005.1). Lineage (NCBI taxonomy): Eukaryota > Metazoa > Arthropoda > Insecta > Lepidoptera > Noctuidae > Orthosia > Orthosia gothica. The sequence goes on from OX459050.1 coordinate 1,649,139, forward strand.
CGACCCGTGCGGCTGTTATTATTTAGCCACGAGCTCCTCCTCCTCCTCCTTTTTTGTGAAAACGCAATAAATTATTCCAAGCTATACTTAGCTTTTATAAGTGTGTCCGGCAACAAATAATTAATTTTTCAACCACTTTCTGGCATCCGATTAAGCTGAGACTTGGCATTCATATTGGAACTTTGGAAAGATTCAAATAATATGGTACCATGGAGCTGGGTCTCATGATGAAGCCTGCAAGTGGCCATAGCATAACAGTTTGTCAAACAGTTACACACAAAATCGCACCATCGTGTTTGGGACACCAACTGTCGTTTCACCACGAATGCCACTATCGCCGTGCTGGGCAGACTGACAGACTGGAGGACTAGGCAGTCTTGTCAAGACTGGTGACAAGCTCAACATTAAAAACCTTTGTCAGCCATGTCCATGCCATGCCCATGAACAGTTGTGCTGTGGCCACTTGCCAGCTTCATCATTAGAACAGCTGCCTGAGCAAAGGCCCCTGCTTGTTTACATTAGTAAGTTTGGTTTTGGTGGTCTTTGGGTCATGTGTATTGACAAGTGATATTATTATATTTAGAACAAAGTTCAAAAATCATATTTTAAAAAGAAAATATTTCTTATATGTAGTACTTACCTAAGCATATTTTAGGGGTTGGGTCGTATGTTTGAGGAGACCAGATCTTCAGTAGTGTTTTGTAATAGACTTAGATTCGCAGGAGCGAAAAAATAAGATGAATAAATCATCTTAAAACATCTCAACAAATACAGAAAACATTTATAAAAAGTAGACCCTTTTCAAGACACCAAAAACGTCAAACAAATCCGCAATAAGAACTATTCTCACTATAATAGTTCAGTAAACAACCCATTTCGGGGCACTTAGGAGTTATCGTATGACACAGTCGTGTAGTACAAGTCAGTGGCGTAGCAAATCATAAAGACGACCCCGATTCCAAGTTTCTTAAGAGGCCCTTTTTACCCCACTGCAACTAAGACCAAAAGGAAATTACGAGCGATACGAACTTAAAAATGAAAAAAACCCGGGGTTAATTTTCATTGTTACTGTAGCTAATTAAGTAATAAAATTTCCTCATAGAACCTCTAACCAAAAATAAATTGTAATAGTTGATAAAATTTTACGATTTTTTGATTGCACACGTCGGAGCTCAGAAAGTTCGGGGACCCCGTATCATTGATATGGCTTATACCGCGGTAGCTACGCCCCTGACTCGAGTCGTCGTACATGGAATATCTATTACTCGGCACGTAAGCCCTGCCCGTTGGGGCAGCTGATAGGAGCAGCCTGTCCGAACTGGTTTAGCTCTTAAGTACGTCTTACTGACGCTCTTAGCCAGAGATAACTGCCCCAATGTAATGTAGGATTGCATGTGGATCTTTCTAGAATGCTGGACTGCTTTAAAAATTAATTGATTTTTAGGCTTTTTGGCAGATGCTTGTTTTTGTTGGGCTATTTGTTTTGTTGAGTTTACATTATTGGTATTTGTGATATTCGAGTATACGGCGAAAGGATGAAAGTGACAGAATCACGCCCTGCTAAAGGTTAATTATAAAAAATAAAAATAAAAACCCGACTGCTTCAGAAGCGAACTAAAAAGCTGTAAGCAAGAAAAATCATGCTGCGCAGTTGGAGGATACATATTCGCAAACTGGCCGATCGCCTGATCCTCCGACTGCACAGCATGTTTTTTTTCTTTTGTACAGCTTTTTTGTTCGTTTATGAAGCAGTCGGGTTTATTAAATTTTTATTTACAACTTTTTAGTTATAATTTTTTTTTCGAATTACATTTTTACATGTAAGGTACATATTTTTGTGATCACCTGTTAAAACCCTTCATTTTGATACCGAACTCGATAGGTTTGGAAGAAAACAAAATGGGACTCGCACAATATGGCGTCCAAAATCCGCCATGTTTGTTTTTTTTTAACTTCACCTATCTAACGATGTCCTAATTATATAAATCCGTATAGCGGTTTGAAAGAAATGAGGTTATAAAGAATATTATATACATACAAACATACAAGCTACGCGCGAAATACCTTCCCTAAAAAGAAATACCCTTTTATGAATTGCTTGCAGTCGGGTAAAAATATGGATTTTGTTTTTAAAAAACATTTAAAAGAAGGAAACCTTAACCACTGCCTTAACCAAGATAGTACCTAAATAAACCTAATAAACAATACAAACGGGACTATTGGCAATGGAGACATCACATACCATCAATAATATATAGACCTTTGCCACGGTATCAAGTGATACAAACGCAGTCAATATGATACTTCTTCACTCGATGACTCGATAGACCACGTGATATTATTTCAATTGAGTTGACCCCACTCAAACATTTCAAGTATTGTTGATCAAAATGTAGTTACTAAACAACATTAACTAGTTAGAAACTAGTAGCTAGCTAGCTAGTTGATGGCCATCAGAAATAACTAGCTGATGGTCAATCATGTACATACAACAGTTTTTAATACTATATTCCTTACTTAGTCAGCTCTCCTAATACCTAATTACCTATTTGATATTACTGACTTTAAACAAAAAACACGATAAGCAGAGATTCCGACCAGATTCTATAGACATTAGAACTCTCCCAAGTAAATGAACTTAGATTCACGTTCTCGGAATCCAGTCACCTACAGATGCCGTCTATTTACGACATTGCTTTGCCACCTAGCAACATGAAAACTCATGTGACATCCACCAAACCGCACTGCGCCCGCGTGGTGGGTTACGGCTCATTCCCTATCACAGAGAGGAGGCCTGCACGCACAACGGACCAAATGGAAGGACGGACTAAGTGCGGTAAAGGGAGTCCATCTATCCTATCCTATCCTAACAGGACGTAACTGAATATCAGAATTCTACATGAAGCGACTGCTTACCTTTTTTTTTTTTTGCTTTGAGAAATGCTCATGCATACTGCACTACCAGGGGAGATAGTGCAGTTATGTGGGACTCTTACCCAGTAAAATTCCACGGTGTCCTCCAGTGCCGCTCATGGCGGGAACACGGGTACGTGTTAGCACTCACCGCGAACCCGCCGTGGCTGTCCGTCACCGGACCCTCCTCAGGGGAGTACCCCCCATCACCGGCGCACCAGAACACAGTGTACGTCGTGACCACCTCAGGGACCTCTTCGCTTCACCGTGGGTGATCAAGCCACGGTTACTGAGACCCCCACCTCGACTATGCAGGAACCCACTGGGGGGGAAGCGACTGCTTACCTAAACTTCACAACCCAATTACAGTGTAACATTGATGACAGTGGCAAAGATTTGGTTTAAAAAACCGAATTACATGAAAAAAAGAGACTTGTTGTCAAATTTTATGGCTTATGACTATACGACCTTCTACTAATAAAAACAGAACAGTATATATCAAGATATTCATTAAATAACATTACATTCTCAGAGTACATACTCGTCTTGTTACCGTCTGCGAGGCTGTGGGACTTGAGACGCATTATCGCTTGCAAGACGTAAGGCAGGCTGTATGGCCAGTGAAGTGTGTGTAAAACATAAGAGCCCACTCCGGGTAACTGCATTGTAAGCAGAGTGAGCTAGCTCGATGATGGTACGATGTGCATTAAGGTCTTGTAATAGTGCTGTAAACTATTGTAGTTGCTAGTAACTGTACCTACTGATATTAGATAGAGTAGATTCTTAAGTATAATGGAATGGCTAATTCTCATTTTCATCTAGGTACACTAGTTGCAACCTAAATGAATGTCTAAATAAAGCGCTGCCTTGAAATTTTATTGCTGGACTCAGCACCAAGAGTTGAAAGTCCAATATTTAGGCATTAATTGAAGTATTTTCTTATGTTACTGAAAACGCGCATTAGTCACGATCTCTTTTTACCCAAATGCCGAAAGAGGGTAATGTGTTTATCAGTCTATGTATGTATGTATGTTTGTATGTATGTTTTTATGTATGTTTGTATGTATGTTTGTATGTATGTTTGTATGTATGTTTGTTTGTATGTATGTTTGTATGTATGTTTGTTTGTATGTATGTTTGTTCCTATATGGCGTTCCAGAGATTTTGATGATTCGTACGTTAATAGATGCATCTTAACCCTGCGAGTGTCACTGGCTACAATAAAATTGGATAGTAGAAAAATGGCGGATTTTGGGCGCCATATTGTGGGGGCCCAATTTTTTTTTTATCTTCCATGCCCTTTGTGTGGGGTATCAAAATAAAGGCTTTTAAGAGGTGATTTCAAATATATATAATACTTGTATATTTAAATGTACCTAATACGATGATTGATGATTCTGCTAAAATGTTGCATTTTTATTAGTAGGTACTTACCTACCTTTATTAGTATGTAATTGGCACCATTGTGGAGGTGACCTAGATTCCGCACAGCACATGCTCGAGGAGTGCCCTGCGTGGGCCTCTGACCGGCAGGTCCTGGTCGCCAGGATCGGGCGAGACTTGTCTCTGCCAACAGTTGTGAGGGCTATGCTGGCAGAGACAGAAAACTGGAGGCAAATAGCCTCCTTCTGTGAGGCCAGATGGTCCACAAGTATGCTGCCGAGCGGAATTGTGAGAGGGCCGATCCCGCTCGGAGAAGAAGGCGTCGTGGAGGCAACCGCCTCGACGCCCTAAACGCTGAAACCCCGTCTGCAATGTAGGCAGGTGGGACTCCGGGCGTTCAAATTGGGAACTCTGTCCTCCCAGCATGTGTTTCCAGGTAAGACGGTGGCACAGTCAGTAGTCATGTGCTACCGGTCATTTCTTCAAAAAAAGGTACTGACTTACAATATAATAATTGTATAGTTGTAAATAGGTATAACGCTCGTAGAATAATTCGAACCAATCCATCCAACATATTACAACATCAATTAATATAAAACTAAAGTTATGCAACACACGCCGAGTACCTAATGAAAATTGACACGCCAATAATTACTTACTTTTAGTAAGTAATTATTGGCATATATATGACAGTTATTTGATCGATTGGTGTGCGAGTACTCCCAGAGGCTCACAGCTAAGCAGAAATGTTTACATATGTAATACCAGAATGCTTCGTCGTTTATTAATTTTGTATAGGAATACTATCTTTCACGGTTGTGGTCATTGTCAAAGAAAAAAATAATTATTGTGAACATTTCAGTAAAAACCGTGACCGTGAGACTTAAATCTAGGTATGGTAGTAAAAATAAATATAAAAAAGTGAGTAAAAAAAAAAAACCCGACTGCTTAAGAAGCGAATTAAAAAGACGTAAACAAAAAGAAAATCATGCTGTGCAGTCGGAGGATACATATTCGCGAGCTGGCTGACCAAAACCAGATGGGCCATCGGGTTTTTTGGTTTTTGAATTAACTTTTTTTATTTAATTGCTTAGTTAACATTTTCTTTTGTCGAATTAGGTACATTTAATTAAACATATAAATTTTATATATTTTTAAAATCACTTCTTACCTTTAAAACCTTTATTTTGATACCACAATATAGCGTCCAAAAGCCGCAATTTTCTATTTTCCAGTTTTAATGTAGCCAGCAAGTTGAAGACGAATCGATTGTCGTAAGAAGCATCAAAATCGGCCTACGCGTTTGGTCTCTAGAACGCGACATAGGAACAAACATACATACAAACGTACATACATAGACTAATAAACACATTACCCTCCTTCGGCAGTCGGGTAAGGAGGTCTTATATCATTTGTTTGAGACAGGTCACAAGACCGGTCGATGACTAGGCGCTTAAGGGGGGCCTAAGTCCAGTTGTGGACGTCTTTCAGCTGCGTAATAATGATGATAATAAGACAAGGTTCTGAACAAAGAAGCACAATATAAGTAAAATTATATAGTGTGGTGAGCTTGACCAAAATACAAAACATGGCTATAGCTCAGTATATCTCAAACAGTTTACAACAACGATCACTACAAAAGACTCCAATACAGGACAACATAACATCTTTTAACATTCGTTACGATTCAGCCAATATTTGCTGAAATATCGAAGCCATTCGACACAACAAACTTTATTTCAGTGCCGGTAGGAAACTGATGTCGAGATAAACATGACTTTGCGTTATACATGGGTGCCTATTATGTCACCCCGATACCGACATTTCGTTCCCCGTTCGGCGGAGTCGATTTCGAAAAATGCTTCATCAATTTATCTGTTCCCGTTCAGCGCTCGTGATCGATGACAACGGCCTGATATTTGTCAATCGCACGACATATAAAATACGTTTTAAACTTTTCACTGTCTACATTGGTTCTGATCATTGGATGTCTCATATCTCATTAGCGGGTTTCATGTTTGGTTTCAGTTGATTTTCTTTGTCAGCGAAGGCATTAAGATCTTCTTTGTTACTCAATTCGTATTAAAGGAAGAATCCTCTTTGAGTTTTTGCCTAGACAATAAATAGTTAAGTATGTAAAACATACCATCTGACGGCAACGTATGTATTACCACAAAGTACGTAAGCGGCGGCGTTACTTTTACGTTTTTTTGTAATAATATATGCATGAGTTGAATTCACTGGAATTACTCACGCAACGCAGATGAATTCAGCCTTGGTTGTGCATAATAACTAACTTACATCGAAACTAAATCAACTAACATCGAAGAATTCAACGAACGTCGATTTTACATTAAACTAGACTTATTAATTTATCTAAGACATAATTAACCATAGTAAGAACCTACGTAAATTAGCAAAATTATGAACATGCAATTACCGCACGGAATTTCGAAACTAAGCTCTATAAAGATAGTGTCATTTATTAGGGGCGTGTTATAATTAAACTAATCTATTGGACGCGTGTGTACCAGGATCTTCCAATTTACCCTGACCCCCAACGACACGATCTTTCAGTTAGGAAGTACGTTCTTTGTTACTTCAGTTGGGACGTGAAAGGTCTTGTTATGTTGGACGTGTGTTGTTACTTGTCTGATCTCGTGGAAGCGCCTTCTTGTGCTGGCAGGCTCCTCTAATTAATGTCTCTGAAACTACACGAGCCACACGTATCCAATACTTGCCATAAGATGTAGGAAATTCTAAGTTCGGTAGTTTGATCACATCTTTCAAATATTGCGTGTTTTGGTTATGGGTGACGCGTGGTTATAGTTTTTCTTTGATGTTTAATTTGTTCTTAAGTTTGTGGTAATACTTTAGCGAATATGTATTTTTGGCTTGTGTACTTCTAGGTCACCATTTGGGAATAGTGTGACCTATCACGTGTATGCGTCTAGATGAGGAGCGTTTGTTATGACAAAGATACGAGTGGAATAAAGCTGGAAAGATTTCCTATGTTCTCCTAAATATACTTGTATTTCTGAGGTAAGCCATCAAGTTTCTGACTACAGTATAAATATGCTACTGTTCTACATACAATAGGACAATTAATATCGTGTACTGCGTGTCTTCTTGCCTGTTTCAGAAACTCTGGTGACCCCTTTTAGATAGCTTTAGCCACAAAGAATGATGTGATTTAAAATGTTGTACGATAAGTGTTTTGTTTTTGTGGTGTCCTCTATTCGATGTTATGAAGCGTTGAGTGACACTAAGGCCGAATTTCAAAAATGGTACCGAATGCAATCAGCATATCATCTATCATCACTTACAATCAGATGAGATAGTGGACAAACGCTAGCCTAACAACAGAAAAAAAAATTGCCACAGCAATGATTATACTGACAGCTCTTGAACGCAGTTAAGAGGTGCTGATGATCAAAGTAGTAGTGAGATGAGTAAAGTTTACTAGTTTCGGCTTTAAAGGCTACACCTCCCCTCCTCGCGTCGTGTTCCTCATTACTGAGGGTCGTGATTCCCCTGTCGTCGTGGATACAACTTTTTCTTCACTAATGTGTGCCATCCATGCCTGTCTTTTGCGTCGTGGAGAGCATCGTGCAGTTTGGAATTCAACAATGTGCGGACTTGGTATGACTATCTTATTAGAATGCGACCTCTAGGACCCTTCAATCTTGCCAGTAAACATCAGTTGTTCTAGGTTGTGCCCATCCTTTCTGGCAATGCGACCAAAGAACGCCAAAATTCTGCGAAAGCAGGTCGTGAACAGTCTGATCTATATTTTAATTTCGCGGAGGATAGTCTTTGGTGCGGAAGGCAGTCCAAGGGATTTGCAGTATCTTCCTCCGGCAGACGCATCTATGCGGTTACGGTTGGCATTCTTTAAAATCCACGTTTCAGTCCCGTATCTGAAAATGGAGAACGCCAGGGAACTGACCAATTTTACTTTTGTTCTCCATGGAATGTTTCGGTCTCCCCATTTTCTCTGTAATTGAGACATTGCGTTTTAGGCCATCCCTACACGTCTACTAATATCCTTCTCGCTGAAGTCGCTTACAGTTTGCAGCGATAGGGCGCCAGTAAACTAGAGATGGTTTGCGCGATCCACAACCATTAACTTGGTTTTGGCATGATTGACTCTCAAGCCCAGTTCCATGCTGATACTTTCCATTCTTGCAAGAAGTTCTACCATCTCGGTTTCATTCGTAGCTAGGAGTTTACTGTCAAAGGTCACACATACCCCAAATAGTGTCCTCAAAATCTAATAAAACCCCAATTATATTTGGCAAACACATCTCTAATCACGCAGTTATTTCGTCCCTTCTCCCAATAAAACGGATTGATCGCGCGGACTCCATTAATCTGCCAATGCCAAGGACAAATGTGATGGATGCGTGACACGACATTACCTATGTCCTAGCGACGACGCTATCAATCAACTGCCGGCGAGAAATATTGACCAACATAGTAGTTATGACGATATTTGCGACTATTATGGGATGGGTCGGTTTTATTCGACTTAGATGGTGAAGTGGTGGATTTATTTGTCTTCTGTGCTAAATAAAGACAGTAAATATTAAGATAATAATGTGATTTTATATGTCCACGAGTCACGCGGGTGTGAAATGAGTGCGCGACTCGGCGCAACCCAAAATTTTGTCGGATTTTGTACTTTCCTTATTATTTTTTAACTTATTAAAAGCCTTACATAAAAATGTAGATACATAATTAAATTGTTTTGAGATGGTGTAAACTTCACAAAAACAAGCTTTGTGGTTTTGGAGTGATTGTCGTTTTCTTGTCCGCGTTAAACATAACTTTACAAATTAATTACACTATATTATTAAAACAAAATTTTAAATACCGAAGACATCCCGGATGACAGCTTGTACGAGATTAGGATGGCTCTGAAACAACTTAAGAACAACAAGGTGTCGGGTGACGACGGCATAACTACAGCCAAACTCCTGAAGGCGGGTGGAAGCTTTTTGATTCCATCATAATCAAAGAGAAAACGCCACAGGCATGGTGCAGTAGTGTGGTGGTACTCTTCTTCAATAAGGGTGTGGGCAATAATGCCCGGTTGAAGATTTATAGGCCCATCTCACTTCTTAGCCATGTGTACAAATTGTTTTCAAAGGTCTCGCGCGCAGATTTGACGATTTCCAGCCTCCCAAACAAATCAGTTTCCAAAAAGGCTTTAGCACCGTAGGCCACATGCATACGCTGCGGAAGGTAGGCAAAAGACTGAAGAGGATAACTGTTCAACCGATAACCGAAGAGGTTTCCTTGCGTGATCGAAATAGAAATGAAGATATCCGCAAGAGAACCAAGGCTACCGACAAAGCCCGAAGAATTGCCAAACTTAAGTGGCAGCGGGCAGAGCATTGCTCGCAGAACTGATGGCCGTTGGCTGAAAAGTTCTGGAGTGGCCACCACGAACCTGAAGACGTTGCGTCGGAAGGCCTCCCTCTAGGTGGAGCGACGACCTGGTATTGGCTGCGGGACTCCGCTGGATGCAAGACGCACAGGACCTATTTCCAGCAGTGGACGTCTTCTGGTTGAAATGATGAACCACTTAGGCATGATATTTATTTTAAAATCAGTTACAGAAGGGTTAGTTACGCCTTAAACAAATAAAACCAAATGAACTCACCCACAATTAAAACCAACTAGAGGGTAACAAACTACAATAGCAAATACTTAACGAATAGCTAATTTAATTCATTATTCTGCATAATATTTCGTTAACTCCAGAAAGATTCAAAAGCTTTCAGACATGTCCCTATTAAAACACCCCCCTGTTACTTGCAGGTGGAAGTTATAATGCACTTTGGAGTTTCAGTTAACTTTGAAGATATGAACAAGTTTTCAGAGGCGTGCTTTCGTTCTTATTTGTTTTATGGCCCATCAGACGATGAGTGGTTAAGATTATATTATGGGCGTTACGTGACGTATGTGCGGAGTTTTATGTCAGTTTTGTTAAGATTATATTTGGCCTCCGCGAAAGACAAAAAGCACTAAATTAAGAAAATGGGAGCTCCCACGCTAGTATAATGCGATAGAAAATTACAAATAACAATTACCTTCGTCGAAAGATACAAATAAATATACTCATTTTTAACCAACTTCAAAAAGGAGGAGGTACTCAATTCGATTGTATTTTTTTATGTGTGTTACGTCAAAACTCTTTACCAGTTTAACCGATATTGATGATTCTTCTTATGCTAAGCTAGTGCTTCTAATGTGGTCCCATTTAAATTTGGTGCAGATCTGATAAACAACATCGGAGATATACAACATAACTCTTCAATAGACACCGGCAAATCTCTCGGGATTGCTGTAATCGCATGTTTGTTTATTGTTTGTAAAATTTCCGCAGCGGCGTGATGTTATAACATAATATCACGCCGGTACCCTCCAAAGGGGTACGCAGATGTGTACAGTTCACCGTGATACACTCTAATTTTACCAGTTGTGTTCAAGTTTTATGTTATACGGGTAATCCGTTTTGGGATAACTGTGGAATAACTATACGTAGATAATATGTACCTACCAAAACAAAAAAGTGAAAAATATAAACTTTTTACAAACAAATACAACCGACTTCCAAATGAAAACACTACAAAGTGAAAAATAACATCAATTTCGGAAGTCGGTTTTAAAAAACGAAAAAACAAGAACTTATCGAAATTGATGTTATTTTGCTCTTTGTAGTGCAATGATATTTAAATAAACAGATACGTTATACACTCACAAAACAATTGAAAAAAGTGTTCCGCGCAGCAGTGGCAGCACACATACACACTTTTCATTCATCTGACATTTCACATCACTACAAGGATGGCTGGATAAAACCAACAAGAAAAAAAGAGACAGCTAGTGTTTGTCAATTGCGTGTGAATTTAAACAAACATTATTCTGACCACCAATGTTTTTTCTATAAGTAACCTCCAAATATCAGAATATTAGGAAAATTATTGAAATAAATTAGTAAATTGAGGTGTATTGCGTACTTACATATGGTATGAGATCCCTTCTGTTTTATGTAATTTGGTATTATAATTGGTACACTTTCTAAATACACACGATGGAATTTTTTTAATTTTGTTTTTGTTTCAACAAAGCGTATCGCTCTTCGCCATGCGTGACATAAACTAAAGACTAAAGGTTACAATTGTCTCCTATTCGAGTCTTCACAATGCGCGCGCTTATAACATATCTGTTTATTTGAATATCATTGTTGTAGTGTTTTATTTGGCACATGGTTGTATTTTTTTGTAAAAAGTTTTTATTCTTAGATTTTACTTACATAAATTAATATCTGATGTAGGCTCCTATCATTTATTCAAACATTGGCATTAGTTTTTACGTAGAATTTAGCAATAAGTAGTTACACTGTATTTCAGTTTCTCATCTGATGATAAGTTGGAGATTTAATGCCAATAGTAGATACCTGGATACTTTCTGTAGTAATGTTATTGTAACTTCTTGCAACTTAATTTAATAAAATTATCATAATAAGAAAGTACTTAGGTAGTTACAGTGAGTAATAAAACCAATAATATAAAAAAAAAACATAAAAATTACCAATTTTACCTAACCTGCTGAAGCATTAACCAACTACTGAAATTAAATAACAAACAACTACAATGTTAATAAACGTCACCACAAAGGCCACAAGATTTAATTCCGCTCCTTCTTTGCAAAGAACAATTAGAATAAATAGCCAGGCAGGTAACTAAACAGGCCCTCATATTTAAATGTCGTTCGTAATGACATTTTCCTTCCTCTTCTAAAGAAATTATATAGGAACAGTGAACTTTTTTCCTCATAACATCCACTGCCAATTAATATTTTTCTGAAGAAAAGCGTCATTAGAAACGGAACACCGTATTAAGCGGGCCTAAATTATTTACCTGGATCAGAAATTATTATTATAAGGAAGTGAAATTTCCATCTGTAATTTATTTTCGTAATTGGAAATTTTAATTAAATGATTTGACACATTTCTTTCAACAGTAACACGAAAAAGGAGAAGTAGTGAAAAAAATTCAAAAGATTGATAAGTGACTGACTGAGAGGATGAATGATAAGCGACTAACAAAAGGTACAAGGCAGACGTGAGTGGAAACACTGGGAGTGAACGCCCTAGACTAGAAGGACATGCATCGAACTTATTGGCAATATTCTTTAAAATTACAAGGTGCACAGTACTCTTAACCGGTGCGCGTGTATGACTTGATGTTTGAACGTAAATGAAGCAAAAGTAGTATGTAAGTGTCGTACCAGGTGGCGTTCTATAGTTTTTGCTTACCACACGGGGAAAAAGGCATGAGTTTATATGCATGTAGTTACACGAAAACTGGCTGTTTTTGTACTGACCCCGAGAGATACAAGAAGGTATACTTATAATTATTGTATTTCGCGGGCCTCCGGATCATGATTGCGGTAGAAAGAAGCTGTAGCGTTTAAGTCGGTAGGTAGTGTTTTTGACATAAACATAAGTTTTTCCGAGAGCTACCTAAATGACGATTTCACGACAAGAAAATTTTAACAATACAGTGTATTTCATACACGTCTATTTTACTTTTTTCACCGGTTATATTCAAGTTTCATGTTATTTTATTTGCACTTGTGTAATAACCTGAACACATTTTTTTGTAGATTGGCTCGCGCTTTTCTTCTATCTCCCCTCATGATAAGCGATGATGTGGTCAAATTTTGCCTCGAAGTAACCAGCTATTCACTCTTGATTTACACCTATACACCTATGTTATTCCATACCTTATTAATTTTCTGAATACATTTTAATATTTTATTTTTTTCGTTAAAATGCCCTAAAAAACAATATTAAATGTAAAGTGTGTAAAACCATGATTTCCAAACTAGGAAACTAGGCCTGTATCTTGGCAATTAGAATATTTGAAAGTTGTTATCCATACACAGTAAAACAACCCTTCAATATAAATTAGTAATTTTATCTTTGTGTTTACTAAAAAGCCCTATAATTTGCTTTCATTCATCGGATCCCAACCGTCCAATAATCATGGCTTGGTTTCCCATTGTTCTGAAAACAACAAAGGTTGAATATTATACCTTTTTGATCGTCAACCCTTGACGAAATTCTCTTTCATATCAATCCCTGAAGATAAGTATACTTATGTAGGAACATTTCTTTGTGAGTATTCTCGCTATGAGTTTTCTGCACAATTTATGATAATGGTTTGTTTAAAATGCAATCCTTGTATTAAATCCAGCTGAATCTGGATAGACTGGAAGTTGGGAAAGGCTAGGTAGTTTTTAGGGTTCCGTAGCCAAATGGCAAAAAACGGAACCCTTATAGATTCGTCATGTCTGTCTGTCTGTCTGTCTGTCTGTCCGTCCGTATGGCACAGCCACTTTTTTCGGAAACTATAAGAACTATGCTGTTGAAACTTAGTAAGTAGATGTATTCTGTGAACCGCATTAATATTTTCACACAAAAATAGAAAAAAAACATAAAATTTTGGGGGTCCCTATACTTGAAACTGAAACTAAAAATTTTTTTTTTCATCAAACCCATACGTGTGTGGTATCTATGGATAGGTCTTCAAAAATGATATGGAGGTTTCTTAAATAATTTTTTTCTAAACTGAATAGTTTGCGCAAGAGACACTTCCAAAGTGGTAAAATGTGTGGCCACCACTGCCTCTGCTTCCACGAGCTCTTAGATAAAGGTTATTTCCATAGTGTGTAATAATGCGTAAGGGATATGACTTGCATATATCTGTCCCTTACGCACAATTGATACAACCATGTTCTAAGAGCTAATGGTAGGACCCCAGGATTCCAAATTAACCCAAACATATATCTAAATAAGTAAAATCTATTTTAAAACTGTTCTACATTTCCTACTTATATTTTTAATGCATACCGTGACAGCCTTTAATTAACACACTATAAAATGTAAAAATATGAGTACTTTAACATGTATTTTTATTGCTTTGTTGGTTGTCGTTAATTTAAAAAAAAACGTTTCTTTTCCTATACCTCTTAGTGTAGTGAAAAAACACATAACATACAACAATATCTTCACTACTTTACAGAACAAACTACAACACAATATTTTATCCCACATTTCTAAGTTCCAATAAGAGGTTCTCCGCTCTCTCCCAATAAACGGTGCCACACTGTAGAGATCGCAAATTGGAAACACTCCGTACACACTCACCAACGTACATATATGCACACAATATGTGGTACATGCTCCGTGTAGGGATAATAACCATAATTAGTGCTGATTACTCAAAATGAGCCAACACTGTTGTACGTGGTTGTACCTATTACGGCTGAAAGTTAGGGTAAGTTTGTATGGTGGAGTATTTGCGATTATGAGTTATGTTACTTATTATATTTTGTAGTGAAGTCATCACGGATTGTTTTTATTTATTTTATTTTTATAAAATACTCATTTCCGCCCTCGGATTTGCTCGCATATAAAGTATTTTATTATGGATGGTATTTAAAAGTACTTCAATTTATTACCATTTCATTTACCTAATTTTGCCTGTGTTCCACCAAATATACTGAATGTGCACCAAAATATGTTCATATAAGTCGACGTAGCCCCGCTGCGCGGGGCTCCTATTTCTGTCTGCAGGGTCGAAAGTAACCTAACACGAACGAGATGACGGGAGCTGAGTTCGCTCGCTTTGCTCGCTCACTTCAGCTCCCGTCATCTCGTTCGAACCTAACCTGTCCGTGTCGGGGTGCCCTAAGTTCCCGAGCTCGCTTCGCTCGCTCTTAGACTGATTCTTTGACCATAATTTATTCATAGATCAACTAATATTTGGTGCACGATCAGTATTTTAGATGTACCTTTAGATTTTTGGTGAACACAAAAATATTATCCTTTTATTATCCCAAGGAAACTTACTAGCAGAATGAAAAGTATCCCAGGTCATAGCCTATCCATGTGCCAAGTTTAATCATAATTTATTCCGCGGGTTAGATGTGATAACTTAACAGACAGATAAACTTTCTTAAAAAAATATTTGTATGTATTTTATTAATTAAAAATTCAACGAAATTAAAGTAATTTTTCACTGTGTCGAGTTTTTATTTGGGAGTCGGTTGTATTTTTTTGTAAAAAAGGTTTTATTTTAACTTTTTAGTTGTGGTGCGTATCTATAATACCCACAGTTATGGCAGAATAGATTACCCTAATAAATGGACATGCAATTGCAGCAATTCCGAGAGATTCTGTTGAGTTCTGTTGTATATCTCCAAAGATCTTCATCAGATTTTGATCAAATTTGAATGGGACCACATGAGAAATAAAAATAAAATCATTAAAATCGGTTCACCTTATAAAAAGTTCTGAGGACACAAATATACAGTCGAATGGAGAATCTCCTCCTTTTTGATTTCGAAATAAAAAGTGAACAAACATAAATTAAACATAATTAAAGAACATAGAGCCTCGTCCTTTTTGGAAAGTCAGTTGCATTAAAATTAGTCCACGTCCACGGGTTTTAGTAAGTCGCTGAACCTAATTCCACTTATTTATACTGATTTCATTCTTCTTTGCTAGCACACGAACTAATTCCTAAAAATCCCAACTGCAATTAAAACTACACCACAGAATCCCTGTTCAAAAATACTGAAATGGACTCGATGTCAGTACCAACTGCCAACGGTCTATTTCCATTAGCGGGCAGACAGCCGGCACAATGGTAAGCAAGCTGTTAGAGCATAATGAAGGCATTGTACGTATGCCGTCCGCGAATGGGTGACGTCATTATCTGCAACCTCTTGCCGACTCAGCTGAGCTGCCATCCTGCTGATATATCGCCACCAAACTCGATTTATTAGTGTTTTGTACCCGAATGCCGTCCTATAGCTAGAGTGTCACTATATGACATTTGGCCGATTTTGAGGATTTATTACCTTCGTAATCAACAAAAGAAATCTCTATAGATCTGTCTTAGCAGTATTTTGCTAATGATGGGTATTGAAGGCATTGTACGCACGCCGTCCGCGAATGGGTGAGTGACGTCATTATGTGCAACCTCTTGCCAACTCAGCTGAGCTGCCACCCTGCTGATATATCGCCACCAAACTCGATTTATTAGTGTTTCGAACCCGATTGTAGGTACATACAGTCTTAATCTGACATATATCTCGATATCTATATATGTTTTGTATCCGGCTATCCTTTGAGAGGAGCTCGTGGCTAAAAGAGAAGCTCGTGGCTAAATAATAACAGCCGCATTGTTGGATCATCGAGTTTAAGCAACGCTTGCCTAGATCGGTCCGTGGATGGGTGACCATTTCAACATACCGAGTTTCCTCCGTGCCTCGGAAAGCACGTTAAGCCGTTGGTCCCAGCTGTCATTTGAAGATCTTTGACAGTCGTTACGGGTAGTCAGAAGCTTGAGATCTGACACCAGTCTTGCCAAGGGGTACCGTGTTACCCATTTACTGGGTTGTTGAGGTCAGATAGGCAGTCGCTCCATGTAAAACACTGGTACTCAGCTGAATCCGGTTAGACTGGAAGCCGACCCCAATATAGTTGAGAAAAGGCTAGGCAGATTGATTGATCCGGCCATCCTTTAGCTAGAGTGTGTCACTATATCACATTTGGCCGATTTTGAGTTTTTAATACCTTCATAATCAGCAAAAAATTCTCTATAAACTGTCTAAGCAGTATTTTCTACTATCAATATATTATGTATAAAAAAAACAAAACCGCCCCAAATTTTTATGTTTACAACATTGATATTAAGGCTCCTACACACAGTGCCGCCAGTGCCGCCGTGCACCGGCGGTATACAAAGCCGCCGCTATTGCTGCTTCTTGCCGCATGTGTGTAGTAGTCTTTATATATCAATGGTTTACAAGCTTAGTTTTAATAATATTCAGTAATTGAATTAAACTAACAATTAACTATCCGAAAGTGCGCAATTATGTCTATTTTTTACCCGAAAACTCTTATAAACAGCATCGATTTATAATATTTCGCGGGTTTTTAGTTTTTCGTCTATAACACAAAATATGATTTTGTGAGATAGTGACACTCTAGTTATAGGACGGCACCATACTGTCTTAATCTGCCACATAGCGATTTATTAGTGTTTTGTACCCGATTGTACTTAGTCTTATTATTCGATTAGTCAGATCGGAAATGTTGGCCAGAAATCTGTAGATAACAGAGAATGGAGCTGAAAAGGCGAGGTTCCCTTAGTGCAATCTTTTTTTTGAGACAGCCAAAGATTTATAGCAGTTTTAGTAATATATTACTGTAAAGATGACTATAGTATTTACTTCACTTCACTTCTTGTTTGAATGGCACCAGATGTGTATAATTTACACAATAACGTTGTCTTTTGTTATAACCTTAAAGAAACTGAACTGTGTCTTTCATCAAATACAAAGTTCTCGCTTCAAATCTAGACATTTGTTTTTTAGACGCTGGACTACTGGGCAAGGTTCTCCCTTTCCCCCCCCCCCCTCCTTTTTTACCCCCGACGGAAAAACAGGGGTGTTATAAGTTTGAGGTGTATTGCTGTGTATCTGTATGTCGGTGTATCTGTGTGTCTATCTGTGTCATCATAGCTCCTAAACGGATGAACCGATTTTGATTTAGTTTTTTTTTTGTTTGAAAGGTGACTTTTTCGAGAGTGTTCTTAGCTATGTTTGATTAAAATCGATTCAGCAGTTCAAAAGTTACCTGCATTTTACTCTTTGAATCAGGGGTTTTTCGCAAGACGATGTCTTAATTACGTGTTTTTATATATTGGTCGTCTTAACCTCAAACCGTGCTGCTGTTATTTTTTTAAAGTTGCAAAAAGTATTACTCAGTAAGTACCTATTGACTTTTTTTTTTTTTTTCTTACTTCTCAATATTTTTCACCATGGCTTGCTTCGAACTCGGAACGCGAGAGCGTAGTGATTGTCAAGCTTTCAAGATAAATCACTTCTTGTTCAATTTATTGGCACATGGTCTCACTTGGTTACGACATTGAATTTAATTGGACATGGCTTCATGTTATAAATTTAGTACTTCATGATTTTACAGGATAAATAGGCAAGTCAATCTTCTATTCTTTAATATATAATTGTGAAAATAACACTGTCTGTCTGTTAACTTTTCACATCTTAACGGTTAAACTGATTTGAATGCAACTTGGTACATAGGTAGACCATGTCGTGGATTAGAACGAAAGATACTTTTCACGCCATTAGTATGTTTCCTTGGGATATTTTTTACGTGGGCGAAACTACTCGCAGAAGCTAAAGCTAGTGATTCATTATTTATTAACGCAAAAACAGTAACCATCCATTTTACCATATTTGCAATACAATTTGTATATTGGTTTCTCGTCAACTTTTTTTAGCCGAATATTAAAATTTTATCAAAATCAGCATAATGTTTTACATAATAAATCTTTTAAATGGAGGTTGGATGCAAATATAGTAACATCCTATACATTTGCAAATTTGCATAACTAGCAACGTAAAAACAAAAGTTTTCTACCAAAAGTCTACTTTACTTTTACCTATTGGGTTTTCCATCTGAAATTTTTCAGTAAGAGCCCAGAATCTGAATTTTAGCTTGGTGGATAGTAATAGGGTCACCCCTAATACATAAGACTTGAACATAACTGGCAAGAAGTGGGTGTCAAATTTACTTACCAATGAAAGAAAACATTTCCATGCCTCGGCCAACTTTTTATACACAGTCTTTACAGCTCAATATGGCATAACTAGACATTTTTCTAATCTGCAAATCTCCCCAAACTTTCTGGGCAGAGAAGCGTAAAGTTATGTTATACATTTCTAATAATATTCATCATACAACTTCCATCAGAAACTACCATTTCTTATGCACTTTTGTGTCCCTCTCTACCAAACTAAGCGAACCGAAATGAGACCACTTAAAATTCAATCTGAGTTCTTTACTACTGTCGTGGCCAAATCTTAGAATTGATCACTTCATGATGTGGCCGACCATTTCATGAAATGGTTGTATTTCATGACATGGCCAGCTAAAACTGACCATATTATTTAAACGTCAAAGTTTGATGATATAATTATCCATCCACGTTTGGTCATATCATGAAAGAAGGATTTCTTTGCTTGTTCTATGATATCAAAGGCACGCTGCGCTCGTTTTTTGAGCGACTTTCAAAAAATTCAATTAGTTTTGTGTCGCACTTCACTTTTATCTTCAATTGGTGCATTATTATTAGTGTTTTATCAGAATAATTATCGACCACCAAGATGCAACACAAAAACAAAACTAGATATATCAGCACCTCGGTGTTCTCTCGGTGGATAATGTATCTATTTTACGATACGATCACTAATATTTGACCATATTTTATATGAAGTAGCCGTGCGTTTAGCTGTTCATATCGTCAAACGCAGATTATTGATCTGGCCCGACCATATCATGTCGTGGCCAGCGGAATACAACCATTTCATGAAATGGTCATGAAATGATCAATTCTAAGATCTACATCCTAATTGCGTATCTGTTTTGACACCACGAACCACAACCCTGCCCATGAATTTTGATAACTCAACAGTATTCATTGCGTGTTTTACGCTGCCGAGTAGACGATTTTTTGAATATATATAACAATTAATGCAAGGCAAGCGTACCGTGCACTACTCTTTGAATTTACACAATGCTGGTCACGACATATCTGAAACTACAGGAATACGTTTGAAATATTTTTCCAAAATTATTGTATGTGTATATTTTGACGACGAATTTGAACTCTTTCACGACCATAAAAAGCTGCTATTTATGTAGATAACCAATGTAAAAAAAATAAAAGTTAAATGTTACTTCACAAAACTGGACCGCAAATTGGAGACTGGCAAGGTTGATGCACCAACTTTAAGCTGCACTTGCGGCAGCTTCTTCAAAATGTTGCCAAAAAGTTCAAGCATTTCATCAACTTCTGTTTTGAAAACCGTGACCAATGACTCTACATCTTGAAGGAATTTGTCAGTGCAGTTTCTCTCTTGCTGGTTTGCTTTCTTCATAGCCTTGGCGATATCTACTAGTTGTAATTTCCTATTTTCCCGTTCCCTGGATTCCTGTAATTCTTCCCAAATGTCATTAACCTTTGGATACGGAACTACTTCAGATACATTATTGTTGGTTACGGGAATTTGTGTGTGTTGTCTTTCGAGTTTTGCTTTCTTCTCAATGTGGACATGATCGTCGCTGGCATTATACCCAGAATATTTATTCTCAAATACAATCCTCAATTTTTTATCACCAGATTCTTTAATTTCTCTAACCATTTTGAAGAAAGTAACAATGTTACTAACGATTTTGCATTGCAGAATAAGCTTTGCAGACCATCGAAGATAATGAACAATCTATCGCGTGTATATAATAATATGGATAAATGTACGATTTATAATTTTGGTTATTCCATTCGGACAGTGTGACAGTTAATGGTTAATATCGTGTATGTTTGACAGACTTCATTACAATTTTCGCAAATAGAATTAATTCTCCTTTTTAAAATTATCTATGCAATAAAACTACAACATATAATATTTTAAGCAGATTTATACATTTATATTTAATTTTAATATTTATTACTAGTTGACCCGGCAAACTTTGTTTTGCCATAAAAACACCACACATTTATCTACCCTACCTACCCTACCCTACCCTACCCGACCCTACACTACCCTACCCTACCCTACACTACCCTACCCTACCCTACACTACCCTATCCTACACTACTCTACCCAACACTACCCTACACTACCCTACCCTACACTACCCTACCCTACACTACCCTACCCTACCCTACGCTACCCTACCCTACCTACCTACCTACACTACACTACTCTACCTACCTACCCTACCCTACCCTACCCTACCCTACCCTACCTACCTACCTACACTACACTACTCTACCTACCTACCCTACCCTACCCTACCCTACCCTACCCTACCCTACCCTACCTACCTACCTACACTACACTACTCTACCTACCTACCCTATCTACCTACCTACCCTACCTACCTACCCTACCCTACCCTACCCGACCCTACACAACCCTACCCTACCCTACCCTACCCTACCCTACGCTACCCTACCCTACCCTACCCTACCCTACCTACCTACCTACCTACCTACACTACACTACTCTACCTACCTACCCTATCCAACCAAACTTTTTTTTTTTTTTTTTTTTTGCTTTTAAACCTTCCCTGTATTCTGTCGAACATAACAAAAAAAGAATTATTCAAATCGGTCCAGCCGTTCTCGAGTTTTAGCGAGACTAACGAACAGCAATTGATTTTTTATATATAGATTAAAAAAGTGATGGTGGCCCAGTGACAACGGCCTCTACTTACGTGTTGTAGGTCATGGGTTCTAACCCAGGCAGGCGCATTATTTTCTGTAAATTATTTTATCACCACTGCTCTAAGAAATGTGACATCCACCAATGCGCACTAGGCCCGCGTTGTGGATTAAGACCCATTCCCCCTCTACAGAGAGGAGGTCTGTGTCCCAGCAGTGGGAACATTAAAAAAGGCTGATGATGATGATAAACGCCGCGTAGCGATACTACTTCGAACTTCTAAAATGCTACGAACTTCAAGTCAAGGATTTGGTGCTACGCGGACTTAAGAGCCGCTACGAACGCTACGACATCTTTTCTTCAATCATGGAACTAAAACAAACGTTGAGAGGTGATTTATGCGCGCAAAACACAGCTGAACCGTTGAGCGAACTTCTAAATAATGTAACTTACATCATGACCGAGAGATGGCGCTGTGCTTAAAACTGGAAAACGTTATCTTTCAGCCGTATAGGTGGAGCTATAATAGGAAGTGGAATAACTATTGAATAAACGGAATAATTGTATGCATGTGTATTATGAAAAACTATAAACCAAAGCCAATTGCTTTAAAAAAAAATGCAACAATTGAGTCAGTTCACCTCTAAAACTATTCGGGAACTGCTCATACTCGTTCATTACAATGTCCTTTATTCATATCATTTCTTTTCTTTTTTAATTTTCAAATATTTTTATAAAATAAATTAAAAATAAAATAAATAGAGGCCCACTGGTATTGGGAACAGGGTCCAAGCTACCGGCGGTCAGGGCTCCAGAGAGAGGAACCTCCTAACAATACGAGCCGTGTCCAGCAGTACTGCTTTCTGTATCAGTCCCTTGATATAGCCACCTAACGAAATCCTCCTAAGGTGTTGGTCGAGGCTCGTGGCTAAACGTAAGCCATTGGCTGACACGACTATCGGTACAAGGATCGCTGTGTCCACATCCCACATGACGACCACCTCGCGAGCCAAGTCAAGATACTTGATTTGCTTATCTTTCTCGGTTTTCAAGAGGTTCCCGTCATGCGGGACGGTAATGTCAACAATCATTGCGCGCCTCTCGATTCAGTCCACCACCACAATATCAGGCTTATTAGCTACAATAGGCATGTCAGTGATGATGGACCGATCCCAGTAAAGTGTGATATTGTGATTTTCGTGAACTGGGTCGGGCAAATACCTGTAGTGCGGTACCTCCGATGCCACAATAGTATATTTTACAGCAAGTTGCTGATGGATAATCCTGGCTACAAGATTGTGCCTATGCAAGTACTCTTCGTTAGCTAGACGAGAACAACCAGAGATAATGTGGCGGATCGATTCACCCGGACGGTAACATGACCGAAAGATGTCAACCGTGCTATCCTACACAATAAATCTTCGGTAGTTATTCGTCATGATAACTTCGTCCATAATTGCACAGACAAAACCTTCGGTTTCCACAAAGAGGTGACCGAAACGAAGCCAGGCTACGGCAGCTGCTTGGACTACATCGGACCCATGTAGGGCCCAGAGAAAGCGTCTATGAAGCTCCTTACTTTCCCATAGGTACCTCCTTGCGGTCGTTAGTTTCAAGCACTACAGGCTTGCACCAGTTCTCTTGCGCCAAGTAGAGCGGGGTGAGTCCCTTGTCCACTGCTATTACATCTCGATACATTCCCACGTCGGCGTGTAGAAAATATGCCCTAAGATTGCATATCTCGCGGTTGTGGAGGTTTTGGGCATTTAAAAAGCTTCAGCCTCCACACTTCCGCGGGATATACAATCTCATGACCGACGATCGTGGGTGATGCATTCTAATTGCAGTCAGCAGTGTACGGACCCGCCTATCCAGGGCGTCAAGTTCATTATAATTATTATTATTAACATCGGCTAAGCCTTTCCCCAACTATGTTGAGGTGGGCCTCCGGACTAACCGGATGAACCTGAGTACCAATGTTTTACATGGAGTGACTGCCTATCTGACCACCACAATCCAGTAACTGGGTAACACGTTACCTCCTGGTGAAACTAGTTCTTCGAATTTCCTTTGCCTGACTGCCAGTAATGACTATCAAAGATTTAACCCCCGACACCCCGACACACGGAGGGGTCTCGGTTATGTTATAGTTGTTCCACAGACCGACCGCTCAGCTAGCGAGTAGTGACATTTTACCTTAAATATCAACCCGTGCGATGGCTGTTATCAATCAGCTAACTCGCACGGATGAAAATTATTATGCTTGCGGAAAGGTTTACATGTGTGTGTCCATGCCTGGACCTCACAGTGAGCCAGTAACAGAAAGTCAAAAGCATTTCAGATCACACTTCTAATTGTTTAAGCAATCCTTACTTGGTAATTTATTACAGATAAGTATATCGCAATCTTTAGTTTTACAAAGCAGTTGTTTGTTTATCAAATAACCTCTTCAAGCGGCCATAAATCAAGTTTTATTAGGGTCAGGCTCCCCTGAGTAGCCAACCGCTTCAGTCAATTGTTGACTACGCATAACTCGGTAGATATCTTCAAATAAAATCGTTGGTTTGTTTATAAATTCTCACTGGCTATGACGTAAATAAACCACGGAAACGACATTATGTCACAAACAGTGAAACAGAGGATAATCTATATAAATGTCAGGGGTGCCATCTACAGAAATATCATCCCACAGAGCATCCAGACGCATTGGCAACCTTTGCTAGAGACGGTATTATGTATTATCATAAAACGGGGTGAATAGGAACGTGGGTGAATCGAAACAAATCTTTAATAGGGATTTTCACTAATACCGTATTATTGGTTTACACATTATTGTTTGTTTTAGTAACTTTAGACGCTTTTAACGTTCACGTCTTTTTACTTCGACCACACCATGTATGTAATTTTTCAACAAGAATGATATACGGGATATAACTAACCAAATACTTTGTAATCATTATTTACTGATTGAAAATCATCCTTGGAGCATCTTGCAGTTCTTCTCCATGGAGACCTACTTCTTCTTCTTAGCGTGTCGATGGCAAATATAAAAATCTAAATATTGTGGTTGGCCCAGAATTCAGCCACGGCAACACCATTCGGTGACGCAGTCATAAGGTCTTCGCAAGTACAGGTGACAGGGCATGCTGCGCACTCCTTAAGGTGGGCCATGGTCTGCGGAGATATGCTGCACAAGCACTGAAGACAAGTGCCATCAGAGAAAAGACAACCTCCACAGGTGGGGGTCCACCTGTGGAGGTTGTCTTTGCTGCGGCCAACCTGAGTGCGGAGTCTATTTAGGGTTTTCCAGGTCGACCACGGCAGAGTGTGCCCAGGCGGGAGACTCTCCGACGGCCCGATGAAATTTTCAGGAGGCTTGAGTTTCTCTCGCCAAAGGTCGCATCTCGCTGAAGAGGAGTTGCCATCACATAGACCCACGCATCCTAGAAAACTTTTCCGGCTTTTTAGGCCTACTGACGCTTGCGAATTTGCAACTAGCTTCATCTTTTGCTTGACTATTCAAAAGTTATAATTACAATTTGAGTACAGTGGTGGCTCAATGTTAACGGCCTCAACTTACGTGTCGTAGGTCGCGGTTTCGAGACCACTTTACTTTGTGTAAATTATTTCATCAACACTGCTCTAAAAACGGTGAAGGAAAACATGATGAGGAAACATGCATGTCAACCCAAAAACATGTGACATCCACCAACCCGCACTGGACCCGCGTGGAGGAATAAGGTCCATTCCCCACTCACAGAGAGGAGGCCTGTGTCCCAGCAGTGGGAACATTAACAGACTGATGATGATGATGATGTTAGGTACAACGCATTGTTATTTTTTAATCAATTCGTTTGAAATTGGAGCCCTTAAAGGTTGAAAAGAATATTTAAATAACGCGAAAATCCACTTCATATTCACCACGTCCTAATATAAAAGGAATCATAACTTTCCGTTCAAACCAAGCGTGTTAGTGTGTCACCGTTTACTTACAGAAATTCCCGTGACAGTTCTGCGTTTCTGAATTGAATATTTACAGTTAAGAACGTGCCAAACACTACTTTAACGACAAAGTTGGATAGGTTTACGGGCTAAAATAGATTGAGACACATACTCAACATCGAAATATTATTATTATCTAATTAAAAATCGAGGGTATGACATAATACAAAAGCGGTGGTGCGCGGCGCGTCGCAGGCAGAAATTCCACTACAAACAAAGCGCCATTTTGCACGCACACATTGACATTACGATTTTACAGGAATTTTCGGGCAGTTTTGGACAGAGCTCAGTCGCGGCTGTCACGAGTGCTAGCGCGGGCGTTTGTCACGTCATTCAGTATTTTGGAAGAAGTTCAAAATATTTTTCTTGATAATGTGAATTTTCTACACATTGAAGTACAATAATCCTGCATTTAAATAAGGTTGCAATCGACGAATTCTAATCTAATAATGTTTTATTTTTTTAAAACACAACAGAGGCACATTTTTTACTAAAATAGTAGTTTTATTTCTTGTTTTGAAAATAGTATCTAACGAATATTTTAATTAATTTATATTTTGAGACATAAATGGCCTCTCTCTTAATTTAAAGGGAAACCTAAACGAAAATCTTGTCCTACGGAACACTCGGCACGTGGTTCCGACTCGTACTGGGCTGGTAATTATTTTTCCATGGGTTGTATAATTGTTGGCAAAGGGTGGACATACGTCAGTGTTCGATGCAGGTACCGCCAATGTAATGAAGCCTGAAATTACATTATGAAGCTTATAGTAGTGGTAAAAAAAAATTCAAGACGACAAATAAAAAAAATATCTATACCAATATTATAAAAAGATTTTTTTGTTTGTTTGCTTGTTTTTTTACCGAATAGGCTCCGAAACTACTGGACCGATTTAAAAAAATCTTTTGCCTATGGAAAGCCCGGCTATAATTATGACGGGAGCGAAGCAGCGGGGGTCAGCTAATATCTAATAAAATAATAAATTATTTTAAGTCCATAGACAAAATTGAACATTGTAGCTTTGTTTAAGGAAAGGCTATGAAACTTATCACCCTTCTAGATCTCAACTCCTATTCGTCGAACTTGGCACCTTTTTTCACATTTATATTTTTGTTGAGCTTGGTGCCTTTTAATTTAAATGTTTTTGGTGAGTTCATTTTTGATCCTTAAATACATCATGTTACGCTCCAATCTTCGTCGTATGTGGCGTCGTGATCTTTAATGAATATTTGATGCTCAACCCTCTAAAGCATGTAAGCATGATATGATGTGTGTCTAGACGAATCGATGTATTTGTGTTTGTAAACTTATATTACCAACTCCTTTTTACTGTTCCGTACCCGAAGGGTAAAAAAAACTTTTTACAAAAAATACAACCGACTTCCACGACCTATACCTATAATACCCAAAGTGAAGCCAGAATTGATTATCCCAATAACATGAAACTTAAACAAAACCAGTGGAATGAGAGTATACCAGGGTTAACTGTTCACACCTGCGTACCCTCTTTAGAGCGTACTAGTGTAATGTTATGTTATGTAATGGTAAAAACAATAAACACACATGCGATTGCAGCAATCCCGAGTGATTTGCAGTCATTTTTTGAAGAGTTCTGATGTATATCTCCAAAGTTCTTCATCAAATCTTGATGAAATTTAAATGGGACCACATGACAAGCATCAGCTTTTAAATAAAAAAAGAATCATCGAAATCGGTTCACCCAGTAAAAAGTTCTGAGGTAACAAACATAAAAAAAAAATAGAGTCAAATTGATAACCTCCTCTTTTTTGGAAAGTCGGTTAAAAACGGGACGCTATTACTAAGACACCGCGGTCCGTGTATCTGTCTGTCTGTCTATCTGCCTGTCACCAGGCTGTATCTCATGAACCGTGATAGCTAGGCAGTTGAAATTTTCACCGATGATGTATTTCTGTTGCCGCTATAACAAAAAAAACAGAATAAAATAAATATGTATGTGGGGCTTCCATACGGGCTAACAAGGGTGTTTTTTTTTTGTCGTTTTTTGCGATAATGGTGCCTTCGTGCGCGAGTCCGACTTGCACTTGGCCGGTTTTTTTTTAATTCAGACTCAATATAGTAGCAACCCTAGTGAATCTGTCAAGTTTAGGTGCTTTCGAAACGGCGGGAGTGGCCCTTCTGTATACTTTCTATTTTGTGGTATGCCTATGGCACCCGGTGCTCAGTGCACATTTTCATTTCCTCCTATTTCTTTCTAAGTCAGAACTATTTCCAGTATTAATATCATATTGAGGTCAACTAGATACAATACAAACAATTTTGAAAGCAAAAAAATATATTTATTTGTGACGCACAGGAGACAGAAAAAAACAATAATATAAAATAAAAACCCCGTGCGAGACCAAAAAGGCTCCTGTCTCAGGCTATTTTATTGCCGGATGCCACGTGAATCGTTGCAAGTTTTCAATAAAATTTAGCTAAATAATATATCCGGTTATCATTTTGGTCACATTTTCTGCGTGCTGTTGTCAGCGAATTCCTAATCTTATCATCCTACAAAACTACTTTATAACTAAAATTAAATTAACATTGTATTGTTTGACAATAAGGTCGGCTTTTGAATAATTTGCTGATTAGACAAAAAATTGTTATTAAAACAATGCACCTTACGTACAAACTAAGGTATCTACTGCTTAGTTATGCAAGATTGCACCTACCTACTTAAATTCCTTCACATGTTTTAAAAGGTTGCGAAACGTGCAGTAATGTGTAAACAAATACCCACCTACTTTTATTTCATGACCACGCTTAAACGACGCACATGGTGTTTGGATATTTATTAAGTTTCGAGGTAAAGGTAATTGAAAATGCCCATAAATTGTGTAACTTAGGTATGGTTATCAAACACTATGGGGATGTTTTCTGAATACACAAATTAGTGAAACATTTTGATAGGTTTTCAGGGTAAAGAAGTCATTAACATAGAAAAAAATCAATCTTATAATTCAGTTATCGGGGTAAAGCTCCGATGATGATATTCCCAAACCGTCAATTTTATAAGCGCAGCATAAACACAAAACAATTGAAACCATACTCAAATCGACAACGCGCAACGGTGCAAGACTGCGAATGCCGGACGTGTTCCAAATTTGAAATCGTGGAACTGCTAGTATACGGTTGAACTTCTCATATTTTTGTGCAAAAAAGCCAGACATATAAAATATCTAGGTCACCATAAATTGTATGGATGGAGAGAGAGAAACAAAGAAAAGATAGATGGAATATCTGATGATCGATGTGAAAAAAAAGGAGACAGTGAAAGCGTGACGGTTGACAGTACGGAAAGAAAGAAGAAAACGTTTTGCGCTGATAAGTTGAAGGTATATAGGTCGCTATAAATTTCACTGTACCTACTATTACCTACTTTTCAGATGCTGTTACGATGGATACCAATATTGTAGAACCAATTATACATCTTTGAAAGATCTGTACTGTACGAAACAGAGAAATTTATAGCGATCTCCTGTTACTTGTTCATCAGTATACTTCATCATCTGCCTAGCCTTTTCCCAATTGTTGTTGGGGTTGGCTTCCAGTCTTACCGATTCAGCTGAGTACCAGTGTTTTACATGGAGCGACTGCCTATCTGACCTCCACAACCCAGTATAACTGGGTAACACACCATACCCCTTGGCAAGACTGATATCAGATGTCAAGCTTCTGACTACCCGTAACGACTGTCAAAGATCTTCAAATGACAGCGGCTGTTGTTATTTAGCCACGAGCTCGTCTTAAACACTCTAAAATTTGCATGCAACTATAACTCTGTAGAA
Source organism: Orthosia gothica (assembly GCA_949775005.1). Classification (NCBI taxonomy): domain Eukaryota; kingdom Metazoa; phylum Arthropoda; class Insecta; order Lepidoptera; family Noctuidae; genus Orthosia; species Orthosia gothica. Next base: position 1,678,590 of record OX459050.1, read on the forward strand.
CTGAGCTTTTATTCCAATCACTTAAAAATCTAGATAGCAACGTAATTCATTCAGACTTTACTAAGATAACTTTCGAAAAATATGTTATATTTACCGTCCTGCCTAAAAATAGCTAATCGTAGGCTATTATTTATAATGCCAATCTTATTTACGTCGCAAACGCTCCTGTAATAATATCATAGCGAGCGACGACACGACTCACACGAGCGATCATGATATTATCCGACAAAATATTATCAATGTAAAGACCCATATTTACGAGAAAATGAGATAGCCCTCGTCTTGAGCCCTTGGGGAATAGATTCCTGGAACCAAAACTAAGTATTTCGTCACACTCTTCATTGATATAATAAGCTAGGCTTGCCACGTGTTTCATTCACTCTCTGGAGACTGGTACCTTAATATCTTACACACAGGTCAAATTCAACATAATTACTGCAATTTAAATTATACACATTGGTTCTAGGAGCTCGTGGCTAAATAATAACAGCCGCACTGGTCGATCTTCAAGGTTAAGCAACGCTTGACGAGGACGGTCTGTGGATGGGTGACCATTACAACATACCCAGTTTCCTTCGTGCCTCGGAAAGCACGTTAAGCCGTTGGTCCCGGCTGTCATTTGAAAATCATTGACAGTCGTTACGGGAAGTCAGAAGCCCGAGATCTGATACCAGTCTTGCCAAGGGGTATCGTGTTACCCAGTTACTGTGTTGTGTTGTGGAGGTCAGATAGGCCGTCGCTCCATGTAAAACACTGATACTCGGCTGAATCCGGTAAGACTGGCAGCCGACCCCAACAAATCGCCGAAAATCACCCACAGACAGTACAGAATCTGGAAGCTGTTCAATTAAGAACAGCTTCCGGATTCTGTGACACTACAATTCGACGAAAACTGTAAATAAATCATTTGATTGAAGTGGTTCTGTGATAATTAATTGCGAAACCCCAAAAGCTCTAACGATTTTTTATAGATTTTGATTGATCAAAATAACGTAGAGAATTTCAGGATGTTAACAATAAAAATATGAAGAGTTTAGCTTTACACCCACTGCTTCTAATTTCATAAATTGGTTTTCAAAAGGATTTTTCTTCTCTTTGTTGTTTTCCAATTATTTGCGTATTTCCTCTCGACGCAATATTGACGTGGTTGGTAAACTGGAATAAGTAGATGCCAGACATCTTTTTAAGTTCACCTTTTGATCTAAACTCTATTGCCTGACTTTTATGGTAATAATTTGATTTATTCACTCATCAAAGAAAGCTTTTTTGCTATAAGACCTATTTTAAAGCCTTTTAAGGCCTTTGTCGCAAAACGTAACCTTTAAAAAATTGTTTCAGAATAACTGCTACTACGCCAAAGAAAGGAAGGCCCCCTACGGCTCCCACTACCTACGTGGACTGTTTCCTGGTTAAGGTTGCGGGAATCCGCTGGATGCGAGACACATGGGATCGGTCAATGTGGCGACGCCTGGGGGAGGCCTATGTCCAGCAGTGGACGTCTTCAGCTGAAATGATGATGATGAACTATTTCCACAATAATACAACGAGACAACAGAAATTCGATTATACGAAACAAACTACAAAGGAACATAGAAGGCAGGTGATTTTTTGGTTAACTTTCGTGGTGCATTCTGAGAGGCACCAGCAATGCACTGCGTTAATTATGCAAACTTGATGTTGGAAAATGTACAAATGAGTCACAGATTTTCACTATAAACTTACTTCTTTGCCTGTTTCCTTAAAACTTTGAATTTATTAAACTTTTCTAGATTTGTACCTTTTCAGTAGGAAGGCCTAGATCCTTTTCAGATTCCTAATTATATACTAGACAAAACAATGAACCTACTAATAATAAAGTTAGGAAAGACTTCGTTCAGCTGGGTTTCGGCGTCTCTACGATTCCTGCTACGCTTCCCATAGGAATAAGGCTAAAGGTAATAACGATAATGATACAATGTCCCTACAGGGTTTTTATGAAATGAAGATTAACCAGACTTAGTAATTGTGTTCTTTGATGTTTTGTATAAATAAAATATTTTACCCAGTTTATTTTCACAATTATGGATGACTAGCTTCTGAAATAGCTTCTGGATAAAAAGTATCCTATGTGCTATTCCTGACTATTATCTATCTCTGTGGTGAGGCCACAGGTTGTGGTTGTCTGGCGCCCATGTACTGGTTTGGTCCCTGGGGTAGTCACGGCATACAGTGTGTTCTCCCGTGGATCCCCGTGGTAGTGCAGTATGCATGAGCATTTTACAAGAAAAAAAAGGATAATTGTGTTACCGTGCCGACAAAAGCTACCACCTGTACATGTATAAAAGCTGACGTAAACAATTGAACATGATGTCCAATATCAAGTTTAATATTCCACGAAACGCTAGATAAACATATAATTGTTGCTACATAAAACCCCTTCATAAGCCAAACACACATGGTACCTACATAATAACAAAGGTACTGACGTAGGCGTATTTGATTCACGATGATGCTATCCGAAACCTAGTTGAAAAATGCAGACATTGTCGTCAGCGGATTTTTATTATATGGAAGCATTGCGAGACAGAATTGAGTGACATACTTATGTGGCAGTAAGCGGGCTTACCTACTTCTTATCTTATCTTGTAGAGGGGCCGATAAAAAACTCGGACACTTCGACCCATTGGGATCTTTTGTGGTCCCCTAGTTAACTTACTCCTGAATCTTTTTGAAAACCTTCTTCATGAGTTTTACAACGAAATTAGTAGATATGAGCCTATAGTCTTCTGGTAGGTACTAATACATATTATAAAGAAGTAAAGTTTGTGAATTGTGAGTATGTGACGTTGTAGGAAGTAATCTCAGGATCTACTGAACCGATTTTAAAAATTCTTTCACCAGCAGAAAGCTACATTATTCCTGGGTGTCTATAATATATTTTCAAATATAGATCCTTATAGATAAGAACCCACGAGCGAATGTCCTCAAGCCACATTCCTCATCCTGGCTAGAACCAATCGATAACACCGAGTGTTTGCAATAAAAAAATATCGCCTTCATCGCAGTGCCTTGAAATTATGAAGACAACAAAAACCCTAAAAAATAACCAAAACCCTAAAGAATAACCAAACTGTATCAATAAGATTATTCGTTTTTATTAAAAACATGCCATTGTTGGTTAGTAAGTAAATAACCTAACACATATTAGAACATTTTTTGTATAAAGGGTTACTATAAAGAAAAGTCTGAAGACTGAAACACTGAAGTGGCGGAATGCTATAAGTGCGCTAACGCACTACATCCGATCCGTGTCCATGAAATCTCGGGGCCGAAGTGAATTTCGGTCCCTTAAGGCAATCGCAGAAAGAAAAAGGGCCTAAGATATTCTGTGCGATTGACTGGCATCTTTCTGCGACTTCGCTCCAGTGGCCTATCCTGCAGAAACCGTTTATTTTTAGGGGATGAATAACAATAACACTTTGCTTCTTCTTCTTTCGTGTCGATAAACTCAAACATTCACATTTTGTCCGACCAGTATGTGGCTACTCGGACAGCTGTCATTTGCTACATTCAAATCCCGTAAGGTACAGGTGGTCGGGCATGAAGGGCAGACAAGTAGGTGGGCCATATCTTGCGAAGGCGCCCCACACTGGCACTGTGTTTTGGACATAATTGGATCAGTAGGTACTTTCTGAGATAAGCTTTTACTAACTAAACAGTTTGACCTCTTTTTAATATTAGTTTACTTAAATATACATGTATACCATTATATAAATATACCTTATAATCTTACTTTAAATATTGAAGAGAATTGCCCTGGCACATTTAGCGAAACTCCAAAGTGCAACAGAGTGAAAATTTCATCTCCTTGAACTAAATTGTAGTGAAATTGTCTGAATTCGGAGAAACGCTTTGTACAATTAAACAATGTCTCAAGTAGACGAATACATAGTGTCGCCTATATTGTTTCTACTCGAACCTTCTCTTCGAGTTTATTGTTTTCAATTATTTTTAACTAAGTTAGAGAGGATAGGAGTCAGGAGACCTGCACTTGAAATTCTTGAGAGCTAACTCTCTGAGCTGATACGCTCCGGACGGTTTACTTTTCACTCTGCCAGTGAGTACTCTCATTTGGGATAACTGCTTGGGGTGGCGCTCCAAAAACATACGTGCTGCACTTGGAAAAGGCTCAGAAGGTTCTTATAGTTATGACTTTTAGACATTGCCGGAATAGCACCATGCAATTATATAAAGACTGCAAAGTTATGACCATCAGACAGCTCTTTGTGCCCGTGCTGGGCACAAAGAGCTGTCTGATGGTCATAACTTTGCAGCCAGATCGAGTGAACCATGTTTGCGCAAAATAGTGCTTATTTTGCGCAAACATGGTTCACTGGATCTGGGACACAATACGGGTTATCGAGCTAATAAGAGATCTAAACATGTCTATCCTCTAGCTCGTTTAACACTTTCGGGTCATTGGTTGTCGAGTTTATTATGCAGTTAATAAAAAATGCAACATACATAGGATTTTTTTTTTTAATGTAAAACCGGCCAAGTGTGAGTCGGACTCGCGCACGAAGGGGTTCCGTACCATTATCGCAAAAAACGGCAAAAAAAACATGTTTGTTGTATGGGAGCCCCACTTAAATATTAATTTTATTCTGTTTTAGTATTTGTTGTTATAGCGGCAACAGAAATACATCATCTCTGACAATTTCAACTGTCTAGCTATCACGGTTCATGGGTTACAGCCTGGTGACCGACAGACAGACAGACAGACGGACCGCGGAGTCTCAGTAATAGGGTCCTGTTTTTACCCTTTGGGTACGGAACCCTAAAAAAGAGGGTGAGTCAATGAGTCACCCTCTTTTTTACATGACTCTTACTTACCAGGAGATTGAAAAGTTGTTAGGCACGATGTTCTGATTTTTCGTACAATACAACACATACACATTCACACATCCGCATCCATATTATGAGAGGCTATTCATTATTTTTCGTTATTCTTGGTAACATTACTTTTTCTTATTCAATTAATCGAGATAGCCCTGGCACTCATATCACAAGTTAAATCTTACCTTAGGTACCAGAGGTCAACAAACTGTTAAGTATGCAATTTTTATAATGATTATGTTTTTACTTGTAAATTGAATTTTAAAATGTAAAAATTGTATATTTGGAAATAAAGTTACTTATTTATACGAGTCTCCATATAGCTGCATTGCCAACGGGCAGTGTAGGTAAAAAACTTATTACACGAGTCCTTTGTTAAGCTCGCTCTACAGACCTTTTCAGAAAAAAAATATGAAGAAACTTGTATCTATACAATCTGTCAATGTTCGGACTTGTAGTAATAAAACTTTAAGGCCTTAAAATATACCTAATTTTATCGATAAAAACACCTCACATAAGGGGTGCAATCACCACACCCTCAATTATAAAGTAATTTTAGTACCTGCCTTACTTATTACAATATCCATATAGTTTAACAACCATAACTTTAAACCTAAGTCTCATAGAAGCGTACATTTAATATTATTTTACGACCAAAGCATAGAAAATCTAAAAAAATATATGCAATTAACACAAAAAGGTAAAACATTTTTGTATTGTGGTACATAAGTCAATCTTTAAACAAAATTTCACACGTTTTATAGCATTTCCTAAAATTCTTCAAATTTCATTAACACATACCCTTTATGGGCTTTTTATTATTCTTTGTGTTGTTCTACACACTGACATATGAATCACAGCTCAAAGCCAATGAGTTTTAATTTTATTGTTGCCTTAAAAGAACCGCTGCGCATTTTTGCCTTATGTTTTTTTGCAAAATTTTAAGAGATGCAATAAAAACGTATGGGGGCTTAAACTCCTTATGTAGGATGTTTTTAACGATAAAATTAAGTGTATTTAATGGCCTTAAAGTTTTATTAGTACAAAACCGGACACATTGTATAAAGCTCCTTTCTTCAGCTCCTTTTATGTCCCATAAAAGTTATTCTAATAACGATTCTGGAGTGAATAAGAAGCCTTGCAATAGATAACTGCTTATTACCAACGTTCGAAGCTCAGGGTCAAAGGTGCTTTGTTATCTGATAAAGCGCTATTTAGGCTCAAAATAATATTCGATAAGAATTACGTCATTTTATCGCGTTTCCTCTTCTAGTTTCCGCTCAATTTAATTTTAGTAGGTCAATGAGATAGTCGGTTTCGCAATAAGTTGTGATGTGTCGTTTTGTAATTAAAAATTATTATCGGGCACTGCCGTGCCCCCAGCACAACAACAAGTCAAGCAACAAGTCGAGCAGACAAATGCCGTAACATCCTTTTCTCAAAGCTATTCAGGACATTTTCAACCCCCTTGTAACTTCGTTGTGGATAAAGCTAGAAGTATGAATTTTCAGGAACAAAGAAAACATAATTTAACTAGGCATACCTAATCCTGAAACACACTCAATTTGAACTTGTAGTTTAGGAATGATTGCAAGTCAACATTCCTTAATTTCGTCACTGACTTAGTCACTGACTGACTCACTCATGGATCATCAAAATTATAATAATAGGTACTTCTAGTAGACTCACAAGCTTCGAATTTTGAACACAATTAGTGTTTAGCCTATAAAGCAAGGAAAAACTAAAACAATCCGTAATTTCCGCCCCGTTTCCTATATATACAAACTGCAACTTTGTAATCCTGTTTATATAGTCATCCAATATATAGGATTACAAAGTTTTCCTATATATTTTTATTTTGAACATACATCGTCAAACAGTGGAGTAATCACCAGACTACGTTTGTATGGAAGAATGATTGAATAGTGCAACCTTAATGATTTTATAGCAGACAAAATTTAGTTAGTTGAATTTCATAAACAAACTGTTTGTAAAATTATTCATCACCTGCGCTACCTATATGCTCAGTATAGATGGACTAGGTACCTAGTGATGATACCTACCTATGTGTTGGTAACATGGACCGTAGCTAGCGCACAGGAAAAAGTACCCGAAAAGAAATAAAGGTGAACTATGAACAAAAATAAATGAGAGGCCATCAAAATCATAACATGTAGAAAACACGACGTTACATAAAGGGTCTAATATTATTGAGTTCTTCTTATCTAAAACCAAGTCAGTAAGTTTGTTTGTTACCTAATTAATAAGGTAGGTCCCTACTGAATCCCCCCCGGTGGGTTCCCGCTTTGTCGATGCGGGGGGGCTCAGTAACCGTGGCTTGGTCACCCACGGTGAAGCGAAGAGGAACCCGAGGAGGGGCCGCTCGTCAGGGCTTTTGCCGATAAGCCGACGACGTAGCGGCCAACATGTAGGTTGCGGTGCTGCCTAGGCGACATCGCAACTGAGGCGGGCCGCGATGTCGTATGGGGTCTCCCATACCCATACGATATCGCGGCTGAGGGTTGGAGGCCGCGGCAGGAGAGGAGTGCCGGTATTGCGGTGCGCCGCTCTCCCTACCTTCCGCGGCCTAGACGGGGTCGCCACCGTCTGATGGCGGACGCGGTGGGGCCGCAGTGAAAGAGGAGTGCCGGTATAGCATTGGCCACTCTCCCTATCCCCTGCGGCCGAAAAATGGTAGGTGGCGGGGCCATTGACCCTGACCCGTCACAAGGGGACCAAGGGTGCCATACACGGGGTCGTCTGGCACCCATGTGCTAGTTTGGTCCCTGGGGTGGTCACGGCGCACAGTGTGTTCTGGTGCGCCGGTGATGGGGGTACTCCCCAGAGGAGGGTCCGGTGATGGACAGCCGCGGCGGGTTCGCGTCCCACATAACTGCGCTATCTCCCCGTGGTAGCGCAGTATGCATGAGCATTTCTCCACGATAAAAAAAAAAAAGGTCCCTACTGAATAAATTGTCCAACTTGGATTTTTCATTCGATCTTTCTACTTTTTGCGGAAGAAGAACTGCGCCGCGAGACTTGTGTTTTGTGCATGTTATGTTTTTGATGGGAAAGGTTTTACTTATCACAAATGCAAGCGTCCATGAAGCAGTTACATGTTATATTTTCATGGTAGCTGACCGGCAGTATCAGTATATGCATACAGGCTACAGATCCAAACAGGTTCATTTATTAGAAAGAAGTATTTAAGTATTTGCCACAAAACTACATAGGTACAAACATTACATTACAAGTAGATTTCGCAAACTAAACCCTTAACGATAGTGTAAGTAGTTCTTAATAGTAAAATAAATACAAATAAATATATGCGAGTATAAATAAAAGCAGATGCATGTCGTGGTTGTGGCAAGAATGCTGCCACTCAGCATAATGCTGTGCCATGGGGGACCCACGAACACGGTGATGATTTTCAGTGTTCGCTTAGGACGTGACGTACCTACGGAAACCAAAGTCAAATACAGCAAGATATTTTAAATAAACTATTTAAAATATGTTGTGAATAAAAGGAATGCTCAGAAACATCGAGAGTATACAAATACGGCACAAGATTGACAAAACATAAAGTGCGGTTATTACACCCGCAAAAACACAGGGAACATAAAATCATTCCGTGTTCTGTCTCGCTCCCACACTCACGTGGCGGTTTTCAAAGCCTTTATTTCTATATCATGCCAACATTACATGTAGCCTATCCACTTCACAATCGCTTCAATTTCCGTCAACACATTGCAAAATGCGCGCCGGCGCGACCTCGATCGGTGGAAATACTAACTTTAATATTATAAACTAGTTATTTACTTTGTTTGTTTGCAACGCTGTCACGCCTTAACGGTTAAATTAATTTGGATAAACCCTGTCATATGGGTAATCATGCACCTGGATTAGGACAAAGTTTACTTCGCATCTCGGTATAATGTTCCATTGGGAACACAGAAAACTAAACAGAACACACAGAACACTTGTTAAACACTTTTAACGCGGGCTCGTTTAGGCCTCAGTTTATGTATGACATAATGTTTGAGATGTCTTTTTTGTGGTTTTACTTAATTATACATCATTGACTTGCCACCCGCATACGGAACACAAGACTGCGCTTAAAGACACTAATCGATGACGTCACCAAAGATAGCCAAGCTCAAGTGGAACTGGCTGGACACGTTTCCAGATGTCGGAAGTATTGACCATGACAAGAGTCCCTGATGAATTCACAATGAGATTGCGGCTGACCTCGGCGTGGATGGCAAGAATTGCTTAACGACTATAGATGGGTTTGATCCGTATCTATTGGATCAGGATCGAGCAATCGGATAATACAGGCTGAATTATTATTTATATATTGGTTACTATATAGCTTCTGTCCACGGTCCAAGGAAACCTATGACTGGGATAAACGCTCTTTCCCTATTACCTAATCTAGGTCAGGGTCTACCCATTTGCCAAGTATCATCTAAAGCCGTTCAGCCGTTGAGGCGTGGTGTAGGTAACAGATAGACAGGACAAACAGAGTTACTTTCGCATTTATAATATTAGTACGGCAGTTTAAATTTATCTTAGTTTACAACAGCATAAAACATACTATTTTATGCAATCTAATAACTCAGTCAGTCCCCTTCGACATGTTGCCCCAGAACTGTGACCTATTTAAAAACCTATGATAAGCGATGACAAGCGACAATCCGATTATTTCTTATTTTTAACTTGTATTAGCTTATGTAAAGGAATCTTTGAACATGATTTTCATCCCCTTCATAGACCTTTTTACCCCCCTACCAAGTTGGCTGGAAGAGATCGCGGTATTAGTCATTAGTCATTTATTCATAAACAAGTAACTTGTATCTGAATTTACACACAAAATTAGACAATTAAAGTATATATACTAAAATAGATTACATTTGAATTTCATATATTACATCAACAATTTTAAAACAATAAATTTACATTTCTTCAATAGTACATTTCAACATGTAAAATAATCAATATAGCAACCCCTTAAAATTTAAAACAATAACAATGAATTAAAGACAAAATAATCATAGATTGATAAAAGATCAATTAGAAATAATCAATTTGTGGTTAGTTCAAGAAATCAGAACGAACGAAATCCAATAAAATTTAACAACCCTTGACTATCTATAACTACAATAAAATAACCATTCAATAAAATAAAATTACACTTCTTCTACAGCATATAGACATTTATTCAATAGGAAATGTTTTAGTTTTATTTTGAAACCGCTATTGTAGACAGCACTTTTTATGTCTATAGGCAACTTGTTGAACAACTTTACAGACTGGTATCGTGGACTGTGTTTAACAATTCTTAGGTTATGATTTGTAAGATCTTTATTCTTCAAGTTCAGTCTACGGCTGCCTTCCCTTATCTGCCGTTCTTCTACTGTGTCATAGTCTTGTTTGTGTTTGGCCATATTACTTAAAAGTACCAGTACATAAAGACTTGGTACTGTAAGTATGCCTAAATTGATGAAAGTTGTCGTCTGCTTTCCCTTTGTGAGATGCGGACCATGGTACGAATTGCACGTTTTTGTCGTACGAAAGCTCTTCTACTATTATATTCATAGCTATTGCCCCAAAAAAGTATGCTATATCTAATTTTTTACTCCACTAGCGCAAAATATACCATTTTAGCTGTTCTATGCTGACTTCATTTCTCAGGGCTCATAGAGCGTAACATGCAGACGATACCGATGCACCAATTGCTTTTAATTCTGGTTTCCATTTTAACAGTTGGTCAATATGTATATATAAAAATTTTACTTCGGCTACGAGCTCAATGTCGACTTCATTTAAGGCAACATTTAAACTATCTTTGTGACGGGTTGTAGTTTTAAATAACATTATTTCAGTCTTTTTACTATTAATTAATAATTTGTTTGCCGGGAACCACACATGAAATGCTTCTAACGTAGCATTTACCCTTTCTGTCAACTCTACCATGGCATTTGTGTCATCTGCGAAAATTACTAATTCAATGTCAGGTAAAATTTTATATAGATAATTAATCAAGTCATTAGTAACAAAAATAAAAAAGTTCCTAAAATAGATCCTTGTGGAACACCCGTTGATATGCGTACAATTTTAGATTTATACCTTTTCTTATAATTATTCTGAGTTTTGTCAATTTCAACGTACATCCGCCTGTTTTTTAAGTAGGACGAGAATAGTCGCAAAGCATTTCCTCTTATTCCATGATGAATCATTTTAGTCAGAAGTAATTCATGGTCAATTGTGTCAAATGCAGAGCTTAAATCTAAGAAAATCCATGCAACTCTCATTTTATTATTAATTTTGCCTATCACATCATCCAATAACGTATAAATGGCGTCTAAAGTGCCAACACCCTTTTGATATCCAAATTGTCTTTTATTTAAAACTCTATTTAGTCGGATGTGTGCTAAAAGTCGAATTTTAAGCAACTTTTCAAATAATTTTGACAGCACTGGTAATAGAGAGATGGGTCTATAGTTTTTAGGATCAGACTTACTTACCTTCTTATACACAGGTATTACTTTCGCCATTTTTAGTTGTTCTGGGAAGAGAGCCTCTTTTATATAATTATTGAAGAAGTCAGATAGAGGCTCAGCTAATATTTCAATGGCATGCGATAAGGCCGCCCATTGTATGTGTATTAGACTTAACTTTCTTTTTGTTAGTGTATTTTATGGTGTACAATAAAGCATATAATAAATAAATAACGTTAGGTTAAAATTAAACTTTGCACTCTTATCAAGGACCGATGACAATACAATAATATAATAAGTTTGATCTTCAGGATTAACAATTTCGAAGTGAAAAGTGTGTTTATTATTATAAACTATATTTTTTTCATAATTTTCTAATGTCGCATTGTCTTACAGAGTTGTCGAGTGGCTGCCTAGTGCAAACTCTCCACGTTGGTAATATCCTATTCTGCCGATCTGAATAGACCAATGTTTATTGAACAACATTTAACTATAGGGGAAATATGAACATATGACTAGCAGAACGTGTCGATAACGTGACTAGACTGCCGATGACATCACGTTCGATAGTGGTTACAACAATACAATGGAATATGGATACGTGATGAGTTGACGCCGCTTGTGTCCACTTGATTACATGCGGGTTCAAGGTCATACCAACCCTTTGTGCCAAATGTACGGGGATAATGTTACATGGGTAACATATTATAATCTCTCATTAAAAAGGACGTGAGCTGAATAAATCGTAACGAAGTTAAAATGTAGGGTCATTGAGTATTTTTGAAAAAGCTGTAGGTCGTCGTAAAATTTTCAAAGAGCGTTGAACCTAATTTGAATAGGTTCCCATTGCCATTTCGATTTTCCTTCAAAATAACGGCACACAATGATACTACCGTAGGGTAGAGAAAACTTTGACAACCAAAAATTTGCGAAAATTGGGTTCCAATTGCTGAAATAAATATAGATACTTGTCGTCAAATATCTCGCCATACTTTAATGCGCTACTATCTCAGTTTTTTTGCATTATTTAAGTATCCTCAGCCCATAAAATATACTCGTTTTAGTCGTGCCCCGCTAGTTTCAAAATTACCAGGCCAGCTTACACAGGAAAAGTTAAAACCTCTTTAAAACTTTGTATAACTCAAACCAGCAACACAATCAATAAAACAAAAAAGTTCTGAAATTCAGCATCACTCTTGAACGCTGATATTTCATACAATGATGGATGACACCGTTTTGACTCTCCACGTACGTGAAACACCTCTGACTAAGTGCCACATTGTCTTCATATTTCACCGTCCAATTTGTGACTTGCAAAGGACTGTGCATATGAGAAGCTCGTTGAAATTGGGGGATCTGTCGTTCACTAGCCACACAGACCGTCCGCAAGTATATCGCATGTCAAGCGTTACACGGTTCTCGAAAGCTAGACTGTCACTATCTGACAAAATGATGTTTTGGGTTATAGAAGAAAAATAAAAAAAAATTCGAAATAATAAAAGTCAATGAAATGAGTCCTGAAATACAGGTTACGGCTTAGCTCAGGCACCAGTCTCCCGCAAATAACTGTGTGGCATATCGTTTTTATTATTTTTCCGTTTTTGAGTTTTTAATTGATTAGTGTTATTTGTGGAAGAAAAATAAAGATGATTTTATTTTGATTTGAATGCTGTTTATCAACTATAAATCATAAACATGCGAGAGATTTTGGCGTCAAAACATCGATCTAATTGCGTAGTTTCAAATAGTTAACGTTAGTTTGAATCAATTAAGTACTTAATATTATCAAAAATAGGTGTGTAAACATAGCAATTGGGTTGTTGAATTAAAAAAAAAAAACGATTTTCTTTATGTATTTCGAAACTTTACATATCTTAAATTATATTGTCGTTTCAAGAAACTCTTAAATATTTTTTTCAATTTATTATAAGCGATTGAAAATCGATAAAATTTTGAAAAGAACCACGTGACTACAAACGGGCCACAATTGGTTGCCATGTTGGTGACGTCATAACGTTCAAGGAAATCATGACAATATAGTGTCAACTACACGTAGATTGACTAAAAATATCCGAAAATGAATGCAAAAATATTATTAAACTTAACTTAAAATTTTACTTAGTCATGTGTGCTATAGGATTTATAAAGGCTAATGTCGATAATATACCCACCTTATGGACGATTTGGAAGTTTTGAGCATAAATAAAGTAGTCGTAATGAATAATACGTGAGAGTGGACCGGTGTTAGTTATTGTTGTTTACCAGGTACGTTAGGAAACATAATGGTCATAACGTAATCGTTTTTACATACGGGTAGGTGATATTGGTGTAAAATAAAAAGTAAACAAACACGATTGGCGCGAAACTTTGACTTTGGATATCAAAAAACTTCATTAGATACCACTAAATATGATACACATAGTTACACATATAATTTTCGGTAATTCCCATTATTTACATATCCCTTAATAGAGGAGCTCATGGCTAAATAATAACAGCCTCACTGTTCAATCATCAAGGTTAAGCAACGTTAGACGAGGTCGATCCGTGGAGGGGTGACCATTTCAACAAACCGAGTTTCCTCTGTGCCTCGGAAAGCACGTTAAGCCGTTGGTCCCGGCTGTCATTTGAAGATCTTTGACAGTCATTACGGGTAGTCAGAAGCTTGAGATCTGACACCAGTCTTGCCAAGGGGTACCGTGTTACCCAGTTACTGGGTTGTGGAAGTCAGATAGGCAGTCGCTCCATGTAAAACACTGGTACTCAGCTGAATCCGGTTAGACTGGAAGCCGACCCCAATATAGTTGGGAAAAGGCTAGGCAGATTGACAATATGTCTCAATAATATTGAACACTAACGTCTGTTTTATATATTTACAAACACTAAAAAGTTTGTAGAAAAGAAACGTGAAAATATTAACGTGGTAGATTTTCGTGACACTAATTCTTCAGTAATTATCTCTTAAATACGTCGACCGATTTACAATTCAAACAGAAATGTTAGTTTTACGCCTATATCTGTCATTAAGTATAACATAATGAATATATCACCATAAACAAAAAATCATGTTTTCAAGTTACGTAATTATACAACAATGTCAACTTTGCTCGAAAGTTGCCTTAAAAATTTACTATTCTCAGTCTTTAATGATCAAAGTAAGAATTTAATACGAATTTAATACTAATTTAGAACAAGTTAACAACAGAATTAACACATTATATGTAATTGGAATCTAGTTAGACGTAGAACACTGCTCAAATTTAGTAGATTGCTAGGTACTAGGCTATTGCGCGAATCACATATAATTGGGATCTTTTTGTAGTGTTCGTACATAATGGTAGGAAGCAAGCACGATAAATTTTAAGGTTCGATATTTATGGTCAATATATTCATCAATAAATTGACGATAATAACAATATTGAATCGGTTAAAAGTCAAAACACTTTATCAGCTATGTGCTACAATGAGTAGAAATGAACGTTGTGACGTCACACGGGCTCGGTTTTGTTCGGCAAACTATCGGGGTGTTTTCGGTACTGGTTTTTTTTTATTTTTATTAAATATAAAACATCACGACTTCCAAAAACCTCACACCACTTAGCTACACACCGTTTTCAGCTTCGCTACGCATACTAGCATTACTCAGCTGGACATCATTTCGCAGCTTCGCTACACATCCTCGCTCCACCCACGTCACCTTAAGGCTACGTTTCCACCAGAAATGTGTGAGGTAGCTGGGCGGTGCGAAGATGCGTAGTGACGCTGTAAAATGGTGCGCAGATGGGTGGTGCGAAGATGTATAGCGAGCTCGTTTCAGATGAGGTGTGATGAGAGCGCAACGTGCGCGCCGCTGCCTGAGTGCTCACCGGTGTTGCCGTTCCAGCGACTTTGTCGCTAGTTCTAGCGAATTTCAGGTGTGATTAGCGACAAAAAATTATTGAAATAAATAAAAGTATAATTGGATCTTTAAGTCTCTCAAATAGATATTTAACATCAGCTGGTGGAGATCCACCAGCTGATGTTAGCCTTGATTTGCCCTATTGTTCAAAAGTCACAAGAAGTCGTTGAATAAATTTTTGCCACTAACTCATATTTAGCATACATAGCACACATCTCTCGCAACACATATCTCGCAAACATCCCTCGCAACACATCTCTCGCACGCATCCTTCTCTTTTTTTTGTATGTACAAAAACCTAACGTGACAGAGCCGTTGCCAGTAGAGCTGCGCTGAGAGAGGATAGGTAAATGAAGTGATTATATTGGTCCTTAACAAACATATCCCTTGCTACGCATCCTCGCATATCTCTGTTGGAAACACAGCCTTAATGTAGTATTAAATTCATATGCCATATTCCTCACAAACGATATATTCTGAGAAAATGTATCTTCTTTCACGGATCATACACCTGTAGAATCTCATAAAATAAATGTACCTAATACGTGTGATATTGTCGATCGGAAATATCGAAGGTTTCATCCCACCACTTTCGCAATACGTAAGATTTTTTTCGCACGAATAAAATAATATGAAAATTGACAGCATCTTACAGATACATATTGCTGGGTAGTACGACTGAATTGCGATAGTGAATTTATTTTTAATTTGTAGTGTTTTTATTTCAAAAGTTATCAATTCAGGCTGAAAATGTATTTATTATATTTTTAGCCTGAATTTCCCACTGCAGGACAAAGGCGTCCCTTTCTTTTATCAAGTACCTAATTAAATCACTTATATTATAAAGGTGAAAGTTTGTGCGTGCGTGAGTGTGTGTTTGTATGTTTGTTACTTCTTCAAGCTCAAACGGTTAGACGGATCTGGATGAAATTTGGCACAGTAAAAGTTCATAGTCTGGAATAGCACATAGGATATATATATATTTTCGACATTCACGTGGGCGAAGCCGCTGGCAGAAGCTGGTAAATTAATGAATACAATTTTCGTACCACTAAATAAACGGTGATCTTAATTTCTCCAACCAGGACCAGTGGGCGTCTTTATAAGAATCAAATTCGGCATTCCTTATCTTGTTTAATTATTTATTATCTCTCACGATCCAAAAAGATCGTCTCAGTCAAAGAAAACCCACGCAGTTCGCCGGCTCTTGACTTACCTATAACATTTAGAAAACATTATTCAGAATCAAATAGAACCTGAATCTGAAGCCTAACAAACGTTATTTTGTAGGCACTAAAACTATTTATTGACAATCACGCAAATTCAAATTGGCAAGGTACTCGAAACATTTGCAAAGAAAATGTTGTTTTTGCGTAGGTGTCAGTTAAATTTATACCTAACTAGCTTCTGTCAGTGGCTTCGCCCGTGTGAAACTCGAAAGTTATACCAAGGTAACATATTCTCGGGATAAAAAGTAGCCCATGTGCTATTCCATACTTTAATCTATCTCTGATCTAAATTTCATCCAGATCCGTCCAGCCGTTTGAGCGTGAAGGAGTAACAAACATACAAACACACACATACACACTCATAAACTTTCGCCTTTATAATAATAGTGTGATATATAATAGGTTAGGGAAAAAGTTTCTTCGCATTTTTAAGAAAATTCTTTTTTATTTTAATATAGTTTATTTACATTTAACTAAAGTATGTATGTAGGTACCATTTTGTTCGATAACTTCTTGCCATCTTGTAGGTAGGGACATGATCCCATTGCTATAGAAATTTTGGGACCTCTGATCAAAATACCGCGACAAGTGGTTTTGGCAGTCCTCTCGTGATGTTAACCTGATACTGCCTAAAGAATTCTGAAGAGACCGAAACAGGTGGAAATCTGAAGGAGTAAGGTCAGGACTATACGGCTGATGCATTAACACCTCCCAGCCAAACTATCTTAATTTTTGCTGAGTGGCTAAAGATTGTGGTATTTATTAAAGATCTACTTACGTTTCATAACACTCCACAATCCATCTTCACATCTTTTGATATCGCATCAATTAGTGTAACTCATTTTTATATATATTCTTTGTATTATTACATCTGGAAAGAATATTTAGTTATTTCTGACTGTTTTAAATATCTAAACTTAAATTATATTCGTAATTTATAATTCTTCTTGTAATATTTTTCTACTGTGACGTTTTATCTGACATGACATATGTCTGTCTATTTTATTTTCTTAAAGCCATAGACATACCATAGGTACCATTGACTATAATACCTAGACCTTTCCTTAAGCTAGTTGTACATTATTGTAAGGTCAGAGCAGACTGACCCGCCTTTGTAAAGCCGTTTTTATTCATTTTGGTCTTATTGAGATTTGAATTTGAAATTTAGAAGAAATGGAGATCGAATGAAAAACGGGCTTCAGATTTTTCAGTCTTAGGTCTGGCCTGAACGCCAAGAGTCTGTGATACCAATACAATGTCTTTTTCTATTCTGAAACTCTTAAAACGGTGAATTATCATTTTATGTAAGACTATTATTATTTGAAGTGCTCCAATTAAATATATATTTTGTGTGGTTCCCGAGAGCATTATTTCCTGGATACTTACCCTCAACGGCCATCTCGTGGCTTCAAAGGCCTCGCTGTTTGGCGTATTGAGCCATAGCCGGCCTCCATACCACTCGGAGCCTACGTAT
Organism: Orthosia gothica; assembly: GCA_949775005.1. Lineage (NCBI taxonomy): Eukaryota > Metazoa > Arthropoda > Insecta > Lepidoptera > Noctuidae > Orthosia > Orthosia gothica. Next base: position 1,696,566 of record OX459050.1, read on the forward strand.
GCTTACCCGTTTGCCTGATTTCCTGCCTTGACCACCAACCCGTGGTGTCTGCTGACCTGCCTACCTGCCCGATTGCCTGCAAGTCCGTCGTGATGCCTGCCCACCAGCCTACCTCGGGCATTCCACAACTTCCTGCCCGACCTGCTCCTGGTTAGCTGCCCACGACGTCTGAAGCCGACCTTATACTTAATACCCTTTTATTTTTTATAGCTTTAATTTAATTTTTATCTTTTTATCTTGATTTTAATAACGTGGCTTACGTATAGCTCCACTGAGCTATACGTAACGCTACAGTTTGGCGCCCAACTTTTAAATAATTGGGCGCAACGTTGTTTGTGCGCCCAATTATCTGAATCCACCCCATCACCCACACTATACCTACTTTTCACTCTATCTTTTTTAACGTGGGCTCGACTTTTCATCATATTCTCAAAATTCTAAAAACATACACAAGTATATACATAAGCTAACTTTTGGTTTCTCATACAGGCCCTCATATCATCATCATCTTTCACTTTTGCTAGAACTTTTATTCTTTCACCTTGTACTAAACCTATTAGGCAACTTATTTTTCCCTCCTTATGTTTTCTCTTTGTTTTATTTTAAGAGCGGTATTCCTCTAGAGCGGTCTGCACAACTCAGAAAGCCTTATGTGCAAAGAGCGGTCCCGTAACTCTTTAAAAATAAGCCAAATGCGTGGAGTCTTCTTAAACTTCTTAATTCCCTTGAATCTTATTCTTTTTGCATAACTCGGAAAGCCTTATATGCAAAGAGCGGTCCCGTAACTCTTTAAAAATAAGCCAAATGCGTGGAGTCTTCTTTAATATTTTTTTCCCTCTTGTATCCTTCCCTCTTGTATCCTTCCCTCTCAAACCTAGTTCCCTCTCAACCTAGCTCCCTCTTATAGACTTGAGAGTTCCCTCTTATAGACTTGAGTCCTCCTCCTCTTTGAGTTCCTCTTGTTTAATTAAATAGTTTCTTAAAGGGTTTTCAAACAGGTGCGGGTTACGACACCTATTAAAAATAAATAAGCCTTCGTTATATCTTAATAAATATTTCCTTGTGGAGTATACGTCATTGAATGTGAACTATATCCCCTAACGTGTGATTGAATGAGAGTGTTTGACGAAAGTATGAAAGATGTTGTGTGATAGAGCAAGGATTATATTTAAACCTCAAAATTTTCTTCTAGTTGAAAATTTTTCTGGGGTCATCGGGGAAATGTGGTATTTATTAAAGATCTACTTACGTTTCATAATGTTGTTCAATTAAAATCAGGTGGGGTGTGGGTTAGACGTATATTCAGAAAAACATAGCGACTCCGCGTGGTAATAATAATAGTCTTATAAAATATCTGGTAAATGCTTTATAGCTGAACACTCGAAAAGATCTCTACAGAAGACATTACACGACAACCGCCGTCACTAACTTATTTGAATTTTTGACAGTGCTATTGATTGAAAGTAAATACTGCACATAAATTATTCTGTGCAGCCAGGACTTAAAAGAGTTTGATAATCAAACCTCATTCCAACACACCCCCTCAATCAATTGCACATGCTAAAATCCTTACATCTCAACAAACACCTTGCATATCCTAAAGTTCCCACTTCAACAATATACTAAAAACAACAACACTTCAATTTTCCTATAATAACTCCCACTCAATTAATCTAAACATCAATCTAACATAAGTATCAATAAAAACTATCATCATATTTTATTATTTCTACTACTCGAAAACATACAACATCCAATATTAAATATCTCAACAATCTACCTAACTAAAAATATTTCTAACTCCTACTCAACTTCATCATTACAAAACTCCAACTCAACTTCATCATCACAAAACTTCTACTCAACTTCAACATTACAAAACTCCAACTCAACTTCATCATCACAAAACTTCAACTCAACTTCATCATCACAAAACTTCAACTCAACTTCATCATCACAAAACTCCTACTCACCTTCATCATCACAAAACTCCTACTCAACTTCAACATTACAAAACTCCAACTTAACTTCATATTCTCCAAATAACATTATCATCCACAACCAAACAAAAATAAATAACAACAAGTTAAACCTTATTAAATACCAAACTAAAATTCAGATATAGAAAACTTAAGGTTCCCATTAACTTCATGAAAAATAATATTAAACTAAATAAAAGATATGCTTGGTTGAGTTTATTGTTGACTAATAAATAATGATTCATTTACAATTTACGTCACACCCCCTTAAATAGATCATTATTTTGGCAAACCCTTAATTCTTTTTAAAATTCTGCTGAAAAATATAAAAGTAAACTCAACCAACCCTTTTACTGATATCCAGACCCCTTAAGTTTACATTACAATTCAAATATTTTCTTTATCTTAGAAAAAATACACACCCAATCAAAATTTACATGCTTTAAAATAACCCAATAGTAATCTTTGAAATAACCCAAACCCACATATCGAACGAAAAACACTCATAATTACACTTTAGCCACTGATTTTATACACTGATTTTATCACCAAGGCACATTTTATTTCCTTCTTGACATCTTTCAAACTTTCACTTGTTTAAGCTTCATTTCTTCCTTTTTTTTTTTTTCTTCTTTTCGGTGATAATATTGTTGTATAGATCATATTTTCCATGCTTCCACTGCGCCACTCTGCTCGACATTCTTCATTAGGTACAACGCGTTGAGTTTTCGAATCTCAAAACTCTCAAACATATTTTTTGGTCTTATTTGCGCAGTGCGTGCTGGGTGCTGGGCCCATAACCTGTTGTTCAATTAAAATCAGGTGGGGTGTGGGTTAGACGTATATTCAGAAAAACATAGCGACTCCGCGTGGTAATAATAATAGTCTTATAAAATATCTGGTAAATGCTTTATAGCTGAACACTCGAAAAGATCTCTACAGAAGACATTACACGACAACCGCCGTCACTAACTTATTTGAATTTTTGACAGTGCTATTGATTGAAAATAAATACTGCACATAAATTATTCTGTGCAGCCAGGACTTAAAAGAGTTTGATAATCAAACCTCATTCCAACACATAACACTCCACAATCCATCTTCACATCTTTTGATATCGCATCAATTAGTGTAACTCATTTTTATATATATTCTTTGTATTATTACATCTGGAAAGAATATTTAGTTATTTCTGACTGTTTTAAATATCTAAACTTAAATTATATTCGTAATTTATAATTCTTCTTGTAATATTTTTCTACTGTGACGTTTTATCTGACATGACATATGTCTGTCTATTTTATTTTCTTAAAGCCATAGACATACCATAGGTACCATTGACTATAATACCTAGACCTTTCCTTAAGCTAGTTGTACATTATTGTAAGGTCAGAGCAGACTGACCCGCCTTTGTAAAGCCGTTTTTATTCCTTCTTTCTGGTCTTATTGAGATTTGAATTTGAAATTTAGAAAGGATTGCAAATCGAATGAAAAACGGGTTTCAGTTCTTTTTAGTCTAGAGTCTGGTCTGAACGCCGACAGTGGTGGATACTGAGTACTATATTACGAAGTGTATTTTCTATTCTTAAAACTCTTTAAAAGCCTTAAACCTGTGAAACTTTTATGTAAATTTACTATTTTCTGAAGTGCTCTAAAATATATACTGTGAGTGTTATATCGTGTATGATTTACCCACGTATCTGGCTACTAGCCGTTTCACTGCTGACCTGCCTGCCTTTCCTGACCGTATGCCTGTTACTCCGTCGTGGTGCCTGCTCACGTGTCTCTCTCGAGCATACCACGACGGTTTGAAGAGTTCCAGTCCGTCCAGCTGTCTGCCTTACCTGCCCGATTGCCTGCTTGTCCGTCGAGGTGTCTGCTCACCTAACTACCTCGGACATTCTACGACTTCCTGCCCGACCTACTGCCTGGATACCTGCCCACGTCGCGCGAAGCCGGCCCTTTAGTTTTATACTTCTTTATCCTTTATTTTTATAGCTTTAATTTAATTTTTATCTTGATTTTAATAACGTGGCTCACGTAAAGCTCTCCGGAGCTATACGTAACGCTACAAGATATGTACACGAGTACATGAGTACACGGTTCATTAAGTTTCTTTCAGTGAGCTCGTGAGGTACCCAAATATCGAGCTTTTTTGTGTACCCAGTTTTTTTTCAAATGCGCCAAAACTGTTTTGTTGTCAATGCCCAGTTCTTCAGCTACGTCGTAACTACTGCTATCTGTCTTATATCTTGCTCCACTTTTTCAAAAATGCCATCCATTTTATCCGTAATAGGGCGACCAGAGCGACGTGCATCTTTGACATCAAAATTTCCGGATTGAAAACGCTTAAACCAAAATTGTACTACTCTCACAGACACTGCACTAGGTCCATAAACATCGCAATTTTTTTTCGCGGCTTGCGTTGCGTTTTCACCTTTTTTGTAGTAAAATTTTAAATGTATCGAATTTCTTCATTAGATTCACTCATCTTGAGGGTACGAAAAACAAATGAAAATTGTTGAAAACATTTTCCTAATTAGAATTTGGAATTATGTTTTTTAAAATTTAAACTTTCATTTATACCAAAACCAGCCAGATACAAATAGTATAGCCAAAGAGATTTTATTACAAGTTCATACATACTATACTGCGAAAAGACTTTTTCCCCAACTTAATAAGTGTGATTCAGATGTATACAGTTCACCTTGGTACACCCTCATTTCACCGGTTATGTTCAAGTATTGTATTGGGTAATTCAACCTGCAAGATAGTGTAAGTTAAAATAAATAAATAAGTTTCATGATATTCGGGTAATCTATTCTCTGTTCCCATCCTTGTGCGTAGTTTAGAAAACATAGGCGTGAGAGGAGTCCCTTTGTCTCTTCTCACAGATTATCTCCAAAATAGAAAACAACGTGTAAGGATAGGAAACTACGTCAGTGATGAGTTAAAGGTGAGCTTCGGTGTTCCGCAAGGCAGTGTTCTAGGACCTACGCTTTTCTTAATATACATAAACAGCCTTTGCGAAATGAACCTTGAAAAGGGGCGTGTTTTTACATATGCAGACGACACAGCCATTGTCTTTACTGGAGAAACATGGGAATCTGTATATCGATATGCTGAAAAGGGACTCATTAAGGTTGTAAAATGGTTAAATTCCTAGAACTGGAAAGTGCGCAAAGGCCTCTCTTGAAAGTGATGTATTTTAAACCGTATAGATTCCGTACTGAAAACCTTTACTCACTAAGTGGCCTTCTTACAGTCAGAAAATTATATGTACTCCATGCTGTTTTAAAATTACACAAAACCCTACCCTATGATTCCAGTTTCAACAAAAAACGGAGAAAATATCCTGTTGCCCCAGAAATCTCGGTTAAAACCTCATATGCGAAAAAGCAGTTCACCAGACAGTCCGCTTCCATCTACAACAAATTAAATAAACTTTTAAATATTTGTCCTATGAGTTATCGAGAATGTAAAAAATCTTTAATGGACTGGCTAATATGCAAAAGTTATGATGAAATTAAAACTCTTTTACAAAGTTTTATGTGAAAAATTTTCGATATGCGATACACACACACACACACCTCACACACACATATCCTAGATTTAAGACGACGACTAACGCCAACGACCTTGAGGGAACAAAACGCGCACTCGTTTCACACCAGCGCGACCCAAAATTTAGTAGTTTTTTGTACTTTCCTTATTATTCTTTGACTTTAAAAAAAAAAGCTTCAGATCAAAATGTAGATAATTAAATTGTCTTTGATATGGTGTCGATTTCATTAAAATACGCCCAGCGGTTTTGGTGTGATTGTCGTGTTTTTGCCCATTTTAGACATAACTTTACAAAATATTAATTACACTATGTTATACGAATAAAACTCAAAATTATTAAAAATATAGTCTAATATAACATATATTTTTTCCAATAAATTACGACTAGCCGTTTAGACGTGATTCTCATTTTAAAATCAGCTACTCAAGGGAAGCGGCGCCTTAAGTTGAATTTGTTTTGTGTGTACACTCCTACATTATTATTGTTTCTAGTTTTAGAGGTGCGGGGTCTCCTAGCACAGGTATTTAGTATACTTAAAGGAGGCCTCTATGTAAGATTATATATTGTAGAAGTTTGTAAAGTTAATTGAAATAAATTTTATTAATTATTATTATTTATTATTCTGGCATTATAGGTACCTTACTATTAGGTACAACTAAAATGTGAAAAAAAAGGTACTATACTAATATATTTTTTTATGTTTTCGTTTCGGTGTGGTGTTCTGGAGTGCTACTAGATAGCGCGTAGCAAATCTGTCCTTACTTTTTTTGTATGAAGTCGATATTCTTCTCCCTAAAGTAAAAATAATATTCTATGCAGCGAACGCTCGATCTAGGTAGATAGAAAGGTAAGTAAGCTATAATAGGTAGGTCTAGGTAAGTGGGGAAGGTCCAGGTAGGTAGGTAAGTAGAGTAGGATAGACAGTTAACGGGAGCGAAGTCCGGCCCCGGCCGGCCTTGGCCACCGGGCTCATTTCGAACAATTATGCCGGTTTCCTTTACACCGCTTCGATAGAAAAGTGGATCAACCAAGATATATTATAATGTAAGAGTGAGCAAAGTGAGGTCGAAAATTTTAAGAACTCAGCCTCGTACGTGTTAGCTTTGTTTTGACAATCATACAGTAAAAACTCATACAGTAATTGAATCGAGATAAATTGGGTGCAAGAGCGAGCGAAGCGAAATTTTAAGACCAATCTTAGGTACATCCTAATCCACTCAAGCTGTGCGAGATATAATAAGTAGCTTGTCACTTGTGTTTTTGTTCGTCCAAGCTATTTCCCCCAGAGCGCAGGACTTGTTGCAGTTTTGATTTGACACCGGCTACGTAGTTAATTTACGCTACTGCACATGATACTGAGAATAGCAACACTATTTTATAGTTCAATACAACATTCGTCCACTCGTTCAGTCGTTCGTTTCAAATTTCGCTACAGTTCACGTCCAAAAGGAATGAACAGTAATATCATCGGTCACTAGCTTTCAACCGATGACCGCAAAATTGAGTGCCGAACCGTTTTCATGAACTCCCTGTATCAGACACACAATACACAATGTTCGCTTGGATCAATACAGGATGATTCAATTACGTGCGCCCTAACTTTTCAACCGTTCGTCCGAATTATTTGTATAAATATTATTTTACAAATAATATGGACATTTTAATTTGGGTTTGATGTGCCTTACTGTTTGTTAATTATTTTCAACTGTAATTAATTCGCGATGCGATAACAATATGCATGATATGCTTTACGTCAATAAGCTAAAAGGAGTGAACCAAATTATTGTAATACGACGACACTAAGCAGAAGAGTACAGATTTTAAAATAATCTAAACATATTGTTTCATTCAAAACATATCTTCTCTGTCGTGTTGGGTATACTGATGGTGTTTTTGAAGGTCTTGGAAAAACGTTAGAAATGTCATGAGAATGTCAAGCGCTATCGAAATGTCACGTGCTTACTCCCTAAGTGCTCGTTCACACAGGGGTCCGTTTTACGGGTCCGCTTTATCGTATAAAATTTTACTCAGCGCTGACCTATGTAATTGTATGAGCGACTACACACACATACCAGTATTCCAGATCCAGTAATTATAGGTCCACTTTATCGTATACGTTTTTATTCGCTAATAGCGTAAGTAGTTGTGTGAGCGAGTTCATACACACAACAGTATTAAAATACTGAACCGTTTTATCGGATCCGTTAAAACATCACTGTAAATGTGGTGTAAACGTTACCCCCAGTAGCGACGGATTCCTTTAAACGATCTAGGATATACGGATGTTATGTGTGAACGAGCCCTTCCATTTTGCCATTTCAACAATTGCCATCGCTGATAGAACGCTATCTGTAACTTCCTACCGCAAGCCGCATTCAGTATTCAAAGTGCTATGTAGGTGCTTCTGAACATGAGGTGCAGAGATTTTTCATCTGGCCTTGTCTCCCAGTGGGGTGATTACCTCTAAAGGGAGTCGTTTTGATCAAACTCCTACTTTTTGGGGTGTCTCTGTTCCTATTACTGATCGGCTAGAGCTCCTAGGCATGGAGTTGACATCCAGTCTCAACTTCGGCGCCTCCATTGAGTACAAAGCTCAAATTGCGGCCAAAAAACTGGGCGCAAGTCCGATCCTGCATGGAGTATTGCAGCCACCTTTGAGATGGCACAGCTTGCCACGCTTGACTCGGTGGAACGCAGAGCTAAGAGGCTCATTGGCGACGCTGAGCTGGTGGATGCCAAGCTTCACAGCTTGGCTCATCACCGTAAGGTTACCTGCTAATCGGTCTTCTGCAGACTCTACTTTGGTGAGTGTGCTCAAGAATTGCACGACCTTATCCCACCGGCCCCCTTCTACCATCGGACATTAATACGCACTGCAAGGTATCAGCCTTCATAATGCGCACAGCGAATAAGTGGTACTCACTATCAGTATTTCCGAACGCATTCAACCCGAATCTCTTGAAAGTTAGAGTGAACAGGCTCCTTCTGGGTAAGCTCACTCCATCGTCGACTCTATCTCTGTCACCTCTGACCTAGACTAAAGTCAAGAGCAAACCCATCTCAAATTAAAAAATTAAACTGGAATTTCTGTATTTGTGAACGGTTGACAGCAATAAACTCGCCCCCTTTTACATGGCGAAATGTGCGGTATATTTAAACCTCTGCCTAGCCCTTCGGGAAACACAGGCGTGATGAAATAAATAAAATAAATAACTTTATTGACATACAAATATTACAGACATACATGTGAAACCCCTGAGAGTGTTGGCTTGAAATTGAGCAGAACTAAAACTGAATACCTGTTCTGCGATTTTGGCGGTCTCTCCGGTTCCGTGCCTATAGGTCTTGCTGGAACACCCATACCGATGTGCGCCGACTTCCGGTACCTAGGGTCGCGGATCCAAAGGGATGGCGAGGTAGACCGAGACGTAACGCACAGGATCAACTTGGGATGAATGAAATGGCGACAGGTCACGGGAACAACTTGCGACCCACGGATGCCCCTCAAGTTAAAGGAGAAAATTTACAAGTCCGTGATTAGACCTGTCGTACTGTATGGATCAGAATGTTGGGCTGTGAAAAAGATGGATGAAAAGAGATTGCATGTAGCAGAGATGAGAATGTTGAGATGGATGTACGGAGTGACGAGAATGGATAAAGTGAGAAATTAGTATATTAGAGGAAGTTTGAAAGTGGCGCCAGTAACAAAAAAGTTCAAAGGAAACCGTTTGTCCTGGTATGGTCATGTGATGAGGAAGGATGAAACGCATGTTACTAAAAGAATTATGAATGTAGATGTGGATGGATGGAGAGGGAGGGGACGGCCAAAGAAAAGATGGATGGACTGTGTGAGGAGTGATATGAAAGAAAAGGGCGTCAGTGATGGAATGACGAGGGACAGGATGGTGTGGAAGAAGAAAACGTGTTGGGCCGACCCCAAGTAACATGGGACAAGGGCAGGCAGATGATGACATGTGAAACCTCTGACTCACGTGCTAGGCGAACCTGTGTTACAGGAATCAGTGTCCTCCGCTGATATAAATCAATAACATTTCAATTTTTATGTAATATAAACACAAGGATTAAATAACACTAGTAGCTATTGAAACAGTAAAATAAACCATAAAACCGGCCAAGTGCGAGTCGGACTCGTGCACGAAGGGTTCCGTACCTGGTAAATAGCAATTAACGATTTATGACGTATTAAAAAAAACTACTTACTAGATCTCGTTCAAACCAATTTTCGGTGGCAGTTTACATGGTAATATACGTGGGACACTCAGAAAGTTTTGCGAAACTAAAAAAAATTGTTCTATACGTACATATATTTTTATTAAATCTTTTCAAAGTACTTTCCACCAGCCTCTATACAAAGATTCATGCGCCTAAACCAGTTTTCAAAACACTTTTTCCAGTCCGCCGCAGACACCTCGTTTACAGCCTGCTCGAACGCAGCCAGCGCATCTTCCGGCGACGAAAATTGTATCCCTTTGAGCTGATTTTTTATTTTTGGGAATAAAAAGAAGTCACACGGTGCTAGATCAGGGCTGTAAGGAGGGTGACCCAGGAGTTTGACTGGCGTGCTGTCCAGGAAGTCCCTCGTTTTGAGTGCGGTGTGCGCAGGTGCATTGTCGTGGTGGAGCAGTAGCCCGCGGAGCCCTGTGTTTGGTCGCTTGTTGCTTATAACAGAGAAAACTTCTGGCAAACATTTGGTAGTATACCATTCGGCATTAATGCTTCTTTGATCCCGTAAGGGAATTGATACCAAGTGGCCAGTCAAATTAAAAAAGCTAGCGATCAAAATCTTACCCCCGCTTCTAGATCGCTTCACTTTGGTAGGCGTTGGCTCATTTTGAAACACCCAAACAGTCGACTGGCGCTTGGTTTCTGGGTCGTATTGATAAATCCAGGACTCATCACCTGTAACGATGTCGTAAATACGCCGAGACGAGCCTGCTTCAAATTTGTTAAGCATATCACGGCACCATTCCACCCGGGCCTGCTTCTGAGCATCGGTGAGGTTGTGCGGCACCCAGCGTGATACTATCCTCCTCACGCGAAGATGGCTGTGTAGAATCTCGTGAACGCTTCCCGATCCAATCTTCAATATGTGTTGAATCTCCTGATATGTAATTCGCCTATTGTCTTGGATTAAATTTTTCACTGCTAGCACGTTTTCTTCGGTAACAGCCGTCAAAGGGCGACCGCTTCTTTCGTCATCCCCCAAAGTTGGTCGACCGCGCTTGAATTCGTTATACCAACGATACACGGTTGCCTTGGAAGGGCCTTCATCCATGAATGCCATTTGAAGTCTATCGCACGATTCATCCGGTTTCAGGCGACACTTGAAATCGTATAAAATCATAGCTCTAAAATGTTCCCGGCGCAGATCCATATTTCAGTGAGACACAATACTTTGAATTAACTCGCAAAAAATGTGGAGGGAAATTTTGAAATTGGAACTTACTTATTTTTACTTATAAATAATCATATTTTCGAAAAACATTATAACTGGCCAGTCTCCCATATATAAAAACTTTTTTTCGCAATACTTTCTGAGGGGCCTGGTACATCATTTTTTTTTTTTAGTTTTATCATTTTCTTATTTTAGAAGTTACAGGGAGGGGACACACATTTTACCACTTTAGAAATGTCTCTCGCGCAAACTATTCAGTTTAGAAAAAAATATATTAGAAACTTCAATATCATTTTTGAAGACCTATACATAGATATCCCACACGTATGGACTTGAGGAAACAAAAATTTGATTTCAGATTCAAGTATGGCAACCACCAAAGTTTATTGTTTTTTAGGGTTCCGTACCCAGAGGGTAAAAACGGGACCCTATTACTAAGACTCCGCGGTCCGTCTGTCTGTCTTTCTGCCTGTCTGTCTGTCACCAGGCTGTATCTCATGAACGGTGATAGCTAGACAGTTGAAATTTTCACAGATGATGTATTTCTGTTGCCGCTATAACAATAAATACTAAAAACAGAATAAAAAAATATATTTAAGTGGGGCTCCCATACAACAAGCGTGTTTTGTTGCCGTTTTTGCAATAATGGTACGGAACCCTTCGAGCGCGAGTCCGACTCGCACTTGGCCGGTTTTTTTCTATTTTTGTGTGAAAATCTTAATGCGGTTCACAGAATACATCTACTTACCAAGTTTCAACAGCTTAGTTTTTATGGATTCGGAAAAAAGTGGCTGTGACATACGGATTGTCAGACAGACAGACAGACAGACATGACGAATCTATAAAGGTTCCGTTTTTTGCCATTTGGCCACGGAACCCTAAAAAGAAGCAAAGCGAACGTACGAGCGTGTGATTGCGAGTGTGTGTGTGATTGTGTGTGTGGGTGTGTGTGTGTATGTATGTGTGATGGTGAGTGGATGCATGAGTGAGCGTGTGGGTATCTTATGTAATCTTGATGAAACTTAATTTTTCATATTATACGCGTCTTTTATGGTACTGATAAAATTAACTTTCAGTGTCGTCATAACTTAATGACTGAAGCCATGGTCTTGTTTTACTTTATATAACGTGAGCTTATAAATTGAGATAGATTTATTAACCCGGTTGTAGATCTTTGAACTTAACGCACAAAAGTGTCTGGACGCGAGTGCGGTGCGACATTTGGTAACTTTGCAGACTGGAAAACCAGTGCGTCCATTTATTGCATCCAAGCTTATTGGTAACATGTGTCTGCGTAGGACAGTACGGAGGATATATAATTGTCGAACCATAAGGACATGGGCTTCCGAGTACAACTCGATCAATTCAATCTCAATTTGTTTTTTGAAGGACATTACTATAGGTACTGCCCGTTGAGCCCGTTCCGCTCTAAGCATAGCTGTCATAAATGTCCCTCGACATAATTGCATAGTTACAGCCCGTTACCTCCCGTTCCCTATCTAGAACCACAATATATTTAAGCTGCTCTGACAATAAAATTCTTCTCGTCACGTATGTAACTATTGTGCGGAACCCTCTTCACAGGGTAATCCTGGTACAAGTACATAAGCTTTCCCTTGACACGTGATCAGAAATTGGTGCCACAAAGACTTTCAACAGACGTCTTTGTACGTAGGTATACTGAAATAGGAGCCGTTTTGGCCTCAGATGTTTTTCATATTTGCTAGTTTCTGTAATATTTATTCTTGTTTGTATTTCTTGCGTGTCCCAAATCATATTGTTATTTTAGGTGCCTACGTAATTTCAAAATAGAGACTGATAGTTTGTGAAGTTGTAAAAATATGTAATGGAAATTCTTTTTATTGTAAGACCGAAAAAAAAAAAAATATGCAAACAAATGCTGTTCACAGTGAGGCGATAGTAATAATAATGGTGGCATTTTTTCCTTGAGTTCCGGTCAGTGTGTGGGTCGACGGGCAACTTATATAGTAAATAATTCTTAGCGTATTCAGACCTATTTATAAAAACTTTTCGAATAATGATAAGCATATTCTTAATTCTAATTCTCCATAGCAAATCAGAATTAATTACATGTATATAATCAAAGATCAGTGATTAAACTAATATTTTTTTCGCTATGTCCGTTTGTCCATCTGTAGCTTAGCTCAGAGACGCTTAGTACTAGAAAGCTATAATTTGGCATGGATATACATAATCGGCCGCAACTTACAAGTTGTATATAGGTCGTGAGTTCGAGCCCAGGCAGGCGCTTTACTTTGTGTAAATTATTTCTTCACCACTGCTCTCAAAACGGTGAAGGAAAACATCGTGAGGAAACCGGCATGTCCTAGAACCAAAAATTCGAAGACATGTGACATCCACCAATCCGCACTGGGCCCGCGTGGTGGATTACGGCCCATTCCCTCTCACAGAGAGGAGCTCTATGTCCCCTGTGTTATGTGATACATATTAATAATTCTGACAAAGTGGTAAAATAAAATAATGAAGATTTTTTTTTTCAGTTTCCACCTATAGACGTAAAGTGGGGAGGTTTTTTCATCTGTCCCATGGTGGGGGGTATCGTTGGATAGGTCATTCAAAAATATTACGGGTCTGTAAATACTATTTTTCGATTCAGAGATCCGTTTGCGTAAAATTAAGCACGTGTGTGAAGTTAGCATCTCAAATGTTAGCATATCACAAATTAACGCCACATATAATGGCATCCCGCATAGTTCTACAGTTCTTGATAAGTTTTAACAATAGTTCCGTCGATTTTACTAACAAAATCGCATTTTGAAAAAATGAGATGCTAACTTCGCAATACATATCATAGCATCTCATCGAATTTCTCTAATAAACAGCACACTTAAGGGCATTCCGCATAGTTCTACAGTTCTTGATGCGTTTTATCAATAGTTCCGTCGATTTTACAATAGTAATTTTGCATATCAGCATTTTGAAATAATGAGATGCTAACTTCGCAATACATATCATAGCATCTCATCGAATTTCGCTAATAAGAGCACATATAAGGGCATTCCGCATAGTTCTATAGTTCTTGATGCGTTTTATTAATAGTTCCGTCGATTTTACTAAAGTAATTTTGCATATCAGCATTTTGAAAAAATGAGATGCTAACTTCGCAATACATATCATAGCATCTCATCGAATTTCGCTAATAAGAGCACATATAAGGGCATGCCGCATAGTTCTATAGTTCTTGATGCGTTTTATCAATAGTTCCGTCGATTTTACTATAGTAATTTTGCATATCAGCATTTTGAAAAAATTTGATGCTAACTTCGCAATACATTTCATAGCATCTCATCTAATTACTCTAATAACAGGACATATAAGGGCATTCCGCATAGTTCTACAGTTCTTGATGCGTTTTATCAATAGTGCCGTCAATTCTACAATCAAAATCGCATATTGAAAAAATGAGATACTGACTTCGCAATACATATAATAGCATCTCATCGATTTTATCAAAATTGACTCTGTTTTAGTTGGAAGGAAAAAAGTTCTGCATCCTAAACCTATTCTGTTGATAGTTCTGGCGGTTGAATCAATTAGTGTAGTGAGATGCTGAGGTATTGAGGGTGAACTGGGTCTTATCTTTATACAACCCAGAGCGCCCAGTTATAACTGGTTTAACAAAACGTTCATAGCAAAAAAAAAAAAATAGTTTACTGCGGCCTCGATCCCTTTGAATTCCATTACAAATGAAACTGGACTTTATAAAAACATACTACAAAAAACCCGAACTGCTACATTACTACATTGAGCCAGAACACTTTAAGTATCTACTGAGCCTGGTCAAAGATTTCTTTGAGCCAAAATAAAGAAAATTTTCAGAGTTCATTATGAAAATAAAAATAAAAAAGTAAAGAGTAACTTAGGCTCAGCAACTCATCGTATTCTATTACTCTTGAAACAGAACTTTATAAAAAAATACAACAAAAAGCCAGAACTCTTAGCAAGGATTCCACAGAGCCTGATTGAAGATTTAGTTTAGCTAGAATCAAGGAAATATACTTTGTTCACAATAAATAATTCAAAAAAAAGTCTAAAAGGTGCTGCCGCCAGGCTCCTCATCGGTTTCTAGTACTCTTATAACTGGACTTTACAAAAATAAGCTAGAAAAAGCCAGAACTCTCACTTAATATTCTACAGAGCCTGGTCAAAGATTTAGTTGAGCAAAAATCAAGAAAGATTTCAGAGTTCATTACAAGAAAATCAAAAAAAAAATAAGGTGAACTGAGGCACGGCCACTCATTGAATTCTATGACTTCTATAAATTGTCTTTATAAAAACATACTGCAAAAAGCCAGAACTCTTACTAAACATTCTTCAGAGCCTATTTGAAAATTTATGTTTGCCAAAAGCCAGAAAATTTTCACAGTTCATTACAAAAATTTCAAAAAACAAATTACAGATATTGAAGCCCAGCATCTCATTGAATTCTTTTACTCCTATAACTGGACTTTATAAAAACAGACTACAGAAAGCCAGAACTCTTACAAAATATTCTACAGAGCCTAGTTGAAAATTTAGGTTAGCCAAAATTAAGAAAATTGTCAGAGTTCATTATGAACATTTCAAAAAAAATATAGAAGGGTTCTGAGGCCCAGCATCTCATCGTATTCTAATACTCTTGAAACATCACTTTATAAAAACATACAAGAGAAATCCAAAACTCTCACTAAACATTCTACAGAGCCTGGTTGAAAATTTAGGTTAGCCAAAATCAAGAAAATGTTCAAAGTTCATTACAAACATTACAAAAAAAAATTAAGAGGTACTGTGGCCCAGAATCTCATCGAATTCTATTACTCCTATATTTATGCTTTGAAAAAACATACTACCGAAATCGAGAACTCTCACTCAGATTCCAGAGCCTGTTTGAAGATTTAGCTTAGCTAAAATCAAGGAAATATACTTTGTACGCAATAAAAAAATAAAAATAAATGTTGGAAGGTACTAAGGCCAGGCATCTCACTGGTTTGCAGTACTCCTATAAAACGTCATAACGAAAAAATGCTAGATTAAGCCAAAACTCTCACTTAAGTATCTACTGAGCCTGGTCGAAGATTTAGTTGAGCAATAATCAAGAACATTACAAGGGTTCATTAAAAAAAACCTAAAAAAAATATTAAGAGGATCTGAGGCCCAGCATCTCATCGAATTCTATTACTCCTATATTTATGCTTTAAAAAAACATACTACCGAAATCGAGAACTCTCACTCAGATTCCAGAGCCTGGTTGAAGATTTAGCTTAGCTAAAATCAAGGAAATATACTTTGTACGCAATAAAAAAATAAAAAAAAATGTTAGAAGGTACTAAGGCCAGGCATCTCACTGGTTTGCAGTACTCCTATAAAACGTCATAACGAAAAAATGCTAGATTAAGCCAAAACTCTCACTTAAGTATCTACTGAGCCTGGTCGAAGATTTAGTTGAGCAATAATCAAGAACATTACAAGGGTTCATTAAAAAAAACCTAAAAAAGATATTAAGAGGATCTGAGGCCCAGCATCTCATCGTATTCTAATATACTTAAAACAGCACTTTATAAAAACTTACAAGAAAAATCCAGAACTCTCACAAAAAAATTTACAGAACCTAATTGAAAATTTAGGTTAGCCAAAATTAAGAAAATTGTCAGAGTTCATTATGAACATTTCAAAAAAAATATAAAATGGTTCTGAGGCCCAGCATCTCATTGCATTCTAATACTTTTGAAACAGCACTTTATAAAAACATACAAGAGAAATCCAAAACTCTCACTAAACATTCTACAGAGCCTGGTTGAAAATTTAGGTTAGCCAAAATCAACAAAATTTTCAAAGTTCATTACAAACATTACAAAAAAAAATTAAGAGGTACTGAGGCCCAGAATCTCATCGAATTCTATTATTTCCTATATTTATGCTTTGAAAACACATACTACCGAAATCCAGATCTCTCACTCAGATTCCAGAGCCTGGTTGAAGATTTAGCTTAGCTAAAATCAAGGAAATATACTTTGTACGCAATAAAAAACTCAAAAACATGTTGGAAGGTACTATGGCCAGGCATCTCACTGGTTTTCAGTACCCCTATGAAACGTCATAATGAAAACATGCTACATTAAGCCAGAACTCTCACTTAAGTATCTACTGAGCCTGGTCGAAGATTTAGTTGAGCAATAATCAAGAACATTTTAAGGGTTCATTAAAAAATCATAAAAAAAATATTAAGAGGATCTGAGGCCCAGCATCTCATCGTATTCTAATACTTTTGAAACAGAACTTTATAAAAACCTACAAGACAAATCCAGAACTCTCACTAATCATTCTACAGAGCCTAGTTGAAAATTTAGGTAAGCCAAAATTAAGAAAATTGTCAGAGTTCATTATGAACATTTCAAAAACAATGTAAAGGGGTTCTGAGGCCCAGCATCTCATCGTATTCTAATACTCTTGAATCAGCACTTTATAAAAACATACAAGAGAAATCAGAACTCTCACTAAACATTCTACAGAGCCTATTTAAAAATTTATGTTAGCCAAAATCAAGATAATTTTCAGAGTTCATTACAAACATTCCAAAAAAATAAATAATAGGTTCTGAGACAGAATAATAAATCAAAATAATGAAAAAAAAGAGAAAACAACGAAAATCAAAATAAAATACAATAAAATAAAAATAAAAAAAATTGAAAAAAAAATATAACAAAAAATAAAAAAATACATAAATATTCAAAATGGAACCAAATCTTACCACGTCCCCGTCGTTGGTTCCGGGTACCGCTAAGAGTAGGAGATGTCATGAATTTTGGTACTTGAGCTATCGGATAGAGTTTGATGGGAACTTGAAATCAAATCAATGTCATATTGGGTAAATAATATAGGAATTCACTACAAAAAGTCACGGTGCCCTAAAGATAAAAAAAAGATAAAAAGCCAAATACTACACGATTGTGTCAACAGGAGTGAGCACGAGCGTTATTGCACTATCATATAGTCAACTAGCTCTCCGCCCGCGACTTCGTCCTCGTGATTTCGTAGTTTATTCTACCGAACTACAGCTAATGACTTTCTTATGTTCAATTAAAGAAGGCAACCAAAAATAAGCTATTGTTAAATCAAAGAACAAGTATATACTGTATATACTTGTATCTATGTAAATGAATATGTAAAATTTTAAAACCCCCGGCACATTTTTACTTCATTTTACATAATTTATCTAGTTGAAGACACGTTTCAATCGACAATCTATTGAACATGGAATTATGACACGAAATCTTGCAAAAACACCCCAATTCAATTAGTAAAACGCTCATAACTTTTGATCGGCTGAACAGATTTTCATCAAACATAGTTAAGAACAATGGAATTATAAATTCAAATATAGATAATTGTTCTACAATGGTTTTGCTATTGGGAAATAGTACTGGGATTACCAAAAAGGACATCATGGCTGGTATTGACACCTTGTTAGAGTTAAATGTAGAAAAGCTCATGGTTTGTGCTTTTCCTTACTCGTATAGCTTCTCAGAAGATGAGAACAAGCGGCTTTTTAAATTAAATAACATTTTACAAATGTTGACGACTTGTCATAGTGACAAATTATTGTTTTTTGACACTAATAAATTTATTAGTGGACTACAAGTAACGCAGAGAGCTTTCTCTCTGTCACGTAGATGTAGACGTAAGATTGCTATGTTGATAGCAAATTCTATAAATGAAGTGATAGCAAATCTATCAAATTTTATATTAATTGATGACCCTGTGTTGCCTAGTTTAACTAGCAACATAAATTTAAACTAGTCCATAAGACAATAGAAGTTACCCTTGGAAATAATCAGTTATTATTAATAAATAGTATGAAGGTATCCTCTGGCAATCCATTTAGTGGTACTAAGCTGAGGGGAGAGCAATACTCTTTAAAATTATTAAATCAGAACATTGAAGGTTGCTCTTCCAAATTATTAGAAATAGAACTATTTCTAGAAAAAACCAAATTTGATATTATTTGTCTAACAGAACATTGGTTAAAAGATCACCAAGTCCATTAATTATGAAAATTTTCGTGTAGTTAGACATAACTGCAGAAAACGTATGATACATGGCGGATCATTAATACTAATTAAAAATTCTATTAAATCTCAATGTGTTCAAAACTTTATTAATATAGATGACCCAAATGAGTTCTATGCCGAGTTTTTTAAAGTACTCAACACGCAATCACTTTTCCACTGAAAGCGAAAAGTATTTACACTAAGTTCTTATTTAGCGATTGGGCGACTCCAGGTACTTGTAAAAGCAGGGAAAAGCTTTATGAACTCTATGGCCTAAAGCATAATATGAATAATACAAGTTTTCATAAATATGTTGCGAAATATTTAAAAACCTTTAAGGCGCAATCCACACAGAAATGGCATCGGGCGTGGACATGGCACGGGCGGTTTCCTATTCCATTCTAATGTCAAACTAAATGTATGGAAATAAAGCGCAATTTGACCAGGCGCGGGCATCTAAATGTCACGTCATAACCAAGTTCGAGCAACGACATATCGTGTGTCCTAAATTGCGCTTTATTTCCATGCATTAAGTTTGAAATTAGAAAGGAATAAGAAGCCGCCCGAGCCATGTCCGCGCCCGACGACATTTTTAAGTAAAGTGCGCCTTAGATTGCATGAATAATAGCTAAAGCGCTGTATTAGCAATAAAATAAAATTAGCAGACGATAAAATAAAAACTACCTGGAAAATAATAAATAATGAAACAGGTAGGAAAAAACAGCGAAATACTGAATTTAATTTAGCAACTGCATATGGTCCCACACACTCAGATATAGAGGTAGCTCAGGAATTTAAAAACTTTTTTCTTAATATTCCACTTAAAACTACAGCAGCCTTAAACTCCTCACCCACACTGCCTGCTGCCTTACTTAAAAAAATAACGTTAATGCGTGCCCTTCGGAGTTCAAGTTTCAACACACAAACCCCCAGGCTAGTTTTAAAAGCTTTTAAAGATCTTAAAATAAAATCAACAGAAGATATTTGGGGACTATCTGTAAAAGCGTGTAAACCAATCATTGAAACTATTGCATCCTATTTAGCTTTCATATTTAACACTAGTGTTGAGCAAGGAGTTTTTCCAAACCTCATGAAACACAGTAAAGTAGTTCCATTGTTTGAATCCGGGGATAGCAAAGAAGCCACTAGTTATAGGCCAGTGTCAATACTGCCGGTTCTCAGTAAGGTCTTCGAAAAGTAAATGCTCAACCACTTGTTGCGTCATTTTAACAAACATTCCATCTTGTATGATCAACAGTACGGTTTTACCAAAGAGCGTTGCACAACTGACGCGGGTGTCACCCTAATAAAGAAAATATTTAACGCCTGGGTGGAAGCACAGGACGCCATTGAAATCTTTTGCGACCTCTCGAAAGCGTTCGATTGCGTTAACCATGAGACACTATTGTTGAAGCTAGCACTAGAAGCACGCCAGACAAGTTAAAGTTCAGGTAAACGGCGTAAACTCACTAGGGTCTGAAATGACAATGGGTGTTCCTCAAGGCTCGATATTGGGTCCTTTCCTCTTTTTAGTTTATATTAGCGATTTACCCCAATTACTACAAAATCAACCGAAGATGGCGTTGTTTGCTGATGATACATCTAATTTTGGCTAACATAAATTTTCAAGTAGGCTCTGTAGAATGTTTAGTGAGAGTTCTGTATTTTTCTTGTATGTTTTTATAAAGTGCTGTTTTAAGAGTATTAGAATACGATGAGATGCTGGGCCTCAGATCCTCTTAATATTTTTTTTAAGTTTTTTTTAATGAACCCTTAAAATGTTCTTGATTATTGCTCAACTATATCTTCGACCAGGCTCAGTAGATACTTAAGTGAGAGTTCTGGCTTAATATAGCATGTTTTTGTGATAATCTTTCATAGGAGTACTGAAAACCAGAGAGACGCTTGGCCTTTGTACCTTCCAACATTTTTTTAGAATTTTGTTTTGCGTACAAGGTATATTTCCTTGATTTTAGCTAAGCTAAATCTTCAACCAGGCTCTGGAATACTGATTGAGAGTTCTGGCTTTCTGTAGTATGTTTTTATAAAGTCCAAATATAGGAGTAATAGAATTCGATATGCTGGGCCTCAGTACCTATTATTTATTGTTTTGAAATGTTCGAAATGAACTCTGAAAATCATCTTGATTTTGGCTAACATAAATTTTCAAATAGGCTCTGTAGAATGTTTAGTGAGAGTTCTGGATTTCTGATGTATGTTTTTATAAGTTACAAATATAGGAGTAATAGAATTCGATGAGATGCTGGGCCTAAGTACCTCTTTACATTATTTTTTAAATGTTTGTAATAAACTCTGACTTTTTTATTAATTTTGGCTAACCTAAATTTTCAAATTGGCTCTGTAGAATATTTATTGAGAGTGCTGGCTTTCTGAGGCATATTTTTATGAAGTCCAATTGTAGGAGTAATAGACTTTGATGAGATGCTGGACATCAGAACCTCTTATTTTTATTTTTTTAAATATTTGTTATGAACCCTAAAAATTTTCTCGATTTTAACTAACCTAAATTTTCAACTAGGCTCTGTAGAATATTATGTGAGAGTTCTGGCTTTCTGTATTATGTTTTTATAAAGTCCAGTTATAGGAGTAATATAATTCAAATAGACGCTGGGTCTCAGAACCTATTATTTATTTTTTTGGAATGTTTGTAATGAACTCTGAAAATTATCTTGATTTTGGCTTACATACATTTTTAAATAGGCTCTGTAGAATGTTTGATGATAGTTTTGGATTTCTCTTGTATGTTTTTATAAAGTGCTGTTTCAAGAGTAATAGAATACGATGAGTTGCTGGGCCTCAAATCCTCTAAATATTGTTTTTAGTTTTTTTTTAATGAACCCTTATAATGTTCTTGATTATTGCTCAACTAAATCTTCGACCAGGCTCAGTAGATACTTAAGTGAGAGTTCTGGCTTAATCTAGCATGTTTTCGTTATGACGTTTTATAGGAGTACTGAAAACCAGTGAGATGCCTGGCGTTAGTACCTTCTAACATTTTTTTTGATATTTTTATTGCGTACAAAGTATATTTCCTTGATTTTAGCTAAGCTAAATCTTCAACCAGACTCTGGAATCTGAGTGAGAGTTCTGGATTTCGGTAGTATGTTTTTTTAAAGCATAAGTATAAGAGTAATAGAATTCGATGAGATGCTGGACATCAGAACCTCTTATTATATTTTTTTTTAAATATTTGTTATGAACCCTTAAAATTTTCTCGATTTTAGCTGACCTAAATTTTCAACTAGGCTCTGTAGAATATTATGTGAGAGAAGTCCAGTTATAGGAGAAATAGAATTCAAATAGACGCTGGGTCTCAGAACCTATTTTTTATTGTTTTGGAATGTTTGTAATGAACTCTGAAAATTATCTTGATTTTGGCTAACATAAATTTTTAAATAGGCTCTGTAGAATGTTTGATGAGAGTTTTGGATTTCTGTTGTATGTTTTTATAAAGTGCTGTTTCAAGAGTATTAGAATACGATGAGATGCTGGGCCTCAGATCCTCTTAATGTTTTTTTTAGGTTTTTTTTTAATGAACCCATATAATGTTCTTGATTATTGCTCAACTAAATCTTCGACCAGGCTCAGTAGATACTTAAGTGAGAGTTCTGGCTTAATATAGCATGTTTTTGTGATAATCTTTCATAGGGGTACTGAAAACCAGAGAGACGCTTGGCCTTTGTACCTTCCAACATTTTTTTAGAATTTTGTTTTGCGTACAAGGTATATTTCCTTGATTTTAGCTAAGCTAAATCTTCAACCAGGCTCTGGAATACTGATTGAGAGTTCTGGCTTTCTGTAGTATGTTTTTATAAAGTCCAAATATAGGAGTAATAGAATTCGATATGCTGGGCCTCAGTACCTATTGTTTATTGTTTTGAAATGTTCGAAATGAACTCTGAAAATCATCTTGATTTTGGCTAACATAAATTTTCAAATAGGCTCTGTAGAATGTTTAGTGAGAGTTCTGGATTTCTGATGTATGTTTTTATAAGTTACAAATATAGGAGTAATAGAATTCGATGAGATGCTGGGCCTAAGTACCTCTTTACATTATTTTTTAAATGTTTGTAATGAACTCTGACACTTTTATTAATTTTTGCTAACCTAAATTTTCAAATTGGCTCTGTAGAATATTTATTGAGAGTGCTGGCTTTCTGAGGCATATTTTTATGAAATTCAATTGTAGGAGTAATAGACTTTGATGAGATGCTGGACATCAGAACCTCTTATTTTTATTTTTTTAAATATTTTTTATGAACCCTAAAAATTTTCTCGATTTTAACTAACCTAAATTTTCAACTAGGCTCTGTAGAATATTATGTGAGAGTTCTGGCTTTCTGTATTATGTTTTTATAAAGTCCAGTTATAGGAGTACTATAATTCAAATAGACGCTGGGTCTCAGAACCTATTATTTATTTTTTTGGAATGTTTGTAATGAACTCTGAAAATTATCTTGATTTTGACTTACATACATTTTTAAATAGGCTCTGTAGAATGTTTGATGAGAGTTTTGGATTTCTCTTGTATGTTTTTATAAAGTGCTGTTTCAAGAGTAATAGAATACGATGAGTTGCTGGGCCTCAAATCCTCTAAATATTGTTTTTAGTTTTTTTTTAATGAACCCTTATAATGTTCTTGATTATTGCTCAACTAAATCTTCAACCAGGCTCAGTAGATACTTAAGTGAGAGTTCTGGCTTAATCTAGCATGTTTTCGTTATGACGTTTTATAGGAGTACTGAAAACCAGTGAGATGCCTGGCCTTAGTACCTTCTAACATTTTTTTTGATATTTTTATTGCGTACAAAGTATATTTCCTTGATTTTAGCTAAGCTAAATCTTCAACCAGGCTCTGGAATCTGAGTGAGAGTTCTGGATTTCGGTAGTATGTTTTTTTAAAGCATAAGTATAAGAGTAATAGAATTCGATGAGATGCTGGACATCAGAACCTCTTATTATATTTTTTTTTAAATATTTGTTATGAACCCTTAAAATTTTCTCGATTTTAGCTGACCTAAATTTTCAACTAGGCTCTGTAGAATATTATGTGAGAGAAGTCCAGTTATAGGAGAAATAGAATTCAAATAGACGCTGGGTCTCAGAACCTATTTTTTATTGTTTTGGAATGTTTGTAATGAACTCTGAAAATTATCTTGATTTTGGCTAACATAAATTTTTAAATAGGCTCTGTAGAATGTTTGATGAGAGTTTTGGATTTCTGTTGTATGTTTTTATAAAGTGCTGTTTCAAGAGTATTAGAATACGATGAGATGCTGGGCCTCAGATCCTCTTAATATTTTTTTTATGATTTTTTTTTAATGAACCCTTAAAATGTTCTTGATTATTGCTCAACTAAATCTTCGACCAGGCTCAGTAGATACTTAAGTGAGAGTTCTGGCTTAATGTAGCATGTTTTCATTATGACGTTTCATAGGGGTACTGAAAACCAGTGAGATGCCTGGCCATAGTACCTTCCAACATGTTTTTGAGTTTTTTATTGCGTACAAAGTATATTTCCTTGATTTTAGCTAAGCTAAATCTTCAACCAGGCTCTGGAATCTGAGTGAGAGATCTGGATTTCGGTAGTATGTTTTTTCAAAGCATAAATATAGGAAATAATAGAATTCGATGAGATTCTGGGCCTCAGTACCTCTTAATTTTTTTTTGTAATGTTTGTAATGAACTTTGAAAATTTTGTTGATTTTGGCTAACCTAAATTTTCAACCAGGCTCTGTAGAATGTTTAGTGAGAGTTTTGGATTTCTCTTGTATGTTTTTATAAAGTGCTGTTTCAAAAGTATTAGAATGCAATGAGATGCTGGGCCTCAGAACCATTTTATATTTTTTTTGAAATGTTCATAATGAACTCTGACAATTTTCTTAATTTTGGCTAACCTAAATTTTCAATTAGGTTCTGTAAAATTTTTTGTGAGAGTTCTGGATTTTTCTTGTAAGTTTTTATAAAGTGCTGTTTTAAGAGTATTAGAATACGATGAGATGCTGGGCCTCAGATCCTCTTAATATTTTTTTTAGGTTTTTTTAATGAACCCTTGTAATGTTCTTGATTATTGCTCAACTTAATCTTCGACCAGGCTCAGTAGATACTTAAAAGAGAGTTTTGGCTTAATCTAGCATGTTTTCGTTATGACGTTTTATAGGAGTACTGAAAACCAGTGAGATGTCTGGCCTTAGTACCTTCCAACATTTATTTTTATTTTTTTATTGCGTACAAAGTATATTTCCTTGATTTTAGCTAAGCTAAATCTTCAACCAGGCTCTGGAATCTGAGTGCGAGTTCTGGATTTCGGTAGTATGTTATTTTAAAGCATAAATATAGGAGTAATAGAATTCGATGAGATTCTGGGCCTCAGTACCTCTTAATTTTTTTTTGTAATGTTTGTAATGAACTTTGAACATTTTCTTGATTTTGGCTAACCTAAATTTTCAACCAGGCTCTGTAGAATGTTTAGTGAGAGTTTTGGATTTCTCTTGTATGTTTTTATAAAGTGCTGTTTCAAGAGTATTAGAATACGATGAGATGCTAGGCTTCAATATCTGTCATTTGTTTTTTGAAATTTTTGTAATGAACTGTGAAAATTTTCTGGCTTTTGGCAAACATAAATTTTCAAATAGGCTCTGTAGAATGTTTAGTGAGAGTTCTGGCTTTCTGCAGTATTTTTTTATAAAGTCCAGTTATAGGAGTAATAGAATTCAAATAGACGCTGGGTCTCAGAACCAATATTTTTTTTTTTGGAATGTTTGTAATGAACACTGAAAATTATCTTGATTTTGGCTAACATAAATTTTTAAATAGGCTCTGTAGAATGTTTGATGAGAGTTTTGGATTTCTGTTGTATGTTTTTATAAAGTGCTGTTTCAAGAAAAATAGAATACGATGAGTTGCTGGGCCTCAGAACCCCTTTACATTGTTTTTGAAATGTTCATAATGAACTCTGACAATTTTCTTAATTTTGGCTAACCTAAATTTTCAATTAGGCTCTGTAGAATGTTTTGTGAGAGTTCTGGATTTTTCTTTTAAGTTTTTATAAAGTGCTGTTTTAAGAGTATTAGAATACGATGAGATGCTGGGCCTCAGATCCTCTTAATATTTTTTTTAGGTTTTTTTAATGAACCCTTGTAATGTTCTTGATTATTGCTCAACTTAATCTTCGACCAGGCTCAGTAGATACTTAAAAGAGAGTTTTGGCTTAATCTAGCATGTTTTCGTTATGACGTTTTATAGGAGTACTGAAAACCAGTGCGATGTCTGGCCTTAGTATCTTCCAACATTTTTTTTTTATTTTTTTATTGCGTACAAAGTATATTTCCTTGATTTTAGCTAAGCTAAATCTTCAACCAGGCTCTGGAATCTGAGTGCGAGTTCTGGATTTCGGTAGTATGTTATTTTAAAGCATAAATATAGGAGTAATAGAATTCGATGAGATTCTGGGCCTCAGTACCTCTTAATTTTTTTTTGTAATGTTTGTAATGAACTTTTAACATTTTCTTGATTTTGGCTAACCTAAATTTTCAAATTGGCTCTGTAGAATGTTTAGTGAGAGTTCTGGCTTTCTGCAGTATGTTTTTATAAAGACAATTTATAGAAGACATAGAATTCAATGAGTGGCCGTGCCTCAGTTCACCTAAATATTTTTTTGATTTTCTTGTAATGAACTCTGAAATTTTTCTTGATTTTTGCTCAACTAAATCTTCGACCAGGCTCTGTAGAATATTTAGTGAGAGTTCTGGCTTTTTAGGGTTCCGTACCCAAAGGGTAAAAACGGGACCCTATTACTAAGACTCCGCGGTCCGTCTGTCTGTCTGTCTGTCTGTCTGTCTGTCACCAGGCTGTATCTCATGAACCGTGATAGCTAGACAGTTGAAATTTTTACAGATGATGTATTTCTGTTGCCGCTATAACAACAAATACTAAAAACAGAATAAAAATTATATTTAAGGGGGGCTCCCATACAACAAACGTGATTTTTGTGCCGTTTTTTGCGATAATGGTACGGAACCCTTCGTGCGCGAGTCCGACTCGCACTTGGCCGGTTTTTTTCTAGCTTATTTTTGTAAAGTCCTGTTATAAGAGTACTTGAAACCGATGAGAAGCCTGGCGGCAGCACCTTTTAGACTTTGTTTTGAATTATTTATTGCGTACAAAGTATATTTCCTTGATTCTAGCTAAACTAAATCTTCAATCAGGCTCTGTGCAATCCTTGCTAAGAGTTCTGGCTTTCTGTTGTATTTTTTTATAAAGTTCTGTTTTAAGAGTAATAGAATACGATGAGTTGCTGAGCCTAAGTTACTCTTTACTTTTTTTTTTTTAATTTTCATAATGAACTCTGAAAATTTTCTTTATTTTGGCTCAAAGAAATCTTTGACCAGGCTCAGTAGATACTTAAAGTGTTCTGGCTCAATGTAGCATGTTCATGTACAGTCCAGTTATAGAAGTACTAGAAACCGATGAGATGCCTGGCCTCAGTACCTCTCAAGATATTTTTTAAATATTTTGATTGCTACTATATTTCCTTGATTTTAGCTAACCTAAATCTTCAACCAGGTTCTGTGGCATATTAAGTGAGAGTTCTGGCTTCTTGTAGTATGTTTTTATAAAGTCTAGTCATAGGAGTTATAGACACCGATGAGCCTACTTCTTAACTTTTTTTTGAATTTTTCTTAACTTTTTTTTTTGAAATGAACTCTGAAAATTTTCTTGATTTTATTACACCTAAATCTTCCACCAGGCTCAATAGATACTTTTGTGAGAGTTCGGGTTTTTTGTAGTATGTTTTTATAAAGTCCAGTTTCATTTGTAATGGAATTCAAAGGGATCGAGGCCGCAGTAAACTATTTTTTTTTTTTTGCTATGAACGTTTTGTTAAACCAGTTATAACTGGGCGCTCTGGGTTGTATAAAGATAAGACCCAGTTCACCCTCAATACCTCAGCATCTCACTACACTAATTGATTCAACCGCCAGAACTATCAACAGAATAGGTTTAGGATGCAGAACTTTTTTCCTTCCAACTAAAACAAAGTAAATTTTGAGAAAATCGATGAGATGCTATTATATGTATTGCGAAGTCAGTATCTCATTTTTTCAATATGCGATTTTGACTGTAGAATTGACGGAACTATTGATAAAACGCATCAAGAACTGTAGAACTATGCGGAATGCCCTTATATGTCCTGTTATTAGAGAAATTCGATGAGATGCTCTGATATGTATTGCGAAGTTAGCATCTTATTTTTTCAAAATGCTGATATGCAAAATTACTTTAGTAAAATCGACGGAACTATTGATAAAACGCATCAAGAACTATAGAACTATGCGGCATGCCCTTATATGTGCTCTTATTAGCGAAATTCGATGAGATGCTATGATATGTATTGCGAAGTTAGCATCTCATTATTTCAAAATGCTGATATGCAAAATTACTATAGTAAAATCGACGGAACTATTAATAAAACGCATCAAGAACTATATAACTATGCGGAATGCCCTTATATGTGCTCTTATTAGCGAAATTCGATGAGATGCTATGATATGTATTGCGAAGTTAGCATCTCATTTTTTCAAAATGCTGATATGCAAAATTACTATAGTAAAATCGACGGAACTATTAATAAAACGCATCAAGAACTATAGAACTATGCGGAATGCCCTTATATGTGCTCTTATTAGCGAAATTCGATGAGATGCTATGATATGCATTGCGAAGTTAGCATCTCATTATTTCAAAATGCTGATATGCAAAATTACTACAGTAAAATCGACGGAACTATTGATAAAACGCATCAAGAACTGTAGAACTATGCGGAATGCCCTTAAGTGTGCTGTTTATTAGAGAAATTCGATGAGATGCTATGATATGTATTGCGAAGTTAGCATCTCATTATTTCAAAATGCTGATATGCAAAATTACTATAGTAAAATCGACGGAACTATTGATAAAACGCATCAAGAACTGTAGAACTATGCGGAATGCCCTTAAGTGTGCTGTTTATTAGAGAAATTCGATGAGATGCTATGATATGTATTGCGAAGTTAGCATCTCATTTTTTCAAAATGCGATTTTGTTAGTAAAATCGACGGAACTATTGTTAAAACTTATCAAGAACTGTAGAACTATGCGGGATGCCATTATATGTGGCGTTAATTTGTGATATGCTAACATTTGAGATGCTAACTTCACACACGTAAATTAAGCTTTAAATAGCAAATTTTTGTTAGAGTCAAGTACCTCCCTCTTGCCAGCATAATGGTTGCTTTTGGTTAATTGAAACGAATGGTATTTGTGAGAAACTATCCCAAACAGCAATATCTAATTTTGTGAATGTCATGAAACTCACCTTTGTAGACGGCGCACACATTTCCCAGTGAGCTAATTAACGAAATAACCTTTTACTAATAGCTCGACGAACCTGCAGAGGCCCTAGACAAGTGACTTTCGTCATTCAACTAACGAAAACATCGCGATTTCGATTGATAGTAAAAGTAAAGAGTGAATTTTAAAAAACCTCCGACACGTTTGATTCTACATAATTTATCTATCGAACACGTAATACAATCATGACACGATATCTTGCGAAAACACCCCGACTCAAATGCCCATACCTTTTGAACGACTGAACCGATTTCATCAAACATAGCTAAGAACATTCTCGATAAAGTCAACTTTGGATAAAAAAACCAAATCATAATATGTGTATCCTTGTAGGAGCTATGATGCCACAGACAGATACACAAACTCACAGGTACTAATGCTGCTTCGCTCCGCTTTAGTGGATAAACTTACATCCTAGAGGAAATTGGCTTCAGTAGACAACAACACACTGCTACAGGGCTCTGCACTGATCCTTGGCTTTTCTCGGTTTACTCGCTCTGCTAAACTGGATACCTATTTCTGCCTCTATACAGTGTAGTATTTTCTAGTTTCCCAGCGTACATAAAATACGGCGTGAATATTGCTGAATTGTCGAAATAAAGTGAATTGGCGTTAATGGTGTATTACACAACTAACTCGTAGCTTTACCTGTTTTATTGTAATATAGATTTTGTGATTTTTGATATACTTCTTCATGATTCTGATTTCGTGGTACTTCGAGAGTATTTACCACACATGATTCCATCCCCGGATATACTTCTTTTATTTATGTTTCTGTTCTCCTGGTAATTTGAGAGTCAAACTCACGATTCCAGACCCGGTTTTTTTTACTTCAGGATTCTGGTCTCCTGGTAAGTTGTGGCAAATCTAACTGAGCCTCCAGATGGTCTTGGAGTAAATAAAAATGACCATACAAACATTCATCTCCTATTTCACAAGTTAAAAGGATGAATTTCGAAAAATTCTTTCTTAAATGACACCTACAATATAAAATCAATAAACTCACAAAATATCAAAAATCCGTTATTAGCGGTTTAGGTTGGGCGTTGATATGTCAGTCGGGACATTGCCTTTTATATCATCATATCAGCCGAAAGACGTCCCCTGCTGGACATAGGCCTCCCCCAAGCGTCGCCACATTGACCGGTCCCGTGCGTCTCGCATCCAGCGGGTATATGGAGAGATAGATATACATAGGTGAAGGTGCCACTTACCATCAGAAATGGTCTGGCCTGAGCTAGTACTATAAAAACCTAATTGATTTCCAAGCTTAGAGTTGACTGACTGACTTCAAAGACAAAAGTTTAACGTGACTCATATTAACTTTAAGAATTTCCCTGTTATTTTCATTAAGATCTTGTGAAGGTGCTTTGTACATATTAAGGTCACGTCAAGAGGCTTTTCCGATTTATTGGATACAATTTAATAAATTATATTTGTTTTATGCCTTAAAAATGCCAGAGGGGATTTTAATTAGCAGATAAAATATGTGTAATGTTAAGGCCAAGGCTAAGTGCGAGTCAGACGCGCGCACGAAGGGTTCCGTACCATTATCGCAAAAAACAGCAAAAATATCACGTTTGTTGTATGGGAGCCCCACTTAAATTTGTATTTTATTCTGTTTTTAGTATTTGTTGTTATAGCGGCAATAGAAAAAAATAATAATACATCATCTGTGATAAATTTCAACTGTCTAGTTATCACGGTTCATGAGATACAGCCTGGTGACAGACGGACAGACAGACAAACGGATCGTGGAGTCTTAGTTATTACTAAGACTCCAAGATCCGTTTGCCTGTCTGTCCGGTCCCGTTTTTACCCTTTGGGTACGGAACCCTAAAAAACAATACATTTACTAACTTCTGTCCGCGGCGTCACCCGCGTGAAA
Organism: Orthosia gothica; assembly: GCA_949775005.1. Lineage (NCBI taxonomy): Eukaryota > Metazoa > Arthropoda > Insecta > Lepidoptera > Noctuidae > Orthosia > Orthosia gothica. The sequence goes on from OX459050.1 coordinate 1,727,896, forward strand.
ACTGTTTTATTATCCCAAGGATACATTATACCAGGATGAAAAGTCCTCCTATGTCGTAGTCCAAGTGCAGGCCTCTCCATATGCCAAGTTTCATCCAAAACGAAACAAACAAACTCACATTCCCATTTATAATATTAATCAGGATATAGTATGAAACTTTAGCCATAATAGCAATTTTCTATCGTCATAAGCCTTTTCTGTCCTCCTTCTCACTCAAGTCCATCCAAGGGTTGTGTATAAATTATCGTAAGTAATTTTAAATGAAGATAAATTTAGTCAATCATTTGGCTCTCCTACAAAGAAACTTCTATAATAATACCTATCAGTATCACAATGAGAGAATTACCTAAAGACGTACAAATTGTTTAACAATACATATTTTGATATTCTAAACTATGATGTTAGCACCAACTTCGTGCGATATAACTTAGGCAGTCTGTAGAGTTACAAAGTCTATAGACTTGGGAAAGTAATATCCGCCTAATAGTCTTCATCTACTCAACTTCACTCTTAGCCTTTGACATACATCAGGGATTATATAATATGTCGGGCAGACTTTGAGGGAGCGGATTTAAGCAATCTTTCATCCATCCAAGTCGATGTTTATGTTGTAGAACATTTTGGCCCTATAGTGAGAAGCGAACTATTGCATGAATATACCTAACCCACTTCCACCCAATATCTTGAAACCACAGGAACAACTGCCACCTAAACATCAACTGTAGTGGCCTTTAAAGACTGGATAGACCGCCCCAAACAAAACATTGTAAATCTAAACTGCTGTAAATGTTGGCGGTTTCCCGATACGAGTACGAAGCTTATTTTTTGATTTTTAGAGGTTTTTGTGTCGGGGGTTTTTTACATTTTTAATTTAACTTTTATTTCATGCTTGTTTAACTACATAGAATATAATATACTTAATAGTAGACACGCTTCAATTGATATTCTAATAAAACACGTAATTTACGTAAACTTAATGGCAGTGGGCAGGGCACATTGCTCGCAGAACGGATGGCCGATGGGGCAGAATGGTTCTGGAGTAGCGACCGCGAACCGGAAGACGATGTGTTGGAAGGCCTCCTACCAGGTGGACCGATGACCTGGTGAAGGTTGCGGGGATCTGCTGGTTGCGAGACGTACGGGACCGGTCAATGTGGCGACGGTTGGGGGAGGCCTATGTCCAGCAATGGACGTCTTTCGGCTGATATGATGATAGCTAAGAACACTCTCGACAAAGTTTCTCGACAAGTAAATCAAAATAGGTTCATCCTTTTAGGAACTATAATACCACAGACAGACACACAGAACGCAGAAACACCGATATACTGAAACACACGTCAAACTTATAACACCCCTCTTTTTCTGTTGGGAGTTAAACATGGAGTCTTACAGGGGACTTCACCGCACTCATGTTACTAACAAGAGTGCGGTGAGGTACCGCATATGCCTATCTAGAATATGATCCACAAGCTGAAGTGGTGATATAATTAATGACATGGACGCTGCTATAATTTACTATAGTAGTAGTATCTATTAAAATTTTGGTCGATTTAAGTAACCTGCACCTCCACCAATATGTGAGGGGTAGACAGGGTGAGCTACTTAAATGAAACTCAGGAATCACTGTTCTACTTATATTTCAGCAGCAAGGTGCCTATCCTCAGGCACCTTCTATCGAACTCATACATCAATGCTCAGAGGAGCCTTTATATACCCGGAAAAAGTCTAGCGATGACAACTTCATTTATTTTATATTCGAAATTCAGTTCCCTTTCAAGATGTTATTTGTTGCCTGTCTTAATATAGGCAAGTAGGTTGCCTTCTCAAATGGTAAGTCCTTACAGTACTGTTTTCAGAGACGTAGAAGATTGATAAATAAGTGGCAATGATTAACCAACTAAGACCTCTACGAGTTTCCATAAAAGATTTAGTTAAGGCAATGTACGTTCGATTCACGTAACAATTAATAATTCAATATATAAAACAACAAAAAGAAAACATAAAACGATTCAATTACGAACAATGATATACGCAAATACCAAGACAGACGAAAAACGAACAGATAAATTTTATTGAGGTAACAATAAAAAAGATAACTTAGAAATGCGAATATCTTAAAGGTATTTTATGATGAAAGCTGTAGCGTTAGTATTCAATTATTATCAGTCTGAAAGATTCTTTCTTTTTCTTCTTTAAGTGACTGTACGTAACGTCAACTATACCTATGTGTTTGTAACATTTCGTTTTCTAGGTCAAGAGCTCATCAGCTTCGAAATACTTTTTATGAACACGCTCTTATTAGAATAGCATGTACCACTGCTGGGGAAAGCCGTGCCCATATTTTTCCAGATCTGGAGGTCTTTTTAGGGTGCCGTACCTCAAAAGGAAAAAAAGGAACCCTTATAAGATCACTTTCTTGTTCGTCTGTCTGTCTGTCCGTCTGTCCGTGTATCACCACCGATTTTCTCCGGAATCGGTAGACCTAGCAAGTTGAAATTTATACCAGACAGACCCGCGGGTTCGCTCCCGTCAAAATTATAGCCTATGTTACTCGGGAATAATGTGGCTTTCCATAGGTGAAAGAAATATTAAAATCGGTCCAGAAGTTTCGGAGCGTATTCGGTACAACCAAACAAAAAAATCATTCCTCTTTATAATATTGGTATAGATAATGAGGTCTATAGTCCCTATTAGGTGTATATATAAATCAAGGTCCTGAGTCAACACGATAAAAAGATATGGGCTAACCAGCACAAAAAAAAAACAAACTAGACCTGGAGGACTGGCGAACAAAGGCTTGGCGCAAGAAAAGAGTGTCTGGCAATATACGAAATAGATATTGTTTTATATATGTAATATTTATTATAATATTATACGATATTTCATAGTAATTATTAATTTTTGTAATGTTTATTATATATATATACGTATACATATATATAATATATATTATAACTAAACTATTCATATTATTAATTCGAAATAATCCAAATATAATTTGTAACTGTCACCCACGCTGTTTGAAGTCGGTAAATAAATCTCGTTCTAGTTTTAAAAAGTTTTCTCATCAGGGTATTAGAAATGTGGTATTAGTTATTGATATGTCCGTTTATCGATTTCTAAGTCGAAAAGTATGTATCTTCGCTTTGAATCAAAGGACGATGTTTTATTAGTGACATATTTTTAATTTTATTGTCAGATATTTTGTATGCCTTTTGGCGGGACTCAGCTCGGATCTTATGCATTATAACACCTTCTGTATGTACCCTGTGTTCACGAAATAAATTAATTTGAATTTTGAATTTGAATTTGAAAATATTTATGGAAAGAAAAATATATGCGAACATTATAGAAAAATCGTAAGTTCTTTTGATGGTTCATTTATAAATATTTTGTGCTTCTACTTTTTATTATCCGCGTATAAATGCGAACGTTTGGATGTATGGATGTTTGTTACTCAGCCACGCCGACGAAACGACTGATCGGGTCTGGATTAAATTTGGCACAGAGATAGATTATAGTCTGGAATAGCACATATGCTTTACATCCGGGTATAATGTTTCTTTAGTTACGCACTACACGACCGTTTCCGTGATCCGGTTCCGTGATTTGAGTGCCGACTTCAAAATGTTCTGGATTATGAGGGATATTGTTCGGATGTAGTGCGTAAGATTCCCTAAAAGGAATACTACGGCTACTTCAGAACCGAAAATTCACTGTCATGGATCGGATGTAGTGCGTAACCGCCCTTAGGATAAGAAATCACTTTTCACGCGAGTAAAGCTGCTGGCAGAAGCTAAAAGTTAATAATGGCGTCCTGTTACAGTCCCACAGCAGGGGAAAGGCCTTTTCTAAAGAGAAGTCGCGAGCGTTAATCACACTTCACACATACTTGCACAAGGCTTGCGATTCAATCACTATGCTTGCTCAAGGCTTGCGATTTAATAACCATGCTTGCTCTTCAACATCATGAATGATCCTTGTACTCCTGATTATTTAAAACAATATTTTGAGTTCTTCTTCTTCATCGTGTCGGTGATTCCATTTTCAGATTTTAATTTATATGTTGTGCTTCGACCAGAACTCAGCCACGTCGACAGCCCTAGCGTTGGCCTCACACAGGTCCTTCATGGTGCAGGTGTTTGTGCACAGAGAGCAGGACAGCAGATGGGGCATTATATTTTGAGTGTTGGGCAATTATTTATTTATTTAAACTTCATGCACAAAGGTACAATGGCGGACTTAATGCCTTAGGCATTCTCCACCAGTCAACCAAGGGTAGTGAAGAGAAAACATGGCAGGTGCATTGTTTAAATCGTGTCAATAACAAATTTAATAAAACAATATAATTTTAAATTGCTTAAAATACACATACATATATATTTTATATGATACATACCTAAATAAATATATATATTTAATAAAGTAATGTTGCCTATGGTGCCGGACGTAAAAAATTTCACCATCCCATGTCTTCCCATGGGTGTCGTAAGAGGCGACTAAGGGACAAACCAGAGAATGGGCAGGACTCGATAAGCCTCAAATCCGGTAACCTGCTCTATTGCCGAGAGGGTCACCCTCTCGGCAATAGAGCAGGTTACCGGATTTGCAGGCAGTCCCAGGGTGGTGTAAGGTTTATCGTTCACAAGTCCCTTGTGAACAACGTGGTGAAGATCGTGAGTGTGTCGACCAGGGTGTATACTCAGAAGGTACCTTATACTCAGAATATCCTCTAGATATTCGCTGAAGGTCATACAGGTCTACGCCCCAACCTCAGCACACGCCGACGATGAAGTAGAGACCATGTATGAGGATATTTCCAGAGCCATGCATGGTTTCAAAACTCACTTCGCTGTTGTCATGGGCGACTTCAACGCGAAACTGGGCAAACGAGACGAGAATGAGCTGCAAGTGGGGCAATTTGGAGTTTTTTTTTTTTTTATTAATTCAAAATTATGTAAGTAACACCTTAACAGCTATATCGCCAATGCGATGTTACTACCACAAAGATATTAGAATTATAGAAATACAATAAAAAATACCATTAAATACAATTAAAAATACAATTAAAAATCCATTAAAATACAAAAATTCAATTATCTTACAATTTAAACACAATAAAATACAATTAAAATACCATTATAATCGACGAGTTGGACAACGGAACCATCGGGGTCACCTACTGGCCAGTTTTATGAAGAAAGAGGGCCTCTACCTGATGAACTCCTTCTTCAAAAAGCGAAAACAGGAAGTGGACCTAGCAGAGCCCCATGGTGCAACAAAAAACTAGATCGACTTCATCATGTCAACCAAGAAGCAAATGTTTAATGATGTCTCTGTGATCAATTCGGTAAAAACCAAGAGCGATCGCCGCATGGTAAGAGGCACATTGAACATTAATATTAAGCTTGAAAGGTCTCAACTGATGAAGTCCACGCTCCGTCCAGCACAGATCCAGGTTCAAAACCCCGAGAGCTTTCAGCTCAAACTCCAGAATCGTTTCGGGTGCCTAGGGTGCTCCGTGGACGAATTCAGCGACGGGTTCGTGGAAGCTGTCCATACGCTCGGGTCTAAGTTTTTCAAGACCCGTCGTACAGAGAAACAAACAACTCTTAGGAACCCTCAAGCTTATGAAGGAGAGGCGTGAGATGATCCTGCAGTCTTCGGATGAGGCGTGCAAATACCGGCAGCTCAATAGACAGATCTCTAAATCCTTCAAAAGAGACCTCCGCCGCTTTAATACCGAGCATATTAAAGACACGGTTGAGCGAAATAAAGGCTCCAAGGTTTTTTCAAGGGATCTGGCTATTGGGCAGAGCCAGCTCACGAAACTGAAGACCGACAATGGCAGGATCGTATCCGCCAAACCGGTGCCTCTGAGGGAGACCGAGACATTCTATGGGCAGTTGTACACATCAATCAGCAAACCCTTTGCGAGTCTAGCAATTAACCCAAGAGCTAGATTGACCCGACACTATACCGAAGATATGCCGGACGTAAGTCTGTACAAGATTAGGATAGCTCTGAAACAGCTTAAAACAAGAAGGCGATGGGTGATGACAGAATCACGGCTGTACTCCTGAAGGCGGGTGGCAAACCGGTCCTTAAGGCCCTTCAGAAGCTCTTTGATTCCGTCATACTCAAGGGCAAAACGCCACAGGCATGGTGCAGGGGTGTGGTGGTACTCTTCACCAAGAAGGACGAAAATGCTCGGCTGTAAAACTATAGGCCAATCTCACTTCTTAGCCATGTCTATAAAATGTTTTCAAGAGTCATCACCAATCGTCTCGCACGCAGGTTTGACGATTTCCAGCCAGCTCACCTTCGGTTTGCCGATGACATAGTGGTCATGGTTGACATGGAGAGCCTCAGTAAAATTCTCGATGACCTCAGTAGAGCTTCCGAAAGAGTGAATGCCCATGTAACAGGGAGTGGGTCCTATCAAGATCGGAGACTGTACACTCGAAGTTGTAGACGATTATGTCTACCTGGGAGAAACGGTCCAGTTGGGTAGGTCCATCTTCGAGAAACAGGTCAACCGTCGAAACCGACTCGGCTGGGCGGCTTTCGGGAAGTTGCCTGGTATCTTCTCGTCCAATTTACCGCAGTGTATCAAGACAAAAGTCTATGCCATTGATCACCTATGGGACCGAGACGTGGTCGCTCACAATGGGCCTTATCAGAAAGCTTAAAGTCACCCAAAGGGCAATCGAGAGGACTATGCTCGGAATTTCCTTGCTTGATCACGTCAGAAATGATGATATCCGCAGGAGAACCAAAGTTACCGACATAGCCCGAAGAATTGCCAAACTTAAGTGGCAGTGGGCAGGGCACATTTCTCATAGAACGGATGGACGATGGGGCCGAAAAGTTCTGGAATGGCGACCGCGAACCGGAAGACGATCCGTTGGAACTGGAATGCCTCCCACTAGGTGGACCGATGACCTGGTTAAGGTTGCGGGAAGGCGCTGGATGCGAGACGCACGGGATCGGTCAATATGGCGACGCCTGGGGGAGGCCTATGTCCAGCAGTGGACGTCTTTTGGCTGAAATGATGATGATGATGAATTAATAAAGTAATGAAAATTAGTTATCGAGATGACCCATCCCCTCGCTGATAATTATACTGCAATTTCCGCTTGAAAGCATACCGATTGGTGGCCGCCCTGATTTCGAGAGGAAGCGCATTTCAAAAAAGAATAGACTGAATATGAAAGGAATAATGAACAATATCAGTAGTATGAGAAGAACAGAGTAATAGCAGATTGTTGGAAGAACGCAGATTCCATTTTATTTCCATTCAGAAAATCTATGTCTGCGTATAATATTTGAAGAGTTTCCTTGATTTCCATGGGATGTCAGCATCAGATTCTGATTTGGTGAAAATACACATAAATATACATAAAAATAAAAATTGTAAATGCGTCTATATTTGAAACATCAGAATTGAGAACCTCTTCCTTTTTGGGAAGTCGGTTAATAAAAAAGGCTCGCTGGAGCCATCTACAATGTCTTAAGACCTAACTACCCTCCTAATTTTGACCCTAATGGTTGCGCCTGTAAACGCAGAAGTAGTTGTCACAAAGTCCACAGGTATTTTTCTACATAGGGTGTAAATTTCTAAAAATCTCCATTGCTAAGGGAGGATCCTCCGACCAGACGGGTGTTGTTTTTGGTCCTGGCAACTGCCCAATGGTTACTATCGGACTGTTATGTGTGTTCATATCGCGCCGAAAACTTTGCTTGCTCGATGCAGGATATGTGTGACGTCATGTCATTAGTTCGTAGGTGGCGGCATTGATGCCGCTACAAGTTTTGTGTACATGTGAGGAGGGACTTATGGCAGCGTCAGCGAATGGTGTTGACGTAGCTGAATACTGGGCCAAACAAAACATTTAAAAACTGTAACTGTAAATAGACTGTTAAGTAAAATACTGATGTTTTCTAGAACCAATTGCTTATCCAGCAATTGCAATAATCCGTTAAAGTCATTGCTTATTAAAATGAGCAGTAATGTTTTGGGTCACAGAGGCAATTTTCATTACAAAAGAAAGAAAGAAACACTCAATCGATTTGTCAAAATGATTTTATTTGAATCGAAGTTCAGACTATTCCATTTGATAAATTTAGCTTAAAATATAATAATCTCTAGTTACAATAAATACTATTTTAAGGTAATATTGAAGACAGCCAAGGCAGTTCACCAGTATTTTTGAAACTCTGCCAGTCGTAAAGAAATCTTCCTACTACTAATAATATTAACAACAATAGAACTAAATTGACTATGTTTATAGGACTAATAGGCATGACATCGTCGTTTCCACAGACGTTCCCCAGTGGTATTGTGCTGATCTGAAACAAAAAACACATGATAAATAAAAATACGGGTCGACTTGAGACTGTCCTTCGCTTCCTTGAGCCTTGAGCTTCCTTTTCTGTTAATTGCTTAATTGGTAACTTAGACTTGACTTATAATTGGTAAAATAGATACAAACAGACGTTTCTATTTACTGTTTCAGCCTGTTTTTTTATACAGTGGAAATCATAATATTGCTCAGTGTGAAGTGGGCTGCACTAGGTACACATAAATTACATGCCCTAAATAGACCAGAATCCAGTACTATGAGTATACTTATACATTACTCATATTATGTTGAGTTGAATTCATGCTGTAGGGTCCCCATCCAACCAAAGTCCCCAAAGGTCTGAGGCAACAGACGGATGGTAGATGGATTAAATTTTCTCTGCTAGCTCTTAAGCTATACATTTGAGTACACACAGCAGAAGCCACGTCATATAGTCAGGCTACTTGTGTGACGGTGACGGTATCTATTTAACGTCTACGGCTGGACTTACTCCAGCCGTAGACGTTAAATAGATACCGTCCTAGATTTCACAGCGTATGTTCATAGTTATAGGATGAATGGTGAAAGATGTTAAATGGCTAGAAAAGGGGGTGACTATTGAGATGTCTGACAGAGATAGATCTAACTAATACTATACTTCCTGTATGGAAGAAGAAGTCTTGTTGCGCCAATAACAAATACATTAGAATATGGAGAAGACAGTGATGGTGATGGTCTTAGTTAGATGGAGCGCAGAACAGAGGCAAACAATTTTGCTGACGTAGACAGAACAGTTTTGGGTAGCTTAAACAAAACAAAGAACCCAAAGGCTTGGCACGCTATGATGGGAAGAGACCAGACGCGATGACCACAAAACGTTTGGGGACACAATTTTGATTATGCGTACAGCTAGGGAGTAGAATTCCCTGCCGGAATCTGTATTTTCCGATAGCTACAATATAGGGGTCTTTAAGTCAAGAGTGAATAGGTTTTTCTAGGCAAGCGTGCTTCACCGTCGACCACATCATCGCTTACCATCAGGTGAGATAGTGGTCAAGCGCAAGCCAATAGACGATAAAAAAAAAACATAATATCATATCTTGCCGTTGGTGTGGGATGCATTTTTCCTCTCCCCTTTGTATATAGGCTTTTTTTTAATTTTCCTTTGTATATATGTCAATAAAACATAATAAGAAAAAATATAAGCTATTATGGTTTTTATAGAGCTTTATTTTTCATTAAAGAGACTCGACTGAAGTCTTCGAAAACCCTCAGATATTTTTTCTGGGTTGAAAAAACCCAGGGAAAATACGCGTCAGAAAATTGCTACATACCACTTTGTTTGCTCATAAATATCAGATCAAAAGAATCCTTAACCGAAGAATATTCCTGTAATCAACTTCTGTGGCCCTTTATTAATAAAATATACTTTGGTCAGACATCAAAGCAGAAACCGATAAAGATCCCGAAAGACCTTGTACAGAGTTTTATTAAAATTACTTGTACTACTTTAACAGACCTGGTTTGATCAATTTTGTCTGATATTGGACCTTGGTTAGTATAAATATAATTGAAAACATGTCAAGGTCATTTCTGCTGTAATATTTTCACTACACTTTTTTTTTTCAATCAACGATTGCGACCCTATTATTTTGAAATTGATCTCCCCGTAATTGCTGGGTTGTAATAAAATTCCATGAAATCAGTAACACGAGAAAATATTGTTTATTCATATCAAACTAGCTTCTGTCAGCGCTGGCAGTTTTTAGTACCCCAAGGGATACGCCCAGGTTAATAAAAATATGCTGTGTTAATCCAGGTTAGAATCTATATGTAGTCCAACATTCTATCCAAATCCGTTCAGCCGTTCTGGCGAGATTGTAATACAAACATCCATCCATCCAAACTTTCGCATTAATAATATCACTAGCTTCTGACAGCGGCTTAGCCCGCATCCGAGGGCACATATTCCCGGGATAAAAAGTATAATATTTGCTATTTTTCACTATAATCTATCTCTGTCCTAAATTTTATCCAGATCCGTCCAGCCGTTTGGGCGTGAAGAAGCAACAAACGTACAAACACACACACACTCACAAACTTTCGCCATTTTAATATTAGTCTCAAGTAAGTTGAAAGACATATACCTACATACACATAGACCCTCAATGCAGTATGCTCATACACCAAAATTGTATTATTCTAGTCTACCTACCGATATTTCATCGAATTAATTAATTACACTGAACAAAAGAAATGAATTTAAAAGGATTGAGCAGTTATACTACCTTTTCATCTACAGCTTTCATACTAATTGGCACCTCGATCGATGTATCAATTAACCTATACACCACGTTTAAGGAGCAAACGTAAACAGAAATAGCAAATAAACAACTATAAAGAAAATACTTAGAACTGGAAAATCTTAAAATACGGGCGAAATACCAGTTTCAAATATGGAATACTAGGTTCTGCCAGCGGCTTCGTCCGCGTCAAATTTGTTTTTTTTTATCCCAAGGGAACATTATACCGCGATGAAAAAAAAGCCAGCTATGCCAGCTATTCCAGAGTATAATCTATTTCTGTGCCAAATTTCATCCAGATCCGTCCAGCCGTTTGAGTGTGAAGAAGTAACAAACATGCAAACACACACACTAACAGACATTTGCCTTTATAATATCAGTGTGATGTGTGTTCTTGGACTCGCTATAAAAATGAGTATGACTGCTCTAGCGAGCATCTATAGGCAATTCATTGAGTTGTTCAGAACCACAGACGAGCTATGACAAATACTGCTCCCTACCAATCCTACCCTCAGATGCAGATTTTTGTTTTTCGGCTGTCTTTCGTTCCTCTCCCATGTCGTCCCATTCCATAGGAAAAGTGCACACTTTCCAAAACCATTCAGGAAAAGCTAAGTGACTTTACATTTTATTTTTAAAACTTTGCCCCACATTAGGCATTTCTCATGTAAAGTGAGTTAATGTTTGTGAACGCACCCAGCGTTCACAAACATTAACTCACATACACAAACATCCAGGATTCATCCATCAATAGGATCCATTTCGTTCAGGAATCACTGATCAAGCATATACAATGTCAATTTTTAACAGAGTCAACAATAGTAGTTACCCTAACCATTATATATCGAGAAAAATATAAATGGGTTAGTTACAGACCCCTTACCAGGCCCCTCAGAAAGTATTGCGAAAAAAAGTTTTTATATATGGGAGACTGGCCAGTTATAATGTTTTTCGAAAATATGATTATTTATAAGTAAAAATAAGTAAGTTCCAATTTCAAAATTTCCCTCCACATTTTTTGCGAGTTAATTCAAAGTATTGTGTCTCACTGAAATATGGATCTGCGCCGGGAACATTTTAGAGCTATGATTTTATACGATTTCAAGTGTCGCCTGAAACCGGATGAATCGTACGATAGACTTCAAATGGCATTCATGGATGAAGGCCCTTCCAAGGCAACCGTGTATCGTTGGTATAACGAATTCAAGCGCGGTCGACCAACTTTGGGGGATGACGAAAGAAGCGGTCGCCCTTTGACGGCTGTTACCGAAGAAAACGTGCTAGCAGTGAAAAATTTAATCCAAGACAATAGGCGAATTACATATCAGGAGATTCAACACATATTGAAGATTGGATCGGGAAGCGTTCACGAGATTCTACACAGCCATCTTCGCGTGAGGAGGATAGTATCACGCTGGGTGCCGCACAACCTCACCGATGCTCAGAAGCAGGCCCGGGTGGAATGGTGCCGTGATATGCTTAACAAATTTGAAGCAGGCTCGTCTCGGCGTGTTTACGACATCGTTACAGGTGATGAGTCCTGGATTTATCAATACGACCCAGAAACCAAGCGCCAGTCGACTGTTTGGGTGTTTCAAAATGAGCCAACGCCTACCAAAGTGAAGCGATCTAGAAGCGGGGGTAAGATTTTGATCGCTAGCTTTTTTAATTTGACTGGCCACTTGGTATCAATTCCCTTACGGGATCAAAGAAGCATTAATGCCGAATGGTATACTACCAAATGTTTGCCAGAAGTTTTCTCTGTTATAAGCAACAAGCGACCAAACACAGGGCTCCGCGGGCTACTGCTCCACCACGACAATGCACCTGCGCACACCGCACTCAAAACGAGGGACTTCCTGGACAGCACGCCAGTCAAACTCCTGGGTCACCCTCCTTACAGCCCTGATCTAGCACCGTGTGACTTCTTTTTATTCCCAAAAATAAAAAATCAGCTCAAAGGGATACAATTTTCGTCGCCGGAAGATGCGCTGGCTGCGTTCGAGCAGGCTGTAAACGAGGTGTCTGCGGCGGACTGGAAAAAGTGTTTTGAAAACTGGTTTAGGCGCATGAATCTTTGTATAGAGGCTGGTGGAAAGTACTTTGAAAAGATTTAATAAAAATATATGTACGTATCGAACAATTTTTTTTAGTTTCGCAAAACTTTCTGAGTGTCCCACGTATTTTAAAAGCTAATACAGACGGCAACCCTGATGTAAACAAAAAGTTTTACTCAACTACGTCTGGAAAACTTTAAATAACAAACAGACATGTGGAGCGACCAAGTTAGTAGTACAGCTCGATTCAAATTTAATGGGGCTAAGGCTTTAAATTTTAATCCCTTATCCCCGCTGTTACATAAAATTACTACTGCGCACGCGCAGTGACTCTCGGACTGTTCCGAGCCGCACTTAACTTTGAACAGTTTGAACCTTTGAACCGAACTGTACCTACATCATATGAGCCAGTGGCTGTAAGCCCACGACTAAACATGACCTCATTATGGACCACTACAATGAGCGGTCGCGAAAGAATATTACCATTCTTGTTCTTTTTTCTTGCGTCGGAGTTCGAGAATTTATGCTAAAGTTCTGGCAATAAAGTTACCAGCCAGTATGTTGGTTGGTAGAGCCTTTGGCTATGTAGGGTGTGCAGGTCTGCAGGATGTAAGCTTTAGTACCGTATCTTGTAAAAGTTATTTTATGACAGAAGTAAGGTATGGTATTGCCATAATCACCACATTTACAACGTCGTAGAATACTACTAATTGTCAACGTTTTAAACCTTGGTATTAGTGTAGCGAGCAGTCCAATTTGATGGTTGGACCAAATCGCTGAACCCCTGCAACGATACTCCACGATTTGCTTCACAATGCCAACAGTTAGTTACAAGTGGAAAAATATTGTCAAACAAAACTTTCAGTAATGAGAAATACGACGCGAAGAGACGGAGGTTAGAGAGAATGTGACAAGTCAAATTCAGCCGGTTTTTTATTTAAGTAAAGCAGCAAAGTTTTCAATTTCATTATATTTTTTATCTTATTTCATTCTTAATTCAAAAACACTAATATAATTTTTCACAAATAGAACAATTGAAATAAGATTGCCAAGATTAACGCCTTACATTTGCCTGAGCTAATTATTTGTATGAGCTTTCAAAGACTTTGCCTTCAGCAATGAAGATCTCGAATAAGAGGAATTCTTTGCTCTATTAAATGTTCTTTAGGCAGAGTTTACCACCTAACTGACTCTCGCTAAATGCGAAAATATAAGTGGCCTAAAAGGATTTGAGTTCTACAAAATAAAATGCTAGCTGGAGACGTCAAAATATAAAAATAACTGACTCGAGGAAATAAGTGTCTTACAAATAGGACGAGCAATTCCTAGACACGAAACATCACAATGAATATTTGAAAAGACTCAACAACATTTGAACTTTGAAGGCAGAAACACATTCAAACTTCAAACATACGAGTATCAAAGATCCTTCGCTGCCTTGTCTTATTAAATTAATAAGTTTGAGGCTAACAATGGCCATCTTTGATTAGAGCGTTGCAGATGCAAAAGTACTTTTACAAACACTTTATTGTTTGAACACTAATTAGGTTGTGGGCGAAGGCGAAAGGATTTTTAAAAAGACAAACAATAGGTGTGATCCACTTGAAGAGCAGAACAAGGACTAGCTTTATTAATATTAAAAGCTTACAATCTAAATTTCAACACAAAGAGTTATAATACTCTCTAATTCTTAAAAGCTTTGCATATTACATAAAGGGTTATTGTATCCTAATGTTTCCTGTGTCACAGTACTAGGAAGTTCTACGTAATGTTATCTTAGTGTCCTATTACACTGAAGGCTATTGTTGATTACACTTAAATATTATTTAACTCCATAGAGAATATCATTTATTTATATAATACCAGCTTCTGTCACCGGCTTCGCCCACTTGAAAATCATAAATTATCCCAAGGGAACATAGTCCCGGGATAAAAAGTATCATATGTGCTATTCCAGACTATAATCTATATCTGTGATCCAAATCCAGATTTATCGAGCCGTATGAGCATGAAGAAGTATCAAACAAACAAACACACACACAAAAGTTCACATTTAAGCCGCCTCCACATACTTGGTGATTGCCACAAACAGCGGCAACAGGCAAACACCAAACACTGACCACAATCATCCAACACAAACACGGCATCCACAGGCTTGGCGAACGTTCTAGTATATTCCGGATTGACAAACAATGCAGACGACTATTTTATTTGGGTTAACCTCCTTAGACCACTCAGACATTTTTTCTTACAATTTAACTTAGGATACACAAAATGTCACGATTCGTAAATTTGACCACCACTACTAACTCCGTCCGCCAACCGCAAGCTCGTGCATACTTCTGAACTGAACAAGCGTCTGGATATATCACAAACACGTTTGTCAAACACCCTTTGATTTGCGCACAAAAACCGACACCGATGCCGAACACGGGCGAACACAAACAAACACCCAACCACATGTTCGTGTTAGTTGTTTTGTGTTTGCCGTTTTCCATTGTTCGCGAAGCGAGTAGAGCCGAATTTATAATATTAGTGGTATTTTAATATACCTAGCAATTCTAACTTTTTATTAGTCACTGTTGTCCCACCCTTGGGCAAAGAACTCCCCAATATCTATCCAGCCAACATTATAGCCTGTCTTCTCCAGCAAATCCTTCAAAATCGTCACCGTTTTCAACCCTTGCAAAAAAATTATAGAAATAATAAGATTGCCAAATCTTTTATATAATAAGATTCCAAATAAATACTTATTCAGGACTAAATGTTTTCTGAAGAAACTGCCGAACTCCTCTGAATCGGCTACACGAGGCATTATCCAAAGATTCATGTTAGACCCCCCGAAAAGGTGTCGATTGAGTAATATTGAGTTGTTATTGTGTCCTCAAATTAATTACTGAGAACTGAGACCCGTTCTATTAAATGTAAGGAGAGACATTATTTAACGGTTTCAGAAATTGAGAACAAACTGTTTACTTTAGGGATTCTCAGTACCAAGCATCCCCAAGCCTACTTATTACCATCAGATTGTACAAAGTGTTTGTCTTAATTTCTACTCCTCCAATTTTATTAATTTCCGAAGTTTATTATTTCGCCACTTGTATGGATAATTGCAACTGTAGACGTATTAACAAAGGGGTAGTAGTGATTGGGAATAATATGTGAGCCTTGTCCCCAAGAAACAGAAAACAGATAGCAAGTTGACTTGCACCATGGACTTACTATACTTGCACAATCACAGCAACTGGAGTTAGGCTTCAAATCGATTCTAATCGAGTTGAAAAGGTTCATCATAAACACACATATAATAATATTTATTCATTATTATTTTTTGATATGAGTGATGATTACATGACGATAACGTGACTGATGTGTGTTTATAATGCGAAAGTTTGTGAGGATGGATGGATAATGACTCTTATTACTCCTTCACGGGCAAAACAACTGATCGGATTTTTATCAAGACACACAGACAGTATAAAGCCTGGCATTGGATACATCAAAAATGTCATATCCTACAGAAGGTTCTTTTGGTATAATTAGCAACGTTCACGCAGGTGAGGCCGCTAGTAAAAGCTAGTCCGTGATGTATAATAGCTATATACAACTCTAATAATTATCAACTAATAATGTCACAAATCCGCAAGTAATACAAATTGCACTAGGAACGTGCACTAGCGTCAACTGTCGGAACATATACAACATTTTATGAAATGCCTGCGACGCTGGAATGCTGTTCAATGCAACAATATTGCACATGTAGGTACAACATGTTGTATTATTTGCAGGCAATTCCGTTCACAAACGGGCAGGAGCCAGGAACTATCAGACAAAATTAAAATCAATACATATAACAAATCTGTAGAGGAATCGTTTTGTCACGGTAATGATACATTAGCGTGTTTTCGTACATCGAAAATAATTCCAAAACAAAATAGCCAGGGTGTTAAATGATAACCAACAGAACCCATTGCCAGCATTTTTTTTTATTTTTTTTCTGTTTAGTTGTGCACGCATCACGTAAAATGTACGGAAACAATGTAGATAACCTTTATCCATTGAAATCGTGCGTAATTTAAAGTATTACTTAGTTTTTGTTTCATCACAATCGGTTCACTCATTTAGGGTGGGAGGGTCATTCGTTCACAAACTCGTGCTTTGTAACCAGCACCAAGCCTCGCTTTGCTCGCTCATTCGCTTGCTTGCATGGTTTGGCTTTGAACACGCAGGCCTACCTTGCCTTACTTCTTCTAAGATGGCAAGGTGGTGTGGTCTTGAGGGAGAGCGCTACGGTCGTGTAGATCCTCAAGGCAAGTGCGGTGATGTTCCTCCTCGAGGTTGCCACCCCGTTATTGGTCTAATTCCATATGAAATAGACGCAACAGAAATCACCGGGCTACTTAACACTGGGGTGGCGAGGTCATGCCCCTGGGTGTCCACCATCGAACAAAATCAGATGATAGATAGCAATGACCTCCCGCGTGTTCGTGCCGTGCGCGGGAACCCGTACGGGAGGATTATGGGATAACGTCTCTGAGGCAACACTCCACTTTGACCCGGATTTCTTCATACATGGCAGGCCGTAGCTTAGCTAAGTGCAGTCAATCGGCTGCGGGGTCCGGTCAGACGGCCCCCAGGCGAGTTCACTCCCATTGGGGGCTTGCAGACGGCGGCGCTCGCTTACATCGCTAGTGGTAGCGGTGTGGGTTGGTGCTGTGCAGTCTCGTAAGCAACTAATGGGGGGCTATATCCCTCGACTAATCCCTGATGCTACCGTAGCATCGCCACTTGAGCACTCAATGGCGTGTGGGGATATTTATTATTTAATTCAGTATACATGTATAACATTACAGGGCACACATAAGGCGTTATACAATGAGTAAATAAAAATCGAATGAAACAGAAGACTTAGGCTTAATTAAATATATACAAATACAAAAACTAAGTAAAATAAAACACGATATAACAAAAAAAACATGAAGACAAAATACAAAAAAAATATTCTATTCTCTCTATTCGCCCGGAGGCGGGACTGCAGCGGAATCGTCTCGAGGTTGGGCTGCGGTGGGACTGTCAAAAGACGGTACTGTTGCAGCACTGTCGACAGATGGCATTGCTGCAGGACCACCGTTGGGCGATACTGCATCACCTCTAGCAGGACCGCCCAGAGGCGGGACTGCAGTGGGATCGTCTCGAGGTGGGGCTGCGGCGGGACGGTCAAAAGACGGTACTGCTGCGGCACTGTCGAGGGTTGGCACTGCTGCGGGACCACCGTTGGACGGTACTGCAACCAAACCCACCGGGCATAAGGGTACTGCCAAAACCGAAGCGACACGGGAACCTTGCGTTAGAGGTCGAACGACCTCGGACCCGGCCCCGGACGCAGCCAGCATAGGCAGCTTTTTAGCCTTTTTGTCTCCCGGCGGCCGGCATGAATCAGGCTGGCGCCCGGCTGGACGATCTGGGGCGCAAAGGGAAAGCGACAAAAGCTCAGACAGCAGGCGGCTCTAGAAGGGACTCCTACGGGTGGACCATCAAAGAGGCCGCGCGCTGTTCTCAGCGGCGACATGACGGCCAAGAGGATGAAGACCCAAGGTTAATCTTCCTTGACCGGATCCTTTAGGGATGCGGTGACGGCTGTGGACCCAATACATCCAAGATGGAGGGACCAAGGTGTGTACAAATCAATTTGCATCATTGCAGAGCCGCTACTGCCCTTCTGGCTTGGCAGCTGAAGCTTAACACATACGACGTTGCCTTGATGCAGGTACCTTATTTGAGCTGCTTTTGCCCTTCTGGCTCGGCAGCTGAAGCTTAACACATACGACGTTGCCTTGATGCAGGTACCTTATTTGTATAAAGGGACTATAATAGGCTTAGGTGGGACGGGAGCATGGTGCTCTGTGACTGTCCAACTAATGACGCGAGGCCTTGCTTCTATATCAGGGTCAGTATAAAGGCAATGCCCTTACGTACTTTCTGTTACAGGTATCTCACAACAACTTTGATCCAAATGGGGACGGGAACAGAGAAAAGGAAAAGTATCCTTGCCTCTGCCTATATCCCATATGAACAAAATGAACCAGTAACACTACTAATCAGAAGACTGGTTGACTACGGCAACCATGAAAACCTCGACCTGATACTTTGCTGCGATGCGAATGCACACCAAAAAGTTCTGGAGTGGCGACCGCGAACTGGAAGACGATACGTTGGAAGGCCTCCCACTAGGTGGACCGATGACCTGGTTAAGGTTGCGGGAAGGCGCTGGATGCGAGACGCACGGGATCGGTCAATGTGGCGACGCCTGGGGGAGGCCTATGTCCAGCAGTGGACGTCTTTCGGCTGAAATGATGATGATGATGATGATGAATGCACACCACGTCGTTTCGCTCAGATGTCAACAAACGAGGGGAAGATTTGTCGGACTTTGTGGTAAGCTCTTCTTTACAAATCCTTAACGCAGGCAATAAACCTACTTTCAGGAACTCTGCGAGAGCTGAAGTTATTGACGTGACACTGGCTTCAAACAGGGCCAGGGTCCATATCGAAAATTGGCATGTATTGGACGAAATCTCTCTGTCTGACCAAAATTATATATGCTTTAGGTTTTAGACGGAAACAAATTTGAAGCGGACAGAATCAAGGCGGGCACCATCGGTGCATGGGAAGATAATTGCCCAGAGAAAAAGGTCTTTTGCAAAAAGGTACCATGGTGGACTCCTGAACTAGGTAAGATACGTCGGGAAACACGACAAGCCTTTAATGATGCAAAAGCCAGGAAGGATTTTTCTGGCTATCATAGCATGCTGACGAGGTATAACGAGGTGGTACGCAAGGCAAAAATAACTAATTGGTGGCAACATTGCACCTCCATTAAAGCTCTGCCAAACGGAATGAGGTTGTGCAAAGGATTATCATCTGTAAACAATGACAATGATTCACATCATCAGCTTATTAATGTTCCCACTGCTGGGACACAGGCCTCCTCTGTGTGAGAGGGAATGGGCCTTAATCCACCACGCGGGCCCAGTGCGGATTGGTGGATGTCACATGTCTTCGAATTTTTGGTTCTAGGACATGCCGGTTTCCTCACGATGTTTTCCTTCACCGTTTTGAGAGCAGTGGTGAAGAAATAATTTACACAATGTAAAGCGCCTGCCTGGGCTCGAACCCACGACCTACAACTTGTAAGTCGCGGCCGATACCACTGGGCCACCACTGCTCTGACAATGATTATCTCACGGTAACTGGACAGGACACTGTGGGCGTGATGTTTAGGACCCACTTCCCAGAATGTGTACTGCACGACAGCGATAAAGAGGAACCAGTCACAAGGGACGAGATCACAAGGCGCACGTCCAAAAATAACTAGCTTACGGCAAAGAAAGCGGTAGATGAAAATAAACTGAAGCTTGCCGTTGCGGGCTTGCAGCCTGCCTCTCAAATCCCCTGGTCCGGATGGCATCTACCCAATACCTTTGCAAGAAGGGGCATCTGTTTTGATACACCATTTGAGTAAGCTCTACAGAGCCTGCATAGCCTTTGGGTACGTACCTAAGGCATGGAGGGACGTCAAAGTAACCTTTATACCAAAGGTGGGTAGACCGACTTACGAAGAAGCTAAATCATCCTTTCTCTTAAAAGCTTTGGAGAAACTGGTAGACAGGTACCTACGAGAGGGACCACTCCAAGTATTCCCTCTACATAAATTACAGTGCGCCTACAGCCTTGGCAAATCTACGGAAACGGCATTGCACTATGTTGCGAGTCAAGCCGAGCCTGCACTAGAGGGACAAGAGATCTGTGTCGGGGCTTTCCTCGACATAGAGAGAGCCTTAGACAAGACAACATTTGAGTCCATACGCATTGCTGTAAAGGAACACGGCATCAATGATACCACGTGCAGCTGGATTGACTATATGCTGAGAAGCAGAATAGTCTGATCGGAACTGATGGGAGACCGACTTAGCGCAAAAACAACAAGAGGTTGTCCAGAAAGCGGAGTGCTGTCACCATTATTGTGGTGCTTGGTAGTAGACTCGCTTCTTACCAAACTCAATACCAGAGTAGGCTATGCAGATGACATACCTAAACAATTTTTTTTTTAAGTTCGTAATCTAATTTAGTCAACCACTCCATGACTACAGATTTGCATTTAGCTTTCGGTAAAGAGTACACTGAAAGAGATCTGTTCAACTTATTATACAAATTGGAGCTTTGGTAGCAAAAGAATCGATGCGCAAGTTTAGTTCTAAATGACGCTGTAGTGCAAACCAAATCCTTGCGTTGCTTAATTCTAAATTTATCTGGTTCATATTTTAAAAGAGAATGCTTTTTCAGAACCGTATACAAAATGAAAAGCTGTCGTACCGTTAACACCTCCCATCTCTTACAGAGATCTACAGTTGGCTGATAAATGGCAGGCACTGGCTAACCTTAAGAAGTACTCTTTGCGCTCTCTCAATCTTCAAAAATTGCGTCTTACAGGCAAATGCCTACAATAAATAAGTAGAGACTGGCAGAGGGCGAAATAAACCGATTTGAGTACTTTTTTTGAAGCAACATGTCAAATGTGATGTAATGTCAAGGCCTTAAAGATCACCATCAATTTACGCACACTCCCAGCTAGGAGGTTAATGTGATGGTGGAAATTAAGGTTGCTGTCTATCATATCAGGATGGACGTTATCGAAATGGGTCTGTAGTTGGCCGGGTTAGCTTGACTGCCCTTCTTGGGCACAGGCTGAACGTTAGCTTTCTTCCAAGCATTCGGCACTGTTCCAGTCTCATACTCGTACGAAAGACGAATCAGGCGTGTCAGGGTCGGAGACAGTTCAGGCGCACAGGTTTTCAGAACAATTGCTGGAATCCCGTCGGGGCCACTAGTTTTGTTCACGTCGAGGTTGCGCAGTATCCTACGAACATCCTTTTGATGGATGCGAATGTCCGACATACTCGTTTCGCATCCATAAAGAAAGTTTGCTTTCTCCTCAGCGGAGTGGGCCAGTGACCCGTTGGGTCTCAGCAGTTGTGGAAGTGAGGGACGACGGGACGGCAGAAGTTCGATTCAACCGACTTAGCCAGGGACCAAAACGCTTTACTACCAGCCGAGTATCAGGCAAGTTTGGTGCTAATACGGCTTATGTGGTCAAACCGGGCTCTTCGCATCACCTTCTTGCAGGACCTCTTGTACTTGGCAGCCATATTGTCGTCTCGGGCGTACATTCATACACCAGCGCGAAGTTTAAAATTGTGCTCCAAGGTAAACCCTGGGTATGTAAGGTACGATATGTCTGACGGACATCTGATCTGCGTCTCATAAAGAGAGCCGGCTTATCAGTCTCGAGATGATGATGGACTGCTACGAGATTGGAGTGCAGACCTCTGATATTTGTGAGGTGCACTTTGACCGGGAGGGAGTGCAGCCACTGTTGAACTCTAGTATGCTTTTTCCTTGTCATGTATGTATAAGAGTGAAGGGTGAGGTGAGAAGAAGGAAGTGAGACGAGGTTCCACGCTGTTAACCTATAGGCACGCACTGAAAGGACGCCATCATTGGGGCACTAGTCTGGAGACTGCGGGGACGACCGAGCGCCCTCGAAATGTCCATCGGGCCCTCCCATCTGGTCGCCAACCAGCACGATGGTCCATTCCGGGATTTTTCGACAGTTAGCGGTGCTTTTCGTATGTGGCTGGCACACTACTTGGGCCCCCAACTACCTGCGGTCGGCCAGCGGCGCACCTTGCCTCGGATCCCGCTACCCTCTGCGATCAGTATCCCGACACATCCATACCAGTGCACGTCAGGCTGGTCTGCCTGCAATGGAACAGCTGACTCGACCCAACTCCTTTGGTTGGTTACACCGAGTATCGTACCGGAACACGGCTAGGCCGCTTGGCGGTACGACTTTGCCCGGTGGGTGGAATAGTCAGGCTGCAATCAAAGCCAATGGCATCCTACAAAGTGGACTCTAGACTTATTATGGACGCCATCCAGACCCTAAACAGGCTTGGGAAGAATAACAGGGTAAGACTGATGTCAGTCTCTGGGCACGAAGGCATTCATAGAAAGAAAAAGAAAGAAAATATATTTATTTAGCACAGAACAGAAAGACACACAATATATTAATGTAACAAAGTGGCAGATGAACTGGCAAGAGAGGGCTCAGCAAAGGATTTTGTGGGTCCAGAACCAT
Organism: Orthosia gothica; assembly: GCA_949775005.1. Classification (NCBI taxonomy): domain Eukaryota; kingdom Metazoa; phylum Arthropoda; class Insecta; order Lepidoptera; family Noctuidae; genus Orthosia; species Orthosia gothica. Next base: position 1,750,799 of record OX459050.1, read on the forward strand.
GTATAGGCATTTCGACGTGTCTCGTAAAAGCCACATTTAGGGAGTTTGGAGAGCACAGACAACGAACACATTGGCTGTCTAATACCGGTCTTCAACACTCCAAGAAGTTTCTGGGCTCTACGTTCAAAGCACGGGAATACATTTGGAAAATGAGCAGGGGGCAAAACGACATGCTCATGAATATGGGTCTAGCCGCGACACCGATGTGCAGGTTGTGTGGGGAACATACGGAACGCATGGAGCACCTTTTGTGCACATGCGATGCACTGGCTGGTAAGCGAATGAGTCTCCAAGGGTTGGATATCCAAAACCAGAAGACTTTAGGCTCATATCACCTAGTCTCGTTGTAAAACCCATGATGCAAAGATTTTTCAACGAGTTTGGAGAGGAGTAAGTTATCTAGGAGACCACAATAGATTCCAATGGGCCGAAGTGTCCGAGTTATTTCTCGGCCGCTCCACAAGATAAGATAAGATCGGTTCACTCTATTAAAGAATACATGAATTTTAAGTATTCAAGAAGTAATATATGACAACACACGCAATTCAGATACTCGGCCAGTTGAACTCCATGTTCAATAGATGGCGTTGTGCATTTGACGTTATTTCCGAATGGCGGTGTTAAGATTCTCCACGGAAGAATGATGAAAATTTGGTAAAAAATTTGGTAGGTAGGGTGGGTAGAGTAGGGTAGGCAGTTGACGGGAGCAAAACTGCGGGCACATCTAGTCAACAATAAGAATGAAAGATTTTTCTTTAAGATGCTTGTGTGGGATAGAATAAGGTGTGGCGAAAAATTCACATAAAAACATAAGAAAAAACTTACCTGTGTAAGCGAAGTCTTCTTATCGCTAGTTTTAGAACACCTGATGTCAAGCTGATCCCGAATCACCCTCTTGTACTTCAGCAGTAAGCTCTGGAAGCGGGGAATGTAGTGACAATCACATCGCCACGGGTTGTCACCCAGAAACACGTGCATTATATTGTTGTTATATTGGAACGCTTTGTCAAACGCGTACACGGGGATCTGAGGAGGAAAACGTAAGATTAGAGCGCGTTCTAGAATATTACGTTTCAATTAAAAACTTGTAAGACTTCATAAACTTGCGAGTAGGTAAGCTCAGTTCTCAAATAAGGAAAACTTGAGAAGGTTTCTTTAAGCATGTAGAGGGGAAGCTTACATTTGTGTTTAAATTACAATCTTGAACTGTGCACCCATTTAGGGTGTAGAAAACAAAAATGTATAGGTGTGTACAGTCACCAGTATAAATATGTGACTATTTTTCAACCTTTTTTTTTCAGCCTTTTCTGTCCCACTGCAGGGCAAAGGCCTTCCTTCCAGTCTTCCCAGTTGAGAGCCATTGTGGGCAAATCCTGTCGATACGCATCAAGCTCGTACCATCATGAACGTCGTAAATACCACAAGAAAATCGCTCATGAGTTCTCGTGAAATTTATTATCTTTGGAAAAGTTTCGAACACTTATTTGTCATAATATACTCAATAACACCACAAAATTTCGATCAATGCTCGCTTTTGGATAGTCGCTTGTTTATGATCTCGAGTCGTGACAGCACATATTATGCAAGCGCAATCAATTTAACTCAATTATTTTGCAAACTATAACCATCAATACAGCATTTGCATTGATAAAATACTCCTTTGAAAATCTGAGCAATGCTTCTGTCGTCGCAGCATGTTGATTTAATAAGACCAACCGAGTCGTGAGAATATTGCTCCGAATAAATTTTCAGTGCAATTTATTCAGGAAAGAAACATCAAAGATACCATTCGTTTATATTTCTATACAATTCGAACTCCTCTGTATGTTCTTTGAATTCAACGTGTTTATTTACACAATACCATAAATGTAATTTGAATACGTATATCATATTATACCGACATAGGTTGATATGAAATTAAAATAAACGTGAGGCGACATTTTCTGACATCCAACTCTTGGGATTCAACATTTTGCGAATTCAACATTTTGTAAATTCAACATTGTAGTCCAGAAGACTCTCGATGTCTTTTAAATAGGTACCTAAACGATGGATTGTGCGTAGGAATGCACATTATGATAATAATAACATAAACACACAAAAAAAAGAAGTTTTAGGAACTAGTGTTATTTGGCAGACTTATATTTTTTGGTCCAATCTGAGCTTCGTTATGATCTTTATATGATTTACTCTTAACTTTATGTTGCTCTGTAGCAGTTTGAAAGGTTTGAAGTTTGAAAGTAATTAAGTACAAGAAATACCATTTTAATTTTAGTTTTAACTCTAAGATGACAAGGCCCTGTGATGCTTCTAGTAATGAACAGGCTACGGTGACGACATGCAGTGACCTGCAATCAATTGGATCTTTCACATCAGACTTCAAATACGTACCTGTTTCAGCAAGTTCCCACGAAGGCTTAGCACCCTGAAAGTGGAGAACCACTCGGTTCCTTCCAACTCCTTGACAGCTGATATGCTGTTGTTGTCCAGATACAAGTCCGCCAGTCTCTTGTATTGCGGATTGTGTACTATGGCCCGAATTGTGTTCAACTGCAAAACGATATCATTGTTTTACTACGAAATATTACGGCAGTTCATGGAAGAAACAATTGCTAAATTATTTATTGTAATCGAAAATTTGTGTAGTAATCAGTAGTGATTATATAGAACTGTGATGCGGAGGAATAAAGAACATTTTGTGGGGAAAGTTGAAAGTATATTGTTTATTGGGGAAAAGGAAGACCAAAGACAAATACCAGCTTGATGCACTAGAGTCGATCGAAAAGCGGGTCAAGAAGCTCATCGGCAATGAGGCATTGGTCAAGTCAAAGCTCCAGAGCTATGAACATCGTCGCAGAGTTGCCAGTTTGTCAGTTTTTTATCGGTTACATTTCGGGGAGTATGCGATGGAATTGCATGATCTAATTCCGACTAGCCCGTTTCATCATCGGACTACCAGACGTAAAGCGCGTGGTGATGCGCCATCGATACATGGTGGACATCCCACCCATACGCACTTAACGTTTTGTTTGGGAACACTTTTATTATGGTCCACCATGTACCGATGACGCATCGCCGTACGTCTTGTAGTAGTCCGATGATGGAACGGGCTAGGACTGTGGGCTAAGAGGAATTAGTTCTAACGCACACTCTCAGAAATGTAACCGATATATAAAAGACCAGGGGCATAAAGAATAGCAGACTGGTTATAGCAAACGAAAGTGCCTGGTAACAGCTGAATGAGAGTAGCCGACGGTGTAATTTATAGGCGTTACACACGAGGCTTTCCGTCTTATGTCCCAACAATGAGATTCCATAAGCTGACTTAGTAGGTAATAATGAATGAGCAGTACACGATATTTAAATCATGAACCATATAACCAATCTGATCTGTACGAGAATGTAGCAAAGGTAGGGCAAGATGTCTTTGCTACATTCTCTGCAGTTTGACAAAAATACCTTGAGGAGCCCATAACATGCATTTAATTATCGATTGATTCGTTAAATATTAACAAATCCAAACATCCTACACTATAATTGTGTTTTTAATTGTTATCTAGATATTGTTTCATCAGCCTGTTTTCATTAGGTAGGTATATATTATTTAACCTACTTTAAATTGATAGAGACGGAGGACGCACTGGCCGTGAACTATTTTACGAGATTTTGTTCTAGTTAACAGTTTTATCATTTGTTTTGTTTAAATTAAGTTTTTTTTTCATCTTAATTAATAAAGATAAGCTGGTCACGCGGCGATGTCACAGGTCAATCTAGAAATCGGACCTATCGAATGCACTAAAATATGCAAACATAATCATTTGTGTTTTGACTAACAAAAGAATAATATAAAATGGTAAATTTTGTTGTCTATAACGTTGTAAGCGCAGAAAATTGAAACCTAAGAGAAGTTATTTTCTTTAGTCAAAAATAAACTGCCCGTAGCTAATAATTGAAAGGTTAAATTATCGAAAAAAATATGAAGATGAAGAATTTAAAAGAAATCAGCTTGGTATAAACATGTACAATCGACAAGATTGAAACCTGACCCACCTTAAGTTAATTCTTTTACAGACATTCTGATAAAATTAGGTCGAGTTTTGCTTAAATATATTTATTTCCTTAGCAACAAACTAATTATCAAAATTAGATCACTCATCTTGCTGTCATTTCAATGGCATGCCACCATTTTAATATAAACTACTTGAAGTTTTATGATTTGTCATGTATCTGTACTAAATAATTCGTAAATTATAATGTTTTTCAAATCAAATATTATTCAGTATTTCTTTCTGTGAGCAAATAATGCTGGACGATAATAAATTCTAAACATAATTCATGATTTAATTTAAATTTTGTTTTATTTTATTTGTTTACTAATCTAATGGTACGAACACAATGGTCAAAATTGTACGACTACATGCCTGTATTGAAACTCTTATAATATTATTTAAAACAATGAGTGGTATATAACAATAAAACTATAATGTTTTGAAGTTTTCAAACGAATTTAATCGGCTGCATGGGTCATTAATCAAATACCTTGACTGTATATTGTACTATTAGATTTTATAGCTATTGATAGTACAGTGTACATAGTTACATTTTTATATGTGCGAGAGTCTTCAATGCGAAATTTTCACGCGTATCAAACGACTGTTTTCACGTGCACAATCCCGCTTCGACTGCACTGAGAAACTTCGCCCACTTATATTAAAATGTCACTAATATAACAACTGAAACCATTGTGAAAGAAAAAATAATATCAACCTCCGTTTGTAAAAATACCATAGGATTAACAACAGCCAACACTGTTTACTTAGCTTTGAAGATATCTTAGTTACTTTTATAGTAGCACTAGTCCCGCGACTTCGTATGCGTAGCATTAGTACTTCAAATCAAATCAAATAATTTTATTTGCTCAAACATGAGTATCATACATACATAACAAATTGTCAGCATGAAGAGGTGTTAGGATACAAAATTATTGAACGTCATGTTTACCTAGGAAAATGGCATGCAAATATTAATAAAGAATACAAATCAAAATACTTAATAGAATGTCATATTTAGTAAAAATTGCAAAATAAAATAAATGTTGTGTAAATGTCAATAAAATAATACAAGTCAAAATTATGGGTATAGAATGTCAGATTAAAAATAAAAATAAAGATATTAAAATAATAAATCAATTCAAAATAATCATTCTAGAATGTCAATAAAAAATATTAAAAAATGTTATGATATTAAAATATTTCATGAGTAAAATGAAAATGTCGCGCAAAATCGTGCAGATTTCAATTAATAATACAAATCAAGGATGTGATACTAGAATGTAAGAATATAATAAAATAATAAAAAAAAAACAAGATATTAAAACAATATGTCAAAATAAATAAAATAATCATTCCAGAATGTCAGAATATTTCTTTATAAGAATAACAATACCATAATCAATAACAATAACATAAACATTCAAAAGGAGTCCATCAAAAAGTCATTTATATTATAATAACACTTGTCTGTTAATAAATTTCGAATCTTATTTTTAAATAGATTTGTTTTCATAGCTTTATATGACTGTGGTATTTTGTTATATATTTTCGGGGCCATACAAAAAAAGCTTTTCCCCATGAAGGCAGTTTTTGCCGAGTGCAAACAAAGTTGACTATTGTCACGTCTGTTGCGTGGAAAAGTGTCAAATAGTCGTGGAAAGTGTTGGGGGTTTGCCTTTACAAACGATGCAACTTCAAAAATATATAAAGAGGGTAAAGTCAATAATTTGTATTTTTTAAACAATGGTTTGCAGCTTTCTGTCGATTGTATCTTAAACATAGCCCGAATACACCTCTTTTGAGCTTTAAACGCTATTTCTCTGTCCGTAGAGTTACCCCAAAATATTATACCATAGCGCAGAAGTGATGACACCAATCCATGATAAGCTGTCACCAAAGCGTATGGGTTAAGTTCTGAAGACAGTTTGTACATGACATACGCGGACGAGCTCAGTTTTTTGCTTATATATTCAATATGCGCTTTCCAGTTCAATTTTGCATCTATCATTACACCAAGAAATTTTGCGTCTTCGACTTTATTTAATACTGTGCCATTGTAGAGTGCTTCAATGTCAGTATCAGCATGTATCCGTTGACTAAAATGCATTATTGTCGTCTTATCTCAATTCATTTTAAGATTATTCTTTTCTAACCATGCTATTATTGATGTCAAAGTTTCATTAATGTCATATTTATAAACGTCCTTATTATTACATGTTATAGTCACTGTGCTGTCATCTGCAAATAGGGTCATGTAGTAGTCAATAGCATCAGGCAGGTCATTGATATATAGGATAAATAATAGTGCTGCAAGCACGCTCCCTTGTGGGACACGCAAATAGGCGTTCGTTCGCCAGATACTTAAATTTCCTCTCTTTTTGTCTTAATATTTAGTTTTGTTATTTCCGTGTACTGTTTTCTGTTAATTGAGTAAGACTATAAGGTTAAGTATATTTCCTCTTATGCCATATGCCTCTAGCTTCTGCAGTAGCACGTTATGGTTTACATAATCGAACGCTTGCGTCATGACACAGTAAATAGCGCATACTGGGATTCTAACGTCCATCTTTATCATTACCTTATGCAAGAAGTCATAAATAAACATATTGGTTGTCCTGTTTTTCCTAAATCCCTTTTGCTCATCGATTAAAATGTGTTTCTTCTCAAAGTATGAGTAAATCTCCTTATAAAAATACTTTTCAAAAAAAATTGATATGATAGGAATGAGTGCGATTGGTCTATAGTTGCCCATGAGTTCATTATTGTTTTTTTTAAATAACGGCTTTTCTATAGACACTTTTAAGGCATCTGCATATACACCTGAACAGATACACAGGTTTATGAGATAGCTCAAGTGGTTACAAAAAAAGTCAGATACATACTTGATTACCTTCGTGGAAATACGTTACATTCAAAATTCCACCCCACTTTCCCTTTCACCTTAAGGATGATTTCCGAGATAAAACTATCCTATGTCCTTTCCAGGGTCTCAAACTATCTCCATACAAATTTCATCTAAATCGGTGCGGTGGTTTAAGCGTAAAAAGGTAACAGACAGACTGAGTTACTTTTGCATCTATATTATTAGTCAGGATTATTACAATTATCAACCCTTGAGACCATTATCAGCCCACTCCACTTGTTTCCAACAAGTCATAATTAATTAATTTCGGAACAAAGTAAATTGTGTAGAAATTTTGTAAAAAATAACATTAAGTAGGTACCATTAAAACATTACGATTATTGAAAGAATATCAAAAATAAAAAACAAAACATGTCAAAAATAATAAAAAAGAAATAAACAAATAATAAGTCACATATTAAATTACAAATTCATAACAATAACAATCCACATTTCATTTAAAAAATATTAATACACTTATAAAACAAAAGGAACAACAAAATATAATAATCAAATTATTATAAAAATATCAATTGCATTACGTCTAATTTTCTATGTTATAATAATAAAATATGAATACAATAAAAAAATAAAAAAAATGTGACGTATAAAAGATTCAAAATAATAATAATCAACTTATTTAAAATCAACTCCAATCTAGTACGATAATAATTATTACGGTTGTTGTATATCGGAGGAGGTATATTGAGGAGCTCGTGGCTAAATAATAACAGCCGCACTGGTCGATCATCCAGGTTAAGCAACGCTTGCCGAGGTCGTTCCGTGGATGGGTGACCATTTCAACATACCGAGTTTCCTCCGTGCCTCGGAAAGCACGTTAAGCCGTTGGCCCCGGCTGTCATTTGAAGATCTTTGACAGTCGTTACGAGTAGTCAGAAGCTTGAGATCTGACACCAGTCTTGCCAAGGGGTATCGTGTTACCCAGTTACTGGGTTGTGGAGGGCAGATAGGGAGTCGCTCCATGTAAAACACTGGTACTCAGCTGAATCCGGTTAGACTGGAAGCCGACCCCAATATAGTTGGGAATAGGCTAGGCAGATTGATTGTATATCATCTAGGTACTCATAGACACTGTAATAGCCCTTCCTCAATAAATATGTCTTCAATTTATTTTTGAAATAGGTTTGCGCTATTTATGCTTTTAAATTCTAAGGGAAGCTTGTTGTATAGAAATACTGATTGGTACCTAGGACTGTGATGTACCACGTTTATTTTCGGTTGGATAGTGTTAGGCAAGTCTTTCCTACGTGTATTAACTCTAACAAGAATATTGATGCAACGGATAATCCAAGTAAAATCACCTAATCACTTTACGCTTCGTTTCTGTTGAAAGCGATGCATGGATGAGCGATCATTCTATGACCCTTCAACTTAGCAAGATTAAAAAATCCATTATGAACGAGTATGACGTCACAATCCGTGGGTGCAGGCATCAACATTGGTAAGTAAAGTTGCACATACACGGGCAAACTTAATTGTGCAACTCTTGGCAACTTTATTGTGGACAATGATTTTCTTTTAGCAATTTACGGCTTATAAGATTGTAGCAATTTAGTTTGACGCCAGCAAATCTGACATCAGCCTTCCTATGGGTATTGTGATACCTAGTTACAGTGTTTTGGAGGTCAGACAGGCAGTCACTGCGTTTAAAATGGTACTCACTGCACAGCACTCGGTTAGACTGGAAGTCAACCTCAACATAGCTAGAAGAAGGCTTTTTTAATTTTTTTATTTATCGATAGGCTCGCGTTTGACCAGTATCTCGCCTGATGGTAAGTGATGATGTGGTCGACGGTGAAGCACGCTTGCCTAGAAGTAACCTATTCACTCTTGACTTAAAGACTCCAAGGTTGTAGCTATCAGGAAACAAAGACTCCGGCAGGGAATTCCACTCCTTACCTGTGCGTACAATGAAAGTATTCGCAAAACGCTTTGTACGTATGGGTGGGATGTCCACCATGTACCAGTGGCGCATTTTCGTACGTCTTGTTTTCCGGTGATGGAAAGGGCTAGGTGGAATCAAATTGTGCAGTTCCAACGCACACTCCCCGAAATGTAACCGGTAAAAAACCGACAGACTGGCCACTTGGCGTCTATGTTCAAGGTTCTGGAGCTTTGAGGCGACCAGTGCACCGTTGCCGATAAGCTTCTGGGCCCGTTTGTCAATCGACCCAAGTGCATCAAGTTGATATTTGGCAGATTCGTCCCAGAGGTGAGAGCAGTACTCCATGCATGACCGAACTTGCGCTTTATACAATTTGAGCAGCTGTTCAGGAGTGAAGTACCGTCTCATCTTTGTAAGGATCCCCAACTTTTTTGCAGCCAACTGAGCCTTTGCCTCAATGAATGGACCAAAATTGTGGGTCGATGTTAACGTCACACCAAGAAGTTCGAGATGGTCCGTTATCGGCACGGTTACACCACGGAAAGATGGAGCCGGGTGGAATAGGCTCTTTTTTGCGGAAAAAAGACACGCCTGGGTATTTGCAGCATTGAAACTGACTAGATTGGCATCGCCCCATTCGGAGACAGCCTCCAAAGACAGGTTCAAGCGCTCAACCTTGGCCTCCCGGAGAGACCGGATCTCAGGCCCAGTAGCCCGTGCGCCGGACACGTATCTCTCAGCCACCGTGCTGTCGTCTGCGTACCCAAAAGTTACGTGGTTAGGCTAGGCAGATTGATTGATAATTCCATCATAATATATTATGTAGTGAGTGATATGGAACAAATAAATAAAATACAAATAGTGTTACACATTCGACAACATCGGGCGTTTGCTGAATTGAAAATTTGGAGTTGAGAACGTGTCTAACCTTACTCTAATTCCAAAGCATGATACCTTTTCAGGCTAATTAACTAATATTTTACAAATACTCAACTTCAAATTCTTAATTCCTAAAGGAGGGAGAGGTACGGGGGAGGGACATGATAATAATTGACACCCAGAACATGAGAAGCAATATAGATGTTTAAAAGTTGACAAAAAATATTTATTTAGTCCATCAGTTAGATAACCTAAAAATATTGGACACATATTTTTCTTTTGCCACGTAAACAAAAAAATACGAAGACACAGTGCGTTGAAATATCGTGTGACGCACGATGTGCACAACTACACAAACTACAAAGTGACGTCGCAAGCCCCCACAGCTGAACTTTGATGCTCTTTATTTTTGTAATTTTTATTTTTTTGATAAAGCAAAAAATACGGGTCCAATAATATTTGATAATCTCACTGACGGACTAAATAGAATCATCATTTTTCTACCCAAGAAACATCCCTATAAGAGGTAATTTAGCTGAAACAAATTGAAGCCATTTTAAGCAAATGGAAAAGATGGCGCCAGTAATTTATCCTCTACCTCTGTCAATTGCCAGCAATAATAAAATTGGTGAAAAAATTGCCCGTGTAGGCACTTATCCTATACATACTTTAAGCTAAGGCAAAAAAAAACTGTGAAAATTCGTAGAAGCTCAAACCATTAAACGAAGGGAGATTGATACCGAGAAATAATATTTAATTAATGTTTGAAAATTTCAACAGCAAAGGTAGAATTTACTTTAGGAATTATTGAGGAAATACTGTTTAGGTGTATATTATTTTACATTCAAAGGAATTTTAATTAAAAACCGGAGATTTTGTTTGACCTTACTCCCACTATTCATGTTTTGTTTTTATGGAATAAAATTACTTAACGTGTCATTAACGCCAATAAAAAATACATTGATTCCACGAGTCAGGGTATCCTAGTGTGGGGTCTAGGGCTACCTTAATGCACTACTACATAAATATGTATTTTCTTGTGTACTTATGCTATTTAATTCACTGGTCATGAATTATTATAATAAAAAATTACTATAGAATCAGCTGTCAGTTTGGAATTGAAACTATTTTTATTTTTTTAACTTAAAAAACCAAAGTGTTGTAAACTACCTACCTTAAAAAAGAGTCCAATGCAAGATTACTAAAAAAGTGAATTTTAAAAACTAAAATGTCCGAACTTGTCAGTAAAAACGTTCTTTTTTTAAGTAAAAACTGTGTCAGTTAATACAGGGTGGCGTAAAAGTAATGTCATAATTTGAATTGGCTGCCATTTTGTTAGAAAAAAAAACGGATTCTGTGTTCATTAAAAAGTTTATTTGAAAGTGATGAATTGTAGACATTAAAGGGAACAAAATTTGTCGCTCAAATAGCCATCCCGAGTTCATGTTATTTGTATGCTGTTTGTGTGTCATTTGTGCTCGTGTTACGGCATTTTGACTACATTTTGTTACGGCATTCGTGTTTCGGCATCACGTGGTCCCCGGGTGGTGCAAATCAGGTGACACTAACTGGTGGTAGGCTTCGGCCGAAGGCTTGTGACCACCCATCGGGCAAAGACGTACCGCCAAGCGGCCTAGCCGTGTTCCGGTACGATGCTCGGTGTAGCCAACTAGAGGAGTTGGGTCGAGATAGCTGTTCCACTGCAGGCTGATCAGTCTGACGCGCGCTGTTAGGGATGTATCGGGAGACTAGTCGCGGAGGGTAGCGGGATCCGAGGCACGGTGCACCGCTGGCCGACCGCAGGTAGTTGGGGGCCCAAGTAGTGTGCCAGCCACACACGAAAGGCTGCCCCGCCAACTGTCGAAAAATCCCGGAATGCACCATCGTGCTGGTTGGCGACCAGACGGGAGGGCCCGATGGACATTCCGGGGGGGCTCGGGCGTCCCCGCAGTCTCCAGACTAGTGCCCCAATGATGCTGTCCTTTCGGTGCGTGTCTGTAGGTTAGCAGCGTGAAACCTCGTCTCACTTCCTACTCCTCTACTCCATTCACTCTTTTATATTATGATGAAAAGGAAAAAGAATACTGGAGATAAACAGCGGCTGCACCCCCTCCCCCACAAAGTGCACCTCACCAATATTCGAGGTCTGCACTCAAATATCACTGCAGTCCACTACCATCTGGAGGCTGAGAAACCAGCGCTCTTTTTCCTTACGGAGACGCAGATAGCGAATCCGTCAGACGTGTCGTACTTGTCTTACTTTTAGACCACGGGCGGGCGTATGTATGTATGCCCGTGACGACATTTGCTATCGGCGTCTCCGTAACCTTGAGGACTCCACATTCTCAACGCTCTGGGCTCTGGTGGACACAGGTTTGGATAAAGTTATCTACGCCTGTGTCTACCGTTCGCACAGTGGAGATCAGGAGACATCCAGGCTCACAGAGTACCTCAGTGAGGCGGCTGATGCGGCACAGCAGCGGTACCCTTCCGCCCAATTAGTGTTACTGGGGGACTTTAATGCCCACCACCAGGAGTGGCTCTTCCCATACCAGTGCACTGACCATGCTGGACGGGAGATGCGTAAGCTTGCGCTTGCGCTAAACCTCACCCAGCTGGTCCAGGGGGCAACGAGGGTGCCGGATGTTGATTCGCACACAGCGAATTGCTTGGACCTTCTGCTGACAACAGATCCGGACAGATACTCTGTGTCGATAGCTTCACCTTTGGGTAGTTCCGACCACTGTCTGGTGAAGTCTGTGTCCGTCTATTCCCCGCCCGATCCCAGCCCAAGAGGCACCCGGCGGGTTTGGCGGTACAGGTCGGCAGATTGGGATGATATGCGATCATTCTTCGCATGCTATCCTTGGCAGCCTACTTGCTTTTTTTCGACTGATCCATCGTCGTGCGCAGACGCCGTGACCGATGTGTTGCGTCAGGGAATGGAGTACTTTTTTTTTTTTTTTTTTTTTTTTTTTTTTTTTTCTCTTATGTATATACTGTAACATAGCAATCTGTTTCTCTGAAACAATGAGCCATTCCTTTGCCCGATCACTCTGAAATTTGTCATGTGTCGGAGTCCAGTGTCCAGTGACACTTTCTTCCTTTACTGGCCGACTCTAAATCTGGTCTCTAAATTCGGAACACTGTGTCTCTTCAGTCTAGTGAACTGCACTCCTCCTGTGCCCCCTAGATTCAATGCCAGCTCATTGACATGTGTTGACAACCTATATTGGTACTTCCTGCTGTAAGCTGCTACTTCATTTTTCACTGTGGTGATATTCAGGTCCATTTGTATAAACTTATTGCTTATATATTGTGGGATATTTAGCATAGCTCTTATTGTTTTATTTTGAAATCTTTCTAGGATCTCAATATTGCTATTGCTGGCAGTTCCCCAGAGCTGTAAACCGTATGTCCAGATTGGTTTTAGAATTGCTTTATAGACGGTAATTTTACTTGTTGGCGATAACTGAGATTTTCGTCCTATTAGCCAGTACATATTTCTAAGCCGTGTATCTAGTTGTTTTCGTTTAGACCAAATGTGTTTTTGCCAACATAATCGTCGATCCAGGTGAATGCCAAGGTATTTAGCATCATCTGCCTGAGGTATACTCATACCATAAAGGGTGACTGTCGGGCACGTTTGCCGTCTGAGGGTAAATGTTACATGTGTTGACTTAGCTTGGTTCGCTTTAATACGCCATTTGTCGAACCATTTTTCAATGTCTGTTAGATGTGACTGTAATTTAGCTGAAGCAGTAACCGGATCAGAGTTAACAGACATTATTGCTGTGTCATCTGCATATGTAGCTGTGACAGTGCTATTATTCGTAGGCAGATCTGCTGTGAAAATTAGATATAACACAGGTCCTAGTATGCTGCCTTGTGGCACTCCAGATCTGATTTCTTGCATTTGTGAGATTTCTCCGCAGTGCCTGACCTCAAAGCATCGCCCGTCCAAGTACGATGAAATGATACCATAGAAATTGTGTGGTAGGGTCTTTTTCAATTTGTACTTTAGCCCATCATGCCACACCTTATCAAACGCCTGTCCGATATCAAGGAATACAGCTGAGCAAAATTCCTTATTTTCTAGTGTCCTGCCAATAGTATCTACCAGGCGATGGACTTGCTCTATGGTACCATGATTTGCACGAAACCCAAATTGATGTTGTGGGAGTATTTCCTCTAGGTGTTGCCTCATTCGATTAAGAATAATTTTTTCCAGGATTTTGCCAATAACAGGCAGAAGACTAATTGGTCTGTACGAGCTGGCTTCCTGCGGTGGTTTGCCTGGTTTGAGTATCATAACCACTTGAGCTATTTTCCATTGGAAGGGAAAACATTCCAGCCTGAGGCACGCATTTAGTATGACAACTATAAGTAGAATACCCTTCTTTGGAAGGTGTTTCAGCATTGTGGCATCTACGGCATCATATCCAGGTGATTTTCCTTCTTTGAGACCCCTAATCTCACTTGCGACTTCTTTAGGACTTGTGCTTTTTAAGGGCATACACATCTGCATTGGGCTGTTCAGGTAAGTTAAGACTTCGTCATCAAATTCAGAGTTTAAACTTGAGAAAGGTTGGAAAACAGTTCGAAGATGTTCAGCAAATATTGATGCTTTCTCAGAGTTCGATCGAGCCCAGTTTCCATCAGGTGTTCTAATTGGTGGTATATGGTTTTTCGGTCTATTAATTTTTCGAGTAGCTCTCCATAGAGAGTAATTAGTGTCTGGGCTAGGTCTCAAATCCCTTAAGAATTGCTGTAAGTCATCATCCTTCATTTTTTTGATTAGATGTTTTAAATCCTCAGACGCCTTATTAAATGCTGTCTTGTCGGTAGGATAGCCAGTGTTATGCCATGTTTTTCGAAGCTTTCGTCTTTCAGCCACTTTTTCTTTGATGTGCTTTGGGTATTGGTGCAGTGTGTAAAATTGTCTCTTTGTCGCCTCTGATGACAAGTGTAGAGCCTTATGGATAAGTTTGATCAACTGTTCTACAGCATTCTCGACTTCTTCAACGGTTTTCAATGAAATTTTTAGGTTAACGTTGTTGGTTATGTAATTTTGGTAGGTTTCCCAATTTGTATGTTTGCTATGAAGTTTTAGTGGAATTTCAGTTAATAGAACTTTACAGTATATATTTAGAATTACCGGGGTATGGTCAGAGGAGAGGTCATTACATGATTCGATGCTCAGATATGTTTCTGGAACGTTCTTAGTAATATAAAAATCTACAAGATCAGGAATTTTATTTCTATCAGTTGGCCAGTAGGTTGGTTCACCATGTGACAAACTACGCAGAGAGAGCGCTGCAATTGTTTGATTGAGCTGCCTACCCCGGGGTAGTGTCAGCCTTGAGCCCCAGTAAGTGTTTTTGGCGTTCCAGTCACCACCACAGACGAAAGTGTTTCCTAGGTTCAAGAAGTACTGTCTAAAGTCTTCAGCCGTAATAGTATGTCTCGGGGGACAGTATACAGCAGATAGAGTCATTACTGGTTCTGTATACACTTTGATGGATGTTGCCTGAATTTTCTCAGTTCTATATTCTTCTAGCAAATAGTGTTTGAGATTTGTTTTGACAATAACTGCTGTTCCTCCATGTGAGTTGCCAGAGGGATGATTAGTAGTATACACAGTATAACCTTTTATCCTAATGTAACTTCTATCAGTAAATCTAGTTTCTGAAATTAAGGCTACGTCAATTTTTTCTGTATTTAGAAATATTTCAAATTCCTGACGTCGCTCCGTCAACCCATTGGCGTTCCAAGTGACTATTCGAAGATTTGCAATCATTTGGATATCATTTGAGTTATTAATTGAATCATGCGATCCATCATGTTGTCTATCATGTTACTCATGATTGTTTGGAATCTGTTAAACATGCTGTCCATTAGGTTATTTAATTCGTTAACATTAATTAATCTAGGCTCACTATGCCGCTCGACGTGGTTTACAGCAGCTGCATAGGTTTTGAAAGATTTTTTTGTGTTTGTGCCGTTTGTCGATTCTGTTGTGCTGAGCTCATTATTAATTGGATGTTGGGTCGGTGTTTCTCTACTTGTGTGCTTAGGATTTAGCTTTAGAATTTTTTCTTTGTATTCTTTGTATTTCATACAACCTCTGTAGCTGGCGGGATGTTTCTCACGACAGTTTACGCATGTTGCTTCAGTGTCAGCCGTTTTTTCACAGGTTGATGTTGGATGATCTTTGCCACATTTGACGCATCTATATGGTCTATTGCATTGATTCTTAGAATGGCCAAATCTCTGACATCGTTTACATTGCAGGACTTCAACTTTTTTGTAGGGTGCTTCAATTGTTACTTTCATGTAATTCAGTTTATTTACCTTAAATATATCTTTGTTGTTGTGTTTTGGTTCGAGATCAATGTAGAACAGAGGTAGGTCTTCCTTAGTGGTTTTATGGCGTACGTTAATAATATTTCTGACATCGTGGCCGAGCTCCCGCATTTCTGTTTTGATGATCTCTTTGTCTTCAGTTGCATGGAGTCCACGAAGTACAACTCTATAAGCCCTTTCACTCTTAAGTTTATACGTGTAGTGACTAATATTATTTGTAATAAAATTATCTCTGATCGTCTTATATGTATCGATATCACTAGGCATTATTTTCACCAGGTGTCCTGATTTCATGGTTGTCATTGTGTAGGTATTAACGTCTGCAATTTTATTCAGAATGTCCTTAAGATTTTTTATTTGGGTCACGCCAGTGACAAATATTGGTTCGGGCTTGGGTATTTTTAACACAGGCTCCTTGGTAGGCTCATCCATTATCTCAAGGGTTTCAAATTGGTTATGTGTGGGGATTGTGTATTTGGTTTTGGTAATTTTCCTGCTGTTTCCAATTTTTTCAGGGCTTGCTTCCACCCTTTTTCTTTTTGTTACAGGAACTTCATCTTTCTGCCATGGTTCATGTACAGTCTCCTTCATTCGCTCTCTTTCATTTAGCATCGTCTGTTCTGTAGGTCTTGCTCCTAGTGAGTTACTTCTTGTTCTTTCAAATATGCTTCTATGTAGTGTTTGTTGTATCATGTTGGGGATTTTCGGTTTATCGGAGGATTTGTTTATATTTTCATCAACTGATGATCGCAAAGTTGTGCCCCCCCCAGAATACGCAGGGCGGTCTGAGTAAGACTCAGAGAGGGATTCTCCGGCATTACCGGTACCCTCCTGGGGTAGTTTCTCTTTCAAATTTGCTATCATTTTGTTGTCCTTAACTCCCAACTCTAGACATTTTAGTGACGATTTGGGTCACAAGGCTCGCTATAGCCTCTTCCAACCAGTTACCTGATTGGGTGTATGGTTATACCGCCATTGCTCGGTCGCCATTGCCTCGTTTGTTATCTAGCAGGGAGCACCACGGAAGCCTATTGGCCGCCGTCGCCATCCGGCGCGTGCAGGTGAGGTTGACTGTTGGGCCGGTGATGATGTTGGTACCGTTCTCCCCTTACTCCCCAATTCCAGGGAATGGAGTACTACATTCCGTTCTCTGACGTAACAATGTCCAGCGTTGACCGGCCATGGTTTGGCGCCGAATGTAGGCGCGCTGACGCGCTCATGTTTAACATGAGGCGTACCTGGCTTGGGTCGATGCTCGATCGCGCAAGGCGAGTGACGTGGCTCGGAAGAAGAAGGCCTTCAACAGGGCTGCCAAGTCCTGCAAGCTGGTGTTGCGAAGGGCTCGGTTCGATCACATTGGCCGAATAGGGGCCAAACTTGCTTCTTACCCAGCAGGAAGTAAAGCGTTTTGGTCCCTGGCTAAGTCGGTCGAGTCGAACTTTTGCCGTCCCTCACTACCACCACTGCTGAAACCCGATGGGTCGCTGGCACACTCCGCTGAGGAGAAGGAGGAAGGAATTTATTTGCCTCTCTTTTTGCGGAATCTTCACGTCTGAATCCTGGTGACGCGCGGCCCCCTCCTTCTCCCGATGGATGCGAGACGAGTATGTCGGACATTCGTATCCACCAAAAGGACGTCCGTAGGGTGCTGAGCCACCTCGACGTGAACAAGGCTAGCGGCCCTGATGGCATTCCAGCAATTGTTCTTAGAACCTGTGCGCCTGAACTGTCTCCGATCTTGACACGCCTATTCCGCCTTTCGTATGAGGCTGGAAAAGTGCCGAATGCTTGGAAGCAAGCTAACGTACAGCCCGTGCCCAAGAAGGGCAGTCGAGCTGACCCGGCCAACTACAGACCCATATCTGTAACCTCCTTACTCTGTAAGAGTATGGAACGTGTACTTAATATAAAGCTCCTGGCATACCTAGAAGCTAACGATATCCTTAGTGACCGCCAATACGGCGCCGAAATCGGTCTACTGGGGATCTTCTAGCGTATGCCATTCACATCTGGAGTGAGGCCATCGAGAAGCACGGGGAAGCGCTTGCCGTCTCCCTCGACATCTCGAAGGCTTTTGATAGGGTCTGGCACGAAAGCCTTATTGGTAAGCTTCCTTCATTCGGTTTGCCCGGTGATCTGTGTGATTGGATTGCAGACTTCCTGAGAGATCGGTCCATTCGAGTGGTTATCGATGGCTGCTCGTCGGACCAATTGGATATCAATGCCGGGGTCCCTCAGGGGTCGGTACTCTCAGCAACTTTATTCTTGCTGCATATTAACGATCTGCTAAAACCCGGCACCTTTGGGTATGCAGACGACAGCACTGTTGCTGAGAGATACATGTCCAACGCTCGAGCTACCGGACCTCAGATCCAGTCTCTGCGGGAGGCCATGGTGGAGCGCTTGAACCTGTCCTTGCAGGCAGTCTCCGAATGGAGCGATGCCAATCTGGTCAGGTTTAATGCTGCTAAAACCCAGGCGTGTCTTTTTTCCGCTAAAAAGAGCCAATTTCAACCGGCTCCAACTTGCCGAGATGTGACCGTGCCAATAACTGACCATCTTGAGCTTCTTGGCGTTACGTTGACATCGACTCTTAATTTTGGCCCATACATTGAGGCAAAGGCTCAGCTGGCTGCCAAAAAGCTGGGGATCCTTGCAAAGGTTAGAAGGTACTTCATGCCAGAACAGCTGCTCAGCTTGTATCAAGCGCAAGTTCGATCATGCATGGAGTACTGTTCTCTTCTCTGGGACGGATCCGCCAAATACCAGCTTGATGCACTAGAGTCGATCGAAAAGCGGGCCAAAAGGCTCATCGGCGATGAGGCACTGGTTAAGTCAAAGCTCCAGAGCCTTGAACATCGTCGCCGAGTTGCCAGCTTGTCGGTCTTTTATCGGTTGCATTTCGGGGAGTGTGCGATGGAATTGCATGATCTAATTCCACCAAGCCCGTTTCATCATCGGACTACAAGACGTACGGCGATGCGCCATCGCTACATGGTGGACATACCACCCATACGCACTAAGCGTTTTGGAAATACTTTCATTATGCGTACAGCTAAGGAGTGGAATTCCCGGCCGGAGTCTGTGTTTCCCGATAGCTAGGTACAATCTAGGAGTCTTTAAGTCAAGAGTGAATAGGTTAATTCTAGGCAAGCGTGCTTCACCGTCGACCACATCATCGCTTACCATCAGGTGAGATAGTGGTCAAGCGCGAGCCTATAATATATAAAAAAAAAAAAAAAAAAAAAAATTGAATTGTTGCTAGCAAAATATCTGGTTCCAAGGGCTAATCACTTTTTCACTGCAAACGCCACACCAAACATCCACTTTGATTGGATACAATGGCTCTTCATGCATTTCATGTGGATTCTCTGTACCCCAGAAATGCAAATTTTGTTTGATAACATAACCACTTATGTAGAAATAGGTTTCGTCGATATTTGCCAGATAAGCAGTAACAATAATGCCACGTTATTGAGGTGTGTATCGCTCCATGGCTTGTTGATTGAAAACTAATTGTCTACAACATTAATGTCAAAGTACAGTGACATTTGGCGCCATCTACAAAAATTAAGGCAAATTCACATTATGACATTACTTTTGCGACACCCGTTATATGTACGACTATCTGCACTGACTGCGACTGTTAAAGATGTAAAAAATTAAGGCACATTCACATTATGACATTACTTTTGCGACACCCGTTATAATGTAAGACTATCTGTATCGACTGCGACTGTTAAAGATGTACAAAATTAAGGCACATTCACATTATGGCATTACTTTTGCGACACCCGTTATAATGTAAGACTATCTGTACCGACTGCGACTGTTAAAGATATAAAAATTAAGGCACATTCACATTATGACATTACTTTTGCGACCCCGTTATATATATTTATTATTTAATACTAGGAGAACCAACAGCTATAACAGATGGATAACAGTTTTATATGAGACATAGAACCAATTACAGCTTCTCACGGATAGAAACAGAAAGAGTAATAGAAAACTTAGGATCACTAACAAGCACGATCTATATGATTAAATAAAGAACAATAAGAACTAAACACTTTAAAAAAAGTCAGCATTCAGCCGAGTGCGTGCCGAATAGGTTTTAGTGGTAAATGGGTCAACTAATGAGAACTCTTTACAAAGAATATTAAAGTCCATACTCGTTCGCACCATGTATGAATTTTGCCTGTAGTTAGAATAAGAAAAAGGAATGGAGAGAGGCGGATTAAATCTAACCGATCTTCTGGGGACATTGAAGCGCAGTTTATGCAGGAGATCTGGACAATCAACCTCGTTAGAAATTATTCTCAAAAGAAAGGTGCAATCCGTTAGTCGACGACGATTTATAAGTGGTTGCAAATCGAATAAATCTTTTTTGTATATTTTCAATACGATCAATGTATTTGCCACAACAAGGATTCCAAATTTGTGATGCATATTCGAGGTGACTTCTCACAAAAGAGCAATAAGGAATCTTAAGGGTTTTGGCCCTCTTGAAACACCCCGCGAGTCTCATAACAAAACCCAGTGACCTCGAAGCTTTGGCTACTATTTGCTCAATGTGCACGTTGAATAAAAGTTTGGAATCATGATATACACCTAAGTCGCGTACAACATCGCATCTCTGCAATAGCCCTTTAAGTTTATAAGTAGTAGGTATAGGAACCCGTTTTCTGCTAAAGGAGATATTATATATAAGTCTATCTGTACCGACTGCGACTGTTACAGATGTAAAAAATTTGGGCACATTCACATTATGACATTATTTTGCGACACCAGTTATATGTAAGACTATCTGTAACGATTGTTAAAGATGTAAAAAATGATAACTGGGACTATCGGCTTAAAGTGCTTATCTCTCGATTTGAAACCTATTAGTACTGATTTCCTCACGATGTTTTCCTTCACCGTTGGCAGCGATCCCCATGATAAACTTAGAAAGTACATAAGAATTTGAAAAAGTCACATTGGTACTTGCCCGGGATTCGAACACACGACGTCAAGTACGAGAGGGCAGGTCTTAGCCACTGGGTTACCACGACAGCACTTACCAGATATCACAGAATAAATATTTGAATGACCTGCAGACAATAAATTAGTCTGGCTGTTTGTGTGAGCCAGATTTTCGTCTGCAAACCAGGATACGCAAGTGGAAATCTTTTGGGGAAAGTTAACCCTTTGTTTTGGAAAACTCGTGCATGTTTATGGTTTTCCTCACGTGCGTATTAAGTGGTTGCTCGAATCGTTTTGAATACAAACGGGGTGGAGGGGAAGGGGGGGCTCCCTTTCGCGAGTTGATCACGTGGTAAGAGCGCGACACGAAAACATGAGCAGAGAAGAATGTTTATAAAAGTATGTAATATATAATTGACTAAAATAAAAATGTGAATTGTGTTTCCGTTGTTTTTTTTCGCTCTACTCACAAGTAGACACACGTTGCAGAACATGCGTTTTGATGTTGACTAAAGAAATACCTAATGTAGACTAAACTTCTAAGTTTTTCCAATAGTACCTTTAAGGTAGTAAAAAACCGGCCAAGTGCGAATAGGACTCGCGCACGTAGAGTTCAGTACCATAATCGAAAAAAACAGGATTTTTGCCTGGAATATTTATTTTATTCTGTTTTTAGTATTTATTGTTATAGCGGCAACAGAAATACATCATCTGTAAAAAAATTAACAGTCTAGCTATCACGGTTCATGAGATCGACCTGGTGACAGACAGACAGATGGACAGTAGAGTCTTAGTAATAGGGCCCTCTTTTACCTTTGGGTACGGAACCCTAAAAATCCGAGTGGTGCCCTGGTACAGCCGGTCTGAAATAAACATTAAAACGAATCCCTCTGCAGCAGAAGGACAGATAAGCAAAATCCCGGAATAGCAAAATCCCAGATTAGCAGAAGGACAGATTCGCATAAAGGCAGATAATGTACTGTCACCGTCAAAAAAGTTACATAATCCTTCACTACATGCAGCAATACCAATATACCATGGGTTTGAAGTTTTAAATTCTCTGAATGTCTGTTTGAAGTTTTTATTCTCTGAATGTCTGGTGCGCGCGTTGAAACGGGAAGTGAAATTTTTTAACGCACGCGTTAAAAAACTTCACTCCAAAATATTATAAAAAGTCTTTTGACTCTAGGCCTAGGCCCACTTGCGCCGGCAACTCAACTCAGAGTTAGTTGCTAATACGAGGTTAAATTTCCCTCTCTCTTTTCTTTTTTACTTTTGTAAGTATGTTCGTATGCATGAATTATTAAATAAATAAGCTTGGAGTTAGCAAGATTACTGCTGGTAGCGCAAGCGGGTCTTTCAGTGGTTCAAGAAAAAACAACATTGAGTTAGTATCTATGCAGTGTAGGTTTGTTAGTTAAGTTGAAACTGCGTAACAAGAATAACAAGTTCGAACTTAAGTATGTCTACTTAGGAGACGTATTCGCATTGGGTTTGATCAAAGTTGGCTGGGTTTTCATCTCGATCTAACTTTATACTGCGTTAATTGACCCAAATATGGGAGACAAATTGTGCCGAATATGGTAATCAGTTTCAGTTGACTACAGAGTTTAATTTTAGTTTGCTTTAAATTTCAGTTGCAAAATGTGACCCGAACACACTTACACCCTCATTGAGCAAGCGTGTGCCTTGCTTATCATACCGTCTCTGTATAAGAAGAGGCCTTTTTCATGCAGTGGGACAGTAACAGGCTAGTATTATTATTTTTAAATATTATTAATTCTTGAGTTATTATTTGCATTGATTGTGTGATTGCAGTGATTAAACGCTTAGCAACACAATAACACATGTAATTCATTGACTGCTAATATTAATAGCAAATGACTATCTATATAGGTATAACAAAAGTGTGTCTCCATCTTACAATTAGACGATTTTAGTTTGTTTTTGTATTCTATTTATATATTTATATTACTAGACTATAAATATCATAAGCAGTACATTTCTACTATCAATAGATTCCGGATAAAAAAATTACGTCCCAAATTGCCCAGATCGCGGCATGCGATAAGGCTGCCCATTGTATGTGTATTAATTAGACCTAAGTTTCTTATTTTTTAAACCGGTTTTAAAAAGGAGGAGGTTATCAATTCGACTGTATTTTTAACCGACTTCAAAAAGGAGGTTTTTTTTATTTGTGTTACCTCAGAACTATTTACTAGGTAAACCGATTTGATGATACTTTTTTATTTGTAAGCTGGTGCTTATCATGTGGTTCCCATTTAAATAGCATCAAGATCTGATTAAGAACAACTGTGGAGATATACAACAGAACTCTTCAATAAATGACGGCAAATCCCTAAGGTTAGCTACAATCGCATGTCTGTTTATTGTTTTCACCATTTCATAACATAACATCATACTGGTACGCTCTAAGGGGTACGCAGGTATACAGTTCACCCTGGTATACTCTCATGCCACCGGCTTTGCTCAAGATTCATGTTATTGGGTTAATCTATTCTGGCATCCCATTGGGCATTATAGGTAACCTAACCTAACCTAACTACAAAAATACTATCGACTTCCAAATAAAAACACCACAAAGTGAAAAAAAACTTCAATTTCGGAAGTCGGTGTCAAAAAATAAAGAAACGGAAACAGGGACACCGACTTCCGAAATTGAAGTTATCTTTCACTTTGTAGTGTTTTTATTTGGCAATTGGTTGTAATTTTTATAAAAAGTTTTTTTTTGACACCACAACTCACGCTTATGACTTATACTTGATAAACAGCATCGAATTTTAGGGTTCCGTACCCAAAGGGTTAAACGGGACCCTATTTCTAAGACTCCACGATCCGTCTGTCTGCCTGTCTGTCTGTCTGTTTGTCACCAGGTTGCATCTCATGAACCGTGATAGCTAGACAGTTGAATTTATCACAGATGATGTATTTCTGTTGCTGCTATAACAACAAATACTAAAAACAGAATATAATAAATATTTAAGTGGGGCTCCCATCCCATACAACAAACGTGATTTTTTCTATAACTTAAAATATGTTTTTGTCAGTTATCGGCAATATAGCTTGAGGACGGCAGCTACATAAACAATGGCGTCAAATTCTACTATAATAAGCTACTGATACTTGAGACAGTTTCCTGTATATTTCTTCAGTGTATGATGTCGTCATACGTCATTCGTATCCAATTGTTTAACTCAATGTCCCTCTCATAAAAGGCCTGATAGAAAGGGATAGAAACACTTAACAACAGGCATTTGTTATTTCTGATTAATCGTAGGTTCATATTCTGGTAGTCATTGACAATATGAGACGAAGGTTTCGTTTGTACAGTAGGTAAAGAAAGAACATGATATTTTTATTTAGGTTAGTGAAATCGAGTCGTATTATGTGGCGATATCTTAGTAGCCTACTGGTATATCCATATTTTAGCAAACCACGAAGACATAGCACGGCTCAAGCTATCTTTACCTAGCATTGACGGTGTAAATAGCGCGATCTCAAAAGTAGTTCACTGGTTCAATGTTAACAATTAACATCTTAATGAAAAAAAAACCAAATGCAATAAGTTTACCCTACCTCACGTTAGGCAGGTTAAAACTGATGTGTTGATAAAGGGCGAAGAATTGAATCCTGAAAATAGCGCAGTATGTTTAGGCCTAACTTTGGATGCTAAACTTCAGTGGGGCCCACATATAGATAAATTGTCAAAGAAGCTAAGCTCCGCAGCATATGCTGTTAGAAAAAAATCGTAATTTAACTGACATAGAGACAGCCCGTTTAGTATACTTTAGCTATTTTCAAAGTGTAAGGTCGTACGGTATTCTGTTGTGAGGAAATGCCGCCGACATCCAGACTATCTTTGTTTTGCAGAAAAGAGCTGTTCGATCAATTTATAAATTAAGCCCGAGACACTCTCTCAGAGAGAAATTTAAGGAGATTAATGTAATGGCTGTGCCCTCTCAGTATATTTTAGAAAAAAAAATATATGCCATAAAAAAAAAAAACGTTTAAGAAATACCTAGATATCCATAACTACTAGGAACAAACACAAATTTGGAGTACCTACAACAAGGCTCAAGAAAATAGGTGGCTTGTTTAGATGTCAATGATAAATGATAAATGATTTTATTTCTGTAAGTTGGTTTGTACAAACGCTTTTACATGTCTAACATATTTTTTTAAAAACTAGATGAGGTCGGCGTTTCCTATCTGACTACTCTGAGAAGAAAGGCCAAAACAAACTCAGAGGTCACAGTCTCTTTTAACGTCCTGACAAAATCTTGGTTAGATCATATAAAGACCATGTAGACTGATGCCTGAAATGGTATTTTAAGGAAAGAACCAGCCAGATTGAGTGGACCTGTCCAGTCAGTGCACGCATTTGTCAATAACCGAGCAGCTTAACTCAGAATTTATGGAGCTCAACGATTCGACGAACAATACCAAAGAAAGGACATTCGGGTAGGCCGCATAAACTACTCAAACTGCCAGACCATGATTAAAAACTAAGATAAATTAAAATTAAAAACAAAATAATGATCCCCATAGTCTTCACATTCACAATAATTAAAATAATATAATACTTTGATTGAGAGCTCCCTCTTATAGTCTTGAGAGTTCCCTCTTATAGACTTGAGAGTTCCCTCTTATAGACTTGAGAGTTCCCTCTTATAGACTTGAGTCCTCCTCCTCTTTGAGTTGCTCTTGTTTAAATAAATAGTTTCTTAAAGGGTTTTCAAACAGGTGCGGGTAACGACTTAACGACGAACTTAATAAATATTTCCTTGTGGAGTATACGTCATTGAATGTGAACTATATCCCCTAACGTGTGATTGAATGAGAGTGTTTGACGAAAGTATGAAAGATGTTTTGTGATAGAGCAAGGATTTTATATGTCGGATCTTGTCATGATTTGTTTACTTAAAATGATACACAAGTACCTGTTGGTACTGGGTGGAGTCCAGTGTCTCGTATGTTGTCGATTTGGTTCATGTAGAGCGACAGTGATCGTTCGAACTGCTCAGTGTTTCCTATTAGGTCTAGAGTGGTACTTAGTACCATAGTGATAGTAATTTACTCGGTATCGAATTAAAACTGTGTAGAAGTTGCAGGAGATATTTCTCTAGTTTACCCGTATCCCAAATTCTGCGCCCACGACTATAATCTAACACCGGCATGTCACTAAGTAGGTTAAATCAAGATCCTATATACCTGGATCTGACATCAGAAGTGGGATACGAGCGGGCTGAGAAATCTCCTGATGAGTGTAAAAAGTGTGAATTGGTATTCGTGTGGAATGTTGAATAACCGAACTGCTACATTGTTGTGTTGATACATATTCGGGTGTTTATTACTTGGTCAGAGCTATATAGAGGCTCAATCAACCTGATTGGGTTCGATTCCCATTTTGAGAATATTATACCATGGGACACAACAATGTTAAATGTGAAACATGGGGATATCTATCCGCTATCTTTCAACATTCCCAAGAACAGTCCTTATAAACTCCTTATCGACAATAAATACGTAACAAATCCAACTGACATTGTAGAACTATTTAATAATCATTTTATTGACCAAATACAGCCAACAAACAATTCTGACCATAAAATAACAGTAACATATTCGAACATGAATTCATTATTCTTATCACCAACAGCACCAATTGACATTTATAAAATAATTACGACTCTGAAAAATACGAATAGCTCTGGCTTTGACGACATTGAAACTAAGATAATAAAAAGCGTAGCTGTTGAAATTTCACCGGTTTTTAGCTTTATTACAAACCTATGTATAGAACATGGTGTTTTTCCCGAAGACTTAAAACTGTCCGTAATAAAACCACTACTTAAAAAGGATGATCCTCAAAATATACAAAACTACAGACCCATTGCTCTTCTTTCGATATTTTCCAAAATAATTGAAAAGGTTATTTATAACAGTATATACATGTTCCTTGAAAAAAATGGCATTTTAGCTAAGGAGCAGTATGGTTTTAGAAAGTGTAAAAACATAAACATGGCCATTTATGAATTGATCAACGAAATAGTTACAAATATGGACCAAAAAATACCTGTAACAGCCTTATTTATGGATATGACTAAGGCTTTCGATTTTGTTGACTATGAAATCCTTTTAAATAAGCTATATAAGTATGGCATTAGGGGCAAAGTTTTAGACTTAATAAAGTCGTACCTTACTGGCAGAAAACAGGTAACTTGTATTTCAGCAGTCGATGTTCAAACTAAAACTGAAATTAATTACCAATCGAGAGAGAGACACATTTACTATGGTGTGCCTCAGGGAAGTGTGCTTGGCCCTTTATTATTTTTATGCTATATAAATGACCTTCCGAAAACCATACCACATCCTATGACCCTATTTGCTGATGACTGTACTATAGTGTTTTCTGGTGAAAATATTGATTCACATGAAAACGGCATAAACAGTAGCTTAAGTCTAATAATTCAATGGCTAAATAATAACAACTTACAGATTAATCTTAATAAAACTCAAATAATGACATTTAAACAAAGAACTAGTTCTAAAATTCTTGACATTAATTATGACCAAAATAAGATTATTAAAACGGAACGAACCAAATTTCTAGGTATTTGGCTAGACGAAAGCATGACATGGAAAACACACATGGAGACTATGATAAAAAAAATTCATCAATTTTGCTATGCCTTACACAATTTGAATAAGGTTGTAAATCGTAATACTGTCCTTACTGCATATCATGCATATGTCTCCTCAACTCTTCGTTACGGCATAATATTTTGGGGCAACTCTACCAACAGAGAAATGGCATTTAAAGCCCAAAAACAATGTCTTCGAGTGATATGTTTGTTAAAAACCACCGAAAGTTGCAAACCATTTTTCGTTAGTTTGAAAATACTTACGCTTCCATCCCTCTATATTTATGAAACATCAATATTTATTAAGGAGAATCTGTCTAAATTTGAGAAACTTAATACTAGACGTCACCAAAGCATACTAAAGTCAAAAAAACACAGTACTGCACTTTTCTCGAAGAGTTGTCTTGGCATGGGTCCAAAGATTTATAATAAACTACCAAAAACTTTAAAAAGCATGACCAATATAAACCATTTTAAATCGCAATTAAAGAAATTATTGATTGAAAAGGCTTACTACTCTATCAATGAGTTTTTAGATGATAGAACCATAAAATAAAAAATGTCCGATCCACTTGTTATTCTATCTTGTTTGTTTGGTTTGTCGTTTTATTTTCATTTTTACACCTACTTTGTACGCCTTGCAAGGCAAAACATAGTGATACAACACAAATTTTATACCATGTACCATATTACCTATGTTAAACAAATAAAATACTTTGACTTTGACTTTGACTTATCTTGTCCTATGTTGTCAGACTGACAAAGATGTGAAATAGTGATTTCTCGGTTTCGTGAAGTGCTGTTACTCGTATACATTTGAAGTCTATACTATTGTTATTTTGAAGTTTTATTGCGATATGAGCTACACGGTTAAATCGAATTTGTTTGTCATTTACATTGAATGTTTGTCTTTTATGATAACACTATTCAATTTGTTTCATTACAACTGAGATTGATTAAATTGAATTACATCTGAATTTGCTAAAACATCTTACAGATATTGAACACCGGAGTCAGTATTGCTCTGTTGTTATCACGCTTGGTCAGAATTTGAGAATTTCTTTACGGTAAGAATCAGTCGATTTATAACAATAGCCACTTACAAGGGTTGGTGATATGTTATGTACTGTCTGTGTTTTGCTTGAGTAACTCTGCTTTCCCCTACGGACAACGCGGGCGTAATGTTTTGTTATTACTTGACGAGCTTTTGCGTATTGAAAGCACCTAGAGTGTAATGGCGACGTCGGTGTCAGCCAAGCAATTAAAGTGGTCCAAACATCGGTGTGGAAGTTGGTTTGGGCGCACGGTTGACGCAGTGGTTGAGCGATTGACTGCTGTGCTGCGTGTCGCGGGTTCGATTCCCGCACGGAAAAAATATTTGTATGACCTACAGGTAGTTGTTCCGGCTCTGCGCGTTGTGTATGTGAGTTTATATGTTTGTAAACGCACCCACGATACAGGAAGAAATTCCTAGTGTGGGGCAAAAGAAGAAGAAGTGAAACGAATGAAAAAAATTAGATAACATCAATGTGAGCGCTGATCTGGAGGCTTTTACAAGCCACTTAGCAGATTAACGAGCAGCAGTTTGGTGTTTGAAGAAGCAGTAGGATACGGCGATTTGCCGTGCATCCAGGATGGGATAAGTTGGTGAGCTGAGCTTTTGCGTGCAACTAAATTTACGTCAAGTAAAAGTACGTCAACTTAATTTGTGGTTAATATTTGGTTTTGTGTAATTGCTTAGTTTACATCGACTACATTGTTAATTGCCCCTTTGGCCTCGTGCCAACTAGCACGACTGCTGCGTGCGGGGTCCTGGGTTCGATTCCAAGATCGGGCAGGATGTTATTGTGTTTGTCCGTTGGAAATTACTCAGAGACAGCCCAGTCAGAAAGCATTATTATGAAATTGTTTACTGAACCAATAATGGCAAAAGTATAAAATTCACACAACAGATTGCATTGTGAGAGTATGAATAATGTAAAGTCATAAGTATTAGATTTCAGCTATGTTATTATGATTGGTCATGAAAATAACAAATGTTCTTTGTTTACAAATGTTGGACCACCAGAACTCAATGCCTAATCTAAACAAAGTTTTACAGAGCTTGATTATTAAGGCGGCTCAAGTCTTTGTAAACTGTGCTCTTAACTTTCATAACACCAGATAAGCAACATGAGTGCCAAATAACACATTCGGGCCTTTGTAACATGACCAGAATAGCTCAAAGAGCTATTGTTGCAGACTCGTAGAAAATGAACTAAGTAATTGTTTACGTTAGCAGTAAGACTGTCGGGTTGGCATCGATAGAGCAATGTTTAGAAAGACTATAATGTGGCCGAAGTATTTACATGGTTCGTAAACCAAACGAATTGCTATTTACCCGACTGCCGAAGGAGGGTAATGTGTTTATCAGTCTATGTATGTATGTATGTAAGTATGTATGTATGTATGTAAGTATGTATGTATGTTTGTTCCTATATGGCGTTCCAGAGACCAAACGCGTTCGCCGATTTTGATGATTCATACGTCAATCGATTCGTCTTAACCCTGCGAGTGTCATAGGCTACATTAAAATTGGTCAATAGAAAAATTGCGGATTTTGGGCGCCATATTGTGGGGGCCCAAATTTTTTTTTGCTTCCAAACCCATCGTGTGGGGTATCAAATTAAAGGGTTTTAAGAGGAGATTTCAAAAATATACAACACTTATATGTTTAAATGTATCTTATTCGAAAAAAACTTAACTAAAAAGTCATAAATGAAAAAAGTTTAATCAAAAAATCAAAAAACCCGACTGCTTCAAAAGCGAACTAAAAAGTCGTAAACAAGGAAAAAATCATACCGTGCAGGCGGAGGATACACCAGATTTTGGTCAACCAGCCCGCGAATATGTATACTCCGACTGCACAGCATGATTTTTTCCTTGTTTACGACTTTTTAGTTCGCTTTTGAAGCAGTCGGGTTTTTTGATTTTTTGATTTAACTTTTTTTTGCTGAAAGTATTTATTGAGTTTTAAGACTATGAGATAGAATACGGTAGTGATTATAAAACTGATGCCGAATGATAGTCACTAGCTGCTTACCATAACCTGACACTGTAACATAGCTTAGACAGTTTAGGTCTAGTTGCTTCTTTTGGCAAATTGATTTAGAAGCTGTCTGTTGATGGTAAATTAACTTCTTACATGAGACTTAGTTTGGACCAAATATCAAGGCTATCCCAAAAATATTTTTAACTAGTGAGTTTTGTAATTTATTGTGATACTCATTTTGATGCTGTTGATCGTGATGATATGGAACACAGCCTTGTTTTTACTTTTACTTGTGGTTGCTTATTATAGCAAATTAATGTTGTGGAGTCTCGGTACTATTGAGTTGGCATTTAATGGTGGTGAATGCTATTGAACTTTTAAGGCAGTATTTTACATGAATGAAAATGCCTTGTTACGACAGATAAATCTATCCATTAGGTATAGAACGACTCAACAAGTCAACTTTAGAGCTGACTTTAGGTCTAGAGTACAAAGGTAGTGGTTTGGTATTAATCCTTTGATTTTGAAGTAGAGTGCCGGAAAGCCGAACAAATGTTACGTAGGTATAGGCTTTACGCCTAAAGACTGTGTGTACGATAACGACATTATAATGATTTTTTTATGACAAAATTAGAAGCAGATTGTTGGAAGAAACTCGGAAGAGCATCCGAGTTTCGATTTAGCATTTTGTATCGAAGAAGAGAGTGAAATAGCGAAAAAAAATGTTCTGACAGTAGTTTATGTTGTGATGATATTATCAATGATGATCGCTTGTTTATCTTTGATGAAGATACCTAAAGGTGAACGGTCACCATTTGCTTAAGAAGGCATGTTACTTGCAAAGAATAGTGCAGAGAAATCTGTTACGTAAAGATACTGTAAGATAAAAAAAATGAGTTTCAATGGCAAGGTATTTACAAGGCAGACGTGAATGGAAACGCCGGGAGGGGACGCCCTAGAAAGACATACATAGACCTTATAGGTGATGTTCTTCAGAAAGGCCTAGTGCGCAGTACCCATAACCGGTGTGTGTGTATGACTTATCTTATCTTATGGAGGGGCCGAGAAGCAACTCGGACACTTCGACCCATTGGGATCTATTGTGGTCTGAGTGTGTATGACTAGATGTATGAATGTGTGTGAAGCAAAAGAAGTATGTAAGGATCGTAGCAGGTGGCGTTCTGTAGTTTCTGCCTACCCCCATGGGAAAGAGGTGTGAATTTATGTATGTATGTATGTACTTACACACAATTTGACCTGAATATTGCAATTTAATTTATTAAAATTAAAATATTGGCTACTAGGATTTAGTTTTTGTTAAAAATAACTAAATCTGCAAATTCATCGTACTCATTCCGTACCACAATAATAAAATAAAAGAATAAAAAAAACTATAGACACATAACTTTTTTGATTTTACTGTCTTATGATATGGTGCTACCAATTTTATGGTATTAAAGTAGGTCATAGGTAATGAATAACAGTGTTAACACTATTAGAGTCTCTTCCATTATTGTGGTTGATTAAGGCAGAGTTTTATCGGAGAAATTTTAAGAGTGATAAACAAACGTTAACCTTTAACTCATCGCGTCTTATACGTGCAACTGGAATGTAGTGTATTGAGCATACTGAAGCCTATAAAGATACGACCTTGCCTTAAGGTCTATTATGAAAAAATATTTGTGTCAACTGTGTTTGTGTGTGTAAATTAGTACACCACTTTAACTGACGATAGACAAGAACCGAGACTTTTGTTCTTTATGACAAGTATGTAGAAATGGTAGTTCTTATTTAGAAGTGCGGTAGGCAAACTGTTGAGTAAGATAAAGATGGTTTGATAGAGCATAGATAGACAAAATGTTTTTGAGCTGTAGTTTTGATTAAGAATAAAGAACGAAATAACAAAGTTAAGTTTAAAGGTGCCATTTAATTTGATGAGATATTTTAACTATGCGTTAAGAGACTTTGTTCTCAAAATGTTGTGCTGATTACAAGTGCACTCTATCGTGAGCATTGTAGTGTGTTGTAGCCACGGGGATGGTTACGAGACCTAGTCACTGGGTTGACTATGGTTGAGAGTAGTCAGTGAGATGACTGCTGTAACCACTGGGATGGTTACGAGACCTGGTCAGGATGACTATGGTTGTGTGAGTGGTCACTGTGATGACTGCTGTAACCACAGGGATGGTTACGAGACTTGGTCACTGGATTGACTATGGTTGGGTCACTGAGATGACTGCTGTAGCCACAAGGATGGTTACGAGACTTGGTCACTGGGTTGACTATGGTTGGGTCACTGAGATGACTGCTATAGCCACCGGGATGGTACGAGGTTTGGTCACTGGGTTGACTATAATTGTGAGAAGATCACAAGGATGACTATTGTGATGGTCACAGGGATAGCTATCCGAAGCCACAGGGCTGGCTGTGAGACTAAGGATCTCTCTTAGTCAATTGAAGTCAGAATGACCGAACGGTATTATTCTGTGTTGTAAATATCTGGTATTGCAGATTTACACACGCGGACGTGTGCCACGTAGGATGGCCGTGTCGGACAAGTACCTGTTGGTACTGGGTGGAGTCCAGTGTCTCGTATGTTGTCGATATGGTTCATGTAGAGCGACAGTGATCGTTCGGACATGGCCGTGACAACGTGTTGGCCTGGGAACCGCTCAGTGTTTCCTTTTAGGTCTAGAGTGGTAATTAGTACCATAGTGATAGTAATTTACTCGGTATCGAATTAAAACTGTGTAGAAGTTGCAGGAGATATTTCTCTAGTTTACCCGTATCCCAAATTCTGCGCCCACGACTATAATCTAACACATGTCACTAAGTAGGTTAAATCAAGATCCTATATACCTGGATCTGACATATATAAACCTCAAAATTTTCTTCTGGTTGAATTTTTTTCTGGGGTCATCAGGAAAATGTGGTATTTATTCAAGATCTACTTACGTTTCATAACACTCCACAAAGTATATATTCTTGTCTTTGCAAGAAAACAAATAAAAAAAATGTATAAAAAATAACAAAATTCATGGTGCAAAATATAAAAAAAAACTAAATTAATTGGAGCAGCTCACTCCCAAGCCGTTTTTATCCTCAACGTAATCTTTAATGCTATAAAACGCTTTATGGCACAACATAATGTGTACGCTTTTATAATAAGCGTCCAAGCCACGTACAAGATCTAAGTCTTGATAAATTCAGATCATTCATTAAACGTAAGTTGTTCCAGAAAGCGTTTTATACCATTAAAGATTACGTTGAGGACAAAAAGGTTTGGGATTGAGCTGCTCCAATTAATTTTGATTTTCTATATTTTGCACCGTGAATTTTGTTTTTAATTTTGTTTTTTTTTTCTTTTCATGCAATGATAAGAATATTTACTTTTTAAAGTATTATATTATTTTATTTTAATTATTGTGAATGTAAAGACTATGTGGATCATACTGTTTTTCATTTACCTTAGTTAGTTTTTAATCATGGTCTGGCAGTTTGAGTAGTTTATGCGGCCTACCCGAATGTCCTTTCTTTGGTATTGTTCGTCGAATCGTTGAGCTCCTTAAATTCTGAGTTGAGCTGCTCGGTTATTGACAAATGCGTGCACTGACTGGACAGGTCCACTCAATCTGGCTGGTTCTTTCCTCAAAAGACCATTTCAGACATCAGTCTACATGGTCTTCACATGATCTAACCAAGATTTTGTCAGGACTTTAAAAGAGACTGTGACCTCTGAGTTTGTTTCGGCCTTTCTTCTCAGAGTAGTCAGATAGGAAACGCCGAACTCATCTAGTTTTTAAAAAAATATGTTAGACATGTAAAAGCGTTTGTACAAACCAACTTAAAGAAATAAAATCATTTATCATAACTTAACGTAACTTATTATTAAAGCCTTTTTGAAATAATGAAAAAAAAAAAACATCCGTACTAATATTATAAATGCGAAAGTAACTCTGTTTGTTTATTTGTTACCTTTTCACTAGTAAATGGCTGAACCGACTTAGACTTGGATAGAGCTTAGAAAGATATAGATATAGTATAGTTTATCCCTATTTAAATAAGAAAGACTTTTTATCCGGGCGAAGCCACCGGCAGGACCTAGTTATCTACTATATAAAAATAAGTCGTGTTTCTTCCTGACGCTATAACTCCAGAACGCACGAACCGATTTCCACGGTTTTGCATTCGTTGGAAAGGTCTCGGGCTCCGTGAGGTTTATAGCTAGGGTAGGGTAGGGTAGGGTAGTGTAGGGTAGTGTAGGATCGGGTAGGGTAGGGTAGGGTAGGGTAGGGCAGGGTAGGGTAGGGTAGGGTAGGGTAGGGTAGATAAATGTTTGGTCTTTTTATGGTAAAACAAAGTTTGCCGGGTCAGCTAGTTAATAATATAAAAGCGAACGCGAGTTTTTTGTTACGCTTTCACGTCTTAACGGCTGAACGGATTTGAATGAAACTTGCACACGGGTAGACCATATCCTGGATTAGTTTATAGGACTGTTTTTGTTCCTTTGGTATGACTTTCACGCGGACGAAGCCGCTGACAGG
The DNA here is from genome assembly GCA_949775005.1 of Orthosia gothica. NCBI lineage: Eukaryota > Metazoa > Arthropoda > Insecta > Lepidoptera > Noctuidae > Orthosia > Orthosia gothica. The sequence goes on from OX459050.1 coordinate 1,786,112, forward strand.
AGCTAGTAGTATAATATTTATTGAGGATTCGAAACAAAACCAAATAACGTTCAAAGTAATTCAATCTCAACTAGTATTTAGTTAACACTTCACTTAAAACTTCAATCAACAGAATATACCAACAGTTGTTGACTACTATTTATTTCACTTTGAGAGGTTTCCTTCACAAATTGCTTACCAACAAACACTTACAAACCTTGAAAGTTTATGAAAAAGTTGACATGTTTGTTAAGTTTCATGTAGCAAGTTAGTTATGAAACCCGAAACTAATTAGTGGAGAATATTAAGCTCATTTAAACATGCCACGCCAAAGCACTGTGAAGAAAACAATACCCTATTAGCGTTATTAATGCCTTGCTATTAGGCGTAGGACGAATATATCTCATTAAAGCCTAAGTTAAAATTGATTGGCCTAAATAATGTTTAACAGTAGATTCTTATAATTTCAAGCAAGTCACGTTCTATTGCCATTCATCATCATCATTTCAGCCGAAAGACTTTGACTGCTCGACATAGGCCTCCCCAGGCGTCACCAAATTGACCGATCCTGTGCGTCTCGCACACAGCGCATTCCAGCAACCTTAACCAGATCGTGGGTGCACCTAGTGGGAGGCCTGCCAACGCATCGTCTTCCGGTTCGCGTTCGCCATTCCAGAACTATTCGGCACCATCAGCCATCCGTTCTGCGAACAATGTGCCCTGCCCACTGCCACTTAAGTTTCGCAATACTTCGGGCAATGTCGGTAACTTTGGTTCTCCTGCGTATATTCTCATTTCTGATGCGATCACGCAAGGAAGCTCCGAAAATAGCCCTCTTCATTGCCCTATGGGTGACTAAGATTTCTGATAAGGCCCATTGTGAGCAACCACGTCTCGGTCCTATAGGTGATCACTGGCAACACAAACTGGTCAAAGACTTTTGTCTTGAGATCCTGCGGTAAATTGGACGAGAAGATACCGCAGAACTTTCCGAACACCACCCAGCCGAGTCGGATTCGACGGTTGACCTCTTTCTCGAAGTTAGACCTACCTAACTGGACCATTTTTTTTCAGGTAGACATAATCGTCTACAAATTCGTACTTACAAACCCAAGCCGTCCATTTTTTTATTTTTGTTGCATAAATATTATATGATTTGATTTGTTTTGATCATCGGACTACAAGACGTACGGCGATACGCGATCGGTACATGATGGACAGCCCACCCATACGCACTAAATATTTCGGGAATACCTTCATTGTGCGTACAGCTAAGAAGTGAAATTCCTTTCCGGAGTCTGTGTTTCCTGATTGCATAAACTATACTTCTAGGCAATCGTTCTTCAACATCGATCACATCATCGTTTACCATCAGGTGAGATATAGATATAGATAGAGGTCAAACGCGAGCATATTAAAAATAAAAAAACCGGCCAAGTGCGAGTCGGACTCGCGCACGAAGGGTTCCTACTTGGTAAATTGCGGTTTACGATTTATGACTTATAAAAAAAAAACTACTTACTAGATCTCGTTCAAACCAATTTTCGCTGGTAGCTTACATAGTAATGTACATCATATATTTTTTTTAGTTTTATCATTCTCTTATTTTAGAAGTTACAGGGGGGGGGACACACATTTTACCACTTTGGCAGAGTCTCTCGCGCAAACTATTCAGTTTAGAAAAAAATGATACTAGAAACCTCAATATAATTTTTGAAGACCTATCCATAGATACCCCACACGTATGGGTATGATGAAAAAAAATATTTTTAGTTTTAGTTTCAAGTATGGGAACCCCCAAAATGTATTGTTTTATTTTTATTTTTGTGTGAAAATCTTAATGCGGTTCACAGAATACATCTACTTACCAAGTTTCAACAGCATAGTTCTTATAGTTTCGGAATAAAGTGGCTGTGACATACGGACGGACAGACAGACAGACAGACAGACATGACGAATCTATAAGGGTTCCGTTTTTTGCCATTTGGCTACGGAACCCTAAGAATGTCTGTCGACTGCATGCCAACTACACACCGACTGCAATCGGTCTGCAGGGTTGGTTTGCAGTTTTATTGCAGTCGTACTAACTGCAGTCAAACTGCAAATAGTCGGATTGCAGATGAAATGAAGTCCGTCTGTCTAGAGCCTAACACTTATATCATACTTCATTGCACGACTGGATCCACAGCTGGACATAAATATCTTTATATGCAGCCTTTACCCTACGTTCGGCATTTCGGATCGGCATTCAGTCGTAGGTACCCGATGTATCTGAGGCGCTCAGTCGCTCACAGCCATGGTACCGGGCTTTACGTGCTTGCCAAGGTCAGAGAGATTGGTATATGTAATACATGCTCACTATACACGGACCGACCTCTGCGTAACTTAACACGTTCGTCGCTGTAATTACTGAAACAATTAAAAAGTCATTGAGTCTTGCACGTGCACGAACGTGTTAACCTTTGATCGACACGAGTACCTGTTATATGCCACAATAAAACCTGGTTTAAACGGGTAGAGTTATCAGTATAGTAGCACGGTAGAGTAGGAACAACAGCAGTAGCTACTCTACCATGATACTATACTTAACTCTACTCGTGTACACGGCTTTAGTCCCTCACAACACCAACCCTAAAGAAGGTAGTTTCAAAATATAATGTGTGTTCAATGCTGATTTTCAATTCAATCAGGTTGGTAAGACAGTCACTTTCCTATCGTTCGCATTATTAATCATAGTGATTGATCTTCTTGTTTTAAATTTCTTGTTCAGTCACCTGCAGCTGTGCAGTTTTCAGATTAATGATCGTTTTATACCACCTGTGGTGTGGCACTTGGAAAAATTACACTACCTCCAGATAAAAACAGTCACCCAAATTCCTTTGTACACTAGCAATATTAATTCAGACACTCGGAATTCTAAAATTATATTTTCTATTTCGGGCTAAAGCTGCTGTTTAATTAAATAATCTTTTGGTTTTTGTCGTTTCAGAACGAAAATAGTCTGTGTCGTCGTGCAACAATCACTCACAATTTGTAGCCTATTGCGAATAAGAAAAGAGTATTACCGTCAAACGGGGTGAATAGGAACGCAAGGGGGAAATAGAAACAATACTTTGCAGGGAATTTTAACTGTGATACCACTTTATTAGTTTCAAAAAAAGCAAAGTTTAAAAAAAAATATGTGTAGGAGTAGGTAGGTACCTATTAAAATGTTACAAACAATTTATTTAAATAACGTGAAATTTGTCTTTAAAGTTTTCTTTCTATTCACCCCTGCGTTCCTATTCACCCCGTTTGACTGTTCATGTCAATGAAATCATGGTTCCGTTGTGAGAATAGAATAGGTATTCCCTTTCTTACAGGATGATTTTTAAAATTTTGAAATCCTTTATAAAATCTTTCAAGAGGTTAATGTAATTTTTATGGAACCAAGACCAAACCTGAAATTGCGAAAAAAACAGATGGTCCCAGTTGTCAGTTGATGCGAACATAAATGTACTGAAAAACTATTCACTTTTCATATCTCAGAATAGATCATATATCTCCCTACTGTTATAAACAATTAAAATTATAAACCCCGGCTTATTTTAGTTCATGCTAGATAATTTATCTAGCAGAGGGGTGAGGGGTGTAGTGGTGTGTTAGCGTCGAATTCCAGCCAGTCGGCCTTTTCTGGCTGCTGAAGGTCTAGTTAAAATGGTTGACTGCCTACAAACTCTCACCAGTTGCACCAAATAGCTGTTTTGCACGCAGCGGCCACACCGCGGTAACTTAAGTGTTTCGGCACTTAAGTATTGCAGTTGCTCCCTGCATCAGGATCTATCTCGGCCGCAAGACAGTTAGGCATAGTGAAAGGCCTTAAGGGCAAAGGTGAACGGGAGACATAGTTAATATTCGGCCAGACACTGCTTGGCGGGTAAACCACCAACAACAGCATTCTCAAGGAGGTTTGGTGTCAGGCTGACGGCCAACCGTAAAATATTTGCAACATGGTTGCTATATATGGAATGCGCGATAGAATTAGCCCACAGGCGACGCGCATGGGCAGCTCCCGGCTCCGGTGGGAAATGGACCACCATAGAAATGGACCAGGGAGGTTGCCCCACCCCGGACATGGGCAACGTAAGAAACGAACTTGGGAAATAAGATTGAGGTATGCAAGTTGGAATGTTGGGACTATGGCTGGACGGGCCTGAAGAAAGAAATGGAATGATGAATGGTAAGGCGGTTGGTCCGGACGGAATATCAGTTAAAGTGTGGAAGTTATTTCGCGTAGATGGATGGACGCAGTTAACTTTATTCTTCGATAAGTTGCTGCGGGAAGAATCCATACCATACCCAATAGTTCGCTGGTGCCCATCTTAAAAAACAAAGGTGATGTGCGGAATTGCAATAACTATAGAGGAATAAACTTTATGTCATATATATTAGAGGAAGTTTGAAAGTGGTGGAAAAGTTGAAAGGAAAACGTTTGTCCTGATATAGTCATGTGATGAAGAGGGATGAAATGTATGTTTTTTTTTATTATCGATAGGCTCGCGTTTGACCACTACCTCGCCTGATGGTAAGCGGTGATGAGGCCTAAGGTGAAGCACGCTTGCCTAGAAGTATCCTATTCACTCTTGACTTAAAGACCCCAAGATTGTAGCTATCAGGGAACAAAGACTCCGGAAGAGAATTCCACTCCCTAGCTGTGCGCACAATGAAAGTATTAGCAAAACGCTTTGTGCGTATGGGTGGGATGTCCACCATGTACCGATGGCGCATGGCCATACGTCTTGTAGTCCGATGGTGGAAAGGGCTAGGCAGAATCAAATTGTGCAGTTCCGTCGCAGAGTCCCCGAAATGTAACCGATAAAAAACCGACAAGCTGGCAACTCGGCGTCGATGTTCGAGACTCTGGAGCTTTGACACGACCAGTGCATCGTTGCCAATAAACCTCTTGGCCCGTCTGTCAATTGACTCAAGTGCATCAAGCTGATATTTGGCAGATCCGTCCCAGAGGTGAGAGCTGTACTCCATGCACGGCCGAACTTGCGCTTTATACAAGTTGCGCAGCTGTTCAAGTGTGAAATACCGTCTCATCTTTGCAAGAATCCCCAACTTGTTTGCAGCCAACTGAGCTTTCGCCTCAATGAATGGACCAAAATTGAGGGTTGATGTCAACGTAACACCAAGAAGTTCGAGATGGTCCGTTAACGGCACGGTTACACCAAGGAAAGATGGAGCCGGGTGGAATTGGCTCTTCTTAGCGGAAAAAGACACGCCTGGGTCTTAGCAGCATTGAAACTGACCCCATTCGGCGACCGCCTTCAAGGATAAATTCAAGCGTTCGACCTTGGCCTCCCGGAGAGACAGAATCTGAGGCTCAGCAGTCCGTGCGTCGGACACGTATCTCTCAGCAACAGTGCTGTCGTCTGCGTACCCAAAGGTGCCGGGTTTTAGCAGATCATTAATGTGCAGTAAGAATAATGTTGCCGAGAGCACTGACTCCTGAGGGACTCCGGCGTTGATATCTAACTGACCGGACGAGCAGCCATCGATAACCACTCGGATGGATCGATCCTTGCGGAAGTCCGCAATCCAATTACTAAAAGAGTTATGCATATAAACGTGGATGGATGGAGAGGGAGAGGAAGGCCAAAGTAAAGATCAACAACTATACACAATCTCCACTAATATTTTTAACATCTACCCTACTAAAAACGCTAATCGGTTATTTTGTTTACTTATTATTGTATTTTCTCTGTAACTGATTAATGTAATCTTTTGAGAAATAAATGTCTTAAACCGTAAAGATGACTGTATGAGGAGTGATATGAAAGAAAAGTCAGAGATAGCGATATATAGCGATGGCGAGTCAGTGATAGCGTGACAGGGGATAGGACGGTATGGGAGAAGAAAACGTGTTGTGCCGAACCCAAGTAACATGGGATAAGGGCAGGAAGATGAATTAATTTAACTAGTAGAGACTTAGAGACACGCTTCGATCGACAATCTATTGAATGGCTGAACCGATTTTTATCAAACACTCTCGATAAAGTCACCATTCAAACAAAAAAAAACAAAATCGGTTCTACCATTTAGGAGCTATGATGCCACAAACACTCAACTACACAAATAAACAAAGACACATGTAAACACGTAAATTTATAACACCCCTCTTTTTACATCGGGGCTTCGTTTATTCATACTAATACCCTCACTGATCATCATGATTGCATTAAGTTATAATTATGATCACAATGAAACATGCAATCTTATTCGAAAAAAAATCCGTTTCCGTTACCCAGACGGAAAGTATCCATGAGGATTTCTCCACAATACAAAATTAAATTTAAATTTGAAAATATTTATATATATGTTTTAAATAAAATAACAACATCATTTAACATTACCTAATCATTTAATGATACTTTTTTTAATATTAGAACCAATTTGCTTGCACAGCATTTCACTGAAAATCAATTAGACTTGAACATAAACAAAAGCATAGGCATCATAAACATTAAACGAAAATTAATCTTACTTCTATTAATTTCTCGTTAGTGGACAATGATAGAATGGCATTTTCATTTTGTTTTTTTTATGGGTTAATTGCAGTCAACGTATTATCTCGCTTTATGAAAGCTCCATTATAAATTGGATTAAAAATGATTTAACAGTAAAATTGAGGCAAGGCCTTTTTGTAACACCTTTTAATCATGCGCCTGTTTTTGACTCGACAACTCTGAGGAAGCTGTGGTTGGCTTTCAGCTTAACATAATTTATACCCCACCACAATTTGATTTTTGGGCAAAGCCAAATTGATATCAATATCGATTGGCTGGTAAACTTTGAGTAACACAATCAGCCTATTATATGCCCACTTCTGCAATCTATGAGATAGGGTAAGCCGTAATCCACAGGGGCTTAGAGTGAAAGTTAGATGTCACAATGTCTTCGAATGGTTGGTTCATGACGGTTTCCTCTCGATTTTATTGAAAGCAGTGGTATTGAATATAATTAGAATTATTTTCACTATGATTATTTTACAAAGTAAAGTGTTTGTTGGATCGAATCATGGCTTTGGTTAAACTAGGGTAGACCAATAAAAAAATCCTTATAACGGCCGCACGATAAAGTTTAGATCATGTGCTTAAATCGCAATCCGATTATATCAAGGGCGTTTCCATTAAAAAAGGCCGTATATAAAGATAGAAGCCATGACTTGAGCCAAGAACATGAATCTGCGTTGGACGGTCTCTTAAATGCACGAGTGCACCAGGATGATCATGAGGAAAATCACATCCACCCCTACATAAAGCTTTAGTATCTCGATTGGAATACACAATGCTGCGGTACTCGGTTTGTGGTGCCGGACATATAATCGTATGAAAAACGTCCGGAATAATATTATTCCGGCGCAGTACGCATAAGCAGTAATAAGTCTTATGTAATCGACACCGCTTATAGCAGCATTGTGCGTTCCGATCAAGACACCACGGCTAAGGTTCTAGGAAATGATAACGGCCGTACTGCCAACAACTAGAGTGTTACTCGAAGAACAAAAGCATGAAACATCAAAAAAACTTCGTACCATTTTACCTTGTTGCCCTCAAGCCGGAGTGTTGTGGTGCCTGGTGGTAGAGCTGGTGGTGGATCCTCCAGCTCTCTATTGGCGCAGTCTACGGTGATGATGGGGATGACGGCACCGGCTGCATCAGATACCACGTTCGTCATTGTGCAGGTGCAGGGCTCCGGGCAGGTTTGTCGCATCGTCTGTGGAAGAGGTTAGTGATAATACTTTTGATCACAAAGTGTGTTTTTTTTATTGAAGTGAATATGGACTTCTAATAATAATTATGTATAAGCAGGTATGAAAGGGGGGAAAACTCATTGCGTATTAAAAAATTTATTCTTTTGCTGAAAAAATGTTAGGACTTTGGACATTTGATTTGATGTCTTGAAAAACTCGTTAACCACTGGATTTAGAGCGGGTCAAACTCCCGAAAAGAATATTATACGAGTATGGTCAAATTGATGTTCTAATTTTAAAGTTCGTGGGAACATCATCGTAAATAATTATAATAAAGAAAATAGTGCTACGTACTGCGTAACACCCATGGTAAAAATGTTACCCAGTTAGACTCTAAGCCATTCAGGCAATTATTACTTCTCGGTACTGACGCTGGTGTCTGCTATAAGCCGTTTGCAAGCCGCTTATCTCTACGATCCAACCGTGAATCATGATATTTTATACATTCGTAGGTGATTACGGTACCTATTAGTGGGTACCTACTAGGTGGAAAACGTGATTACCGTACCTAGTGAGCTTACGAGAGCATTGCCGGAGGATTCTTAAATTAAAGTACTTAGGTACCCCCGGATTATGGATTGACGATTTGAAGTTAAGAACTTCGTAAACTTTTCTTTAACGCTACAGGCGCCTTTCTTAAAAATAATAAAACAATCCTATTACTAGAGCAAGATAAGTCTAACTACTTATACCATCACTACTGTGAAGGCTGTATTCAATGACCTTCCACCGATTTAGTGCCGTAAAACGGTTACTTTCTAAAGCATACTCCTTGTTAACGGCTAGGTTAAATAAAAGATTCAAAAAAATAAAAAAAATAAAACAACACGATATTTGTTCACTACTTTTCGTTACTCCTCCAAAATGACCTGGCTATTTAAAAATATTTTTAAACTGAAAAATTTATGGCTAAAATTTCTTCATAACTGAAACAGCAATTGTAAATCCATACTAATATTATAAATGTGAAAGTAAGTCTGTTTGTCTGTCTGTCTGTTACCTTTTCACGCTTAAACCGCTGCACCGATTTAGATGAAAGTTGGTATGAAGATAGTTTTAGACCTGGGAAAGGACATAGGCTATATAGGTAGGGTAGGGTAGGGTAGGGTATGGTAGTGTAGGGTAGAGTATTGTAGGGTAGTGTAGGGTCGGGTAGGTTAGGGTAGGGTAGGGTAGGGTAGGGTAGGGTAGGTTAGGGTGGGGTGCGGGTCAGGTAACCTCCACGTTGGCCTAGTTGGTTGCTGGTCTCTTTCGGATACGTCCGGGGGGAAGAGCAACCCGTTGGGCTGGTGCACCCTGGGCACCGTCAATAACTTCCCATTCGTGGGTTCTTGTTGGCGGTGGCGAATATCTGACGGGGGGGTGGGGGGGGGAGGCGTCGCTCTGGGTGTTCCCCTGATTAGCAGGGGACACTCCAGATGCGACGAAGGGGTAGTCTGGGTAGGTAGGTTAGGTGGTTAGGAAAGCGGTGGGGCTCACTTCTTGGCCTCTGGGCGGGCCGCCTTCCCCTGCGGGGGGGAACGCCCGGGGCACCCCAGCTCTGCACCCTGCACTGCCCGGCTCTGCAGTGACCGGCTCTGCCCGCTCTGCACCTGGCTTTGCACTCGGCGCTCGTGCGGTTTGAGCTCCCCGAGTGCACTGACCAGCTCTGCACCCTGCTTTGCCCGGCTCTGCATCCGGGCTTTGCCCGCTCTGCACCTGGCTCTGCAGCCCGGAATCTCTCCTGCGGGTGGGGGTGGCTGCGGCTCGGGGGCGGGAGGTGGGCTCAAGAGGAGGTTGTGACTTGTCGTTGCCGACCCTCCTTTGACGTGGGATGGTCGGCAGGGACAAGTCAATGGTGGGAGGAGGCGGCGGAGCGTCGGTCTCGACGCTTCGCCGCACACGCGGAGGGCGGCATCTGGCCTTCGCGGATTCTGGCCAGATGCCGCATAGGAGGGGACCGTTAGGTCAAGTGCGGTGTGGGCACGGCGTGGCACACCGTCTAGGTGTGCCCAGCGGGGGCGTAGCTGCGCCGTGCCCTGAGGAGGTAGTAAGGCAGGTCCTCTCGCTTCCCGGTGTGGTAAATCCATGCTGGGGAGCGGGGAGGCCTGGGCGGCGGTTGCCTCCTTTTGCGAGGACGCCATGTCGCAAAAGGAGGCAGCGGTGGGGGTGGGAGAGGGCTTTTGTACGATCGCCTGCGCCCACCCCCTGGTGGTGATTAGCGGGCGGCGGGTGCGGGGGCGCCTGTCGTCTGCATTGCACAATCACCACCCTCGTCGGGCGGGAATGGCCGATCACTCACGGTCATTCCCGGGCCCCTCCACTGAGGGAGGGGCGTGCGGGGCCCGCCATTATGGTGGGCAGTCGTCGGCGGAGGACTGGGCGTAAAGGCTGTGCCGGTTTCCCAGTCCTCCTCCAAACAGACGATGCCGGAGTGCGCTGGTTTATTTTAGTGGGTATACCGGGCTTGCCCGGGGAGTCCCACATAGCCCGTCCATTCCCCCGATGGGCGGGTATGCGTAATGCATTTTTTTCCAGCGTATTCAAAAAAAAAAAAAAAAAAAGGGTAGGTTAGGGTAGTGTAGGGTTCTGTGGTTTTAGTCAGTAGGAGTCTGACCGACCCCTCCGCCTGCCCCAGGGCGGAGGACATCCATGAGGATTTCCACACGAAATAAAAAAAAATAAAAAAAAGTGTAGGGTAGTGTAGGGTAGGGTAGTGTAGGGTAGTGAAGGGTCGGGTAGGGTAGGGTAGGGTAGGGTAGGGTAGGGTAGAGTGGGTAGGGTAGGGTAGGGTAAGGTAGGGTAAGGTAGGGTAGGGTAGGGTAGGGTAGGTTAGCGTAGGTTGGGTAGGGTAGGGTAGGGTAGGGTAGATAAATGTTTGGTCTTTTTATGGCAAAACAAAGTTTGCCGGGTCAGCTAGTCAAAGAATATTTTGCGAACAAAACTGACAAAAGGAGGCTCAATATTGATATTCTGGATCCGAGCAGACGCACGGCCAGTACCTACTGCGTTAAAATTGGGGAATATATATGCCTACTGCGATCCTTAGAGCATGCAGGCTGGCAGAAAAATAGTTCTGGCTGGATTTGAACACTCATTTGAATTTAAAAGAAAAAAGGTAGGATACAGCTTTTTTGGCTGACAGAAATTTTGGCATGATTTAAAAATAGTATTACAATGCACTTGACTGATTAAAAGAAAACATTAGTCACTTGTAACAATTGTTTTTCTATTGTGTCTGCTAATTCGAAAATACTTAGGTAAATCGTGTAGGTAAGGAAAACACATCTCTATCAGTGTCCTCTAAAGTTTAAACGATCTTAATCTTAATCACCCATAAACCTGCATAAAACCAGCACGATGACGTCATAACGTCTACAAAGTAACGTAAACATTGACCTTAGACTAATTAATTTATGTTGAACTTGTCAAAAAGTTTCACGTAAAAACAATTTGAAGGTACATAAAAAAAAAACTTTGTAGCACAAATAATTGTGTTACGTAACACTCATCTGAGAGTTCGGAAATTCACAGAAGTTTTTCAAAATGGTATCTTGTTTGTTTGACAGAATAATTGGTATTGTCATGATGGCATACATTTATTTGATGTTGACTTTTCATCCAAAGAAGAAGTATAAAGTGTTAACATTTGCAAATTGTATCTAATAGAAATACCAGATTTTAAATTGATATCGATTTAAATATAAACTTCTTTATGATCTGTGGTAATAATATGTCGGGTAGTTATAGAATAAAAAAAATGTAACGTCACGCATGACTTTTGGCGGTGGCGACGGAAGGAGCGGTTGACTCGATTTTTTGTAAAAGTAAAGTAATAAACTTATCTCAAATATTGTTATCACAAGCTTTATTGTTTTATTTTAAAAGTTCAGAAGTTGGATAAACCGCGTCAACCGAGCGGTCTAAGGTAAAGGTTGCAGAAATTTACTTCACTCGAGATTATAAAACCATAATTTTACTATTATGTAGATAGGCGCATTATTAACTAGGATACCTATTTCCTTTCTTTATTTGGCACGTTGATTAGTTGAAATTATTTAAAGAAAAGTATTGAATTGCTTTATTGTTTAAATTGTACAATATTTATGTAAGTAATCATAACTCGGAATGAGGTCATTCCTTTTAAATAGGATGGCCGAGAGGTAGAAGTTTAAAGTTTATTTAATTTTTCTCTTATCTGGTAATAAGAATTGAATAAATATAACTTAAAAATTATATTATTATGTTCACCTAAGATATGTGCTGCCTATATTATGTATAAACTTATAACTAGTTTTTTTTTAAATTATAACTTAATATTAAGTACCTAATGGTATTTTTTTTTCTATTTTGTTTCTAATAGTTATCAATATCAGTCATGAAGTATTGTTATACTCAAACTTTCAATCTTATGTAATTATATAAAATTGCTATTGTATGCACATCAAATCATATTTTCCATAATTTGTGTCTGGGACAGACACCGTTACAGGATGGCCGACTGTTAACATTTGCAAATTGTATCTAATAGAAATACCAGATTTTAAATTGATATCGATTTAAATATAAACTTCTTTATGATCTGTGGTAATAATATGTCGGGTAGTTATAGAATAAAAAAAATGTAACGTCACGCATGACTTTTGGCGGTGGCGACGGAAGGAGCGGTTGACTCGATTTTTTGTAAAAGTAAAGTAATAAACTAATCTCAAATATTGTTATCACAAGCTTTATTGTTTTATTTTAAAAAAAGTCTTGAGAACAAAAGAGCACCGGATTTACAAGACGTAGGTAAACCGTCATAATTATGGTTCTTTAAGTTTTCTAAAGGAACTAGGAAGTATTTAGCGGCATAGACTACAAAGGTTTCTTATCTGCCTAAAAACAAGGACGCGATTCAAAGACAACGAAAATAAGATAGGATTTGGTATCATTAGTCTTGGTACCAACCCAATAGCATACACTCATCCACTGGCTGATGATAAGCAAATTAGCACAATGATTGCACATTTTGCGTCATTTAACACTTCGTTCGAGATTACTAGATAATTATAATCGGGTCTAAAACAAAGAATTTTTTTTTTAAATAAATTTACTCATTTGTTTGTCGAACACAAGCTAGCACATAATCTGTGTCTCTGTGAAATTTAAATGTTAAGCCGAGTACTCATTGAGCGAGCTGTATCTATAATCGTTTCATGTTATGTTAACAAAAACCTTAGAGTGCACGTGGTTCGCGAAACGCGAATCCTTCGCGAGAAGAACGCGTACGGTTAGCAATGAGCCTACGATTACTAGGTACTCATTCTGTAAACGTAACCGTTGCCGTTGCATATAAAGCCGGGTACTCACTAGCGAGCCGTAACCGTAACCGTTAAATGTACTGCTACCAAAAAATAATGTGTACTAGATTCCCGAGCCGCGAGCTCGTATTGTACTGTTTCATTACAGTTACACCCAGTACGCTCCAAGGTACGGTCGGAGAGGGTGAACGGTGGACATCGCGAAGACTGTTTCAGGCGTACACATTAGAACTGTATCGTTACTGTATCTGCCTAGTTGCAGTTACAGCTCCTTAATGAGTTTTTGACGCTTTAAAGAAAACAGTGCTGCTATACTACCTACTAATGTTATAAAATAAGTTAAAAGTTTGATTGTCAATCAATCGTATCACAACGGCCTAACAGATTTCAATGAAGATATACTGACGTACAAACTCATACGTACTTGAGTATACCATAACCTGGATTACGACATAGAATACTTTATACCCCGGTACTACGTTACCGTGGCATAAATTTCGACTTTCAAACGTGCGAAGCTGCTGGCAAGGGCTTTTTTAACATTTATTAATTTTACTATTCATAATAAACCCAAAGACAATACAAACAAACTGTCATCAAGAAATGAGAAAAGAATAAAACCAATTTAAAACTTCTAGGAAGAGAACTAGAAAAGTGAGTCACGATTTTTCTAAGAATCATCCTTTGCTCCCGTTCTGTACTTACCTACGTTTGAAACCAGGCCGAGCAATTAATGTTAACAGAACAAACTATTTTAATGAAGTAGGTAGCGAAGTTTAATTAACTCTCTAGTATGATTTTATGGAGAGATAAAAATGTTCCTCTAAATTCTTCTTTTTTCTTTGAAGATAAACTTGTTCAGGAATGTGTACAAATTCGTTTACAAAGAATTTTCGTACTACCGTCCCAAAATTTCTTATGCATTTGTTATCTCATTTTAATGAAACAGAGAATCTTTGTTACTCTTTTCCTTGTTAAGAATAAAATATTCTAGTAATATTGCAAAATAAAATTTATTTGAAACAGTTTCCTTTTAAACATTTTTATTTATAGGTTTTTCTGTTGTGGTAGCACCACTCTATTAATTGCACATTGCGACACTAATTTCCGTTCCTGCGGTTCTAGCGTTTATGATTTAACTAGGATTTTAATTAATATCCGGAGAGAACCGAATAGCTAGTCTATTAATACCGCATTATCTTATTATTATTGATATTAAAATGAAAAGAGGGAGGGTAGGCTTTTGCCCTGTATTGGGACTGTACAGCGTTTTAATAATAATAATTAATAGGCTCGCGTTTGACCACTATGTTAGCGATGATATGGTCGACGGTCTATTAATACATATATCCTCCATTGTATCATCATGGGTACTATACGAAAAGCCCAATTGTTGTTAAAATACTTCGAATTCATAATATTTGTTCATGAGAAAAGCAGCCTTGGGCAGTTAATGTCTTCGTTCAATCATCATTATAAATGATTTTATAGAATAAATCTTAATTGTCTCTTGAGAAAATTTATGTATTCCAAACATAATACATCAAATCCATGATTCTATTTTTCCACTTTCACACTGAACATAAAATATGAAAATCCTAACCACATTATCTTTTAGCTGAAACTCTAGATTAAATAACAATCGCAATACGTGGATATCAGCCGAGATTATCTTTACTTCCCACACGAAAACAAGATCAAATCGGGTTTATCGGATTAACGAGTACTGAGATATATTCACGTATTTGAAATTCCAGATAAAACTCTCGAATATGTAGATCCATTAACTCATAGAAACATGTCTGATAAGCAAGGAGACAATGTCTTGACATGTTATTCATTTCTCAGGTAATCTTGAATCTGAATTAATCTTGTGTTATCCAATTTTGGATAGTGAGTTTCATTATCTATAGCCCTCGTTTCGAATTAGTTAGTTTATTTATACGTATTATACTCACAACGGATCTTTGTATCTCTGAATTGGCTGCAAGAGGCTGCGCAGTAGCTATTTTTGTGTCAATATTGAAAGTGAAAATAGCATTGTATAACTGTCTCTTTCACTCGCATACCTTTGTCGCATTATCCTATCTCGCTTACTCTATGCAGTTAATCTGTTTCATGCACAATAGTTGACAGAGCCAACTTCAGAGACACAAAGATCCGTTGTGAGTATTATACTTAATGTATTTCTGTGAGCCTAATAACTTTTCGAATACATTGTCAAGGCAATGGAGAAATTAGTAATATATTTTTTTTTCATCGACAATCAAAACACGTTAGTACAACTACTGTTAAAAGTGTAGGTTATTTAATTAAGAATTAAGCCGACCTCATATTTACTCATTACTTATCTCTTTTGTTCACCGTACCTACATTAGACGGCAAACTGACAACTACAATTTCTAGAAACAACATTTTTCCTCCATATCCATCTTATATTATTTTCAATAGATACTACTTTCGTTAATGCAATTTATATTCTAAGAAAAACTAACAATATGGAAATACTTACCAGGAAATATTAAGTTAAACAACTAAGTACATGACCGTTTTAAAAAAGAACAGTATGACATTATAATAGCTGAATATAATAGTAGTCTATGGCTATAAGGCAAACAATGTGAGTTCTTTGTGTAAAAACTGCTTAAAAGTTAACAAACTTTATTGACCGATTAGGAGGTAAGACAAACAGTCGCAAGAACAAAGCATGCGACTAATCGCTATATTTTGGTACCAAAACTGCCTTGTTTTACATTGGATTAGTTTGGATTATCGGAAGATACGAGTAATAGTCACAAAGACGTAGTTGCACTGTCCTTAGATAAGGGGAAAACACGGTGTCTGGTAAAGGTGTTACGGTCCAAGTGATAAATAGTTACTAAATTACCTAATTGACCGCAGTTTAACATAATATAACATAACAAAATAATCCTCATCTAAATACCAAACCGGTAAATCTGGTCAGGGTGCGTCGTGGCGAATGAAGTAGGTAATGACGCAAGTTGCAAAAAAAATATGACCTATTCAAAAATAGCATGTTAGAAAAACAAATACAAAGGAAGACGATATACAATGCTAATCAATACGGAAGAAAAGGTTATATTACAAAATAATAAGGGTGCAAAGCAAACTGTGGGATGCGTGACGATGACGAATGTGATGATGATGGCTGAAACAGTTAGAACAGCGTTTAGAGTACCAAGAGTGTGATGCCTACTTACATCTACAGAACTACAACGTCGGCGCGTGGTCGCCATCGTTGTTAAGTTCACACGTAATATTGGTTTGCACCAACATTTATACACAGTAACAGTTCACAGTTAGAGTAAATGGCGAATAAAGAAATACTTTAGTTCAGTATAGGGTGTTTAATCCATGGTAGCGAAAGAGTGTAGTTCCTCCACAATTACATCGGTTTTTATACACCGAAAATAACAAGCATAAAAATTGACAGCGAATGTAAAAATTAAGCGTTAAAGTTAAGCGGGTAACATAAAGTTTGGGCGCGAAACATTAAAAAGGAAGATAACAAAATAAAATCTGACAATATTTACTCCGAAGGTAGAGAAAGAAATATCTATAATATAAAAATGAATCGCAAAATGTGTTGGTAAGCGCATAACTCAACAACGCCTGGACCAATTTGGCCAATTCTTTTTTTTAAATGGTCGTTGAAGTTCAAAGATGGTTTTTACGGGGAGAAAAATCTAATAATTGCCGGAATAAAAACAGGCCTTTTCTTTTTCCCATACAAAAGTTTTCTAACTAAAACGTAGAGACAATTTGAGCTTTATTGCTATTGTATAAGCTATTTTTGCTTTGTATAGGGTAGGGTAGTGTAGGGTAGGGTAGGGTAGTGTAGGGTAGTGTAGGGTAGGGTAGTGTAGGGTAGGGTAGGGTAATGTAGTGTAGGGTATGGTAGTGTAGGGTAGGGTAGTGTAGTGTAGGGTAGTGTAGGGTAGTGTAGGGTAGGGTAGTGTAGGATAGGGTATGGTAGTGTAGGGTAGGGTAGTGTAGCGTATGGTAGGGAAGGTAGTGTAGGGTAGGGTAATGTAGGGTCGGGTAGGGTAGGTGGTGTAAGGTAGGGTAGGTAGGGTAGATAAATGTTTGGTGTTTTTATGGCAAAACAAAGTTTGCCGGGTCAGCTATTATATTATAAAGAGGTAAAGTTTGTGAGTTTGTGACGTTGTTAGGGGTAATCTCTGGATCTACTGAACCGATTTTGAAAATTCTTTCACTAGGCTTTCTTTTAATAGGCTATAATATATTTTCAAAAGGAGATTTACAGATATAAGATTAAAATTGCAATAATGTTACCCAAAGTAGCAAAATGTTGCCTATAAAATTCATTCTATGGCGTGCGCTGAGAAAACTATTGATGATAGATAACAATTTATTAGTTACTATTAGGTAGGTAGGTAGGGTTGGGTAGGTAGGGTTGGGTAGGTAGGGTTGGGTAGGTAGGGTTGGGTAGGTAGGGTTGGGTAAGTCGGGTTGGGTAGGTAGTGTCGGGAGGGTAGGCATGTTAGGCAGGTTAGGCACGGTAGGCAGGGTAGGCAGGGGAGGTTGGGTAGGCAGGGCAGACAGGGTAAAGTGGGTAGGCAGGGTAGCCAGTTGACGGGAGCGAAGCCCCGGGGGTCAGCTAATTTAAAATAAATAAATAGAACGGAAGTTGTCAACGTAAATTCTTATTTAAACAAAACCGGATGTTATAATATTTTAAATAAATAAAAAGGATAAAGTCAAATTAATTCCTTTTAAAATATAAACCGGCAATCCCTTCATTTTGAAAGAATTATAAAGGAAGCAAAGACTTTATACGTATTTCTTACTACTACACTGTGTACCAAAAATTTTTGTTTAGCGAAAATGAATACTATTTTCATACACCTAGGTTAACTATTTCCTTATAAGCGGTAGCTAAGGTCCTGGTGAGAGGGTTCCCGCTGGTACTGTGTCCTTGTCTGACATCTTGCAAGCTCAACTAATCGTTGGGTTTGGTAGAAATGGTAGAAAATTTTATATTTTCTTTTTTATGTTATACCAAAACGAACGAATAAAAAATATATTTAAATGCGTTTCAAAGTCTATGAAACTTTGAAACGTATTTAAATATTGTTACAGTTCCTATAATTAATCAATTCATTGTATTTAAAAAATAATTCATTAATACTGAGTAAGAGTAGTACTTTTAAATGTTTGGGCCTGGTAATACTAAATGTAAGACCACCAGGTTTGCGAAGTTTTTGGCGCGTCTTGTTCCAGTAAAATTCAGAGGGTGTTAATATTATTCGCAAATTGATTCCTAGTGGAATAAAATTTTTGTAGTTTTGTTTCTCAACTGTCTACGCAACTGGACAATATTGAGATTGTGAATATGAGACAATATTGGATAATCATTGAGATCCTTTGGGGTATTTCAAAACATCGTCTGAAGACTGCACGATCATCTCACGCCTCTCCTTCATGAGCTTGAGAGTAAGATCAGAGAGTTTTTTTCCTATCTATACGGTGAGTCTTGAAGAACAAGACTTATGTATGCAGACTTTGGATTTGCAACAAGGTTTCGCGCCAACAAGGTTTCGCGCCGGTTTGCGGATTATTGAGTCCTCCCCCTCACTTCAAACTTCAGATAACCCTATAATACTCCATCGTAAACTGCTCAATTCCTCTTCGAGTTCGGTGATCTTTTTTTTTATTGGGACAATCCCACCGCACTATTCCCAAACCACTGCAACTCCTGAAAGCCAGAATCAACAGTGGCGACCACCAGAAAAGCGCCGAGGCAATGAAGCTCGACGAAGTCCCGGAGAATGAATTTACCTGTCTTGGATCCCGCAACGAAATTAATCAGAAAAGAATAACGGAGGAGTAGGAAAAATGTAAATTTCCACTTCCCTCCATATCAAGCAGGAGACAGAACAAACAAGGCCAATAGGCACAAAGGGTCATATACAACTGGGATAAGCCCAGTTGCCTAGCACCACGGATAAAAAATTAGCATTAATACATATTAATGGGTCCTAACATTGTGAGCTGTTATATTTGGTTCCAATAATAGGTATGGCAAAAACGCTTGAACGCACGGAAATTTGTTCTAGTTTCCACAAGGTCCGTATAGTAAACAACTCCTGATGCAGCCTGTACATTATTCAACATAATATTACGTTCATTCTGCCAAAGAATACACTCCCATAAGATATGATGTGCAGATTGTACATATTCGCAGTCAGATGTAGAACACTGACATAAAGGCGAGGCAACGAGCTTGAAAGAAAATAATTTACTTTTAAAGTTACCATGTCCCGTGAGAAATTGGGCAACACAGTGATCCACTTCCAGCCATGTGCTGGCCAGCCGCACGCGAACGGATGGAAAGAATTGGTGGATCGGTGATCTTATCGTCGGTCCGGAGTCCGGAGTGTGCGCGTGTTGTACGTTGCCAGGTCCTGTCGTCGGTATTTGTTGGGGTAGCCGGATCTCGTCCGGGATTCTTTGCACCCCTTGCCATACCGTAACCTAGGGGCACTAGGGGCTATGTTTTATTAGTGCTATTCATGGGGAGTGCTATGCAGGCGGGTTGGCGATCCCAATATGGTTGTTACAAATGCACAGAGAACGCTGCTGCCCATTCTCTGGTTTGTCCCTTAGTCATTTACGACACCAATGGAAAAACATAGGGTGTTGAAATTCTTTACGACCAACACCATACGGTAAGTGATTTGAAAGATTCCAAAACATATACACTATTTTTTTTCTTTTTTCATTGAATTTGGTAGGTTTAGGTAGCGTAGTTAGGTAGCATAAATACATATATCGGGATACTTACACTATTGTTTTTACAATAAATTTGTCCCGTGTTATGTTTGGTCATGGTCACCTCATTAGAAAGATACACACTACCAACGGGAGCCCTCTCAAGTGGACCGTTTTTGCGACTTAGTGCACAGTCTAGTAGTAAGAAGTATAAGGTCTTTGAAAGGAAGTGATCAAGTTAAAGCTTAATATAAATTGAACCGGCTATCGCAACATTTTAAATAAAAGAAAGGAAATGGTCAAATTAAATCCTTATTAGTTGTCAACAGAATGTTACAATATTAAAAATAAAACAGAAACACTAAATCGACTAATGGTTTCGCGCCCATATGCACATATTTAATAAACAAACAACAACAAACAATAAACAATATTTATTTGTTCAAGACTTAAACCTAATTACAATGATTGTACCTTAAATTAGAATCATTAAGTTAGTGGCAAGATACAAAATATGTGCAACTGGGCTTAAACTAGGAGGATTCTTGTGCTATAAGCACCAGTTACTTCCGTCACCACCGTGACGTGTTCGAGCTGCCATTACAAGTGTGGTGCGGTGCTAAAGTAAGTATCAAAATTACACTAATTTATTTTATTACTATTATGTGTAAGATTGTGCATTTGAGTATGAAGATAGTGTGTGTGTGGTATTCTGGTGTGTGGTGTGTTGTATTTGTGTGGATGTGTATGTGTTAGCGTGCATGGGCTTGACTGGTTTTATTATTATTATTTAATTTGTTTTATTTTATACTTTATATACGTTTTAGTACATTTTCAGAGTTTTCATAATTTTGAGAGAGAAGGAAGTTATCTATGGTAAGTTTTAGTTTTTTTCTCGGTAAGTTATGATTAAGTATACTGTGATTTTTAATTTCGTAGACTGAACTGACAGCTGCCTACCTTATTTTTTTTAAAGGTTGCAGTTAAGACTCAATCATAAATTATGTATTCATCGAATTGACGTGACATGACTCCTAAATTTAATTTTACCAATTGGTGTAAATAAATGTTGTATGAACATAAACGTAATATATTCATACACATAGCACATAAACTTTTATTGTGTCAAATATGAAATCAACAAAAAAAAAATGCTATCGATAAAATGAAATAGTTTCATTTTCGATTTTGTAGTTGCATTTTTATGTTACGATAAAGTGACAATCCAAATGTCAGTTTAGTCTACGAAATAAAAAATCAGAGTATAGTTTGAAATACTGATTAGATAGCAGATTCTAAAACCAAACTTTTATTATGTAGAATTTGAATTCAGAATTACCGAATCAGTAGGTATTTATACAAATAATTTTGGTTACAAAGTTTTTTTTTATATAATAAGCCTGATAATAGTAGTGAGCTAGGGGCAAAACTATCCCTTTTTTAAAAGTACAGTCAGCCACGCATTTGTGGTCATTGTCTATTGACAACTTTTATTTCTTAACAGTAGGGGTGGTTTTCGCAGTCCAAAATACCCTTACTACTGACGTCAGACATACGTTCGTTTGGGTACAAAATATATCTACGCTAACATTCCGTCGCTCCTCTAGGAGACTGGGTCAAGAGAGAGGTGTTGGCGCATCACATATGCGCGGGCGTCCGAGAGGCAGGCGCGGGGTGTCGGGGGACCGAACCCACGACGCGACGGCCGGCTGCGCGCCCGCCGCTCCACTCAGCTCACAGACACCAGCCATTACGGGCATTTCTTTGTACCTATTTCTATCTGAGTTGATAGCGTAATAACAGTAATATACCTATTTTAATACAGTCCACTCTTTTATTATAAAGTCCCGATTGAGCCTATTCATTGGTCCTTCGATTGCTCAAAAATAAACACCGGTTTTGCTGTAATTAACGCCGTCAACAACATCGGTCGTCGTGTTCACCTGTGCGGACTTGGACCGTTCGCGAGCACCACGCGGTACGACCACGAAGAAAAGAACAAAGAAGTCGTTCCCGAGGCAGCCTGCATAGTCAACGTGGGAGCTGACGTCATTCTTTGGGAGTATAATACTGTATTTGAGTGAGTCCGTTCCAATTAGTTATTTTTCTGCTTTCATCTTCTTGCCGAAAAACGTTGTTCATCTTCCTATCTTTCAGTGTTCATACAGTGTCTCAACATTAGTGCTTTCATAGTGTTTCCTACGCACTGCTTGTAAAATTACGCATATTTTGTATCGAAAACGCTCGGTAATTAGCTACTTCGCACCGCGATAACACGTGTTGAGTTGTTGACCTTGAAATTTTTTCTCGATCCCTTTCACTAACGCACAGCTGTTTGTGGTTGTCTTATCTATTGAGTACATTAGCATCAGTGCGTCCAGCTGTTATTTAACTTTACAATGGCAGATAACTTAAAAACATTGATAAAAAAACGTAGTTCAATTAAATCAAAGCTTACTATTTACAGTAACTATTTAAATTTAGTAAAAAGTAGTTCCGCAATATCAGAGTTGCAACGTTTAGATTTAGAGGAGCGTTTTAATAGATTTGAAACCTTACATACCGAATTTGACGCCTTACAGACACACATCGAAGTGATATCCGACGACAACGAGGCAGCATTGACTGAACGTGAGGACTTTGACCGCCAGTTTTTCAACTTGGTGGCACTCACGCGCAGCCTGCTCGGTGTCTCGACCAACGGTGCTGCGTCGGAGGCGGGCTTCAAAGATGCTGACTCAGGTGCACATGTTTCATTTAGGAATTCTTTTGTTCGTTTGCCTAAAATAGATTTGCCACATTTCGATGGGAACTACCAATGCTGGCTTGAGTTTAGGGACACTTTTGGGTCATTGATTCACGACAATTCTAGCATAAGTGATATCAACAAGTTTCACTATTTGCGAGCTTCACTCCAGGGGAATGCAGCTTTAATTATAAAAAACATTGACTTTAAAGCTGACCATTATAATTTAGCGTGGGACCTGTTGTGCGAACGTTACAATAACAACCGACTTTTAGTGAAAAATCATTTACAAGCTTTATTTGACGTTGAACCTCTTACAAAAGAATCAAGTGTTTACATTAGAAACCTTGTTGATGTTATTAATAAAAATATTAGGGCACTAACTTCATTAAAAAGGCCCACTCAATATTGGGATGATATTATTATTTATTTTATGATTAAAAAATTAGATTTAACAACAAGTCGTGACTGGGAAGAGCATAGAAACAATACTTTTAAAGATGATCCTACTTTAACACAATTTTGTTCTTTTTTAAGCAGAAAAGCGGACTGGTTAGAATCAGTGGAGACAAATCTTAGTTCTTCCGAAACGAATGCTATAATTGCCTTAAATAATAGTCATTCAAATAAAACCGATTCTAAGCATACAACAAATAAAAAAATTGAAAATATAAATAAAAACAGTAAATGTCCACTTTGCTCCCAAGCACATACGTTATTTAAATGTGAATCTTT
Organism: Orthosia gothica; assembly: GCA_949775005.1. Taxonomy (NCBI): domain Eukaryota; kingdom Metazoa; phylum Arthropoda; class Insecta; order Lepidoptera; family Noctuidae; genus Orthosia; species Orthosia gothica. The sequence continues at coordinate 1,809,408 of OX459050.1, forward strand.
TAGAAACTTGTCAATAGAAAATCGTATACAAAAGGCAACTCAATTTAATGTTTGCATTAATTGCTTACGCTTTGGACATAATTCTACAAAATGTAGATTTTCACATTGCAAATATTGCAAAACAAAGCACAATACGCTTTTGCATTTGGAAAGTAACGAGCCCAAACTTGCTTCCAATCCAATGCCTTCTATCACGCCTTTTGCACTGTCTTCTGCTTCTCCTTCTTCAAATGTTGTGCTTTCAGCCAATTCCATGCAGCTTGCTACTTCTGCGCATGTTTTACTGTCCACAGCTATGGTGAACGTGACTGGCGTGACGGGTAAGAAGTACACTGCGCGCCTACTGCTGGACAATGGCAGTTCGGCGAACTTTGTTACGCAGAGCTTATCAGAGAAGCTGGGTTTGTTACGACGCGGTACGAGCACCAAGGTAACGGGTATTAATAACCACATATCCACCAGTACACAGTCTTGTCACCTCTCAATAGAGTCTTTATGCTGTGCCTTTAATGTAGATATCGAGTGTCACATTTTGCCTGAAATCACAAAATTTCTACCGTCAACATTCATACACATCAATCACGTCCCTATTCCTTCAGGTATTAAACTAGCAGACCCGAACTTTAATGTTCCGTCGGTCGTAGACATCCTGGTAGGGGCTGAAGTTTTCTGGAATGTCTTAGGCAGCAAAACAATTGACTTAGGGAAAAACCTACCTAAATTATGCGAGACCAAGTTAGGATGGTTAGTTTCAGGTAGTATTTCGCGCCACTCATGTTTTTCCGTCAATCATTTTTGCCATCATTCCAATGTCACTCCCGACCTAACTCAATTTTGGGAGCTTGACCATATTGCTTCAAAACATTCACTCTCGCTTGAGGAGAGAATGTGTGAGCAGTCTTTTGCTCAAACCACCGTCCGTAATGATGGTGGGGGATTCGTAGTATCAATGCCTTTAAGAGGGGATCCTAGTACATTAGGTCATTCATTTACCAATGCTAGAAATCGTTTTCTTTCCCTTGAACGGCGATTTAAACGCGATCCATTATTTTATAAAAAATACAATGAGTTCATGAGAGAATATGAGCGCCTTGGTCATATGACGTTAGACTCAGACTGTACTCCTTCACCAGAAAACTCCATGAAAAATTATTACATTCCACATCATGGAGTTATTCGCAGTTCTAGCACCACTACACAGCTACGCGTAGTATTCGACGCATCAGCTCCTACCAGTTCGGGGGCGTCGCTTAACGACATCCAGATGGTCGGTCCCGTAGTACAAGACGATCTGTTTTCCATTTTAACACGTTTTCGTCAGCATAAGTACGTGGTCTCAGGTGACGTGGAAAAAATGTACAGAGCCATAGAGTTAAATCCAGTCCAACGACCTCTTCAAAAAATAGTTTACAGATTTGAACCTTCAGAACCTCTTAGAACCTACACTTTAAATACGGTTACCTATGGTACCGCTTCTGCGCCCTATTTAGCCACTAAGTGTCTTGTAAGTCTGGCTGATGACATTGAGGACAGTCGTGCCAAATGCGCTATACGACGAGATTTTTACGTCGACGACTTTCTTAGTGGAGGGGATACGATAGCTGAAACGGTAGATATTTCAAAAAAGGTACATTCTGTTCTATCATCTGCAAAATTCAATTTAAGAAAATGGCGATCAAACAATCCAAAAATTCTAAAAGAAATTACACATAGCAACGAGTTACATAACACTTTAAATTTTTCTGAGCATAGTCCAAACTCTCAATCTAAGACTTTAGGTCTTAACTGGATTTGTGACTCTGATTCACTCACTTATGCTATAAATATCACCTCCACTACTAAAGTCACAAAACGTCATGTCCTTTCCGTTATCAGTCAAATCTTTGACCCATTAGGCCTCGTAGGTCCATGCGTCGTCGAAGCAAAGCTGATTATGCAGCGTCTATGGCAAGACAAGTATGACTGGGATGACGAAGTATCGCACGAAGTCAAAAATCTTTGGTATACATTTGAAGGCACAATAACAGCATTAAATAAATTAAATATTCCTCGTTGGGTTTTGCGTGAAGACTCTATTACGCATGAAGTACACGTCTTTACCGACGCGTCCGAGAGGGCGTACGGCGCTTGTGTGTACATTCGGTCTTGTAATGGCAGTGGGTCCATAGGCGTACAACTTCTAGTCTCTAGAAATCGTGTAGCGCCGATCAAACCAACGACGATACCGAGGCTTGAACTTTGTGGAGCTTTGTTGGGTGCAAGGCTGTGTACTAAGGTTCAGGAATCGCTTACCATGCCCATTCATAAATGTAGATTCTGGTGCGACTCAACCATAGTCCTGGGTTGGCTCTCTACTCCTTCTAATCAATTAAAACCTTTTGTCAGGAACAGAGTCAATGAAATACAGGAAAGTACTTGTGGTCATACCTGGAGCTACGTACCGTCGAAGGACAACCCGGCGGATCTTGTTTCCCGTGGTCTCAGTGCCGACGTTATCATGCACACACCTCTGTGGTGGTCTGGACCCTCATTTTTACAGCATAGTGAAAATGAGTGGCCTAGCATGCCAAACAACGGGAAAGATAGTCTGCCGGAAGTAGTGACTCATTACATTGGTAGTAATAGTGACAATCATATTTCGTTACGTAGTGATCATTTAGACGTAACTATTCATTCATCAATCATTTCTAATTTATTAGTAAAGTATTCTAGTTTATTAAAAATACAAAATATAATTACATATATACAACGCTTTGTTTACAACATAAAAAATAAAAATAAATTGCATGGTAATTTTTCAACAACAGAACTAGAAAACTCATTAAATATAATTATACATTATTCACAGCTTGAAATGTTTCCAGAAGAGTATAATTTGTTAAAGTCTGGACAAAAATTACCGCGCAAAAGTAGATTGCTTCCTCTGACACCGTTCATTGACAATCATAACCTCATTCGCGTGGGCGGAAGGCTCGATAACTCCCCCTACGATTTTAGCGTGAAACATCCTATTGTTTTATGCAGTAAGCATATACTTACAAAACTTATATTTCAAATGCAACATTTAAAACTTGTACATGCAGGTCCACAGTTGTTATTGTCACATATACGGCAAACATATTGGCCTCTAGGCGGCAGAAACTTGTCTAGATTTGTCGTGAATAAATGTCTTAAATGTTTTCGACATAAGGCTCAGAACGTTCAGCCTATAATGGGTCAACTACCTAGCTCAAGAACAAATCTTGAGTTTCCTTTCTTAAATAGTTATGTTGACTACGCCGGGCCAGTATTGGTGGCCAATCGTAAAGGCCGAGGATGCAAACTTACAAAGTCCTATATGTGCATCTTTGTTTGCTCGGCAGTAAAAGCCGTACATTTGGAGCTCGTCACCGACCTCACCACTGAGGCCTACATGGCCGCTCTAAATCGGTTCGTGGCGCGTCGTGGCAAGCCTCGAAGCATCACGTCCGATAACGGGACTAACTTTGTAGGCGCATCAAATGAGATGTACAGGTTCTTGCAATCATCAAATGTTGCATCTGAAATGGCGCAGCAGGGTATTGAATTTATTTTCACGCCCGCATACAGCCCTCATTTCAATTCATTGGCTGAAGCTGCTGTAAAATCATGTAAGCATCATTTAAAACGATTACTGCATCTTACTCATTTCACCTTCGAAGAGATGGCTACCTGTCTCACTCATATAGAGGCGGTTCTTAACTCACGCCCTCTTACTCCTCTTTCTTCAGACCCTAACGATTTTTCGGCACTTACTCCCTTTCACTTCCTAATTGGACGGCCATTCTTATCAGTACCACATCCTCAGGTGACTGAAGCCAACATCACGCGACTGGATCGCTGGAAGAGAATTCAGCACATCAGACAGCATTTCTGGCGACGGTTTCATAACGAGTACACTTCTCTGCTGCAGGCCAAATCCAAGTGGTTTCATTCCAGAGGTGAAGTGAAGCCGGGGTCCTTAGTCCTGATAAAGGACAAAACAACGCCGCCTCTGCTCTGGTCCCTGGGCCGGGTCACGAAGACCTATCCTGGCGTAGACGGAGTCACGAGAGTGGCCGAACTGAAGACGAAGCGGGGCACCATTCGTCGTGCTTTCAACTGCATCTGCCCCCTTCCAATCGACAATTGAAGACTTCCCTTCAACCCGGGGAATATGTTGGCGCATCACATATGCGCGGGCGTCCGAGAGGCAGGCGCGGGGTGTCGGGGGACCGAACCCACGACGCGACGGCCGGCTGCGCGCCCGCCGCTCCACTCAGCTCACAGACACCAGCCATTACGGGCATTTCTTTGTACCTATTTCTATCTGAGTTGATAGCGTAATAACAGTAATATACCTATTTTAATACAGTCCACTCTTTTATTATAAAGTCCCGATTGAGCCTATTCAGAGGCCCTCTTATTGTTTCCAACACAGCTAGTTATTATTTTAATTGTAACCTTTACAATACAACACCAAACTTTTAATTAAATATGGCCTACATTTTGCGAAATCGTTAAAATAATCATAATTACGAAACCTTTGACGGACAGTTCCCGTTTCTTAAAGGAACGTTCGCATTCTAATATCTGTGTCAAAATCAACTTTAATTTCCTTACAGTTTTGACGTAGACAGAGAATAGACTGGTACTGGTAGACTGGACGGTACTCTTATGACTCCTATTACTGCGATCCACTGCCAGTACACTGGGGTGGTCCAAAGCTGGCACATTCTCTGTCCACGCACACGCGCACGTGTACGTACACTTCAACGTAAAGTTCAGTACTTCAGTTGAAAACCAGCGTTAAGCAACTCTTATCTTTCTGGCATTTTGCTGAATTGGAACTATTTGGCGCAGCTGCGTGGCACACTATGTAAAATAAGTTCCCTTTTATTTATACCTATATACTAGCACAACGCCCGCGACTTCATTCGCATGATTTCGTTTATCCTATAAATTATTTTATTGTAAGCATTTAGTGAAGGTGAATAAAAGTAAGCTATTATTAAAACAATAAAAATTGGGTATCGTAGATATATACAGGGTTTATTGGATTGGGACGATTCGTTATTTGACTTAAATAATAATAAATTTTAGGTTACCGCCACAAATTAAAATCCTCCCCTAAAAACTTACCAACCCCTTTTTGCCCCGTTGGGGGTCGAGTTTTGAACAACCCAAATATGCTATTCACTTTTTTCTTCTCTTTTTGTTTTTTGTTAATGTTAGTCAGATTGCGCGGAGAAATTCCTCAAAAAAAATTTGACACCCCTAACCCTGTATAGGAGGGAGTTTTAAAGCGCGCCTTAGTGCTTCCCTAGAACCCTACGTCAAAAACGAAACCCTGCCTAGTAAGATTCTTAGCTTGAGTTAGTAACGAAAAACTTATAATGACAACTTTTATTGTTTCCTTAGGTTGGTATTTGTGCCAAATTTCAAATTTATTAACCCAAGAAATAAGTTTCTTCAAAAACACTTTAACACCCCTAAATCGTATTTTTGGAGTAGATAAGTAAAACTGATAAAGACAACCATTATGGTTCCCTTAGGATGGGTATTTATGTAAATTTTCAAATACTACAACACAAATACTACATTTTATTTCAAACCCAAGAAATAATATTTTTCAAAAATACTTGTAACACCCCCTAAATCATCATTTGGGGGTAGTTTCGAAAAACTAATAATGAAAACCTGTATTGTTTATTTAGGTTGGTATTTATGTCAAGTTCCAGTTTTATTGAAACAAGAAATCATATTTTTTCATACAAACTTTAACTCCCCATTGTTCGACTTTGGTGGTTGTTTCAAAAGACTAATAATGACAACCTTTATTGTTTATTGGGGTTGGTATTTATGTCAAGTTTCATGATTATTAATCATGAAATCAGATTTTTCCATACAAAATTTCAACACCTCTTAAATCGACTTTGGTGGTTCTTTGGTGGTGGTTGTTGACTAATAATGTCAACCTTTATTGTCTATTGAGGTTGGTGTTTATGTCAAGCTTCATATTTATTAACCCAAAATATAAGATTCTTCAAAAAAAAAAATACATACATACAAACATAAACTCACGCCTTTTTCCCATGGGGGTATGCAGAAACTACAGAACGCCACCTGCTACGATCCTTACATACTTCTTTTGCTTCACACACATTCATACATCTAGTCATACACACACGCCGGTTATGGGTACTGCGCACTTGGCCTTTCTGAAGAACATCACCTATAAGGTCTATGTATGTCTTTCTAGGGCGTCCCCTACCAGCGTTTCCATTCACGTCTGCCTTGTAAATACCTTTCGTTAGTCGACTTTCATTCATCCTCTCAACATGGCCAAACCATCTTAACATACCCTTTTCAATTTTAGTCACTACATCTTCTTTTAAACCACAACGTTGTCTTATTACCTCATTCCTCAATCTATCAGTTAAAATTACACCACACATACTCCGCAAGGAGCGCATTTCTACTGCATTAATCCTACTTTCATGTCTTTTTTGCCATACCCAGCCTTCACTTCCATACATTAGTGTAGTCGAGCTTCTGGAGACATCAACTTGCTGGTCACAACTGCATGCATAGCACCATTCACTTTATTCCCTGCATTCACTCTCCTTTCCACATCCTCTTCAACCTTTCAATCCCTTGTGAACATACTGCCCAGATATACACTCGTTCACTTGCTCCACACTCTTATCATTTATTTTAACTTCACACTTCGATACATCTTCTTCTCTTTCAAACACCATTACCTTAGTCTTGTTCACATTTATACTCATCCCTTTTAACTTAAAAGCTTCATTCATCACAGTCACCATGTCTTGCAACTGTTCTGCTGACGATGCAAGTAGAAATTGATCATCTGCATAGAGAAGGCATTTGACTGGCAACTCATTCATCCTCAATCCGCACTCATGCTGTTTCAAACCTATCAGACAACTATCCATGTACAAGTTGAACAACCACGGTGACGCTACACAGCCCTGTCTAACACCCCTTGAAATGGAAAACCAGTTCGTATACGCCTCATTAATCCTAACACAAGCACTGGAATCCCTATATAGAGATTTCAGTGCCCGTACCAAGTGCCAGTCCACACCGTACCCGGATAGCGTCGACCACAGTTTATCCCTCCACACACTGTCATAGGCCTTCTCCAAGTCCACGAAAGCACAGTAGACTTTTTGTGCTTAGCCAGATGTTTTTCAGCTATGCTCCTCAAGGAGAAGATCTGATCCATACAGCCCATTCCCTCTCTAAATCCTGCTTGCACGTCCCATAATTGTTCATCCGTCACTTTTACCACTCTATTTATTAAAACTTTCGCATATAATTTGCCGACAACACTCAAAAGACTAATGCCGCGGTAGTTTTTACACTCCTGCTGTGAGCCTTTTCCCTTATATAGTGGTACGATTACAGCTTTGCACCAGTCATCCGGCACGCGGCCATATCTCCAACACATATTAAAGATCCGGCACAACAGGCTTGCTACCACCCCGTCACCGCCCTTCAGCATTTCAACAGATACTCGGTCATACCCTGCAGCTTTACCAATCTTCATCCCACTCAGTGCTTTTATATTCTCATCCATTCCTATTTCATTCTCATGTTTTTGCTCTTCGTCCGAGTTTGGGTCTTGACAACTTGCCTCTGCCCAGTTACCCACTCCTTGCACACTATCCTGACAACTAAATAAACTTTCAAAATATCCCTTCCAGCGTTCCAAGACCTTGCATTCTTCACTCAGTAAGCACCCATCTTCTGCTCTTATTCCATTCATGCTCGATGTTTTTGTCACTCCGCGAGCCAATCTTACCTGTTTCCAGAACAGCTTAACATTGGCCCTGAAGTTATCGGAGAACTTCCTGTTATATTTTTCTTCCTTTTCATCCTTCTTCATTTTTACCACCTTTTTGACTTTCGCTTTAATATGCTTATACGTTACTTTCACTCTTGCCAGATCATCCGTCACGTTTGTTGCTTCATTCATTCTATTTTGGGCCTTACAGGCTAACACATTAAGCCAAGCCTCTTTCTTCTTCTTCACCACCTCTTTCACTTCATCATCTACCCAAGTATCATTCGTTCTACTACCACGTTTCCTCTTCGCTATACCACATAACTTTGCGGCTACGTTCACCATACTACTTTTCACTATTCCCCACACATCCTTTAAACTGAAATCATTCATACCATCAAATATCTTATCCGTCTCCTGTTTTACTTTTCTCTTGTATTCCTCCTTTACTTTTAGTTCTTGTAATCTTTCTACTTTTATTATTTCTAACTCGGTCACAGGAACTTGAACTCGATGACGCCAATGCTTGAACAGACCAGCCACCCGACACATAACCAGATAGTGATCAGTCCCCACATTAGCAACCCGATATGCTCTTGTATCTGCAACTTTGCTCTTCAATCTTTCATCTACAATAACAAAATCAATCATACTTCTACTGTCTTGCCTTTCCCACGTATACCTCTCTTTCTATGATCAAACATAGTGTTCATTACACACAGGCCCTTCTCTACACACACTTCTAATAAATTCCTCCCATTCTCATTCACTCTATTGTCCCCAAATGCCCCTAATACTCTTTCGAACCCATTCCTCTTCACACCAACCCAACTATTAAAGTCATACACGCATTGGGTGTATACACGCACAAAATAAAAATAGGGTGTAGGCCCACCTTAACTCTCACCCAAAGAATCCTAGGGCTCACACAAGCGTAATCTTTTACACAGCTCATCATCCGCTCTGAGAGGATAATCCCCACACCCTGACAGGCCCTCTGTGTCTCTTGAACACCGGACCAGATAGCGGTCAGGGACCCGTGTTTTTAGACATACCCTTTCTTTTTGTCTCATTCACACATAACACATCTATCCTTATGTCCTTCACTATTTCACATACTTCATCCATCTTATCTATCATCCCTCCCTGCACATTCAGCGTAGCTAAGCGACACTCCGCAGCGCGCTTTTCACCCCATGAGAACAATTGACGTGGTGTGTGGCGAGCATCACCGCCGTCTCCGAGTAAATTATTTAGCCTCATTTTGTTCCCACGAATAGCAAGGGAAACTATGTCCACGCTCTACAGAGCCCCGCTTGTAGAGGTAAGGCTGGATAGTGCCTGGGGGCGCCCGGTCCCAGACAGCAGGCAAAGTAACAGGTAAAAAAAAATAACATCCCCTAAATCGTCTTTTAGGGGGAGTTTCAAAAAATTATAATAACAACCTTTGTTATTCATATAGGTTAGTATTTGTGCCAAGTTTCAAGTTTATTGGCCCAAGAAATCATCGTTCATTGTTTTCCATACAATTTTCAACATCCCCTAAATCATCATTTGGGGGTGTTTCGAAAAACTAATAATGGTAATCTTTATCATATACTTAGAATACTATTTGTTCTAAGTTTCAAGAATTTTGGCTGAAGGAATTAGATTTTTCATACAAACTTTCAACTCCTTTTTTACCCCCTTAGGGGTGGATGTTCCAAAAATCCTTTCTTAGTGCAGACTTACGTCACTTAAGAAACTTTTCTGCCAAATTTCATGCTTCTAGGCTTAGCAGTTTTGGCTGTGCGTTGATTGATCAGTCAGTCAGTCAGTCACCTTTCGCTTTTATAGATATTATTTATATTATTATATTATTACAAGATAGATAATATAACCTATCTCTCTATATCTCTATCTATCTTATACCTATCTTATATATTATATAAGATAGGTATAAGATAGATTGTGTGTATCTGTGTATGCCAAATAAACTAGTTTTCTTTCTTTCTTACGAATTTTACAAGTTTTGAACATTGTTCGTCGCCGAGATGAGTTTACGACTTGAATTTGAAAGTTTTTTAAAACGTTTTTCCCAGTAAAGAGTAAAGCCATATAAATATTAAAGGGTATAACATATAGATAAAGGATCATTCAATAATAAATCTATAATGTTCCCTATTCACACAGCTAAGGGAGTGTGCGTATTTAGTGGGTACAGCACCATTATACAACTTTTGGTTCCAGGAAATGTTAATTTTCCTTCACTAATGTAAAGAAAACAAATAGTTTAGTATTTTGAATTAAATACCATCACACTGCATTAGCGAATTCACGCTGCTTGATTAGCGTAGTGATAATCGCTTTGTTAATTGATGGTGCTTGATTAGAAGGCCTAAATCCCGTAATTGCACTAATATCCTAATTGAATTATTAGAATTCGGATAAACATCGATAAAGCACCTATATAATTGACTACACTGAAACTAGTTTTATTTCTTTATTTCTTTACACACAATATAAAAGACAAACCAGTATTGTCCACATATGACAAGAACAATATAATGTCTAGACTTCATAAGACTGTAACCTCTGAGTTTCGGTGCTTCTTCTCAGAGTAGTCTGATAGAAGACACTGACTTCATCCCGTTTTATTTAACGCGCATTAGTGGTTATTTTATTAAACCAATTTATAAGTTGGTTTAATAAAATAACCACTTTGTAAACACACCAAATAAACATATAATTTAGCTGACTGGTTGAACAGATTATATGTACTTAGGTTATACGCATCGCACAGATTGGACCCACTGGTCTAGTTAGTGATTATATACTTTTATCTTTAAGAATAAATCGTCTTCTTTAAGGATCTGTTTTTTTAAACAGGAGAAGATAACATCCTATTTTAACATGCGTCATTACTTTTTGTGCAACTTGCGTCATTCCTTCAACCGAGATGACACTCCTTGATCAGTTCTACCAGTTTGTCTCAACTGGTGCATTAAAAATAAATATGGCATTTAGTTGAGCACGTTTTGATAAAAATAAAATCCTTCTCGTATACATGTTGAATTAAAGTAAGATGTCGGACAGACCTTCCGAATATGGCAGACAATTTTAAAATTGTCTATTACAAAAACCAAGTCTTGACTACAAAACTGTGTCTCTCTTTTAACGTAAGGCGCATAATATTGTGTATAATCTATTTATTATAGCATTAATAAAATCAATGCATACATTATCAATTCACTATCTAATAAATTAATAATACATTTAATTATATCAATTTATATTTATTTTTTATATTCTGGCAGTAAATATTTGAAGGCCAACGATTGATCGTATTAGGGATTTGACTGCGCAGTCCGTTTATGCAGTTTAACGAACGCGTCTATAGTTCTCGCCAAACTTCTTGGCCGCCAGAGTTTTTTCTAGATTTTCGTTGGTTAATCTAAAAGGATGTTGTAGATATAGAAGTCAACTTACCCTTATAATATCCATGACTTTGTTGAGAGGCTTCCCTCGATACAATTGTTGATGACACACAAGATCGTCGTAGTCGACGATTTTTCTTCGGATAGTTCCATTTTCATTCTCCATCGCCAACCAGTCGAGACCACCGTCGCTGCAGTCCCAACTGTTGCCTGTCAGTTTAAAAAAAAAACGTTTATTAAAAATCCTAAGAACTGCTTTTTACCCGACTGCAAGGAAAGGGTTATGTTTTTTGAGCGTATCTTGTATGTCTATAAGTATGTATGTTTGTATGCATGTAATATTCTTATTTACCTCATATCTTGCAAACCGCTAGACGGATTTATATAATCAAGACATCGTTAGATACGATTTCTGCCGAGTCTTCTTAGATAAGTGACGTTAAAAAACAACAAAAATGGCGGTTTTTGGTCGCCATATTGTGGGTCTCAATTTTGTTTTTTCCAAACTCTTTTTAAGTGGGGTATCAAAATGAAGGGTTTTAAGAAGTGGTTATAAAAATATATACCACTCATTTGTTTAAAATAAATTCGAAAAAAAAAAAAAAAACTGAAAAGTTGTAAATAAAAAAAGTTAATTCAATAATCAAAAACCCGAGTGCTTTAGAAGGGAACTAAAAAGACGTTGTTAATGAAGTAGAAATTCATGCAGTCGGAGGATTAGGTGGTCAGCCAGCTCGCGAATATGTATCCTCCGACTGCACAGCATGATTTTCTACTTGTTTACATCTTTTTAGTTCGCTTCTAATTTGTTTCTAAAAACACTTGTATACCATAGTTACAGTTGGACCAGCATCTTTACTTTTAATTACTTGGGTTAGCGTCACGTGTTTTTTTTTCTATATTTGGTTCTTACAATCAATAGAGAAGGCCATAAAGTATCACAAAATATTTATTTATGTACACACAAAACACTTAACAGAGAAAAGAAATAATACAGATAAAAGAGCACAAAGGTACTGCTTATTCCAATAGAAATTTCTTCCAGCAGACCTGCGACAGGATAGTTGGATGATATACGAAGACACAGTGTGTAGAAGGAAATAAGGAAACTTAAAATATACTAACAACTATATAACTTAACTAATTATCTATAAATAACACATATACCTTAACTAAATATTTAGAAGATAAAAATACATACATAATAATATATAATAATTACAATATGGTGGAGAGGTAATGATCTTTGACTTGTTTCTTGAATTGATAAACATTTTGGGAATCAAGAATTTTAGGAGGAAGTGAGTTCCACAGTCGTACTGCATGAACAGAGAAGGAGTGGGAATAGAAATTAGTGCTATGGGATGGGAAGTTTAGGTGATACTTAAGTTGTGATCTACACGGGACATCGGCAGGGCGAATAAAGGAGAAGTGATCGCACAGATATTTAGGATAAGTAGGGTTAAACAGGATGTTGAAGAGGAGACATAATACTCGAGTGTTCCTGCGAAGGCGAATGGGGAGCCACTTGAGATCCTTGCGGAAATATGTGTCATGTGCTCAGAAATGAGTTAATTTAAAAACAAAAGATCCTTTTCATTCTTATATTCATTGCATAAACATGTGGGCACTTACAATTTTTTTTAGAAGGCCTTTGTTCTATTTTGACAGACGCCATTCTGTATTAAATTTTGGACCGTACAACAATAACGCTAGAATTTGTTTCTGGATGGCCAGTACGTTCTTTCCGCAAAATCAACTTGAAATTTGAGGAACCCATTTCGAAGTGCAAAGTGTCAACTGATATTATTATCAGGCTTGAAACTTATCGGAGTTTTAAATAAAAATCAAGAGCGGTGCCGCGGTCCTGGAAAGTATCCGAACTAAAACTTTTTATTAAAAACTTGTATGCGTATAGTTTTCTAGTATCGTTAACAGTTTGAGCAGTCACCTTTTGACGATAGTGTACTCAAAGAAGGTATTTGTGTTCTTAAAATTTATTTAATTAGAATAAAAAAAGAATAGAATAGAAAACATTTATTCGACATAGAAACAACACAACAACAACAATCACAAAGTAACAGAAAAATAGTAAAAAACAAAAGTACAAACAAGGTTTAACAGTGATTGCGCCGAGCGTGCCCATACCGAAAGGGTTACCAACTCAGCATTTGCTGGGCGTCAGACACCCAGCGCTGATTTTCAGTTGGCACCCCGCTAGTGATACACGGACGTAGGTAAATAAATAGATACTTAAAATAATGTCATACAGTGGATACGTGTGCTTAACTTATAAATTGAAAGAATATGTAATAGATAGTATAAAGTAATGTAAATAAAAAATATATAATGTAATTGTTTAAAATTGACTCAAAAACCCCAAAAGACAGTGTGGTAAGACGCAACCGGCCTATCACATTTATCCAATCTCTGCCCGACTCATAACCTATAAATAGGCACACTACTTGATGGATTAAACTTAATTCTATATTAACGCAGAAATTATTCATATTAAATAATAAATATTAGATTGAATTAAATTAACTTTAATGTTCACAAAAATACGATAAAACTTATCGACTGATAAGAGTCCACAGCTGGACTTAAGAGGAAATGCGGGCAGAGAGCACCGACTGAATTTCCTTAGTAAAAAGTCGTAATTCGAGGATTTGCTCTCGCCTATTTCCTCCTTTTTACAAATTTGAAACATATTTCATTATTGAATAAAAAATATATTTTACAATGCATGTCCTCGAAAAGAGCGGTTTTCCAAGCAGCCAAACTGTGCAGAAAGTGTCACTTTTTTCACTAGTGCTTTTTACTTTCCTGTATTTTTTTAATTTTTAACTCCAACGTCAGCCGACGCATAGAGTTTTTATTATTTGAGAAAACTTTAAAAAAATAGTTATGCACAGATTATCATTCATATAAAGGGTAAAATAAAACTAATACTTTATTTTAGGCGTTTTTAATTACTTTAGATTTAGATTTTGATCAATAAATTAATTTAAATATGCATTAAATATGTTTAGCAGAACGTATATTTTGCTCGTGCTTTATTGCGTTACGATGTGACAGCTATTCGAACATGCGCAGTAGATATGCCCGAGGAACTATTAGTTAATCTGTGGATATGCTGAACGCGCTTGAATAAGCCCGCCATTTTATTAATTTAATTTTATTAATTTATTTATTTCCTCGCACAATGCATAGTAAAATGTTGTATGATACACGTACGTAAGATGATTTCCGACTTGTGTCGATTTATCCACTCATCGGAAATCACCTACCTTCCGCACTTGTAGCATAAATAACTATTTCAATACAGTTGTTAAACATGGCGCACTTTCAGAGGCTATAGTTATGATTCGAAAATCGAATCTTTTGCACAGGCATCTTTTTGTTTCGCGGTCGTGACTGTTGTTTACGCGCTCGATCATTTGTTTTGCAGTTTAGTTTTAAATTTACAAGTCAATTTAAAAAAGTTTAGTAGCAAGGAGTTTTCATACATAGAATAAAATGGATAAGATTGTTTACGAGGAAAAATGAATGAGTCCGTACGTCTTAGCATTGAATTCTCAAAAGTCTTTTAGATGTTTGTTTAATATATTTAATTAACAGTTTTAATTTAATTATTTTCACATGAACATTTGTCAATAATCGAATAGGCTGTATAGGCTGTTTTCGTTGTAAAAAAAGATATGCCCAGTTGCAAAAACGCGCCATTTTCTGAAAATTTTAATTCATGTGTGATTTTTTTTTATTTTTATAATGAGTTCGAGTACAATTAGTGATGAAATAGAATTAACTTTGCCCGATATTTTATCTGAGGCAAAAACTGCGCAGGATGGAATTTTGCACCAAAAATCTCGAGAAAGATATATGGCGACTTACGATAATTTTATTTTATGGACAAAACAAATTTAATTCTTTGATTGTTTTTACTGCTATGCGGCTATTGCTCGTGGCTAAATAATAACAGCCGCACGGGACGATCTTTAAGGTTAAGCAACGCTTGACGAGGTCGGTCCGTGGATGGGTAACCATTCCAACATACCGAGTTTCCTCCGTGCCTCGGAAAGCACGTTAAGCCGTTGGTCCTGGCTGTCATTTGAAGATCTTTGACAGTCGTTACGAATAGTCAGACGCTTGAGATCTGACACCAGTCTAGCCAAGGGGTACCGTGTTACCCAGTTACTGGGTTGTGGAGGTCAGATAGGCTATCGCTCCATGTAAAACACTGGTACTCACAGCTGAATCCGGTTAGACTGGAAGCCGACCCCAACATAGTTGGGAAAAGGCTAGGCAGATGATGATGATGATTATTTTTACTATTTCCCACAACTGTATTGAAAAACGTCGTGTGATACACGGGTGTATAGGTTATTGCAAACTCGTGTCATTAATAACCCTCGCCTTCGGCTCGGGCTTGTTAATAACAGCTCGTTTGCAATAACCTACTTTCCACCCTTGTATCACAATGTACTATATAATGTGCTTCTATCGTTTATCGTTCGTTTCGTATATCGTTTTTCTTTATTCATATAAAGTTGTCAAATTTGTAAAATAAGCCTCTGTTGTGTGTGACAGCGCAATTTTGACCAATTTTTGAGGGTTCTAGTGCTTCTAAAGATAATGCATCATCGAAAATGAAAACAAATTAGCACAGCATAAATCTTTATTTTTCAGTTTATGAAATATCTTTTAAATTGGTCTAATATTAGAGGAGGAAATAGGCGAGTTATGACTTTTTACTTAGGATATTCAGTCTGCGAAACATTTGACTGAATGCCTGACTGCTGAATTTTTACTGAATGCTGAAGCCTCTCCTATTGCATGCTATGGAATGGAGCATTAGTACGACCTTTGAAATTCTTACCGGTACCGGTTCTACCGTTTTTGTCATCAATCACCAATGGTCATTGGTTTTGCTGATACCGGTCAACTTTAAGTTCTGTTTGCATGATAAACACATCTGCATACAAAAATAAATTAATAACTCTTTGACATAGGTTTGACATAGGTCTAAACATCTGTACTCTATGCATCATTCTTCGTCCCAGAAACAATATCTATATTGTTAGTGATTTCCTCCACTTGAATCGATCAGATTTATTATATTTATTATTTTATTATTATTATATATATTTTTTTTTTTTTTTTTTTTTTTATTGGGTTATAATATAACTTGTTATTAATTGACTGAATCCATTGGAGTGAAGAAGGTTGAAGTGCTTTATGTACCTAATTATGCTTGCCTAAGCCCGTGCCTAAGCAGATAATCTAGTTACGTCATCACTCATCATCACTTAAGGGCCTAAAACGGTAACTTTCTAAAGCATACTCCAAAAGTTTTGCTTTAAAAAAATAATTAACAAAACGATATTTTTTCGCAACTTTTGGGAACTCCTCTAAAACGACTTGGATGTTTAAAAATATTTTTACACAGAAAAATTGATGGCCGGAATTTTTCTTAACTAACATAGCATATATAAATCAAATAATATTTTGCAAACAAAACTTTTCATAAGGAGGTCCAATATTTATATTTTGGCATCGAGCGCACGGCCAGTACTGCGTTAGCATTGGGGCATAAATAGCGTCTTAAGCAATGATATTCAAATAAACAGATACGTTATACACTCACAAAACAATTGAAAAAAGTGTTCCGCGCAGCAGCGGCAGCACACATACACACTTTTCATTCATCTGACATTTCACTACAATGTCGAAAGGGATGGCTTGATAAAACAAACAAGAAAAAAAGAGACAGCTAGTGTTTGTCACTTGCGTGTGAATGTAAACAAACATTATTCTGACAACCAATGTTTTTTCTTTTTGTAACCTCCAAATATCAGAAAATTAGGAAGAAAAATTGAAATAAATTAGTAAATTGAGGTGTATTGCGTATTTACATATGGTATGAGATCCCTTCTGTTTTATGTAATTTGGTATTATAATTGGTACACTTTCTAAATACACACGATGGTATTTTTTTAATTTTGTTTTTTTTTCAACAAAGCGTATCGCTCTTCGCCATGCGTGACATAAACTAAAGACTAAATCATACAATTGTCTACTATTCGAGTCTTCACAATGCGCGCGCTTATAACATATCTGTTTATTTGAATATCATTGGTCTTAAGTCACGTGCTCCGTGACTTAAAAGTGCATACCTACTTGACTACTAATAATAATCTGCACAGGATGAATGAATGTACACTTTTAATGATTGTTTATATTTAATTAAAACTAGTGCCATAGATCAAAGGCAATCTTTAGATAACATTATCATCGTAAAGTTTAAAAATAGTTATAGCAAAACATTAATGGAATAAAAATATTCTCTTATCACAAAAGAAGCAAAGTCCAAACAACGTTATATTGAGCCACATTTAATTAAATTCTTCTACAGACAAGTGGGATGCCTGAGACCCTGAAACCCGTTACTAAAATTGTTCTATCTTTGAGGGTTTGGTGATTAAAACCCTTATTCAGGGCGTTTTTATCGATACTTTTTTATAGCGAACTTATAGTTTTATTAGTACAAACCGGCAGGCCTATTACGTATCTTTTGCAAGAGCAAAACGAAAGCGATTTTTGCGCAATAATTGCTCTTCAATACAAAAGTTTTAGAGTTTTTAGTTTTTTTTTTTTTTAATAATTTCATTTGACAAACAGCGAGTGATAAGCAAACGATTGTGTAGGACCTACCATACCTACACTGCAGGTAATTCCGACTTTTATGACATAAAGCGTTTGATCGCTATCGTTTTGCTCTTGCAAAAGTTTTTTTTTTTATCGTCTTTAGGCTTGCGCTTGACCACTATCTCACCTGATGGTAAGCGATGATGTGGTCGACGGTGAAGCACGCTTGCCTAGAAAATAACCTATTCACTCTTTCCCTAGATTGTAGCTATCGGGAAACACAGACTCCGGCAGGGAATGCCACTCCTTAGCTGTACGCATAATGAATGATATACGTAATAAGCCTGCCGGACGCATTGTTTACTTGAAATACAAAACTCTTTTCTGGATGCTTGCGGCTAACAATTTTATTTTATTTGCCCTACAGAGTAAAAAGTCGAGCAAAACAATCTTTGCCTTTGTATTTACAAAAACACGAACAATATTTATCATTAACCCTTTGATGTTAAGCCTGACATAGGTCAAAGGGAAGACTTAGCACAGAGCAAATCGCTTAGCGTAAATAGGTACGTTAGTTCCCGCTCCGGGTAAAGGATATAATTAGCTTTCATTTCATGTTACCTACTTCATGTTTGTTAAAATGCAAACTGAGACTACTCTTTTCGCCAAGACTCGACACTGAGCTAGCAACTTTTGGAACTTGGAATAAATCTTGGAAAACATAATAAAAGCTAGAACTTCTGCCAGCAGGTTCACCCGCGTGAAAAGTGTATTTCTCCAAAGGAAACATCATACCGAGATGAAAAACCTGTTGTATTCCAGGCAATAATCTATCTCAGTGCCAAATTTCATCCAGATCCGTTCAGCAGTTCTGGCGTGATTGAGCATCAAAAATACATCCAAACTTTCGATTCAATGATCAGTTTGTTATTTATTGTATTAGTACCAAAGATAAGATGTTGGGACAATTTCCTAAGAATTCGTTAGTTTAGTCATAAAGCTCTTCTAATATCCGCCATTGTATCTTTGTGCATGAAGTTTAAATAAATATATTATTAATCATCATCAATCAATATCAATATACATGTAATAAATCTGTAGGAAAGACGTTTTTGTACATTGAACAGAATTACGGAAAACCCATTGCCAGGTTTTTTGGAATTTTTGTCTGTTTATCTGTTTAGTTGTGCACGCTTCGCGTAAAATGTACGAAACAAATGTGGATAACATTTATAGATAAACATTGCGAGTAACTTGAAGTATTACTTAGTTTTGTTTCATCGCAATTGGTTCACTCTGTCAAAAGATAATAGAATTTAAAGTGTTCTAGAAGTAAAATATCACAACACAAGCAATTCAGATACTCACGAAAGTGGAGCTCCATATTCGATTGATGGCGTTGTGCATTTGACGTCATTTTCTGAACGGCGATGTTAAGATTCTACGCGGAAGAAAGACCCTAGAAAAAAAATTGGTAGATAGGTTGGCTAGGTAGGGTAGGCAGTTGACCGACCAGCCCGCCGGTTGAAAGCGTCCCAAAGGGCCACGGCCATTTCAAATTCAAATTCAAATTAATTTATTGCTCAACACAGTACATAAAAATACACTTCCAGATGTCAGGTGAATGCGCAGTCAACCGTGTTCCACCAATTTAGGCATGCAAAATTATAGTAACAATAATAATTAAAGTAATACAATGCTTTAAATTAAATTAAAATTACAATTTGAACGTATATGTCATAAACAAAAATCCATCCGGCTGGTCCGGGGATACCGCACTGTCTCCGGAGAGGCTCATTACTTTTTTAACTTTTCACATGTCATTTTTGTATTATTTTGTTTTCTTTTTCGTAATTGACATTTTTATATTTTTTTTTTTATTTGACATTTTTTATTGATATTATTTTTATATTTTTCCTTTTGACATTTTGTAATTTTTATAATTTTTGGTTTTTTTGTTTGTTTTTATTTTTCAAGAATCTGTGTTTTTTGTTTATTATTATTTTGTTATTATTAAATCAATGGAATCAATTAATATTTGTGCGCCTTCTGGCATAACATAGCGCGCTTGTAATTTTTTATAACAACTATTTTTTTGTACCTATGTTAACAAATGAATAAACGAATTATTATTATGAGGCGGCGAGCCTCCTTGCCGGATTGCCCCCATGGTATCTGGAGGCAAAAGTCCTCGCGCAAATTTGGGATTGGCGCGAGGAGGCGAAACGCCGGGGCGAAACAAATCGTGACAAATCGCGGCTCGGCGGACAGAGCTCCGGCAATATCTCATGGCGACATGGAGAGAGCAATTGTCGCAACCCAACGCCAAAATTGCGGCGATAGGGACCCTCTTTGAGGAGTGGCTTGAGAGGTGCCACGGCGTCCTCACCTTCCACTTGACGCAGGTCCTCCCCGGACACGGCTGTTTCAGGAGGTTCTGGATAAGGCGGCAGGAAACGCCCCCGGGTGTCACCATTGTGTGGATCGCCCGGAAGACACGGTAGAGCATACGGTAGAAGTCTGCCCTGCTTGGGCGGAGCAATGCCGTGTCCTCGTGAAGGTGATCGGCGGTGGCGACCTCTCGCGTCTGGCCCTGGTTCAGGCAATGGTACGGAGTCAGAGGGAATGGGAAGCTGTCTTCTCCTTCTGCGAAGCAGTAATGCTCGCGAAGGAGGAGGCGGAACGCGTGAGGGAGTCGCAACGGAGACGCCCTCACGCCCCAAGCCACCGCAGGAGTCGCCCTGGGCGTTGGGAGTCGCAAGCCGATTCCGGGCCACCGTATGCTCGGGCTTGCGGACGGCGAGTAATGGGTAGCTCGTCGTCCGATAAGGACCAGACCTGAGTCGACGGCGCGTAGTGTTCCACGCGCGCCTCAAAGAGATGTCAGCAAAAACTGACTGGGTCCGCTAGGGCCGATGCCTGTCTGGGTCACGGATAAATTTGAAAGAGAATTACCGCGACCCTGACACAAGCAACTGAAGGAACGTAGGTTCCCCTTTGCCCAGAGGTCCCGTTCCCAGGACGCCCTTTCGCTTCATCCAGAGCGGGAGATGTCATTGGATGATTTACCAACCATAAAAAAAGTTGTTGTCATCAATGAAATGCGCGAGCCTTAGGGTGCGGTCCCATTGATGGTATATATTATTATTATGGTATATATAGGCTAGTAATTAGAAGTTTGAAGTTCAAGAAGAGCTACACTGCAATTAGATATACAAAGGTTAGTCAGAAATGACAATATAATAGTTCACTAGTTCAGAACTTTAGAAGAAGATTAAACTAAACTAGATCTGCGATCTTTCTGTTTTTCAATATTTCAGTGAATACATACAGATAGATAGACGAGTACATAATATTTTCTCATGAGGGCCACGTAAATGAATCAGTAATATAGTGACGATGAAGCTGTATTTATCCATGCGTGAATATCATAATATTATGGAATAATGCCAATGGGAAATAGCACCTGCTAATAATATGTGCCTCAATAACAGAATAAAGTTAGGTACAGTACAACACTAGGTACAATCACGTGTACATAAAGAAAGATGGATACTATTCAAACATATTTTAAAAGTTATTGAGTTCGTAGTTCGATAAGTATCTAGAAAGAAAATTTGTTAAAGTACTAGCATTGGTAAATGAATATACAAAAATAACACAGCCGATATAACAAAAAGACCTTGGTAGTAACAACAAAAAAAAGTTTTAAAAAGCCAACTACAAAAAAACGCGCTCTGAAAAGTATGAAACAATGAAATATTCTTAGACTGTAGCCGTGGTCGTATGGGTAAACTTTATGTCAGATGGCAACGCTAAGACTACTACCAAACGCTGATTTTCAGCAGTAGCCCGTCTAACAAATCAATAAGTAGTACATAGATCTATGTCACGACGCCGGGTTGGTCTTAATCGTGTGTGTAGATGCACATGCACAAGGTTTCTACAGAAACAATGTGAATCACACACACGACTAAGACAAACTTGCCGTCGAGAGATAGAACAACTGTACCTAATAGTGAATCTGAAATCACCAACTCGCCTTGAGGAAGCACGGTGTTTATTGCTCGAGCCTTCTCTGTATGAGGGCAAAGGCCTTTGCCTGCAGAAGGGCATTTATAGGTAGTTATCATAATACAAATATTATGACGACTCACGAAAATATGTACTTAAATCTAAAGGTGTAGAAGACAACATTATGCGTTAAAACTACGTCAGTATTAGAGAAAGCGGATGATGATTTATTTATTTATTTATTTACATACATACATAAACTCACGCCTTTTTCCCATGGGGGTAGGCAGAAACTACAGAACGCCACCTACTACGATCCTTACATATTTCTTTTGCTTCACACACATTCATACATCTAGTCATACACATACGCCGGTTGTGGGTACTGCGCACTTGGCCTTTCTGAAGAACATCACCTATAAGGTCTATTTATTTATTTATTATATACTTTATTGTACACCACTTAAATAATTACAGGACTAAACATTTATAACGATAAGTGTACAATGCGTGGTCTTATCGCACAGGGCAATCTCTTACAGACAACCTTTGGATGGACTGAATGAGACGAGATAGACATAGGGCTGTCAGTGTACAAAACTATATTAGATAATATTACTTAGATATAACATAAAATACATACATACAAAAACAAATAAAATAATATACTAATAAATATCAAATATAGAATAGAGAAAGGAGAAGAATAGTTACAGAGAAAGGAAATGCTCCTTCACCATTTTTTTAAATAAAGGTAATGTTTGCGCACGCCTTACCTAGTTATTGCATTCCACAAGCGAGCTGCTTGAACCGAGAAAGATTTCTCGAAAAAGGATGTGGAATGCATACGAATGCTTAATTTTAGGTTTTCCGATGATCTCAAGGACCGAGAATGTGTGTCACAGAGGAACTGAAAGCGTTCTTTAAGATAAAAAGGACTAGAAGGATTAAAGAGCACATTATAAAGCAATGAAAGTATGTGGGCATTCCGGCGAAGGCGTATAGGAAGCCATTTGAGCTTGGTTCGAAATTCAGAAACATGGTCATACTTGCGCAAGCCAAATATGAACCTTATACAGAGATTTTGAAGTCGCTCAAGCTTGTCCAATTGGTCTTGGGTGAGATCGAGATAGCTGGCATCAGCATAGTCCAGGATAGGGAGAAAAAGAGATTGTGCTATCGCAATTTTAGTGGTGATAGGAAGAAAGTTACGAAGGCGTCTCAGGGAGCCCGCAGACGCAAACAGTTTACGACTGACCTCCTGCAGTTGTTTAGTCCAGGAAAGGGTGCTGTCGATGTAAATCCCCAGGTTTTTCACAGTTTGAGCTATAGGAACAATTTAGCATTGCATTTAGCCGACTATAATGCTTTCATTATTATAAGACTTTTTGTTCGGCGCGACTTCGCATCCACAGCAGGATAAATGCCTTGAAAACATATAGGTAACCTTTGTTACAGATTTATACATTTATAAAATACCGAAGTTAGGCATTTGGTGGACATTCCAGTTTCCAACCATACTCACAAAACGTTTTAGGAATTCTTTCATTGTGCATATACAGCAAAGAAATGGAATTATATGCTGGAGTCTGTGTTTCCTGTTAGCCATAACCTGTGGGTCCTTGGGGTTAAGAAAAGAGTGAATAGGCTACTAGAAAGTGTGAATAGGTAAAGAAAGAAAGAAAAAGTTAATTCATAAAATCAAAAAACCGAAGTGAACTTAAAAGACTCAAACAAGAATAAAATCATGCTGTGCAGTGCATCCTCTTAATCCCTTAATTTTGATACCCCACACAATGGGATTGGAAGACAAAAACTGGGCCCCCACAATATGGCGCGCAACTGCTTACGCTACCTAGCCTACCCTACTTTCAACAAATTATGAGAAAGCTTTAACAGAGAGATGAATTAAATCGGTAAAGCCGTTATCAAGTTATGAACTGACCAAAGGAAATTGGGATTCCATTTTTATATATGTATATAGATAGATAACAAAAAACCTATATTGCCTGACTAATTTAGTGCAACATAATATAAGAGTAGCAGACAAGGTCAATTAAGAAATAAAAGAAGCGACAAAAAAATGTTCAACATAAATACTAAAACGTGATCGCCTTATAAATAAGGCATTGTGTATGAAAACTTAGTACCTAGTCAATACATGGGGACATTAACCCAAAGCAATAGGTTGTCTGAGGTTAAAACTTAAAACGGGTGTAGGTAGTTCTTTTTTGACTTGTTGATCTTTTTTGCGTAGACGGACATCTTTTTTTTTATTACATTCCTTGCTCACCTTGAGTTTTTTTGTTAGTCTAGTGACGCATATAAAACTTGTTATTATTTAATTTCCTATTAAGTTGATACCTACTCTACTATTTGTCCATTCTTTCTTGGTATTAATAGTCAGCTTTTCTGGACCACTTGCATCCTGTCTATACCGCTACAAGAATCTTTTGAATAGTGACCTAAATTGGTACGAAAGCTAATATCTTGTTTTTCTAATAGATGTTCCCATGGCAATTTTACAAATGGCAATATCATTCAAGCGGCCAGAAGATCCTTGTATAGCTCACAGAAAACCGCGACCGGCGCCACTGAGGCACGGTAAAGATATCTAACCGAATCCCATCATTATGCTGAGCGATGGCCGTTTTGCGCAGTTTTGACGCGTACTTTTCCTATTGGTATTTAAGATCTTTGTTGTCCGTCCGTCTGCCTGTCAAGACCCTTTTTCTCAGAAACGCGTGGAGGTATCACGCTGAATTTATACCCAATACTCAGGTCTACTGTCCCTTAAAGCTGTGAAAAAATCAAACTTCTAAGATAACGCAATCAAAAGATACAGCCGTTTATGCCGCAAATTTCCGCAAATTTTCGACACTCGCAAGGGAATCAAAACCTACAGGCTACTTCCCATGAACTCAGAACCTTGAAATTTGGTAAAAAGCAACGTCTTATAGCACAGATATAGGAATAATTGCGAAAACCGTAAATATTTAGTCAGATCATATACTAAAAATATTTTTAATAATTTTAAACTTTTTTACTCATGAACGCATAGAGGTATTAAATTGAAATTCATATAAAATACTCATCTGTAATACCTTCAAGCTGAAGTTTGTACGGAACCCTCGGTGCGAAATTCCGACTCGCACTTGGCCGGTTTTTATTGTATGCTTTATACCGGGCGCAAATAAACTCTTTTTCTTTTATATTTTTTTTACTTATAAATAAATATATTTATAATTAAATAGCTTGAGTTTTGCAAACAGCAGTATACTTCAACTATCTAAGGCCCACTTGCGTAAAAAACTTAACTCCAGAGTTAGTTGCTAACACGAGGTTAATTAGCCTGTGCTTATTTTCAATTTAACCTCGAGTTAGTTGCAACTCTGAGTTAAGATCTTAGCACAGTCCTTACCTGCTAAATAAAGATGTTCCAAACTCCTTGGTTCCGTCAACAGTGGCGACTTGATATGTCTTAGCATGTTCCCTCGAAGGTCCATCTCCCGTAGAACTGGCATGTCAATCACGATCTCAGGCGGTATCTCCCAGAGAGACATCAGACCGTGGACTGTCAGCTTCTGTTGGGAAAAATTGTAATTGGGTAATTCTTGTGTTACAGACCAAGGAAGTATAGCACAAGAGGGATGAGGCCTTTACACTGCATAGAGACAAGGGTGCCCATGATGATGATGATGATAATCGTGTTACGGAAGCAAACAATGATTTTATCGAATTGTGAGATGTTTTATTGTTATTCTTTATTGGACGCAAAACATAAAAAGCTATAAATACAATAGGATAGTTTATGTACAAAGGCGAACGTAACCCATAGTTGGGTTCTCTAACAGCAAACCTCAGTTGCGTAGAGAAATATGCATTTGAGGATAGTACATCCATGTGCACAACAAAAGCTTATTAAAAACTCATAACAATTTTAAATACTTACTCACTAAATAAACTAAACAAATATGTGTAAGTACTTACAACGTACAACACACAATGCATAAACATAATACAAACAGCATACTATATAATAAAAACTAAAATATTACAATTGTAAATACATAAATTAATGAGTCATGTTGATAGGAAATATTCCTTAATTCTGCTCTTGAAAACAAGTCTTCTTCTTCTTCTTCTTCATTTCAAGCTGCCGACGGCCGATAAAGTGGATAATTTTTGTCGCAAGACCAAAATTATCGATTTTATCGGCCGTAGATCAGTCAATTATAATCGTTCACCTACAATCACTAAACGCCGCATACTGTCTTTCTATAAAAAACGCCTACCATACAATTCCTAATTTCGTCCTGTGCAAAAGGTGAAAAACCATATTTTTCAGTTGCAGAGACCGGCAGGGAAAGTTCGCATAAGCTTTAATAGAAAGATTTGTTTCCATCTCAATTTAGTTTTTTTTTAATTAATTTAATCTTTTGATGGATTTGCAATAACACATGGCGTTAAGATGAAATATGGGAAGAGAGCGCCGACTGAATATCCTTAGTAAAAAGTCATTATTCGAGGTTAAGGGTTAAATAAGTGGTTTCCTCCTCCAATATTGGACCAATTCAAAAGACATTCCATAAACTGAAAATGAAACATATATACTAATCCCTATGTTTTTCTTTTTCTTTAGAAGCACTAGAACCCTCAAAAATGCTCAAAATTGCACTGTCAACAGAGGCTTAGTGTACAAATTTGTCAAATTCGGTTTTTTTTAAAGAACAGTCGGGTTTTTTTATTTTTTTTATTAAGTTTTTTTATTTATAACTTTTTAGTTAGTTTTTTTTTCGAATTAGATACATTTAAACATATAAGTGTTATATATTTTTGAAATCACCTCTTAAAACCCTTGATACCCCACACGATGGGTTCGGAAGAAAAAAAATTTGGGCCCCCACAATATGGCACCCAAAATCCGCCATTGTTCTATTGTCCAATTTTAATGTAGCCTATAACATTCGCAGGGTTAAGACGAATCGATTGACGTATGAATCATCAAAATCGGCCAACGCGTTTGGTCTCTGGAACGCCATATAGGAACAAACATACTTACATACATAGACTGATAAACACATTACCCTCCTTCGGCAGTCGGGTAAAAAGATAGCTATATGCTAAAATTATCTAATACATTAATTTTTTATCTACCAGTCGACTTAAATAGGTACAAAAATAAACACACAAAGTAACCTATTACGTTGAGATTTGCCAGTGCTATCTCAAGGGACACTAGTGACTAGAATGCTCGGCATTGGAGAAATTTGCCTATAATAGTGTGGCATACACTAAAATTTATGTAAATAAATGTGGTCAGCACTTTGAATGTTTATATCTATTCATTATTAGATCACACCAGGGTGCTCAGACGTCTCATTCAGTGCTGGCATTATAAAACCCAAACCCTAACTAGTGTTATTAGTGAACACCACAAATAGGAAACTAAGGCGAGGATATCAAACTATCCAGCAAAAATATAGTATCTAATAAATAAAAAATTTCTAGATCACAATGGAATCTTATCTGAATCGCAGTTCGGGTTTAGATCGGGAAAGAGCACAGAAGACGCTGTAAACCACTTGGCAGATTATGTAACAGCAAAAGTAGACGCAAAACAAAAATGTCTGGGTGTATTTCTTGATCTCGCCAAGGCCTTCGACACCGTCAGTATTTCAACCCTTGCAGACAAGCTGGAACGCGCGGGAATCCGAGGTAATGCCCTAAAACTTTTTAAGGACTTTCTGTGTAACCGTACGCAAAGAGTAAAGATAGGTGAAAACTTGAGCTCCGAATCACCTATCAGTTTCGGCGTGCCGCAGGGAAGTGTCCTTGCCCCGAGTCTCTTCCTGATTTATATTAATGACCTGTGTCAGCAAGTTCTAACAAACGGAAAAATCTTCTCCTATGCCGATGACACAGCATTGATTTTTCATGGAGGGACTTGGGAAGAGGCGCAACAACATGCAGAAATGGGACTCCATAAAATTAAATTTTGGCTAGAAGCAAATCTACTAACCCTCAATCTGTCGAAAACATCTTTCATGCGGTTTGCCTTTTCTAAAACCAAATTACCTGAAATATTGATTAAGGTCCACTCCTGCAACTATCCTAGCAATACTGAACACTGCTCATGCCTGTCCCTAAAAGAGTCTTCTTCTACCAAATACCTGGGAGTACTCTTGGATAGCAAATTTAACTGGCACCTTCACATAGACTTAATTATAACACGCACAAGAAAGTTAATCTGGGCATTCAAAAAGTTACGACACGTTGCTGATCTAGGGCTGCTTCGGACGGTATACTATGCACTAGCACAGTCGGTACTGGGTTACTGTAACACGGTCTGGGGTGGAGCATGTAAGTCCTACATGATTAATTTGGAAAGAGCCCAAAGATCACTCCTCAAAGTCATGACCTTTAAGCCATACCGGTTTCCAACAGTGACTCTGTACCAAAGCTGTCAAGTTCTAACAGTGAGACAATTATATCTACTCAATCTCCTTATACAACAGCATCGTGTTACTCCTTACAATGAGCATGCAATAAACAGACGTACGATTCGCGATGTTTGTCAGTCTACTAAATGTAACACTGCATCAGCAAGACGGCAGCACATGTTTTTAGGCACAAAAATCTACAATAAAGTTAACACGCTAATGAACATTAACCCACTACCACATAAATTTAAACAGAAAATAAAATCATGGCTTCAAACACTAGATTACGAGCGGACTGAAAAAGTCCTACAGTAACACGATGAATACTACCTATCTCCAACTTTACACACCAACATCAAAACACACACACACACTAACACACACATACTCACAAACTGTATTAAAAATTTTAAATTTAATTTAGGATTTCATTGTAATTTTGATTTATTGTATTTTGATTTTGCGTTTATTATGATTTGATTTAAATTTTATTTTTATTTTTTTATTATTATTTTTTTTTTTTTTTTTTTAAATTCTAATTGTTGACATTATTTTATTGTGATTTTAACTTCACTTCATTTAATTGCAATTAGAAATCAATTTGACTCTATTTTATTTAATTGTAATTTTGAATTTATTTTATTTTAATTTTATTGAAATTTTATTTGAAATTATCTTATTGTGATTTTTATTTTATTATTTTTTTGGAATTTTGAATTTATTTTGATTTTAGTTTTATTTAATTTTATTGCAATTTGGAATTTACTCTGACTTTTCTTTATTCAGATTTAATTTAATTCTATGTAATTTTAATCTTAGTTTGAGCATGATATTAAAATATTTATTTTGTCATTACTATTGTAAACAAGCGTCAACTATGGGACTGACTTCTGTAACACAGGTTTTTACCTAGCTCAGAAGTCAGGGCTTCAATACTTCTGGTGTAAACAATTTATTTGTCAATAAAAACTATTTGATTTGATTTTGATTTGAATAAAGAAAAAGAATACCTTATGTTTATTTGTTCCTTTTAAGACAGATATCCTTATTCTGGTATTGAAATTTCTATAGATTCTAATTAAAACAAAAGGAAAAAAAACATCTCGAAACGACGCCTTCACCCAATCATGAATACCTTCATTAAAATATTTATTACAAAATGTTTTAGCTGTACGTAACTGAAAATCAACCATAAGACATGATTTATTAAGTATATACAGTGTAAACTCTTTATAACGTTATCCTTTATAACGATAAACTCCCTATAACGTTGGAGTGAGCCCAAGTTGGTTGGTTTGCGTTAAAACTCACATATTGAAACACTCTTTATAGCGATACGCCATTCTCTATTACGAAGAAATGTGTTCATATTTGTAGACAGTAAATATTTATTATCGGTATTATTGTTTATGTTATGTTATCAGGTAACAAAAGACTTTGAAGCTCCGAAACATCCGAGGTCGGTCTAGCTTTTGTTATCCTTAATTGCCTTGTACACGTGCAGTATGACGCATTGTTTTCTCGGAAGTGATGGTCTTCGACCAAGCATACTGGGTACCTATCGTATTATCAGTCGTAAACCTACTTTGAAACTGTTAACATGGCCTTATCTAAGACATACATACAATTAAAAATTCTTGTATTAAAAATTCTTATTAATTTGGTTTTTTTTTGTTCACTCCATATAACGAAAACTCTCTATAACGACAAAAAATGCTCAGTCCCTCGAGTTTCGTTATAAAGAGTTTACACTGTATTCGCAAAACTGTTCAATGTCTACCAAACATGGCTGACGTGGCGCTTAGTAGTTTGATAGGTACCTAATAATGTGATTCACATCGTTAAAGGAAAACATCCGTCCACGTGCTTGTTAATTCATCGAATTTATATTTATATCTATTGAGGATAGTTACCTACATTATACATAGGATTCCTAATTACGGTATTGTTTCTATGATAGGAACAATACCGTAATTAAACCGATTAGGCTTACAAAGTTTATAATACCTGTCCTATTCTTCCTCATTATACTATGAGGAAGAATAGGAGAAACCCGCATTCCACCTGATGAGGAAAACCTGCTATTCTACTTAGCCTGAGAATAATAGCTATTAGTAGTGATAGTTCATCTAATTTTGTCCATTTCGTGCGGTTCATAGTCGAACCCTGGCCATCTGACTAATATCATTACATATTTACAGTATATTATTTATAAAATGGCGCAAAATGGCGCCAGGGTACCCGGACATTTGGGGGATGTTCGGCCTGCGTGGTGGACAGCTGAGGGGAAGATGATAGGCGAAAGTTTGTGAGCGTGTTTATTACTTCTTCAAGCTCAAACGGCTGAACGGATCTGGATGAAATATGGCACAGAGATATATAATAGGCAGGAATATAGCACATAGGATGTTTTTAGCCCAAGAATACACAACATCTAACTAAAAAAGGAAAAGAGGCAGAAATATTTTGATCATGTTTTTAAACTCTCTACTGATTTTAATACATTTTTTATATTGACGTCACACTAGTACCTACTGATCCGTAGGTGCTAAAGGCATAATAAAATTTTAAATAATAAATTATTACACA
This sequence comes from Orthosia gothica, assembly GCA_949775005.1. NCBI lineage: Eukaryota > Metazoa > Arthropoda > Insecta > Lepidoptera > Noctuidae > Orthosia > Orthosia gothica. The sequence continues at coordinate 1,840,328 of OX459050.1, forward strand.
TTTGGCACCTGCGAAAAATATCGATGGGTGCCTTATGTAGAATACCTGAGGTGCCATTCACTCAGGTGCCGTTAACGCGGTTGCCCAATGTGGAATACGTGGGCAACAAAAGGTACACGGTTACGATATTAGTGCGTTATGATATGAGAGGACTTGAGGAGGCAAACTGACCTTAGTTGCCAGGTACTAGCTATCTGGAGCATCTCTTAGAATTTTTTCGACGTCATTTAATGACAGTACCTTAGATTTTTTCTTTATAAAACCATCAGAGCGTCTCTTTAAAAATGCAATGAGATTTGATTATAAAATAATATCGACACCATTTTTTATCTTGAACTAGGGTACTTTTCAGCCTAGCTAGTTGTGGACAATATATTCGATAATATGTTGTCCACAACGAGCTTGGCTTATATTTACTAGCTAGTTCATTAAAATACGCCAAAACTACATTTTCGGAAAATGACTTGGCATTTTTCATGTTTTTCCACTTCAAAAAATTTTCATACGTGGTTATGTATCTGTCTTTGGATATTGACGGCAGCAAGCTGTCGCATGCGGTTCGAATTTTCACAATACAAGTACAAAGAAAAGAAAATTTGAGAAAAATGGCGCGAGGATTATTTTCTGCCGTAGCTGCGTGAAAATGTTGGCAAAGACGTTAGAGCATGCAGCCAAGTTTTTAAATTACGGAATAAACTGATTTTTTTTATTTTAAATAAACTGAATCTGTGAATGCACACTGTTGCTTGCCCGCCATTTTAACAGCGCGCTAGCGCTGCCTACTGACTGGCGCCGCGCGGCGATTAGTTCGAAATTTGAATAGCAACAGCGCGCGAAATGGCAAATAATACTGTTATGGAATTTGTATGGACTATAACTTAACTATTTGCTTTGGTAGCACACGCGTTTTTTATGACCCGCTTTACATATTTAAAACCGGTGGAATTACATCAGCTTTACGAGCAACGGTGTTAAAAAGTACTTAATCGTCGCTGCGTCAAACATTGCAATTTAAACTTTGTTCCAATGACATATAGAAGTTACAAGACACGTTCGTCATTTACAACAACTTATACCTACAAACTGTCATAGGCGACATTTATTATGTCGCGTGCGCTACTACGAATGATTTGCAACTCCAGTCGATCAACACGCACTTATTTCATGTAATAAAAGCGCGCGCGTCATGTTCTACGTTTGAGTGTGTGTTTATGTGGGCATTAATCGTATTGGGTGTAATCCTGTAAAGATTTATGTGATAAGGTTGAAATAAATAAATAAATAAATAAAATTTTGTGTTCCCTCCCTGGACAGTGGACACTACTGGTGAACTATCGAATGCTGGGCACTCGGTCATTGCAGTTGTATACCAGATAATCATCATCAATAAGCTGAGAAACGTCCACTGCAGAAATAAACACATTACCCTCCTTCGGCAGTCGGGTAAAAAGCTATATCGATCAGACACTGCGCAATTGCGCATACCTCGTTCAACGGATTCTTGCGACCTTTACGTGATTCCAAGTAGTGGGGGCCTACTAGCGCTGCGCAGCTGCATGTCCAGTGAAGGCCAGGTATGTTGATGTACAAGTTTGTTTCTTGATATCTTCTTCTGTTTGAGTATAAACCGTGATAGGAGCATCGTTAGTCGCTACTTAGACACCGTGCTTAGATTATTTCCTGTCCCATTTACGGCACCGATGACGATAAGTAATATTGCTATTTAGGTAAGTAATTACATTTTCAACCTCGACTCAGCCACAGTAAAAATATACAAACAGTATGGAAACTACTTACAAACACTCGAAACGGCACACTCACACAAACATACGGGACCAATCGTCGCGTCGCGATGCTCAGTTCTGACAGCAGTGCGAACGCTGCGTAAGGGTCTCGTCGGTGCGTATGTTTGTGTGAGTGTGCCGTTTCGAGCGTTTGTAGGTAGTTTCCATACTGTTTGTATATTTTCACTGTGACTCAGCTTCCCTCAACTAAATTGACAGTTATAGCTTTTTGCGTCATTGGAAAAAGTATTAACGTCTTAGACTTAATCAAAATCAAATTACTATTTTCAAGGAGACGGAGACGAGTGGAGAGGAGGACGTTTCCTTCAATAGAATATGGTTTATGTATTAGAAACATTAAAATCTTCACAGGCCGAGCTTTTAGAGATTATCGGCTAACTGGATACTGAGTCATGCAAGAACTAGCAAGAGGAGATTAGTTCATCTACTATATCGGCATAAATGGATGCATTCTATCTGACAGTTTGGGAGCTACACGATAAGATAAACACTTTTTATATTAAACTTGTAATGTGCTTGTTGAATAGTGTTTACTGTTATCATATTCGCAATCAATATCTCAGCTTGTTTTATTTATAGCTTATAATTTATATAGGTATGCACAATATGATAACTAGGTCTCAGTTTACCAAGATAAAAAAAATCCTATTTAATTTTGTCCTGGTATGGTCATGTGATGAGGAAGCATGAAACAAATGTTACTAAAACAGTTATGAATATAAATTTGGATGGATGGAGAGGGAGGGAAAGAAAGAAAGAAAAGATGGATGCACTGTGTGAGGCGTGATATGAAAGAAAGCGTAACTGGCGATAGAACGGTATGGAAGAGGAAAACGTGTTGCGCCGACCCCAATGAACATGGGATAAGGGTAGAAAGATGATGATGATGATGATGATGGAGAGGGAGGGCAAGGCCAAAGAAAAGATGAATGGATTGTGTGGGGAGTGATATGAAAGAAAATGGAGTCAGTGATAGCCTGAAAGGACAGTATGGAAGAAGAAAACTTGTTGCGCTAAAATGAGCAAATATTTATGAAAAGCAAGTTAAGCCTTTTACAAAGTGTATTATGATCATGCAGTACCTATGCACTATTTTGTTTAGTTATTGAGCTAGCGAAGACATGAAACCCACAAAATAATTTTAAAAATTTACTCATGGCAAGTGTCATTCTATGTCAGCGATAGCGATTATCGAAATGTCAAAATGTGGCATCGATCATGTGACATTTTGATAGCGTTTGACAATCAGATATAGTTCTCGGCATGTAACTTGGCAAGGTTTTGGCGTAGTGGGTGTAAGTTCGTGCATTTTGCGCGAACTGACCAACCACCATATAGAGCGAACGGACCGTGGACGCGACGCGATTGGTCGGTCAATCCTTGTGTCATCTGACCAACCAATCGTGCGCTAGGACCGCCATCGAGTGGAGTATTGTTGTTTAGAGCTCGTTGAGTATTTAAATACTGCATTTTTAGTTTTAAACGAAGGAATGAGAAGCCAACAATGTCAGCACTCAGCATTTAAACAAAAAATTGTTCCTAAGAATATTTTAACTTCCTATTGGTCCCTGATGTGAACTTGAAATATAGTGATAATGTTTATTATTACGTGTATTTTACTAATAAATACCAATATATTGATATATCAGAATTCTCTTTGAAATACCCCCTTTTTTCAATAGAAATAATAACCACCAACTTGATTTTGCGGTATTGCTTGGTACCGAACCCTAAATGTGCGAAGTCCGACACGCACTTGGCCAGTTACCTACCGTGCCGTAAGCAGAGCTTAGCTAGTTATGAAATAAGATATAACAAAGTTCTCTGTTTAACTTAAAGTTCTTGCAGGTAACTCGAGCGATCAATATCAAAACAATTTTATTTTTCGTTTTCTTGTTTTTTTATGTTTTATTTACTAAGAACATTTTTTCACAAATCATTTTTACAAATATTTGTTGAATGAATTTTTGTCTGCTCGAGATAAAATAATCAAAATAAGGCAACTCCCACACATTATTTGCAATCAACTATAAAGTTTGATTTACCTATGGTAAATATTGACGAGTAAAGTTGTGGATTCTTTATAACTTTTGGCATCACTGAGAAATTTAATAGGTTGGGGAAAAAGTCTTTTCGCATTATAGTATGTATGAACTTGTAATAAAATCTCTTTGGCTATATTATTTGTATCTGGCTGGTTTTGGTATCATTGAAAGTTTAAATTTTGAAGAACATAATTCCAAATTCAAATTAGGAAAATGTGTCATTTTCATTTGTTTTTCGTACCGTCAAGATGAGTGAATCTAATGAAGAAATTCGATACATTTTAAAATTTTACTACAAAAAAGGTACAAATGCAACGCAAACCGCGAAAAAAATTTGCAATGTTTATAGACCTAGTGCAGTGTCTGTGAGAGTAGCACAAATTTGGTTTAAGCGTTTTCAATCCGGAAATTTTGATGTCAAAGATGCACGTCGCTCTGGTCGCCCTATTACGCATAAAATGCCATTTTTGAAAAGTGGAGCAAGATCGGCATATCAGTAGTTACGACGTAGCTGAAGAACTGGGAATTGACCACAAAACAAGCATAAACAAGCATTTTGGCGCATTTGAAAAAAACTGGGTACACAAAAAAACTCGATATTTGGGTACCTCACGAGCTCACTGAAAGAAACCTTATGAACCGTGTACTCATTTGTGTTTTATTTATTTTGTTACCCACGTCCGTGTGTCGCTGCGGGGTGCCAACTGAAAACCAGCGCTGGATATCTGACGCCCAGCAAATGCTGAGTTGGTAACCCTTTCGGTATGGGCACGTTCAGCGCAATTTGTCTTTGCATTTCTTTTTTGTCTTTTACTCCATGTTTGTTGCTGTTGTCTTGTGCCTGTGTCGAATAAATATATTTCTATTCTATTCTATTCTATTCTATTCTATTCTATTCTATTCTATTCTATTCTATTCTATTCTATTCTATTCTATTCTATTCTATTCTATTCTATTCTATTCTATTCTATTCTATTCTATTCTATTCTATTCTATTCTTTTCTATTCTATTCTATTCTATTCTATTCTATTCTATTCTATTCTATTCTATTCTATTCTATTCTATTCTATTCTATTCTATTCTATTCTATTCTATTCTATTCTATTCTATTCTATTCTATTCTATTCTATTCTATTCTATTCTATTCTATTCTATTCTATTCTATTCTATTCTATTCTATTCTATTCTATTCTATTCTATTCTATTCTATTCTATTCTATTCTATTCTATTCTATTCTATTCTATTCTATTCTATTATATTCTATTATATTCTATTCTATTCTATTCTATTCTATTCTATTCTATTCTATTCTATTCTATTCTATTCTATTCTATTCTATTCTATTCTATTCTATTCTATTCTATTCTATTCTATTCTATTCTATTCTATTCTATTCTATTCTATTCTATTCTATTCTATTCTATTCTATTCTATTCTATTCTATTCTATTCTATTCTATTCTATTCTATTCTATTCTATTCTATTCTATTCTATTCTATTCTATTCTATTCTATTCTATTCTATTCTATTCTATTCTATTCTATTCTATTCTATTCTATTCTATTCTATTCTATTCTAATCTATTCTATTCTTTATTACGACGTAATGAAACCGAACCATTTTTGAAGAAGCTGATAACTGGTGATGAAAAGTGGATCACGTACGACAAGAACGTGCGAAAAAAGTCGTGGTCAAAGGCCGGTCAGGCTTCACAGACTGTGGCGAAACCCGGGTTAACTCGCAACAAGGTGATGCTGTGTGTGTGGTGGGATTGGAAGGGCATTATTAATTATGAGCTGTTACCACCAGGCAGGACCATCGATTCTGAACTCTACTGCGAACAACTGATGAGATTAAAGCAAGAAGTTGAGAGAAAGCGGCCGGAATTAATCAACAGAAGGGATGTGTTTTTTCATCATGATATAACGCTAGACCTCACACATCTTTAGCCACTCAGCAAAAATTAAAAGAGTTTGGCTGGGAGGTTTTAATGCATCCGCCGTATAGTCCTGACCTTGTACCTTTAGATTTCCACCTGTTTCGGTCTCTTTAGAATTCTTTAGGCAGTATCAGGTTAACATCACGAGAGGACTGCCAAAACCACTTGTCGCGGAATTTTGATCAGAAGTCCCAAAATTTCTATAGCAGATCATGTCCCTACCTACAAGATGACAAGAAGTTATCAAACAAAATGGTACCTACAAACTTTAGTTAAATGTAAATAAACTATATTAAAAAATGCGAAGAAACTTTTTCCCCAACCTATTATAAAAAGGACGATCAGACATATGCTTGGTTATTATAGGTACCATGATCAGAGGGCCCTAGCTAAGTGACATTCTATCATCGAAAGCGTGGCGATAGCGATTGACAAAAAGGCAAAATTTATAAAAAGGAGGATCGGACATATGTTTGGTTATTATAGGTTCCACGACCAGAGGCCCTAGCTAAGTGACATTATATCATATAAAACGTGGCAATAGCGATTATCAAAAAGGCAAGATTGTGTGGCATTTACAAGCGATATCGAAAAAGCATGTGACCAATCCCTTACATTTTAACATTTCAACTATCGCCTTCGCTGACATCGAATGCCACTTGTCTAGAGCCTCTGCTATAATACATTTGTGCGCATAATCCTTTAAAGTAAAACACTTTCAAACGCTTCCACATATAAATCAATCTGAGCTAAATAAACAATCAACAGTCAATCAGTTTGACTAACATTTTACCAATTATGTTGAGGTCGGCTTCCAGTCAAACAGATGAACAATAAACATGTAGGAGTACTACTCCTAACTAAATAATTTGTCTAAAATATGTGTTACTAGCTTCTGTCTGCGGCTTCTCCCGCGTGAATGTCGAAAATTATACCGAGGGGACATATTCCCGGGTTAAAACCCTGTGTTCTTAGTGCTATTCCTGACTAAATCTATCTCTTTGCCAAATTTGATCCAAATCGGTTCAGCTGTTCTGGCGTGAATAAGTAACAAACACACTCACAAACTTTCGCCTTTATAATATTCGTGGGATAAACGGACTCTCCATAAATTATGAGAAGATAATTTCACATTCCGACAGTTTATAATTTATCCAGTTCTGAAAATGGTGGATGGATATTAATTGGAAAAAATCAGTCAGTTCTTTGGTGGCTAAGCATCTGTGATCGTTCCGAAGTTGCAGAATGATATCTTCGGTGAGAACTACTTTTCATGACCACAGGTTTCCCGACCATCATCATCAAACTTTTAATGTTCCCACTGCTGGGATACAGGCCTCCTCTCTGTGAAAGATGGAATGGGCTTTCCACCACATTATTCCACCACGCGGGCTCAGAACGTACTTCTCACATAACTTCGAATTTTTGGTTATTGGACATGCCAGTTTCCTCACGATGTTTCCTTCACCGATTTAAGAGCAATTATTTCATAACCAATGAAATAATTTACACAAAGTAAACCTAAGACACGTAAGTCGGAGCCTTTATCACTGGGCTATCAAAAACATAAGAAACCTATTAAAACCAACCTCAATCTTGTTCACGGAACTGAAGTGTCCCTTGAAGCTCTTCAAGCTGGTAGAATTAATGAATTCTAAGAAGACGAGCTCAGGATAGTGGTATTGCAGGCGTGCAACGTTGAAGCAATCTCCTGGCCAGTTCAGCAACCGGAGGTGAGTTATCTCCCGCCTAGAAAAAAGAAACAGTGGTTAAAAAATTACCTCGGTCTAGTAGATTCGGAACAAATTGACTTAAACAAACGGACAAACATGCGTGTTCCTATAATGGTTCCGTTTTTTTATTCGGAAGTATGAAGCTAAGCTAACAAGCTCATCGGCATTAAGCTTACTTCAAATATGTACAATGTCCACATTAGATTAAAATTTATTATTTATTAGATGAGGACATAAAATTTCGTTTATCGAACCCTGTAATAAGCACCAGCATTCACTTCCGCCGCCAACCTAGATAATTGAGGCTCTAAACTCCATTTGCGATAACATTACAAGCGCTATCGACTGTCACGTGACGTTTTATTATTGTGGATCATCATCATCATTTTAGCCGAAAGACGTCCACTGCTGGACATAGGCGGAGGCCTCCCCCAAGGACTCTGCCTTGACCAGATCGTCGCTCGACCTAGAACACCGATAATTAACAGAGACGTGGTCGGTCATAATGGGCCTCTTCAGAGGGCTTAAAGTCACCCAAAGGACAATTGAGCGAGCTATGCTCGGCGTTTCCTTGCGTGATCGAATCAGAAGTAGAGACATCCACAAGAGAACCAAGGTTACCGACATAGCCTTCGAGAATTGTCAAACTTAAGTGGCAGTGGGCAGGGCACATTGCACGCAGAACGGATGGCCGTTGGACCCGAAAACTTCTGGCAGTTCAGCATTAAAAACAAAAACACCTTAAAATAAAAAAAAAAAAAAATTTAAACTATTAATGCCAAAAGGGCCTCAGCTCAGTATAATGAGTGATGGCCACCGCAAACCGCAAGACGCAGCTTTGGAAGGTATCTGGTCTCTCTCTAGCAAGGTGAACCAAACTGAGCTAATCAAATTAACCGAGTCTATCTTCATAAAGTTTTGCCTATAAAGGTAAATTAATAAAAAATATTGGACACGTTTTTTTGTGTCACGGAATCAAACAAAAAGTTAATTAAAAAAAACAAAAACCTGACTGATTAAAAAGCTAACTTAAAAGACAAAAACAAGAAGAAAATCATGCTGTGCAGTCGGAGGATACCTTGGCATAGGTTCGCAAGCTGGCTGACCAGAACCAAATGTAACCTCCGACTGCACAGCATGATTTTCTTCTTGTTTACGTCTCCTTTAGTTCATTCTCCGGGAGGACATGGTAGAGCGCTTGAAACTATCCTTGAAGGCAGTCTCTGAACGGGGCGATGCCAATCTGGTCAGGTTTAATGCTGCTAAAACCCAGGCGTGTAATTTTTCCGCTAAAAAGAGCCTATTTCATCCGGCTCCAACTTGCCGAGATGTGACCGTGCCAATAACTGACCATCTTGAGCTTCTTGGCGTTACATTGACATCCAACTCTCAATTATGGGCCATACATTGAGGCAAAAGCTCAGCTGGCTACCAAAAAGCTGAGGATCCTTGCAACGGTGAGAAGGTACATCACGCCAGAACAGCTTCAAGTAAAAGATCTGACTAAAAGATCAGCTTCAAGTGAAAGGTCTGAACACCGTCTGCCACTGGCTCGCTGCAAACTCGCTCACACTTAACGCAGATAAAACAAAATACATACCTTTTGCAATACGGAGCGCAGAAACCTTCTTACAAGACAAACCTCTCATTTATGTTCATCAGTGTTTGTAAACGACAACGGCTTTCACATGGTAATTTTAAGAAATGGACACTTCCCACGCTAAATTCGTTAATAGCTTTTTTTTATTACTGCACATTTCTTGGGTTCTTAGCGGGTCTATGAATGACTGCAATATAGACCTTCTGTCGGCCTTTTTCAATGTTATAAAATGTAATTTAAAATCAATGCTTAATGTTTTGGGGCCCGACTAATATTCCCGGACCGTAATTAAAATTTGTATGAAAGGACCACATGCCGCGAAGCGGCGTGAGAAAATAAGACGAACTCCGTCCCTTGTAATGTAGCTACCTGATGGGGCCGGACACAATGTACCGTAAGCATTGTCTCTTAGCTTTCTTGTAACTTAGAAATTAACATGTGAATATTTAAAGTAGGATTGACGTAGGTGCCATGTGAGTAAAGCTATCTACACTTGTAATGTGTATAAGAACTAGAGAAAAGGTAGATAGTTAGTTGGGATTGTCTCGCAGTTTTCTTCTTTGTTACAAAAATAAATGAACACGTCCACGTGTTTGACCACGTGTGTAAAATGACACCTGTATGGGCCATGTGAATTTTAGAGTAGTAGTAGTAGTATAATAAAACTTGAAATATACATAAGATTTAGAGAAAAGGTAGCTAATTAGATAAGATTATGTATATTGTCATAGTTTAATACTTGGAGTAAGGAGGAATCTAGATTAAGATTTTTGTGTTGACCTTTGTACACCTTTTATATTTTTCCTATGTAGAATTAAGTATGTAGATTAAGGAAATGTATAACTTGTGTATATTTAAGTAAGATAAGTTTTATAAAATCGGCATTTCTGTGGTGCCATGCTTGAATACAGTTGCAAAGTAGGGGCGCCATTGTTCTCGCCGAGCGGTTTTTGTATAAAAGCCGGCCCGCTTGTAGGCAGAGACACAGTCGGTCTTCCACTCTACAAGGAGTAACAAGTAAGGAATAAATTGAAGATACGAATCACGATAGTATTTTCATTTCCTCAACGAGTCTCCAACCGAACCAACAATACAGTCCACTTCAGTGTTCATTTCCTCCCTTGAATCATTGTAGCTGCTCAACTATACAGCCAACACAAAGTATTCGTTACTTGGGTGTAATCATAGATAAAAGATTGTCCTTTGACGAACACATTCACAACTTATCTAAAAGAGTACGAAAACTTATTTATATTTTCAAGCAGCTTAGACATGTAGCAAGTGGTAAAACACTAAAAATGATATACATTGCCCTTGTTCAATCTATCTTAATATATTGTGTAACAACTTGGGGAGGTGCCGTCAAAACTAAAATGTTGGAAATAGAAAGAGCCCAAAGGCTGATTCTGAAAGTTGGCCTTTCTAAACCACGACTCTACCCCACTGCCACACTATATCAGGAAGCTGAGGTTTTAACTGTCAGACAGCTTTACATCCTTTTTACTATTCTCCGACAACATTCAGATCCATCCTCTTTTATTATTTCTAAATTAACTACTAGGAGGCAGTACGACGTATGTAGCACCATTAAATGTAAAACTGCCTTTGCCCAAAAATTTTACACTTTCCGAGGACCCGAACTCTATAATAAATTAAATAAAGAATTAGGTATTTTCCATTACAATAAATCTAAATGTAAACTAATTTTAACTAACTGGCTACTAAAGTTGGACTACACAAAAATAGAAGAACTGCTCGTCATAAAAACATAAATAATGTATCCTACCAACACCATACCTACTTTTTGAACCCACTCATATAGCTTCTCACCCTCTCAACACCTCACATACAAACACACACACACACAAACATAAACACAAACTCACATATACACAAATTGACACTCTTACTTCACATAATAAAAAAAAACCTTACAATTAAGTGTTTGCACTTGTAACATAAAAATTTCACTTTTGTAAAGAATGATTTATCTATAGTAATAGTTTTTGATGATATGTTTAATTATTATTATTCCTTTTTTCCCTGTAGGGGGGAGTCTCTGGTGTCCTGAAATACAGGTTACGGCTTAGCTCAGGCACCAGTCTCCCGCAAATAACTATGTGGCATATCGTTATTATTATTTTTCCTTTTTGAGTTTTTAGTTGTTAAGTGTTATTTGTGGAAGAAAAATAAAGATGATTTTGATTTTGATTTGATTTGATTTGATAATCGACCACATCATCGCTTATCATCAGGTGAGATAGTAGTCAAACGCGAGACTATATTGGAAAAAAAAAGTTCGATTTTTAAGGGTAAGGGTTTTTTGTTTTTTTTAATTAACTTTTTTTATTTATAAGTTTTTAGTTATTTTTTTTAGGGTTCCGTACCCAAAGGGTAAAAACGGGACCCTATTACTAAGACTCCGCGGTCCGTCTGTCTGTCTGTCTGTCTGTCTGTCTGTCTGTCTTTCTGTCTGTCTGTCTGTCTGTCTGTCACCAGGCTGTATCTTATGAACCGTGATAGCTAGACAGTTGAAATTTTCACAGATGATGAATTTCTGTTGCCGCTATAACAACAAATACTAAAAACAGAATAAAATTTATATTTAAGGGGGGCTCCCAACAAACATGAATTTTTGCCGTTTTTTGCGATAATGGTACGGAACCCTTCGTGCGCGAGTCCGACTCGCACTGGGCCGGTTTTTAGAATATATTGTATGTTCAAATGTAACTAACATTTGAACATACAAGTGTTATATATTTTTGAAATCACCTCTTAAAACCCTTTATTTTAAACCCTTTTCCATACCCCACTCGATGGGTTTGGAAGAAAAAAAATCGTCCCCCACAATATGGCGCCCAAAAGCCGCCATTTTTTTATTTTTCATAGCCAGTCACACTCGCAGGGTTAAGACGAATCGATTGACGTAAGAATCATCAAAATCGGCCTACACGTTTGGTCTCTACAACGCCACATAGGAACAAACATACATACATACGTGGACTGATAAACACACCTCCTTCGGCAGTCGGGTAAAAAGATCGAAGATACAGTGCGTTAAAATTCGCGTGACGTGACGTTCCAGTACAGTTTTAACTCACAAGTGACATCATAAGACCCCACTCCTGAACTTTGATGTACTTTATCTTTGTAATTTTTTATTGATACGATAAAGCAAAAAACACGTACAATATTATTTGATAATGTCACAGATGACGAGCTAAATAGAATTATCCTTTTTCTACCCAGGCAACATTTTTCTTTCATTCAAACTGTACACCGTATCATTAGATAAAGAGCCTCCACTAGTGGCGATATCGAATTGTTTAGGTAAGTGTACCCTAGCGAAAATTGTTAGCTCCGCGACCAAATCAGAGGCTGTTGAATATTGTCCATTCGTATTAAGAAAATAGTGATTTTGCCAGACCTACGTGTATATAATAAAGAAATTCGTTAAAATATTGTGAGTCATCGTTGTCCGCCGGCCTAGCCCCGCCACTCGACCAATCAGGTCGCAACAAATTGTCACTGTGAACTTAGCTTGCTTATTTGTTGCAACCCGATTGGTTTGACTCACTCTTTTCTTAACGCGAATGGACTATAGTAACATTCTATCAGCGATAGCTATTATATATATGTATATATATATATATACAATCTGTTTTTTGTATATATATATATTTGTATATATCATCAACCTCTTTTATATATATATATATATATATACAAAAAAGAGATTGATGATGGAGAGCTTGAAGATTTGGTGCTGATTTTTTAAAACAATACCGATACATTTTTGCCTTACGGTATGCAAAATTGTTAAGTTTAGTATTACACAAACATGTATGTATTTATCATTTAAAGGCAGCAAACTAATCTAAGCATTAAAAAATATTGAAAGACTCATAGTCATAACATAATACAATAAAGAACAATATGTAATAAAAAAAAACTATTAACATAATAATAATCAATTACAATAATGAAATTTAAACACAATAGTTAAAACTGTCACGTAACCCTTGCATATTTGTTGGGGACCAAAGTCATGGAACTTATCTGAGCTAACAAAATATATAAATTAGTCGTTTCTACATAGAATTTTGCACGTTCAATGTCATTATAAAAACTTCTCTTTATCCATCGACATTAATATGTCAACAATGTGATCTTATCTATGAGAAATATGTATGCTTATTATTATTTGTTTTATATTGCTTCCGTCCGTTCCACTCTGTTCTAATATTATTTTTTATCAAAGTGTACCAACATAGCATACTTCCTTTTAGCGCTATCCTTATCACCGACAGTGTAATACTCCGGAAGTCCAGATCTCAATATTTTTATATTGTAAACTTCTAGCAAAACATGGGAATAGAATTATCTTATTTTAGTTCGGGCCTACCTATTTATTTCACTCCATAACATATAAAAAGAAATTAACGTGTGATGTGGGACCTTGAAATTGGAACCTAGTGCGGATAGGCATTTAGATCTAAAACCAATGAATGTGCGTGAAAACCAATTATAGAATCTATTGATGAGCTGAATATCCTGAATATATTCTCCAGTCATCATACTGAAGACCATAATTGCAATATTAGTTACCTATTGTTTGAAAAGATCGAAGAAGAGGAAAGATTTTTTAATTTGTTTGCACAGAATAGGCTCCTGGACCGATTTCAAAAATTTATTCACCTATGGAAAGCTACATTATTCCCGAGTAACATATAGGCTTTCATTTTGACGGGAGCGAAGCCGCGGGGTTCAGCTAGTTATATATATCGGAGGAAGGTAAATGATTAATAGTTGGGAACGAAGAAATATCGCTTGTAAACTTATTAATTCAGTTTTGTTTAATTGGCAACATTTGGCTTCTGATTCAAGTTTCAATTGAATTTTATTCGATTGGTTACACTTAGTTTTCTCCAGTGTCCAATGCTAGTGAAGGATTTGAATCCTAGAGCAAAGTGATACGTGACAGTGACAGACAATTTGGAGGGAGACGCGAAGGCGCACCGCAGCGCGGAGTTGACTTGAGTAGAGAGAACTGATGACGGTATCGCAATCAAGTGTGATGAGTGGCATCATTGGTGCCGGTGGAGTTGCGTCTAAAAGTATCAGGCTAGTGAAAGTGATTACAAACTGGCGCGTCAACTTGCTACTAGAATTGGACAATGGAATATCTCTAAAGCGGCATTAGTTACCTGCTTTGTGCGCGCATTACCCACGATAAGCCCACAGGACCGAGGGTATATGGAAGGAAGCCCTCGTGTTTCCGACATATATAATTTGGTCATAGTCATCTTTCTTAACCCTCGACCCGTCGCATGAGGTCAAAACTGCATATTGTGTAATATTACAATGTTTCCACGGATCCCTTACTTTTGGTAGCTTCCTAAAAATGATCATATTCGATGCTCACCGATCACGTCGTTAGTACTGAGACTGGGTATGGGTACGGGTGTTGCGAAATATTTACGTGTGTTTCTCTGCACAGGGCTTTGATCCTTCAAAAATTGCACCGCTATCTTTTTTTCTTTTTTTATAATATTTATTTTATTATATCTATTTGTCAAAGTAATAGAAAAATGGAAGATAAACAAGGTGAAATCATTATAAAATGGTTGGCAGAAGAAAATGTATAAATTTCTGGTGGTGATGATTTTGACGAAGAAAATTCTGATTTGCCGCAAAAGTTGCCAAAAATAATAGGTTTTTATAACAAAAGTAGGGGCGTTGAAGTACACAAATCAAAACAATTTGTTACTTTTTAACCCCCGCCGGAAAAAGAGGGGTGTTATAAGTTTCACGTGTGTTGCTGTGTATCTGTGTGTCTGTCTGTGGCATCATAGCGCCTAAACGGATGAACCGATTTTGATTTTGATTTAGAATCGGGGTTTTTTCGCAAGATAAATGTGTCGGGGGTTTTTTAAATTTTGAAATTTTACTTGTTAAAATATAACTTTTTTTAAAGGTAACATTTGTCCCACCCATACCGAAACCTTATGCACCAACAGCGTCAAATAAGACCATTTGTACACATTTACAGTCTTATTACAAAAAGCGGTTTAACTAAAAACCCAGGTTTAAATCTCTATAAACTACGGCTTAAACAAAAATGATATTACAAATAATGGTTTATCGATAAACCATAGACCATATCATGGTCTAACGCTAAACCTCGGCGGCCCCTATTTTAACGATGGTCTAAGTCGTTTCTGTCATAGATTTTCTTTTAGGTTAAAGCATCTTCTTTTTCATTCATTTTGTTGTGTTGGTTTTACCCGAAAATAGATATTAACATGGTGGATTTAATTGATATTGTGGATATTACTTTTTCCTCGGTACTCCAATTCTCAGTTTGTTTGTTGGTCCATCACAATATATTATTAACAAAGAGGCAATTGTTCTATTAGAGACTTGGATAACTTAAAAAATCCAAAGCCTAATGAACTTTTTCAACTTGCGATGGTTTTGTTTAATGTTATGGTTTCATTTAACGCGCGAGAATGTTACGTTTCGTCACATGTATGTAGATGTATTATTAGTAATAATTACGAATTTAAGTAATGTGCTTAAACCTAAACAAAACTGCAATCGATAAATAACTAATGTTTATATACGTGCAAAATAACAGTGACAATATTTTTAACACTCCTAAACATCATTTAATCCTTATCGTATCATCAAAACGTTTTCTTTTCTGGGATACGGAACGTTGCAATTGAATGATATTATGGTGAACGAATTATATTTGTATTAATCTGTGGTTGATATATTGAAAATGGTTCAAATGACGGTACTAAGAAGACCAGGGATTTTTAAAGTTTTGTAATACGGACAAATTTAGACCATGGTTTTGCAGATAAGCCTGGACTTGATAGGCCAGGTTTAAAACAAGGTTTATTGAGTTTTTTGTATTAAGACTGTTAAAGTATATGTCTTTTTGCTAATTTCTATCTTATTTTAACCATGAGTCTTTTTTATCTCAAATAATCATAAAACGGAAATTATATAAAGTGTTTCCTTAAGTTGAAAGAATTAAAATATAGAAAGAAATTGTTTCTCTTTTTAATTTAAAGTTTAATAATTATTATAATAAGTAATGTATTTTTTTTACTCCAAAGAACGCCAGATATAATCCATCGAAATAATACATAAAATGTAGATTATAATGGCATTTAATAGCTTGTGAACTGACGGGGTCCGTGGTTTAGGCCCCCCGTGTCGAGGCACCTGTGGCCGACGCCCCCGATTCGATAAATTTAATATTTGTATTTTTTGTGCTTTTTCACTTAGTACGGTAAATGAGAAAATTGTTTCACCATAATAAAGTATCTTTCCTTGCTAAACAAAATTTATCTATCTACTAGCAGAGAGAATAGATCACCACTTAACCTTATCCTTACACATCTTTTTACCCATTAAAAGCATATTTATAATAAATATGCTTTTAATGGGGAAAACAGTTATGGTACAAAAGTTTTTACACTTAATTATTTTTATGCTTAGAATTTTTTTATGAAAAAAAAAAATACATGTAAATAAAGAAAGTTAAATCAAAAAATCCAAAAACCCGACTGCTTCAAAAGCGAACTAAAAAGACGTAAACAAGGGAAAAATCATGATATGCAGGTGGAGGACACATATTCGCGGGCCGGCTGACCAAAATCTGGTGTATCCTCCGCCTGCACAGCATGATTTTTTCCTTGTTCACGTTTTTTTAGTTCGCTTTTGAAGCAGTCAGGTTTTTTGATTTTTTTATTTATCTTTTTTTATTTATAACCTTTTAGTTAGTTTTTTTTCGAATTAGATACATTTAAACATATAAGTGTTTTATATTTTGGCAATCACTTAAAACCCTTTATTTTGATACCCCACACGATGGGTTTGGAAGAAAAAAAATTTGGGCCCCCACAATATGGCACTCAAAATCCGCCATTTTTCTATTGTCCAATTTTATTGTAGCCTATGACACTCGCAGGGTTAAGACAAATCGATTGACGAATGAATCATCAAAATCGGCCAACGCGTTTGGTCTCTGGAACGCCATATAGGAACAAACATACATACATACATAGACTGATAAACACATTACCCTCCTTCGGCAGTCGGGTAAAAAATTGTTACTCTACGTTTGTTTTTAAGCCTGATTATTTGGTTTTTTTATTGCTATTGAAACTGACTGTTATAATTAGTTAAAAATATTCTCATTTGTTTAAGGTTTCCTAGTAGATTATGTTTAATTATTATTGTTACAAAAATAAAAAGAACATTTTACTATGTAAAAAGTTAGTTACTCTGCAGTAATTTTTAAGACTGACTATTTAAAATCACTATCATATTTTATTACATTTTAGACTGATTATTATAATTAAATGATTCTCTTGATTATAGGTGATGAAAACTGTGATTTATATACAATTTTTTTACTAGATTTCTTATTGAGGTAAATAACTAAAGAATAAAAAATTACTAAGACTTTCATTTCTCAAAAGATACAACCAATATAAAAGCATTGCTTTGTTATAAATATAATTATGAATTAATATTATAAGTCCATATACTAACAATAAATTTATTATTTTTGAACAACATTTTTGTGCCCGAAAGTACATTTGATCAAAAACTGCATTGAAATAAATAAATCGGGGGCGTCACCACAGGTGCCTCGACCACTGGGGGCCTAAGCCACGGACCCAACTAACGACCTCGCGAGACAGTTCGCATCGCAATTTTAGCGCGACGCGAGGAGGATTAAGTTTACAACTGCACAAACTAAAAATAAGTCATGAAAATAAACTTGTGAAGTAAAAGAACTTGCTTCCAATATTATTATAAAACTTGATACAAACTTAGATATAATATAAATATAAAGGTGCTCCCACACTGCTGTTATTTTTTTTACAAACATTAGTACATATCTTTTAAACAAACATTTGGTTCAACGTTTTCATGTTAGGTAATGTAAGTAAATACAAAATTGTTAGTTAACAAATTCTAGTGCAAAAAGCGCAATTGTTAGAATTTGTTAACTAACAATTTTGTATTTATCTTAATAATCTTTTGTAAACATTCTCCATCAGAGTAGAAGCACTCAACACATCTAACAATTGCTAACAGAATGTAACAATTCCTAACATTGTTTAGTATATGTATTACCCCCGGTTTCTCAAAATACCATTATCGGGCTGTTAACGTAATCGATGAATAATCGCCGGTTATCTGTGATTGGCTGTTAAAAATTCATTCAACCAATCACAGCAGATAACGCGAGCTTGACAATTTGTCACATTAATTTTGCGATAGTTTAGCGTTGACAACCCTGGCCTTGGTGTTGGAGAAAATGTTTGGAAACGTGTTTAACAGCAGTGTGGGATCACCATAAGAATTCCTTTTGTATTCACCAAGAAAATAATGATAATAGTGCAGTCATATATGTGAAAAACTAGTAGAACAAAACCCTAACTCAAAGGCGTAGCTACCGCCGTATCTGCCGTTTCAATTATACAGGGTCCCCGGGCCACGGGTGCCCCCGATGTGCGTAAGCAAAAATTAAAACTGATAAAAATTTACCTAAGAACTTCGATGGGATATGAACGCCTGTCAGACCTGTCACTATTTTCCATAGAGGCAGAAACTTTAAAAAAACTAAAGTCATCGTCAGCTATAAATTATTTAATAAATCAGTTTGCCGAAAGAAAGGCAAGGAGAGTGTATATTTAATTTGCATTGTTTGTAAAAAAATTGGAAAAGTGACAGATAGATAATTATGATGAATAAATATTTATTTTAATTTTATGCAAACTTTATTTTTCTTTCGTGAGAAATCTTTACCCTTCATACGGGCCCCCAAACAAATTTTTATACGGGGCCCCGCCAAGGCATACTACGCCACTGGCCTAACTTGCTGATATTAGTTTGCTGATATTATCATTGCTCATACTGTAATACTTTAAGGGCTTTGGCTCACCTTGTTTAGTTTCATGTCATCTCCAACCCCAGATAAAAACATCAAACGATCTCTTAAACTTCTTCCAAACAACGCAAGAGTAAAGAAAACATATCACGAATAAACCATTTACTCTAAGTACGCTTCAGAGAATATAATGAAAGCTCGAAAATCTAGGGTAACCTTGTGCTCGTCAAGCAAACTTGAAGAAATGTTACAAGGGTATGACAAATAGATTGAGTCCGTCACTCTTCAATATTGATAGATTGTGTTCACGAAGTTGTAAATTAAATTAAGCTTTCATTTTGTGATTAAATTACAATTAATTACTCCATATTTGGTGGTAATAGGAAATTACTTCGTTAACTCTTTCCTATGGGAAGGTTCATGTGCTAACTTTGTAGGGTAGCGTACAGAAATGGTAAAAATTAACCCTTATCCTGTGACTCAGTCTGTATGACCGTCTGTCACAGCTGGATATCTCAAGAACTACTAATGCTATCAACTTGAAATTTGGAATAGTTTTAGATGACATTTGCCCAACAATTTTGCAAATAAGATTTTCCGTTTCGGAAAGGGGTTCTTAAATATTCGAAGTACCATGTGGGGTTATCATATGACAGAGTGCTATTTGCATGTTCTCAAACATTTAAAATTTTTTTAGGCCGCATAGATTTCGACTTTAGACGATTTTTTTTTTAAATATACCTATAAACTTCGGAGATAGGACGTGATCTCCTATCTCCGAAGTTTGCGTGGAGAAAAATCTGAATTTTTTCTATCTGATATAAGTTTACAGGTATATAAATATCATCTTTATTGTTTGGGCAGTGATAAATCGATACTAAAAATCTCGGTAAATATAATCTCAATTGCATTTTGGGCAATTTTCCTCTAATTCTAAAAAATTTTAGGATCGATATCCCGTTATCCGTGATCATGCTGGATTCAAGGCCTCGGCGATAACCCATCAAATTGAACTGATTTGATAAAATACCCCGTAGTTAATATCACGAAGAATGTTACTTAATTGAACCCTCCCTCCGTCCCTTTAGTTATTAAATTGATACTGAGTTGTTGAAGTTTAACTACGATATCAATTTCTCATTTTCAGATATTTTTAAACTCAAAAAGTTGAGGGTTATCTATCGATCGGTAAGATTACAACGGTATGAAGTTATATTTTGGATGCTGTTTATATTTTCGACGACGTCAAGATTTTGGAAATAAAATTTTTAATGTAGGCTTTTATAATAGCGTTCTGGCCTCACAATTATCAGATAAGGCAGATGGGATATATTAAATGGGTACAAGGTTGCGGATAAGCTAGTTTATACTTTTAGTAATTATTTTGTAAGAAATAAACGGTGTGACATATTCTGTTACGAAAAAACCCCGAAAATAAATAAGATCAAAAACAAAAAACCGGCCAAGTGCGAGTCGGACTCGCGCACGAAGGGTTCCGTACTTGGTAAATTGCGGTTTACGATTTATGACGTATTAAAAAAAAACTACTTACTAGATCTCGTTCAAACCAATTTTCGCTGGTAGTTTACATAGTAATGTACATCATATATTTTTTTTAGTTTTATCATTCTCTTATTTTAGAAGTTACAGTGGGGGGGGGACACATTTTACCACTTTGGCAGAGTCTCTCTTGCAAACTATTCAGTTTAGAAATAAATGATATTAGAAACTTCAATATCATTTTTGAAGACCTATGCATAGATATCCACACGTATGGGTCTGATGAAAAAAAATATTTTTAGTTTTAGTTTCAAGTATGGGAACCCCCAAAATTTATTGTTTTATTTTTATTATTGTGTAAAAATCTTAATGCGATTCACAGACTCCATCTACTTACCAAGTTTCAACAGCATAGTTCTTATAGTTTCGGAATAAAGTGGCTGTGACATACGGACGGACAGACAGACAGACAGACATGACGAATCTATAAGGGTTCCGTATTTTGCCATTTGGCTACGGAACCCTAAAAAAACGGTGCAGGGGAAAATAGTGGTTGTCTTGTTGACATTTACCAACCCTATTTACGTTCAAACCAATCATTGTCCTTTCTTGAGTTTGTAATACAAGTGACATTCCATCACAAAAATCGTTGAGATCAAGCGCTAGTCCGATCATGCATGGAGTACTGTTCTCATCCCTGGGACGGATCTGCCAAATACCAGCTTGATGCACTAGAGTCGATCGAAAAGCGAGCCAAGAAGCTCATCGGCATTGAGGCACTGGTCAAGTCAAAGCTACAGAGCCTTGAACATCGTTGCTGAGTTGCCAGCTTGTCGGTTACGTTTCGGAGAGTGTGCGATGGAATTGCATGATCTCATTTCGCCGTTTCATCATCGGACTACAGAGGTACGGCGATGCGCCATCGATACATGGCGGACATGCACTAAACGTTTTGGGAATACTTTTATTATGCGTACAGCTAAGGAGTGGAATACCCTGCCGGAGTCTGTGCTAACCGATAGCCCATCTGCATCGCCATCGCTGATAGAATGACGCATCTAGGGTCTCAGGTTGCCTGGTAGTGGTCGCGAGGTTCTATAAGCCTGTTAGTTGTATACTAGGGATGCCATGCTACGGAGCGCTCCCAATGGGTTCCCGCACTGTCGAGGTGGGGGGGACTCACTAACAGTGGCTTGGTCACCCACGGTGAAGCCAAGAGGAACCAGTGGAGGGGCCGCTCGTCAGGGCTTTTGCCGATAAGCCGACGATATAGCGGTGCTGCCTGGGCGACACCACAACGGAGGCGGGCCTCGTTGCCGTATGCCTCCCAAACCCATATGATATCGCGGCCGAGGGCGGTGCGGCGGCACGCGGCTGCAGTTAACGCGTACAAACTTGTTTATTTAATACTGATTGCAATTATAGAAAACTTTCTGGTTTTTTTTCAACGCCTAGTTAATTGTATTGTGTTTGAGCTGAAATTAAAAAAGCTGATTAACAATGTATGTATTATTTTATTTTATTAAACCCGCTTTCTCTAAACACATATTTCTTTAGCCTCCGCCTGCAATCCTGATATCGGTTCCGGTTCCGATAAACCAAATTTAAAACCTCCGATTCCGACTTCAATTCCGATATTATCACTTCCATAACATCCCTATTGTTAGTTTGTTGTTATAAATACTTTCTTTCTTATAATTTCCTTTTGTGTATTTTGTGTACAGTAAAAATATATGTAGGTAAGTATACATACCTACATATATTTACAAATATATTATTTCTTCAAATAAATAATTCTTAAAGCCTAACCTATTATTTGGTAAGTGTTGGGACTAAAACTTACAAGCGTCATCTAAGTAGGGGTCTGTCTGGGTAACCCTTCACTCACCACAGTTCGTTTGCAAAGGGCTATTCCAGGAAATACCTACAAGGAGTAACTAAGGCCTACAAGGAGTAACTGAGGTCTAGTGGTAATAATTTTGGAAAGGTCACAATACGTAAAATTGTTGAGGTCTTGCCCAATTTCTATTAACCAACTCGTATTATTGGATTCTAGTATTAATAGATCAGGGCGTTGTTCCAATAGTTACGCTTTTAGGCTTTGAACTGAACGACTGGTAAGTAATAATCCAAACTTATATAATAACTGCGAATATAAGTTAGTTTGTTGAACGGTTATAGATGAGACTTGGGGTGTTACGCAGTTACTTTTATTTATTCGCATTATTTTTAAAATCAATAAAGTATTTTTTGAATCAGTGAGATTCAAAAAATACTTTATTGATTTTAAAAATTATTACTTAATATTATAACTAAGATTTAGAACTACAATAGGCTTGACAAGTAATGATTCAGAAATAGTATGTAATGTGCAGATTTCGATGTGTGTTGTGCTTATATATAAATGTTAGACTTATAGATCGAAAACGCTCATTGAGTGTAAAAATAGCACAAAACGCGTTGTGGCTTCTTGAAAAAGGCCACAACGTGAATTTCGTGTTATGATACCTTGAAAACCGGCCACACCGCGTTCTGGTACATTGAAACTGGCCACAACGCGTTCTGGTACATTGAAATTGGCCACAATGCGAATTCGTGTTGTTGCTTTCAGAATATTCGACCGGAACGCATTCTGACAGAGCAGAAAAACCAGAACGCGCCATCAGATGCGATGACAACCAGAATTTGCGACGATCAGGTAGTATTGATGTGAAGCAACACTTACTAAGGTCGGTTTTTTGATGGGTGTTGTTTTTGTGGTTTTCGGGGTCGTTAATGCCAATTATGTGATCAAAACCCAAAATTGAAGACAGTGCCGACGAAAATTTGCAAATTTGCCAACTTTGGCATTTTTCGTCATAGGTGTCGTTTTCGTGGTTCGTTAATGACGATTCAATCAATCTGCCTAGCCTTTTCCCAACTATGTTGGGGTCGGCTTCCAGTCTAACCGGATTCAGCTGAGTACCAGTGTTTTACATGGAGCGACTGCCTATCTGACCTCCACAACCCAGTAACTGGAAAACACGATACCCCTTGGCTAGACTGGTGTTAGATCTCAAGCTTCTGACTACTCGTAACGACTGTCAAAGATCTTCAAATGACAGCCGGGACCAACGGCTTAACGTGCTTTCCGAGGCACGGAGGAAACTCGGTATGATGAAATGGTCACCTATCCACGAACCCACCTCGTCAAGCGTTGCTTAACCTTGTAGATCGACCCATGCGGCTGTAATTATTTAGCCACGAGCTGCTAAAATGATAATATAATAATGACGATTATGAGGTTTAAATCAAAATCAAAGATGGCGCCGAGTCCGACTGATTATTTGCAAAATTTGCCAACCTTTCGTCATGGGTTTTTTTTTATGGTTTTCGGGGTCGCTAGTAAAGTAACAAAATTCAAGATGGGGAGACGAAAATTTGCCAGCCTTACATCCTGGGTGTCTCTTTCATGGTTTTCGGGATCACATTACGATTATGAGGTCAAAACCAAAATCCAAGAGAGCGCCGACGAAAATTTTCGTCATGGGTGTCGTTTTCATGGTTTTCGAGATCGGTAAAAACGAATGTACTTGAAAAAAACAAATTTTTCATATTTTCATCGGAGCCATCTTAGATTTTGATTTTGACCTCATAATAAAAAAAAGCTCCTTAAAACCATGAAAACGAAACCCATCCAAAAACCGACCTCGCTAAGTGTTGCTTAACCTGCGGACTTCACCACCCCAGCCAGTCAAGCGGAAAACACTGACCCATCCAAAAACCGACCTTGGCTAATGTTGCTTCACATCAATACCACCTGTCCGTCGCGAATTCGGGTTGTCGCCAGAACGCGTTGTGGTCGAATATTGTGACAACACGAAGTCGAGTTGTGGCCTGTTTCAATTTACCAGAACGCGTTGTGGCCGTTTGAAAGAAGCCACAACGCGTTCTGAGCAAAAACACAAACTAAAACGGCATGGGATAGTTAAACATCGTTAGTTATAATGAACAATAACATTTGAATGAGATAAAGTAATGAGTTAACAAACTATCTGGAAGTAAAAGTAAATAAATAATCACAAGAAAAATTGCAGGAGGAGTAAATAACAAAAGTAAACAAACAACTTAATGGCAAAGGATAATGATTAGTAAATAAACTAATAGTATGAACTTATAGATAGACTAGCTTCCGACTGCGGCTTCGCCCGCGTAAAAGTATTTTATCATCCCAAGGGAATACTAACTATCCTATGTCTTTTCCGGGATTTCAAACTATGTCCATGCCAAATTTCGTCAAAATCGGTTCAGTAGATCACCTATATCGTCATTTGGGGGTAGTTTCAAAAAATAATAATGATAACATTAATTGTTTATCGAGGTTGGTATTTATGTCAAGTTTCATATTTAAATTAAAGTCAAGTTTAAAATTTTGTTAACCTAAGGAATAAGATTCTTCAAAAACACTTTAAGGCGTCGTTCAAGTTTTTTTGAAGAAACCTATTTCTTGGGTTAATAAACTTGAAACTTGACTTAAATACCAACCTAAATAAAGTTTATCAATATTAGTCTTTTGAATCTACTCCTAAAAGGCGATTTGGGGTGTGTTAATCATCTTTTGGGGTTAGTTTCAAAAAAATATAATAACAACTGAAGCTGTGAAGCTGTCGGCAGCCTTTAGCACCATGGCCTGTCTTGTTGCAAGAGCGCAGGACGCATAGCACGGCACGCCAGCATCTATGACATTATTCGTCGAGCCCTTATCACCACCAGCTGTTTTAGAACCTAACGGCTTGGTACGTGACGATGGGAAGAGACCAGATGGCATGACATTGGTGCCGTGGAAGGTGGGTAGGCCTCTGGTGGGAGACGCAATCTGTGTCAACACCCTCGCGCCATCTCATGTTCCTAGTTCGGCGGGCTGTGCTGGCGCTGCTGCTGCGCCGATCGCGATGCCCGATCAATCTACCTACCCTACCCTATCCTATATACCTACCTACCCTATCTACCTTACCCTACCTACATACCCACCTTCCCCACCTACCTATCTACCAATTTGTTAAACTATTTATATTTGAATAAGAATTAATACTACAATACGAATGTAACCAACTTTTGTTTCTAACGGCGATCTAATTAAATTTTAGAACACAAAAGCTTCTATTGTGACTTAACTATGATAGTGAGATACATTCTCTCATAGTCTTTTTTGTAGTTAATAATGAGTACTTTAATCATGTAATACATCATTTTTATGTATCATCAATAGTTTTCTCAGCGCACGCCAAATAATGAATTTTATAGGCAAAATATTGCTACTTTGGGTTACATTATTGCAATTTTCAAAAGGATTTCTAATTTTTTGGAAATAAATTATAGCCTATGTTACTCGGGAATAATGTAGCTTTCCATAGGTGAAAGAATTTTTAAATCGGTCCAGTAGTATCGGAGCCTATTCGGTACAAACAAACAAACAAAAAAATCTTTCCTCTTTATAATATTGATGATGATTGATTGATGATGATGATGATGATGATGATGAACTAGATAGATGTGCAGAGAGAATACATAATCAGAATACATTAGGATAAAAGACTTTTCAGTGTGGTATAATGGTCCCTTGGGCACAGGGTCCCAGCGCTAAGAAATAAAATTTGGTTCAAATAAATATCACTAGATGGCGCGATATGCATCGATTTGTATAAATAATAAAAATTATATTATTATATTTTTGTTTAATCACTAGAAAGATAAAAAATTATTTCAACGCATCATTTAAAACTAATTCCAATAGATAGCGCAGTTTTAAATTTCTGAGGAATGTCACTCGATTTTTAGGATTCCGTAGCCAAATGGCAAAAAACGGAACCCTTATAGATTCGTCATGTCTGTCTGTCTGTCCGTCCGTATACCACAGCCTCTTTTTTTCCGAAACTATAAGAACTATGCTGTGGTAAGTAGATGTATTCTGTAAACCGCATTAAGATTTTCACACAAAAATAGAAAAAAACAATAAATTTTGGGGGTTCCCATACTTGAAACTGAAACGTATTTGCGTATAAAACGTAGTTGAATACGTAGTTTGCGCGAGTGACACTTCCAAAGTGGTAAAATGTCCCCCCCCCCCCTGTAACTTCTAAAATAAGACTACGATGAAACTAAAAAAAAATATGATGTACATTACCATGTAAACTTCCACCGAAAATTGGTTTGAACGAGATCTAGTAAGTAGTTTTTTTTAATACGTCATAAATCGTATACCGCAATTTACCAAGTACGGAACCCTTCGTGCGCGAGTCCGACTCGTATTTGGCCGGTTTTTTTAATTTTTATTGTCACACATTTTGGTCCAATGAAACTGTAAGAACATGCAAAAAATATACTATTAAACAAATCGTCACTGTTTTTGAAGAAAAAATTGACAAGAACCGAGTAAACCCTTTTGACTTGCAAGTCGAAGTGCCGTGGAGCGGAACCGAACGCCGTCGAACTACTTATAAAAGTAATCAGATTACTCAGAGGAAAAACGCTAGTTACGTCGGCACGGTTTCTTCTGTATGCTAGTA
Source organism: Orthosia gothica (assembly GCA_949775005.1). Taxonomy (NCBI): domain Eukaryota; kingdom Metazoa; phylum Arthropoda; class Insecta; order Lepidoptera; family Noctuidae; genus Orthosia; species Orthosia gothica. The sequence goes on from OX459050.1 coordinate 1,867,419, forward strand.
CTATATATTATCTGTGCCTTGTGATAATAAAACACTTTGTACGCTGGCGAAGCCGCGGGCAGAAGCGAGTACACACAATAAACAGTGTACAAATTATTGGAAACATCGATATTATAAATAGCTTTATAATATTTAATAGCCCCAGGCTAGTTAGGCACAGCTTGTCGATACCAAAAGAGCAAGTTGAGCTCGAGGCTCTTTCAGTAGCAAATAAAAATCTATGTTAAAAACCCGCTTAGAAAATATACCAAAAGAACATGGGTAGCTCTGACGTCACGAATTTAACTAACGGGCTTGACGTCAGAGTGTGGGATCTTAGGGTTATATTTAACAACGCAGTTTGTGTTTGACAAGTAACTGGAAAAGACGAGTGGAATTTCCACTAGTCCTACCATTGAAAAGGACTAGGTTGCATAATGCAGAGAAAATAATAAATATAATATCCTTGCTAACTTAGATTATACAGTAAACAGATAGAGCGTACGGAACAAGAGAGCGCAACCACCAATACAAATACAAATTTAAAAAGTAATACAATCTCGCATTAGTACGAAACTACGCGTCGCACTGCTAACACGTCACAAGTCATTTCTTATGTTATGTGTAAAAATGCCGTCTTGTATCTTTAAACATTGCAAAAGTTGTTCCCAAAAACAAAAAAAAAGAAGATGGTATATCTTTCCACAGGTTACTATTGATTATTTTATAGTTTTGATATTGATTTACACACTAATATTTACGGCTCACTCGGAACACAAAACATTGGCAGTAATTGGTTGGTGTTGCCAGTTTACATCGAAATAAGTTTCTTTGAATTAGGGAAATGTACATGGGGCGTAGGAAGATCGATTGATTTATACATTTATACAGGAAAATTTTGTAACTAGTGTGCATTTGTTTTTAATGGTTCAGTATCAGTAATGGAACACATTTCTATTATTTGTTCAATACCTTTTTAGGGTTCCGTAGCCAAATGGCAAAAAACGGAACCCTTATAGATTCGTCATGTCTGTCTGTTTGTCTGTCTGTCTGTCTGTCTGTCCGTCCGTATGTCACAGCCACTTTTTTCCGAAACTATAAGAACTATGCTGTTGAAACTTGGTAAGTAGATGTATTCTGTGAACCGCATTAAGATTTTCACTCTAAAATAGAAAAAAAGCAATAAATTTTGGGGGTGCCCATACTTGAAACTGAAACTAATTTTTTTTTTTCCATCAAACCCATACGTGTGGGGTATCTATGGATAGGTCTTTAAAAATGATATTGAGGTTTCAAATTTTTTTTTTTCTAAACTGAATAGTTTGCGCGAGAGACACATCCAAAGTGGTAAAATGTGTGTGTCCCCCACCCCCGTAACTTCTAAAATACCCCTTCGTGCGCGAGTCCGACTCGCACTTGGCCGGTTTTTATATCCGATTTGAAATCTATAAAATATGGGCACAATCTATTCGTATAAATATAATTTAATGAACCATGGCACGCGGTGAGGCTGCGACAGGGGCGTGGGGTACCTGGGAAGGGGGATAAGTGATAATGGTATTGTACCTTCGCTTACCATTTTTGCGTTCATTTTCGCTTAGCCGAAATCTTTGGAGCCTTGTTTTTTATTATTTTTTTCACATAATCCTTACAAATTTTAGCTCAATAGATAGGGTTTTTAGACGTACTCAATTTACAGTCATAATATTTACACATTTTGCCACAATTAAAAAGTTTCTAAAACAAAAACAGGAAAGTTTGTCTACATTTTCATTACAATGATTAGCGATTATCTCGTATACGCGTGAACCTATCTAGATGATTCAAACGAATAAAATGGTTCTAGGCCAAGACCTTTCATTTGACACCAACATCATCAAAATATCTCAACAAACAAAAAACCACATTTTCAAGTTCCTCGCGTAATTATTCAACATGTATGATATCGCTTATCAATTCTTTAAAACTACTACTACTTTTACTATCTTTATCAACTTTTAAAGTTGAAAAATACTACTAGCAAATACTACTTAAGTAAGTAACAAATGAAAATGTCGGAGGTTTTCCCCAACATCTGGCATCCATATACGCACACAGATGTACGTGTCTCTACAGTGCCGCTCCTTGCTGTCACGCAAACGAATATACAGAGTGGCCAAAAAATCGTGGATCAAACGCAACTAGGGGTTAGTTGGGGTCATCAGCTGCAACAAAATGTTCTACGGGAGGTCCTTAAGGTTAGGTCCCTGCACAGTTATAATGTAGGTACCTGCAGAGTTTATTTTTAAATAGGCCTAACCGAGTTTTATGGTTGGGTTAACTTTGGCCTTGCTACGAATGATCGTCCTCGAAGGATATCAAAGCCACGCATAGCCATGTGTAATATATTTTAGAACCCCTATTAAATGTGCCAAAACTTGTAACAAACAGGGTCACTTTTCGGTAGAGTATTATTTTTCACAGTGGGTAAATAAAACGTTATGATTTGAGTTTTTTTTTCGTATAACTTAATATTATCTTCAACACACCCAATAAACAACCATAAATAGCATGTCTGACGCAAGGACTCATCAGTACCAATCTAGTGAAAATTATAAAAAAGATGCAGGATGTAGATTATTATTATTAGTACAAAAAGACAATTTTCTCATAGAAACACAAAAAAAAACATAACTCTGCAGGGCAAACATAACTCATAACTCATCTAACCCCTAGTTGCATTTGATCTACGACTTTTTGGCCACCCTGTATATCGCGGCACCGCTCTCTTGTTCCGTAAGCTCCTTCTGTTTACTGCATAATCTAAGTTCGCTAGCATGACGTCCTGCAGAAACCAGGTGTTCCTGATTTTTTTGCGTTAAGCCATAAACAAAAACCCCTTTATAAGTATGTACAATATATTTTATCAAAAAAATATAAACTAATAGGTACATAATACACCTATATACAATCGCATATAAAAAGTGTAGAGTGGAAGGGGGCTCAGTGGGCATAAAAAAAATCCTCCAAGTCGTCAATAGGAAAAGTTTCTGAATAGAAAATTTCAAGTTGAGAACTTAGTCAAGCATTATAGCATGAAACTTTGCGCAACTTTAAATTCTCAATTCAGAAACCACATGTAAATCTCCTTCACACTTTTTGAAGAATAATAAAATTCTAGAAAACAATCTTGTATTTATTTAAGTGGAAGATGTTTTAGCCGCAGTTATTTTAGCACAAAAAGATAAAAGATCAGTCAAAGTATAAAGTTAATTAAAGGAAAAGAAACACCACAAAGAACCACAATAACCACTTTCCCATAGCACTTGTTGACTGTTTCAATTTGCGTAGAAAATAACAAAAATATAAACAAACGATTGTAAATTCATGCAAATTCTGAATCGAAGGTCTTATTTAAGAGCCACATTCCAGTTAAGGTAATCAATAATGTAACATATTTCCATAGATTTAAATAGTACTGTTGTTAGAACATTTCCTTATACGTGTTCACCATTACAAGTAACACGGTATTTTTAATGTCTCACACACACGACTGCTCCCGAATACTCCCGATGAATTCGACGATAGCCGACCGCGTGGCATGTTCGCTAAAGGCGTTTTTTCTGTTCTGGGGGTGACCATAAGCTCTCAGAGTAAGGTTATCTTGAGATCGAGTAAGTGACAGATGTATACACGTCATATACATCTATCCCTTACACACACTCAAAATAACCTTACTCTAAGAGCTTGTGGTCACCCCCCTGTGTTCGCTACGGTCAAGTATAACCTAAGTATGACCATGTTTTTTCTAACATGAAATGTCATCTGTACTTGGCTTTGTCCAAAATAACTTTGAATTTCGTAATTTGTTTTTTTTTTACAGTACGGCACTTAATTAATGTTAGAATTTAACAATTTATGTTACACTGTTAAATTTAGGTCGTTACAATCCCGTGGAGCATCCGTGGAGGGTCGATTCGGTACATGACATAGTATCGAATTTTAAAGATAAAATGTAATTTTAAAAAATACAAAAAAAATACCGACTACCAGAGCAAAACACAAGTGTAAATATGTACTATGTATTTAAATCTATGGAAATGGGTTCATAGGCTATAATATATTTAAAAAAAATGGAGATCCTTATGAAAATTGCAATAATTTTACCCAAAGTAGCAAAATGTTGCCTGTAAATATCATTCTTGGCGTGCGCTGAGAAAACTATTGATGATACATAAAAAATATTAGGTAGGTAGGTTGGGTGAGGGAGGCAGGGTTGGGTAAGGTAGGCACGGTAGGCAGGGTAGGCAGGGAAAGGCAGGGTAGGCAGAGTAGGCTGGGTAGGCAGGGTAGGCAGGGTAGCCAGGGTAGCCAGGGTAGCCAGTTGACGGGAGCGAAGTCCCGGGGGTCAGCTAGTCATTACAATAATTTTGATTACGCTTAGAATATTCGCTAAAGATTTGTTCATGTCATCAATTGAATGATACGAGTCTTATTAGATTGCCTACAAAAAAAGCATTTTTGTTAAAATGAGGATATTCATGCGTGCATTTTTTTTTGTTTTTGCATGCTTTTTGCGAAAACAAGAACACGAAAGCGATTTCTCCCAGACAACTTTAAAGAATAGACACACTATGAACGCTATGAAATTATCACCATAACCATAACAATGTATGGACATTGTTATGACTAGGGCACGAGTAGATACGGACTTATTATAATTTCACTGTTCTGTTATCGATCGCCCTCTTTTTATCAAAACTATGATAGTTCCGAAAATAAACTTGGCCTAAACATACAGAAACCCAATGATGTTATTTGCAACAAAACTTTCAACCAGTTCTCATTATTATAAAATAAAAGACTAGCTTCTGCCAGCGGCTTCGCCCGCTAGAAATTTAAAAATGATACTAAGGGATTGTAGTCCTGGCATATGTGCTAAACCAGACTATAATCTAGCAAAGTGCCAATTATCATCCAGATCAGTTCAGCCGTTCTGGCATAATTGGGTAACATACATCCATCCAAACTTTCACATTTATAATATTAGTAAGTTATATATCTAAATAAGAAGTAAGATTAGTAAGATATAATTATTAATAATAAATGATTTCTAATAGAACACTTTATGCCTAGCACATACGAAAACTTTTAGTTGTTAATAAAAATATATTGAGACCATAGAACCTTCACTAGTTGCTCGACAAAAAAATTAAAAAGCTGTATCGATTTGATTTTTACTAAAAAGTTGGACAACTATCGATCAAACGCTCAAATTGTATTATGATCTATTGGTGTGCGCATACCATCGACTAAACAGTCGATCCGCGACTGATCAGTCTCGCGTTAACATTTGAATTGGCGTCACGGCTCTCGTCGCCATGGCTGGAAAATACCTTTCCTTAATCTCCTTTTCTACCGACTTTAAAATGTGTAGGGTTTCAATTCGACTGTATTTTATTTTTGGTATGTTTTTTTATGTTATAATTATATACCGATTTAGAAACATTTCTGTAATCTCGAGGTGGTCCCATTGTCACAGAGTCAGGACCTGATGAGCTGATCCCATGGAAATCAAAGGAACGCCTCATATTTTATAGGCATACATATAGCGATTTTGGTATTTCCATCTACATTGCAAGTATTTTCATTCAGAAAATATCTCTTGGTGAAGTGGAACTGATGAAGAAGACCATATGTGGCCACTGGAACTTCTCAATTATAAGTATGTTTAAGGTATTAATAGGATATCTCGAATAGTTGAATGACATTGAAATGAAAATGGTACAATCGAACTGATCTGGTGATGAAGTCGGAAGGTAGGCACTGGAACGCCGTAATAAAACAATGTATCATAGTCGTGTTTAGCATTGTTAGAATTGTAATGAGAAGCCCTCTGGCTATAAATGATTTCATGGTAATATAAGGTGCCAAAAGTAAAAAGAGAAATTAAAACTTTTTAACAGAAAAAAACCGACTTCCAAAACAAAACACTACAAAGCAAAAATAACTTTCTTTATGAAAGTCGGTGTCAAAAACGAATAGTATATGTACTGAAAACACGTGAGATAAAAAATCGACGAACGATTGCATCAATTGTATCATGTATGATAGCGCTGGTAAATGAAACTAGCACCACAGACGAAATCAAACATCAAAAAGGCACATGACATAACGGAAACACCAATTATGTATTGTTATTGTAAAGATTTATTTTTATTTGAGTAATATTTTAAAATCAAAAATAGAAGGTAGATCACTGACTGTTAGTTTATTTAAATAAAATGATTGGTAGCTAAATCCGTTCAAAATATTTGGAAAAAGTGTTATAAATTACTAATCAAATAATATACACAATTACTGTATTTTTACAAACCTAAATCTATAATTAATTGATAAACGAATGTCACCGGATGTTGTTACTGTGTGACGTCTTGTCATTTGTTTAAACGCATAAATAGGCTGGTTCTAGTCGAAAGAACTCAGTATTGAATTGTATTGAACTGTGCACATATCATTATAAAATTAAGTTGTGAGACTAACTGTTGGTGTGAGTAATAAAAAGTGTATACAAGATGTCTGATCGTTATCATTTGAGGACCCTGAGTACGCCCGCTCTTACATGTATATGACTAAACGGTTTAGTCGTGTGGCATTCACGAGAAGTGCACAACTCGACTGATAGAACAGTTTGGTCGATGCAAAAGTTGTGAGTATGCACTCGGCCTAAGTAGAATCGTTTGATGTCGGACCGCAAATTACGTAGATGTAAATGTTATTGAAACACTGAACTTCCGTTTCATATACAATATGATTAGTAAGTTTGGCCGACATAGTAAAAATTCTTATAAAGTTAACTAAAGATGTACTTAAATATACTCGTGCTAAAATCTTGAGTTTTGTTATGAAGATATAAACTTATTAATAAATAAACTTAATGGGTATGAGGAGTAGGACATGTACCTAATTTTAAATATGTCCACGGTAACGGACGTTGACTTTGAATGTCACTTGTCTAGAGCCTCTGAGTCCCTAGACAAGTGACTTTCTATCATCGAAAGCGTGGCGATAGCGATTGGAAAGATGTCAAAAATGTGTGGGAATATCAAACGCTATCTAAATGTCACGTGATCGATTTACATTTTGGCATTTCGAACATCGCCATCGCTTGCATCGAATGCCACTTGTCTCGAGACTTAGGGACGGGACAAACAGAAAAGACGCAAGACGAAGACCCGTCGCAGACGCGGCGCCCTTCCAATAAATTTTCATACAAAATGTATAGAAGCGTCGCGACACAAAATAAACAGAAAAGAGGTCGAGGAGAGGGCGTGGACGAGACGCGGTTTTTTCTGTACGCGTCCTCGTCCTACGTCTTGTCTGTTTGTCCCGCCCCTTAGGTATCGAAAAATTCTATCGCATTACTGTCATTGAAAAAAGCGTAACCGAAAAGCAGCAATGACACGTTGGGTTGTAATACTGATTTTTTACCGGTAGAAAATGCCTAAGGCATTAAGTCCGCCTCTGTACTTTTGTGTGCATTGACTTAAGATCCTATGTCCCCTAGCTGGGGCAGAGGGCTTCCACAGTAGTGTTGTGTGCATAAGACGATAATAATAAATGCTAGAATCCGGTCTAAAAAAATCTAGTTATAAGTCTGTTACTCACTTTATCCCTCGTATCCAGTAGCTAGCGAAGCCATCCTTGCATACTAGACGGTACTGTGATTGCATACACTGGGCCTTAGCCGTGTATTCCCCTAGCAAACAAGGCTTGCTGACTGCTGCATCCGAGGCATTTCTAGCGCGGAACTGAAAGCCTGGTGTTACAACCGTCGCCACGCTGAATAGGATCAGAACCTCCGGGAAACCTGGGAACAAACAAAATATAGCTGTTAATTTAAGTCTTTTGGACATGCAAATATAAAGTCATTCATGGAAATTGAGGGCCTTATTGATAAAAACTTTTAAAGTCAAAGTCAAAGTCAAATGTGTTTATTTCAAGTAGGCCATTATGTGGCACTTTTGAACGTTAAAATTTACATTTAATAAAAAATGATTCTACCGTGCATTCGGAAATTTAGGTTGTTATGGAGAAGAACGCACAAGAAACTCCATACTTACTCTTTTAAAAAAAAATGTTTTATACAATATTTATATAGGTACATACATTAATAAATTCGTATACGTGAGAGTAGAGATGTACCCAGCACTACTATACTACATATAGGTATGAGAGAATTACAAGCATTAACAGGTAAATTCCTTTACTTGATAAATAGGAACATGGTCCTCACGTACTTACAAATAGTGCAAACATAGGTACATTACCTAATTAAACAACAACAGAACAGTGTGAACTTTATAATTAGTTTAAATAATCATTAGGAACTTCCTAATTCAAATTCTCCATAGAAATTTTGAAATAACAATCTGCAAACCAGCTTTAAAGCTAGCGGTTAAAACATTTTATCTCTATTCTCAGGATAAATTGACCTTAGATTCAAAACGCCACTAAGATTCTTTGACAGTTTTTTGAAATTACCATAACACGGTTAATAGATTTAGTTCATAGAGTGTGTTAATATTATGTAATAGGAGATTCGGTATAATACGAGTCGTCTAACGAACATGTGACAAACAAACCCTTCGATTCTTCTGAAGGTTTTAAAATTGGTAGATTATTCTATATTTTATTTATTTCCATTATACTTGTTGGCGTTTTGAGTACGATCCTCCAGCGACAACTGATCCTCTTTTTGTTACTCTACTAGTATTTTAAGCTATGTGATATGTCCATGGTAATACTAATTTAAGTTTTTATTTAATCTTGTCGTTAAGCAACATTGATGACATGAATTGGCCAATCGGGTTACACATACATTGTATATGATATCTAAAGTGATAAAATTTAGAGTCTGACTGAATCATCTACATGTTAAAGTTCAAAGAGATAACGAATCACGCAACTTAAGATAAAATGCATTTGTACTATCATAACTCGTTAACTGCGTATGTATTATATATAACGTCTGGCAAGATTTATCGCTCGTGACCTATTTCCGTCAGTAGCAGACTAGGCTGTTTTCAATTGCAGGGAATGAAAAATACCAAAGACACGACCAAGAAAGCTTATTACTTTTTACAGCCGCTGAATACAATTTTCATATTTAAGAAGCATTTTATAACACAAGTGTTTTTTATATGTTCAATTTAGAGACAATTAGTGAATGCGCTACATTCATTTGAATAATATGGCAAGTGTGTTACACCGTCGACCACATCACGCCTCATCGTTAACGCCTTCTATTTGTTTGGTCTGACCTCGTGTCTTAACGTTCAGATGTGTCATTCTCATACATTGAATCATTGTCTACTAGCGTTATCGATGGTAGATTGTCAACGTGGCTACAGGTGCAGGTTAGATAGTGGTCAAGCGCGAGCCTATCTATAATAAAAGAAAAAAATAGGAATACCTAAAGGATTCAACCCAGTAAAACGGTTGCAGAGGTCAAATTGTTGCAGGTAGTCGCTAAGTGGTCAAATTTATTAATCAGGATACAACAACATTTTTTTTTAGTTTTTTATGTTGTACCCAAGATCTCCCCATAATTATACAATTATTTATAATCTAGCTTTCGATTGGACTATATCTCAAATTAAATGGTGTCACATTTGATTTGAGATATGAGCGGGAGAAGTCATTGAGTGACACAAAAAAAATATATGAAGAAAAGAAGAAAGAAAAAGTTTTTATTCGCCACAAAAACGACATATTTTTTTTAATATTTCCTTAAATTGAACCCATAAAGGTAGAAAAAAAAAAATATGCCATGCCCCATACAAAAACGGTCACCGTTCTTTACTTCGAAACATTATAAAGTGTTGCATCATTATAAGTTATTTATTTGTTTGATGTAGGTATATACAGATGGTCTTATAAAATATAAATGTGCTCAAAAAACTACCAGTTGGATTTACAATATTACACATTCATTACATTAGTTTTTTGTTGTCCTACAGTCTTGAATCAGTATCAGTATATGGATACGTAATCTATTTACTCGATCCGTGTGTACAGTGAATTGCCACTTAATACTAGGTCAGCCAGCATGTAGCTCATACGTCATTCGCTCTCGAAACGTTGCACCAATACAATTACAGATAATGAAATTACGACTCTTTGACCATAGTTACTGAGCATAATTCACGCTGCTCGATGATTACGGAGAAATTCTCGTTCAAACCATGTGCATCGTAGTTTTTTGTTGCTGTATTACTGTACACGATCATTATTTTTACAAACTTAGCGTCATGGGAAGACCAAACCATTCTCCGCAACATGACTGTCTTCTTCTTGCATCTCTGCATCATCATTGACATGACGCCGTTGACGGTCACTTCCTTTCTAGCCACAAAAAAACGAAATTAAATTATTCAAATTAGGCTGAGAGCCAGCACTTTTTGATCTACAAAGTTCTACATAACGATAGTCCCCCAAAACGCTCGCACCTCACCACTGCCTAGTATTTCGCACAAGTCATATATCGTGCACCCATCATATCGGAGACCAATGACAGCTATAATTTGAATACCTTTGCTGTTGTCTGTTACTTGTCTATTATTAGTGTTAGCTCTCTCGACGACTTTCAAGTCTTCAACGATCATTCAATTATTTACCGTCTTCCCATCTTTCTCAACCCTAACACACTGACGAATTACCGACATAAAAAAAAAACACTCGACATTAAAACCTCAAAAAAGCAAAAAATAAGCCTCGTACTCGCGTCGGGGAACCACGAAGTAAATAAAATATTTTTTTTTGCTTTTTAGATGTTTTAGGTCGGGGGTTTTTAATTTAATTTTTTTAAATTTGTATTTCATGCTTTTTAAGCTACACATATAATATACCTAGTAGTAGACACGCTTCAATTGACAATCTATCGAAACACGTAATTAATACATGATATCTTGCGGAAAAATTCAAAGAGTAAAATTCGAATTATTTTAAACGGTTGAACCAATTTCAACCAAACATAGCTAAGAACATTCTCGACAAAGTCACCATTCAAACAAAAAAAAAAACTAAATCAAAATCGGTTCATCCGTTTGCTATGATGACACAGACAGACACACAGCAACAATCGACAAACTTATAACACCCCTCTTTTACCGTCGGGCGTTAAAAAATGTCGATGATGATACTCCAGACAACTTAGCTAATTGAAAACTATGTTTCATCGATATTGCCGTGCCTTTCAGGTCAGGTTGATTTGCAACCTTCGCAACCCTGTAAGTCATTAAATTAGCATAGTGCCTCTCATCAAATTAATGTGAATGTGGTTGGTTATAGGAGTAGAGGAAGACCAAAGAAGCGATGGATGGATTGTGTGACATATATGGCTAAGAATAAGATGACTATTAGATTAATGGCAAATATAAATGTATGGAAGAAGATTATTATTAATAAGATTACTTATCAAAATACATACAACATTTGATGCAAAATCATATGAATATTAGCACTCATGCTTCTTTGACTAGACGAAGAATAACCTTTTGTTAATTGGTACGAATAAACGCCCTTTAGTCGTAATATTTGCTTTAATATTTGTGTATATATTGGTTTCAAGAAATTAAACTGTTTCATTTTCGTTAGATACTTATTGATATAGAGATTGAACGATCTTTAAACGCACTTGGCATACGGTAAACGTATGTCACAAAGAAAAGTCTTTGAAAAACTTGTCAGAAAGCAAAGTATTAAATCATTGTTGTATTTCTTCCTACTTTGTTGCACTTGACTCTCCACATCCTCCTTTAGCTGTCTATTTATGGTGCTTTATTAACACATACGTGAGATGTCAATGTTTTGTCTAAACATTATGTTCGTGACAGACCAATTCACATGAAATCATACCATCCGACCTTCGTAACAGTCTTATATTTAGCCCTGGTTAGCACTGTACTGAAAATAGATAAATTATTATAAATAGGTACAAGTTTTACGTAAGAAAATAAGTAATAGATAATGTTTTATTCCATTTAAATAGATAATTTTAAAATAATAACATTATCTATAAATAACGCTTCATGATTACAAATATCAGTGCAGCCCTGGCTCTTGTACTAAGACATCCTGTATCTCAAGAGCCAATATATATAGGTCTTTTGCAAACTGATTTATTGTTTCTCAGTTCAGAAAGTTACGACGAGAGATAAAACCATCCTCAACTTCTGCAAGCTGCCACCTTGGACGTACAGTTAACTCCAAATCCAGGGTAAAATTTAACAGTGAATACTCCTTTATTTCTTAGCAGAAGGCAGATTTTCGTGCTACTTATGTTGGTATGTTACTGTACTGATAATAATTAAAAACAATATTTAAAAACTTAAAAAAAATAAAATTATATATTTTACATTTACATATTTTTTTCTAGTTGAGACCTCGGATAGGTATAGGCCTGATGCACTGGACTCCACACGGACTGTAATGATAACCGATGCAAACGTTTTTTGCAAGCTTTCTTTTTATATTCCACTCATCAAAGTGTGCCAAAAAATCAAAATCAAAATCAATAATTTTTATTTCACATAGGCCTACATGGGCACTTATAAAACGTCGACAATGTGCACGGTTCGGGTTGGTCGATTCCTATAGAGAAGAACCGGCAAGAAACTCCATGGTTACTCTTTTATAAAATTGTTTGGTTTTACAATATTACCATGTTACAGCAGTACTTAGATGGGGGGGACAACGCAGGCCCGATAATAAGTCGTAAGAAACTAAAACAAGAAATGATTATATAATAAATAAACAAAAGATTAAAAAAAGTAAAACGAGATAAAATGTTAACAATCTAGAAATCTAGAAGGCCTACAATGTTCACACATTTACAAACCAATCGGTAAAATAATCTATACAAAGTATAACAAGACTAAATTTAACATGTGGCACAAATGTTGTTATCAGTGCTGTAACTATTCTTAGCAAAGGGCTATAAAGATAATTGAAAACCATTGTAAAAAGTCTTATTAAATGAAGAAAAATTAGATTGAGAATAGTTAGAGACATCCACATATTTGTGCCGTTTATGAGTTACCAGGGAAGCCGCATGTGCAGAAGGAGCTAAAACCAAATATTTTTATCTTCAACGTAGCCCTTGATTTTATAATATGCTTTTTTAATAAGGACACGTTTGATGTGATTTTTGAACTTTCCATCGGTCAGTTCTATAACTGACTTTGGCAACTTGTTATAAAAGCGTATACTGTTTATAAGAAAAGACTTGCTAGTTTTCGTTAATCTGAATTTGGGTAATACAATTTCGTGTTTACTGCGTGTATTTAAATTATGGAAGTCGCTTCTAGTTTTGAAAAGCCCTCGATTTTTGCGGACATACAAAATACATTCTAAAATATAAAGTGAAGGTAGAGTCAGTATATCGATCTCTTTAAATTTTTCTCTGAGGGTCTCGCGAAAAAAGAGCAAGTCTACGTTAAAACGAGATAGAATATCTACAAGAACTAATGAGCTCGTTTCTCGGTATTCTGCGTTGATTACGATGGTACGGTACGACGTGGAGTGGAAAAGCGGCTTTATTTGTTTTTGCTGATTCTGTCAAAGGCTTACGACGGTTCCATGGAAGCAGTAATTTTTGGCATTGATATATATGCTTAGTTCTGTATCTGTCAAAGGTTTCACGGTTCCATTTGCTTAGATATCATCGGATTGATCATGCAGTTCATTGCTACTATTCCCAGACTTTATTTTCACAGAAAATAACAGAATTAAGATCCGTTGTAGCCTTAGACCATTTAAGGTTGTAGCGATTTTTGACGATAAAAATAATGACATTGAACTAATACTTCTATCCCTATAAATATGTTTGCAGCAATAGAACTGCATTTTTTTTTAAATATGTGATCACAGCGGAAATATTCGGGTGCACGTACGACGTATCTAATCTGACGTATCCTTAGATAGCTACTTACCTACTAAAATATAGGTAAATAATAATGGCTGCATTGAATATTGAGTGAAATACTCGTGTTCAATGCCTCTCACGTATGAAGGCTGCAGCATTAGGAAGAGCTTTTAACTTGAAAACCTTACCTCCTGCAATCATTTAGGGCCAAGTGTAGTATACTATACTTGACACTAAATGATTGCGGGACTGTCAACTATACGATAGTCAAAGTCAAAATGCTTATTTCAATTAGGCCATTAAGCGGCACTTTTGAATGTCAATAATATAATTTTATAAAATAATAATAATTGATTCTAACTTCCATTCACAAAGATAAATTGTTATGGAGAAGGAAACAGGAAACCCCACAAGAACGGACAAGATACTCCATAGATAGTAGATAAAAGACTTAATTTTACACAAATTCAGACACGAACACTACTTTTCTTCATTAAATTTAGGCCATTAAGCGGCACTTTTGAATGTCAATAATATAAATTTATAAAATAATAATAATTGATTCTAACTTCCATTCACAAAGATAAATTGTTATGGAGAAGGAAACAGGAAACCCCACAAGAACGGACAAGATACTCCATAGATAGTAGATAAAAGACTTAATTTTACACAAATTCAGACACGAACACTACTCTTCTTCATTAAAAACTAATTTGGCGCTTATCCCGCTGGAACCGTGCCTAAAATAAAAAAAGTAGCCATAGCACTCATTGACTTCGATCAGTGAATACATTTTCGAATTCAGACCAGCACACCGTACCGTGGAGATTATCTTTTACAAACGTAAAAGCAAACAAAATCTTTGTCTCACCTAACAATATTAGTTTATAGTTAATTCAATATAATTTATAGAAACCCGTTGGTGATAATAATATCTACACAATTCTTGAGCCAAGACAGCAAGAGGACGTATGAAAGAAGCACCAATAACTGAAAAGTTGTGTACAAAACGATATGAGGAATGAGGAAAACTTTGAATATAAATGACGATCTTTTTGAGTATAATTGCGGATTATGAGAAAGGAGAAGGATCAAAGAAACGATGGATGAATTGTGTGAAAGATTACAAAGTGGCTAAAAAGGGGTGCGTAGCAAACATGAATTGTATGAATGGAGAAGACATGCTGCGTTGATCCCAAATAAATAGAATTTTTAATTATGGAGGATTTAGGATACGAGTATGATCATAATAATTTCTTGACCCAGATAAAACGTTCATAAAAAACCGGCCAAGTGCGAGTCGGACTCGCGCACTAAGGGTTCCGTACTTAGTAAACTGCGGTTTACGATTGATGACGTATTAAAAAAAACTACTTACTAGATCTCGTTCAAACCAATTTTCGCTGGTAGTTTATATAGTAATGTACATCATATATTTTTTTTAGTTTTATCATTTTCTTATTTTAGAAGTTACAGGGGGGGGGACACACATTTTACCACTTTGGCAGAGTCTCTCGCGCAAACTATTCAGTTTAGAAAAAAATGATATTAGAAACCTCAATATCATTTTTCAAGACCTATCCATAGATACCCCACAAGTATGGATCTGATGAAAAAAAATATTTTTAGTTTTAGTTTCAAGTATGGGAACCCCCAAAATTTACTGTTTTATTTTTATTTTTGTGTGAAATTCTTAATGCGGTTCACAGAATACATCTACTTACCAAGTTTCAACAGCATAGTTGTTATAGTTTCGGAATAAAGTGGCTGTGACATACGGACGGACAGACAGACAGACAGACAGACAGACATGACGAATCTATAAGGGTTCCGTTTTTTGCCATTTGGCTACGGAACCCTAAAATACAACAGTACCTCTGACCACAAAAATAAAATACCTAGTAAGTATGTACTTTAGTTTTTGTTTTGTAGTACCTATACTTCGAAAGTTCTGAGTCTCGGATTTAATATGTTTCGGGCCGTGTCGTCGAACGGCAAGGCGAAAGGTTTGACCGCTATCAATCGACCAATCACATGCGGGATAAATGAAGTAATGTGGATTTCCGTCTGTGTGATTGGTTTGAATTTGAAGAAAGATTTGGAATACACTTGCGCAATTCGCCTGCGAGTAGCATTCAAAACCGCATTCCTGTCGTGTCAGATGAAATAATTCGATCGATTCAGTACTGATAGCGTAAATTCAACGCTGATTCAATTATCTTTTAGTATGTTACATCACCATTCCAAATAAAATTCAATTCTGGTAGTTATACAGTATTTTGTAAAATTCCTCTTAAAGGGTTTTTTGGGATGGGATTGCCAATAATTTAGAACATTCAAAATGTTCTACATTATAGGTATTTACTATTTTATGGACTGGGATTCGGTCTGAACCTATATTTAGAACAGCACTAATAGTATAGTACATAACACGTGACAAATTATACGTAAATAGTTTTTTAAAGCGGCTTTGCTCCCGTGGTCTGTCGCTCATAGGGTTACCTTACCGTTTCGAAAATTGAGGAGTCCTTACAAAAAGCTGGACTTTAAGAAAGTCCGAACATAATAATCCAAACAAAAAAAATAAAAAGCAAAGGCCGGCTACAAAAAAATCGCGATCTGAAATGTATGAAGTTAGAAAATATTCTTAGAGGATAGCCGTGGTCGTATGAATAAATAACAGATTGTTTATCTAGGGAACAAACAACTATTTTATAGGATACAGTATTTTTTCAAATCCAGAGCGGAGCAAATTATTCTAAAGTAGAATCCTAAATAGCGTCTCTCGAGGTGGACACTCTAATTTTTTTCACCCTCTATGAGAAAATAAGTAATTGCAACTTATGAACAAGAACGTTACGTTTATTTATTTCTATAAAATTAGGCACCAAAAGGCATAACATAGAAATAGTTAGATGATAATGTTTATATTTGAACAATTATGGAAATGCATCGTAACAATTTTATTAGGTTTTACAGCCAGTCTCTTATTCAATACGATGTTCCCGTGTAGTCCGAAATAGAATTACAATTTCTCATTAGCCATTCACCTCATACATTCGTCTTAATCGATTTTACCGATGTAATTCTTTTTTGGACCACATGGTTTGTGTTTGTTTCTAACCTAACCTAACCTAACCTAACCTACCCTACCCTACCCTACCCTACATACCTAACCTACCCATAAAAAAAAATAAAAAATAATAATAATAAAAAAAAATAGATGTTGACCTATTCTCAGACCTACTGAATATACATATAAAATTTCATCAAAATCGGTCAAGCCGTTTCGGAGGAGTTTGGCAACGAAAACTGTGACACGAGAATTTTATATATTAGATATATACGAGTCGCTTTACTCAGGGCACTATATAACTTCGGGAGTTAACTCTAGGGTTCCTCGTTATGTTTAGGGTTCAACAAGCCGCCCGTGACGTGAGACACTGCTTTATCCCCTTGGTGCATAATCTAATATTGCCATCCAAGTCTTAAAGCCGGACGAATAAGGAACCCAGACAAAGTACTGACAGGAACCCAAATTTCCGGACATGTCGGGACAAATCCGGACGCATGATAACCCTAATCGCACAGGAATCTTGCGGTTAAAATTTATCTCCTGTCGAACCCAAGATAACTTGTATTACAAAATTATTTCTTATCGTTAAACAGTCAATATTCTCAACAATCTCATTCAGAGCAAATATAGGTATTGAGTTTTAATGATTTATGATAGTTAAACAAATAACAAAGTGATAACGAGTCATATATTCATTCATAATTGAATTTACATTCCCAAATGACCCGCTAGGAAGATTAGTGCTCTTGTTGGGGCTTATTGATACTCGTAAAAATATATTAACAACATTTACCTCTAGAATTATTTAGGTAAGGCTGCAATTCCAGACGTTATTCAGGTCAGATTAGTTCATCCCCAAGTAAATTAGGGTAAGGTCAAGATATTATGTTAGCCAGGTCGGTTAATCTCCGTCCACTTGTAAAATATTTTATTCTTTACACAATATGTCGGCTATCTACTGAAAATAAACTTCATTCATACCTACTAATTGTTTCAGTCAAGTCTGCGGTCAGTCAATAATGTTATTCCTGATAAGTTTATTACTAACGTCACCAAAGTACATTTGTTGATCCACGTAAAATGTCGTTTTGACCACATTTTGAAAAAAACTTGCTATATAATTACATTTCGCGCAATACTAACCAAATCGGAGTCTGAGTGGGGATAATGGAGTCACCACTTCATTCACTGGACCCCACTATTAGTGTGGACATAAAAGACTCTTTGATCGGTCGGAATCTTATTAGAATAAGGATAATAGAAAAACAATGCCTTGTCCCACTTACCTTTCATTTTCATTCCCTTCCGTTTCCTCCTTGTGTTTTTTTTCTTCTATCAATATAGTCCGTTTTTTACTTTTATGGCACCATTTACTTTGTTTTAAATTTATCAGAGAACTTTTCTATTTAATTACGTAATGTTTTTTTACTAGGTATAAGCTTATTATAACATTAATTTTTAAATAATGGTGAACAATGATTGTTCAAAACAACTAAAGAATTGGGTCGGCTACTAGAATATCTTGTGTCTACAGGAATAGTACTGTCATTATCTTAGCATCAGATGTTTTAATGAGACTGAATGTCAAATCAATTCACTGAAAATGTGCTTGCTTTAATTATAGGTATTCTAGAATAGTTCTGTATCTACAAACATATTTTCTTTAACTTGCAAATCAGATAGCTGCCTTAAAATAAGCGCTTAATTAGGTAAACTTAATATAATGTAAGTAACTTTATTTTATGCGAAAAACCATATTAATGGATGAAAATACAATTAATTAATTATTATAAACTACTACTAACATCACTCCACAAAAAACGTACAATATTATTTCAGTCGTAAACTTTTTCAGTATTACGTTCGCGGGAAATTGGCGCGCTTTTCCTCAATTTCTGAAAACCGTGAGGCGCGTCCGACGACCGAAACACGACTGAAACTGAAAACCTGAAAATGATAAACTCCACACCTTGATTTCTCGATCTTATTAGCGAGATCACTCTAACAGGTGTTTGTATACCTACTATATTTTTGTACCTACAGATATCTCGCTTTGGGGAAAATTCTTTAAAGATTTGTACGTTTAAGTTTTTGGTAAAGGGATCGATTTTTCTGTCGTCTGATAACTCTTACCTGATGAACTTAAATTACGGTTTGAAAATGTCATAACAGTCTTATTGACTATTGGACTTCTGACTATTGGAAGTAAATCTTAAGACGATTCATTTTTGTTTAATTGATTAGGGGTTGGTTGGTTGGGGTATCGTGTTACCCAGTAACTGGGTTGTGGCGGTCAGATAGGCAGTCGCTCCATGTAAAACACCTGTACACAGCTGAATCCGGTTAGACTGGAAGCCGACCCCAACATAGTTGGGAAAAGGCTAGGCAGATTGATTTATTAGGGGTTAGGTTGGTTGTGATCATCGTTCACATCATCGCTTACCATCAAGTGAGATAGTGGTCAACCACGAGCCTATCAATAATAAAAAACCGGCCAAGTGCGAGTCGGACTCGCGCACGAAGGGTTCCGTACTTGGTAAATTGCGGTTTACGATATATGACGTATTAAAAAAAAAACTACTGACTAGATCTCGTTCAAACCAATTTTCGCTGGCAGTTTACATAGTAATGTACATCATATATTTTTTTCAGATTTATCATTCTCTTATTTTAGAAGTTACAGGGGGGGGGACACACATTTTACCACTTTGGAAGAGTCTCTCGCGCAAACTATTCAGTTTAGAAAAAAATGATATTAGAAACCTCCATATCATTTTTGAAGACCTATCCATAGATACCTCACACGTATAGGTTTGATGAAAAAAAATATTTTTAGTTTTAGTTTCAACTATGGGAACCCCCAAAATTTATTGTTTTATTTTTATTTTTGTGTGAAAATCTTAATGCGGTTCACAGAATACATCTACTTACCAAGTTTCAACAGCTAAGTTCTTATAGTTTCGGGAAAAAGTGGCTGTGGCATACGGACGGACAGACAGACAGACAGACAGACATGACGAATCTATAAGGGTTCCGTTTTTTGCCATTTGGCTACGCCCTGGGGATTCCAGTCCAAAGCTTGTTTGTGTATGTGATCGGGACCCCTTCGGAGCGTGTGGCCAATCCATCTCCACTTGCGACGCTTGATCTGGCGGTCGATCGGGCTCTCGTGGCATTTCTCCAACAGCTCTACATTGGAGATGGTCTCGGGCCAGTAAACTCCGAGAATACGACGAAGACAGCGGTTGACGAAGACTTGTATTTGGCGTGAGATGTCCTTTGTGACCTTCCACGTTTCGCACCCGTAGAGCAGCACGGATTTGACATTGGACCTGAAGATTTTGAGTTTAATCCTTCGGGTCAGTTTCCGCGATTGCCAAACAGGTCTCAGCTGCGCGAAGGTTGCTCGGGCTTTGGCGATCCGTGAAACGATGTCCTCTTCACTTACCCCAGTCTCTGACACGACACTCCCGAGGTATGTAAATTTGTGGACGCGTTCCACTGCCTCTGTGCCAATCAGCAACGGTGAGTGGTTCTTCACACCAGTTCTCATTTCCTGGGTCTTCCGAATGTTTATTTTGAGCCCCGTTTTTGCCGCTTCCTGGCGTAGATCTTTTAGCTTTGCTTGCATATCGGAGTGGGTATGACTCAGCAGGCATAGGTCATCGGCGTAATCCAAGTCTTCCAAGACGTTGGATAATCCCCACTCTATGCCGCGGCGCTTGTTATCGTAGATGCGAAGCATAATTCCATCAAGAACGACCAGGAAGAGGAGCGGTGACAGGAGACAGCCTTGGCGGACACCCGCGTGCACTGTTACGTCATCCGATATGAGGCCGTTATGAGTAACCTTACAGGAATATTTCTTATAAATACTCTGCAACAGACGGACTATTTTCGGCGGTACTCCAATTTCCAGTAGGCGGGACCAGATACTAGACCACTTCAGCGTATCAAAGGCCTTTTCGAAGTCTACGAAGGTTAGATAAATCTCCCTCTGCCATTCTGATGCCTGTTCCAGTATAATACGGAGAGTGTTGATCTGGTCCGTACAGGAGCGGTTCGAGCGGAAACCAGCCTGCTCCTTGCGTAGAAGAGGATCCACGGCCTTCGACAATCTGTCCAGGATGATCTTGCAAAAAACCTTAGAGGGAATCGAGAGCAACGTTATACCTCTCCAGTTATCGCACTGGCTAAGATCACCTTTCTTAGGAACAGTTATAAGGAGACCTTTGTTCCATTCGTCTGGTAGTATTTCGGCGATCCAGATCTTTTCAATGAGCGGCGTCAGGACGTCGACTGCGGTGGGTAAGTCGGCTTGAAGCATTTCCGCAGTTATCAGGTCGAGTCCTGGTGCTTTGCCTGTCTTCAAAGAGCGGATTGCCTCCGCAACTTCAGAGGCTGACGGTGGTTCCGTGTTAATGTTGAGAAGCTGGGTGGGTGGAGTACTGACTTGCAGCGCGTCAGGTGCCGATGTAGCTGACAGACGGAAGACCTCTTCAAAGTGTTCACGCCAGCGACGTAGCTGTCCTTCTGACGTCACAATGAGCTGACCATCTTTGGACTTCAGCGGCTTCTTCCTCGACTTGCTGTTACCTGCCAAGGTTTTGGTAGCATTGTACAACTCTTTCAAGTTGCCGGAGTTTGCAGCTTGTTGAGCACGATCAGCAATACCATCAGCCCACCGTCTCCTATCTTTGAGGGTACTGCGATAGATTTCCTTGCGTTTCTGACGGTATTGCGTGTTAAGGTCTGCTCGTATGGCGTCGTTATGGGTCTCAAGCAGTCTCAGATGAAGATTCCTTCTATCTTCGATCAGGTTCCACGTGCGTTGTGACATCCAGTCCTCCCGAGAATGAGTCGATTTGTGCCCTAGAACGACGGAGCTGGTCTCTGTATAGGCCACTTTGATGCGGTTCAACTCCTCGTCTAATGAGTCCGTAGCAGCATCAAGTACAGAAAAGCGATTGCGCAATTCCATCTGAAAAGTTTTACGCGTGTCTGAGTCATGCAGTTTGCTCACCTCGAACCTTCTTCCAATCTTGCCAGGTCCTCCAGCCGCACGGGCAACTGCAACCTTGAGCCGGACTTCAGCAACTACCAGATGGTGGTCGCTATCAATATCGGCGCCCCTGCGGTTGCGGACATCGAGCAGTGAAGACCGCCATTTGGAACTAATGGCGAGGTGGTCAATTTGGTTCTTGGTGACCCCATCAGGGGAGTTCCACGTGTACTTATGATGGTCGCCATGAATGAATAATGTTCCTCCGATGGTAAGGTCGTGGTTCTGACAAAACTCGATGAATCGCTCCCCATTCTCGTTGCATTACATTCCCAACCTTAGCATTCAGGTCCCCCATGACGATGACGATATCTTGCTTTTTTATGCTCCTAAGGGTGGCGTTGAGGGCATTGTAGAAGTCGTCCTTGGTATCCTCTGTTGATGCATTGGTTGGGGCGTAGCACTGGATAATGGAGATCTTCCGGGCTCTTGAGTTGAAACGGGCACACATGATCCGGTCTGAGATCGGTTTCCAGTCCAAGAGGCTATTCTTAGCTGCATTAGAAAGGAGGAGCCCCACGCCATACTCGCGCACATCTTCCTCATTTTCTTTACCTGAATACAGCAAAGTCAAGCCCCCGGACGTTCTCACCTCACCAAAACCGTTTCTCCTCACTTCGCTCAGACCGAGTATCTGAAGATTGTAGCTAAGCATTACTGCTTCTGCTTGGGCTAGTCGGCTGTCATCGCTAAGCGTGCGTACGTTCCAATAAGCAATTCGTGTCCGTTTTTTCATGCCAAAAGTCGTCGTTGAAAGATCAGTCCGGTTTCTATCTGTTTCGGTTTCAGGAATCAATTAATTATTGTCGGGCAAGCGGGTGATTAGCCCACTGTGCCTTAATCCGATAGCGGGGCTGCCGCCTTAGAGCCTTCGGATGTGCTCGGTTTTATTTCGGGTATCCTCCCTAGTGAGACGATTCTGTTTTAAGGCGCAGAATATTCGCCCTTCGCCCTGCATCCGTTAGCTCAGCTGCAACTCGGGGTGGCGGACGCGCGTCGGCGCGGTTGCAGCAGGTCCCAGGGAGAACGACGGGGACGTGGATGACTCGGACTGGCTAGGGCTCTGCTTTATACGGTACTCCGCGACGAGTACAGCAGAAGTTATTTTTGGCATTTTATAGGTAATGCTGTTCTCACCAACAGCGATTCCCACCAAAACATACCCTAGCTTCTCTCCCCCATACAAACATGCAAACATGCAAACATACAAACATACACACATACAAATATACAAACAAACAAACAAACATACAAGCATACAAATTACAAATATACAAACATACAATTATACAAACACAAAAACAAAAAAACATACTTTTATGAAATTTGGCACAGGTGTTGTGTTGTGTCGGTTCTTTTTTATTATTGATAGGCTCGTGGTTGACCACTATCTCACCTGATGGTAAGCGATGACGTGAACGATGATCTCAACCAACCCCTAATCAATTAAACAAAAATGAATTGCCTTAAGATTTACTTCCAATAGTCAAATAATATTAACTGAATGAATAAGACTGTTATGACATTTTCAAACCGTAATTTAAGTTCATCAGGTAAGAGTTATCAGACGACAGAAAAATCGATCCCTTTACTAAAAACTTAAACGTACAAATCTTTATCTTTTTAATGAATTTTCCCCAAAGCGAGATATCTCTAGGTACAAATATGTATACAAGTACCTGATTATTTCATATTAACATAATATACAATTGTATATTCTGAAAATAATAAAGAAATCTTTATTCAAAGATTCAATAGACAATAATAAGAAATAGAATAGAAGAGGCAATAGGGGCTATTACCTCTTCTATTCTATTTCTAAGCTAATTGCGCATCAAAAAACCGGCCAAGTGCGAGTCAGACTCATGCACGAAGGGTTCCGTACCATTATCGCCAAAAACGGCAAAAACAACGTTTATTGTATGGGAGCCCCACTTAAATATTTTTGTTTTATTCTGTTTTTAGTATTTGATGTTATAGCGGCAACATAAATACATCATCTGTGAAAATTTCAAATGTCTAGCTATCACGGTTAATGAGATACAGCCTGGTGACAGACAAACAGACAGACGGAACGCGGAGTCTTAGTAATTGGGTCTCATTTTTACCCTTTGGATACGGAACCCTAAAAAGTCATAATTCGTGGTTTGGCTCTCGCCTATTTCCTCCTCCAATATTGGACCAATTTAAAAGATTATGCTGAGCTAATTTGTTTTAATTTTTGATGAGTAATACAGTATAGATTCTTGTCAGTAATACCAACAGAAATTAGGCATAATAATGCAATTCTGCAACCAGAGCCATCAGCTTTATTTTTAGGTATAGTAATTGACAACAAATTGTACTGGAAGGAACATGTAGAAAGACTATGCAGTAAGCTTGATAGGTTTGTGTATGCTCTTCGCAAGTTAAGACTAGTGTCCAGTAGAGAAACAGTCCTAAATGCTTATCATGGATATGTCTCATCGGTATTGCGTTATGGCCTATGGATGCGGAAAGAGCATTCATAGTGAAAAAGAAATGTATCAGAGCCATGAGTGGAGCAGATCATTTGGACCATTGCAGGCCATTATTTAAGGACTTAAAATTCACCCACTACCATGTCTGTATATTTTTGAAGTATAAAATAAATAATAAATAAAATAAATAAATTGTTTATTAGCTTCAAAATTTTACAAAAGTCGTGAAACCCTGAACCCTGAGCTAGGTAACAGCACCTGTGTTTCAGGGGCCAGTGATCTCCTCCGTTATGTTACATAATTATAATTACTGAAACACAATTGTAATCCAGACAAGTATTCACTAAATATCCCAGACTAAAATCAAATCATCATTATGATCCGCAATTTCAACAAACTCAATAATAAAATTAAAATCAAAAATAGAATTACAATCAGAATTAAATTCACAATGAGAATTAAATTATAATCATACTCAAGTTAAAATTAATTACACTCTAAGTCAAAGTCAAAATTAACAGTAAAATTTCAATCACAATCCAAATTAAAATTAAGGTAAAATAAAAATAATAAAAAAACAACCGTCATTTATTTCCCTTGAATGAACAAGTCTCCGAAAGACTGAACAAAAAACATGCCGGGAAATTACTAGTGCCTGCTCAGAGATTGCAGTTATACGGTAGAAATGCCAGTTGCATGACAATTAAAATTTATAATAAATTACCACCTACCCTGAGAATGCTGCTATGCTAAGATTTTAATTATAATATCAAAATGTATGATTTAAAAATTAATTGACGCAATAAAAACACATGTCTA